>CM052544.1:22841312-22898152 GCA_028533065.1 Trachops cirrhosus
CCCTTTGCAACAGCATGGATGGAGCTAGAAAGCATTATGCTAAGTGAAATAAGCCAGGCAATGAAAGACAAATACCATATGATCTCACCTTTAACAGGAACCTAAACAACAAAACAAAGAAACAAGTAAATTATAACAAAGGGCACTGAAATGGAGGACGGGATGTCAGAGACCAGAGGGGAGAGGGGAGGGAATTTCAAGGGAGAAGGGAAGGGTTTACAGGAACAAATATAGAGGACACATGGACAAAACTACGGGGCTTGGAAATGGAAGGGAGGTGGGGAGGGATGGGTGGGTGGGCTGGAATGGGAATAAAAGATAGAAACTGTACTGAATAATCTAAAATAAAAAATTAAAAAAAAAAAAGAATAACTGCAGGTAAAATTGGCTCATTCATTAACTATTTCTTGAGCATCTACAGGCCCAGTGCTAAACTCCAGATACACAGTAATGACCAAAATAGAGTCCAGACCTCAAAGGGCCTACAGTTCTAATGGGAAGACATTCAAAAACAAGTGAATGAATGAATATATAAGTGCAAGTGGCATGAGGGAAAAGAACAACGTCCTACATGACCTACACTCTGAGGAAGTGACACTTGAAATGAGGCTGAAGAATAGGGTAGGGAGAAGAAAGAACATCCCAGGGAAAAGGGACCTAGGAGGAGAGCAGGATATCAGTAGCACATGACACAGAATGAGTGTGAAAGAGAAAGATGGTGGCTAGGACACATACAGTCCTCCTAGACACCCCTCCCTCTAATGTCACAATTCAAGAACCAAATGCCCCATTTCAAGTCCTGCATTTGTAATTTTCATGCACCGTTTCTACCTAATATTAATAATAACAATAACTAGTATTGCCTGGATTCCCACACTAGCATCTGTTTATTTACTATTATTAATATTAAATATAAAAATAATAACCTTTAAAAGAAATGCTTGGAACTTTGGGTGGCTTATCTCATTTAATTCTCAACACAACACTTTACAGCAAAAATTACCACATCCCATTTTACAGATGAGGAATGCAAAGCTAATGTGGGTTAAGGGGAGGCCCCAAGGTTGCACAGCAGCTAATACCTGATTCTGAAATCCAGGCTCAGGGCCAAGGGTCAGCAAACTACAGCTCAAGGGCCAGATACTGCCCAGCACCTGTTTCTGTAAACACAGTGTTTTGGGACACAGCCACACCCATTCATTTACAGATTACCTATGGCTGCTTTCCCACTGCACTGGCAGTGCTGAGTAATTGCAGCAGAGACTGTATGGTCCATGATGCCTAAAATATTTACTATCCGAACATTTACAGAAAACATTTGCTGACCCTGCTCTAGACAGGACAGGGGGTTTTATGTACACAGAGACCCTTGGAATCCCTCCGGGGTAAATTCTCTAAAATTACAAATGTCTATGTTTACTGTGTGTGTGTGTGTGTGTGTGTGTATGTGTGTGTGTATTTTTTTTTCCTGAGGGAAGAGTCTATGGCTTTCATCTGATTCTTAAAAGAATGTATGCCTTTAAAAAATTTTAGGAGCTCAACTGAACCAGATGTTTTAGAGCAGTGATCAAAGTGTGTGTGGTCCCCACACCAAGAGCAGAGAATATGCTGGGAAGTTGGGAACTTGCTAGAAATGCAAATTTCTAGTAAATTGGAAATCCTGGGGGTGAAGCCCAGCAATCTGTGTTTTAACAAGCTTCCCAGGTGGTTCTAAAGCTCTCTCAAGTTTGAGAACCTCTAAACTGTCTAACCTTAAAAAGTCAGAACTCACAAAACCAAATCAAAATGTTGAATGCTAGCACATCAGAACTCTTTGGCTTAGCCATAACTTTCTACATTTTATGGAGAGAGTGTGGGTGCAATGGCTTGTTTAAACAGATACTTGAAGTTGTCATCATGTCCATTGGCTGTGACTGTCAACCACAGCTTTTAAAACCGAACGTTTAAGTTCATCTGAGATTTGAAATTAAAGGACATTTCGGCATTTGGCTTTCTTGCCTTTCAACATTGGTCTCTCATTTAAGCTGTTCAGACTGATTGTTAATGGCCAACTAGAGGAAACCCCTCTGCAGACGCCACACTGTGAAAAACATACTAGAGACCACCATCTGGCCCATTCTTTTTCAGTGACACAAGTGACAAAATGGTCAAACATAAAAATTCACTGCCTTGGAACTAGAATTTTCCTCCGACAAACTAGCTGTGTGTGGCGAGCCTGCCTGCCCGGGCCGCGGTCTGCAGGCACATTTCCGGTCCAGACCCGGGATGGCTCCCCTCGCAGTCCCTCAAGCCTTGCCTCCTGCTCTCCTCTCAACCATTTGTTCACTTCAGAGCCCTTTATTTCTGGCTCTGAAATCAGCAATGTTACTTCAGAGATGAAAAGGAGGTGATTGTGGTAGTGGTTGTTTAAGATAATTTGAAATGAAAGTGATTATTCAGAAGATCCTCTTTTTCCATTTCTATCTTTTTCTTTTAATGCCTAGGACCGTCTGATAAGAGTGGCTTTCTCTTCTCTGCACTCATGCCATTTGAGGGAAGCCTTGCCCTTGGTTTGGATAGACTCATCCAGAGAGATAACTACCTACAGATGAATGCAAAGTTAACCAGCTGCCCAGTCCACCCATAACTTCTCTGTGTTGTCTTCCAGCTCAGAGCCCCATGCAGGGTTTTTCATTGTCTACACCCCTCCTGCAGCGATTCCAGAAGTTTCACATAAACCTATTCTCCACCTGCATAATTTAATAATTATTACATCAATATTTAATTACCCTCCACCTGCATAATTTAAATCAATTTTTTTTTTGCTTGTTTTCTCCATTTGGAGCTCAGGGTGTATGAAGCAGGTGTGCTGATGTTGAATGTGGCATTTTCTGGAAGATTCCCTCAATAGTGTTAACGAGACCTCACTGCCTGGAAGCAGAAGGGAAGCATTGTGTTTGGGTAATTAGCATAGCTAACCCTGGTCTGGGAAGGACCCTTTCGGTGGTTACACGGGATTTGGTCTGCACTTGCCCACAACCAGCTGGAGAAAATGCACTGCTCTACTAATTACTTTCACTTCCTCAAAAGCTTCCTACATTTTAGGTTTACAAACTCCTTCAGCACTGTTTTCTTCAGAAATCCTCTCAAATCAGTATTTCTAAAGAAACTCCACAGCCACCAAATTTCCTCCTAGTAGAGCAATAATAACAGCAAATAATAGTAGCTAATAGTGCCAGCCACTGTTCTGCGTACTTTACATAGATTAAATCATGGGATCTGCAGAATAACCCTATGAGAATTTGAGTATCATCCCATTTTATAGATGAGAAAACTGAGTTTAGAGAAATCAGAAAACTTGTCCAAGGTCACACAACTAGCAAAGAGTAGAGCAGGATTTGAACCTGCTTTGGGTCCAGAGTTCATGTTGGTAATAACAAGCCTTTACTGCCTCTAAAAGATTTCTCTGTCTTCTTCAAAAAGTCTCTTCTTTGTGCAAAAGAAATATCTTCCCCCTGAACATGAGAATGAGCTGTCCTCTGGGTTCCATGAGCCACCTGCCACAGGAGCTGAGGTGGTTGTTAAACATGTCAATTCTCGGTCCCTTTTCCAGGTGTACTGAATATGAATCTCTACGCTCTGTCTGATTACCAAGCTTCAAGGTGAGCAGATGCCCATCAAAACTTGAGAACCTCTGATCAATCCCCAGGAACTGCCTGAGTTTTTGCCAGTCACTATGTGGCCCCATATTACTTCCACGTGTCTGTGTTTACAAATTTCTTCTTCCATTTGCTACCTTTCCCCTGGACAAGCTTAAGCCCACATATTAGGAGCCCCATTGTGACATGATTTAAGGGGTACCCCCCAAATGCTTCACTCCCACCTTATCCCATGGTGCTCAGAATGTCATATCTCAAGATCCCAGTGGCTTTGACTCTTCAGAAGAGTAGTCCTGGGAGGAGCCTTGGACCGTTCTTAGCTAATATCAGCTGTTTGTGTAGTCACAGGATTCAGGAGGGGGATAGAAGAGGGAGCACCAAGAGGAGGGAGGGAGGAGACAAGATAAAAATACATGTGGCACCTTGGCCGTGATCCCTGTGAATGTCACCTCTAGCAGGAGCAGCTTTGCATTTCCGGGATTCATCAATGCCAGGAAAGAATTTCTACATCTATAACAAGGCAGAAAGCAAAAAAAAGCAAAAAGATGTCTCCTTTTTCTTTTAAAAAAATTAGAATGAGGTATGGCTTATTCTTATCTGCAGGCCTACCTCTAACATTTGAAGGACCTAGAACAAGAGTACAAACAGAGGCCCATGGACCAAATGTCCAAATATTCAAACATTATAAATCAAATGAACAGACCACTCATTCTAATACTGTTTTATTTTCCTGCCTTGACAAATATATCTTCACAATGACCTGGAAGACCACACTTGGATTTAGAATTCTCCGGATCTTCAGAGCACTATGTTGAAAGTGGGGGAAAACCTGGCCTCTGGATTCTGACCCACCACTTGTCCTCATTTCTTCCCTCCCCTGGATTTACCTCAGCTGTGAGGAACCAGCTCGCACAGGTGTGGACACGCACAGGTGTGGACACACACGTCTGCAGGCCCCAGCTCTGTTCACACTGGAAGTGATATGCTATCCCCTCAGGCCATCCCTTAGGACGGAGGGTGCTCACATCAGTGAGAGCGCCCATCTTTGCAAAGAGAAGCCTAGGGAAGCAGCCCACCAGGTCCTATTAATGGACTCAGGGGTGAGTAGGAAGAAAAATCCAAGACCTCCAAATCCAAACACCTGAAGGGTAGTCTGGAAGGTGGTTCATGAGGTGTGCATCAGCACTGACCTTGTGGCCCCACAGACCCTTTGCCCTGCAGAGGGGCCCTTTAAAGCAGTGCTACTCAAAGTGTAGTCCCGAACCAGCAGCATCAGCATCATCACATGGGGACTGTTAGAAATACAGACTCTCAGGCACCGCCCCCGCCGCAGAACTACTGAGTCAGAAATTCAGGGGAAGGAGCCCAGGAAGCTGAGTGTTGACCAGCCCTCCTTAACTCTAAGGCATGCCAAAGTTGAGCCTCACTGTTCTCATAAAGCACAGGACTCACTGCAGCGCCACCCTGTCCCCCACCCAGGTCTAAGGACACACTGCTCACATTTTTTTCTGCCCTTCCTTTGGGTTCTTTTCACAGGTTCCATGCACACCTTTCCCCACTGCCTTCATCCTACTGAAATATTTTCCAAGGCACACATCACTAGTCACTTATTCCTGTCACCTCCACCTGTGCACCCCCATTAGCACGATGTATCTTTCCATTGTCTAATGTTATAACAATTTGATTTGAGTAGTTACTTGCTCCCTCCTAAATGACAAGGAACTGAGTTTTCCATTGTGGGTGCCTAACCCAAGGCTTTGCAGAGACCACAGACTCTAGCAGCATGCATTGATCACACTCACAGAAAAAAAGAGAGAGAAAGAGATCTGAAAAGGAAAACAAACAAAAAGAATGGCTTGAGTAAAAAGGAAAGAACTTTCCCTTTACCCCAGAATCCTCTTTTCTTCCTTCCCATTTATGCAAAAAGGATAAGTTCCCATTGGGTCTATGACACTTTCAGGCCATGTGACCTTCTTCACCAAGTTACCAGACCACCCTGAACCTGTTCCTTCACTTTGATAAAGATGTGATAATGTCTGAACTTCAGTGGTGTTTATGAAAGCGTTGGTTACGTAAGAGGTTCGCAAAGCGGGAGAGCTCCCCTCCTTAAGGCCAAGAATTGCAACTGCAGGGGAAGGACAGAGCGGGCCAAACACAGTTTACGGCAGCACAGACCCATCCAGGAAGGGGAGTGGCTTCTTGGGGCAGGTCAAGGGGCGGATTCAGATTCTGTGAGTCCTAACACTTGCACCATTTGGGAAACTCATTAAGAAAAAGAAATTATTCAGCCATAAAAAAAGAATGATTACCTTGCCATTTGCGACAACATGGATGGACCTAGAGGGTGTTATGCTAAGTGAAGTCAGTCAGGCAGCAAAAGACAAATACCGTATGATTTCACTTTATGTGGAATTTAAAAAGCAAAATCAACAAACAAAACAGAAACAAACTCACAGATACAGCGAACATATTGATGATTGTCAGATGGGAGGGGATTGGGGGATTGGGTGAAAAAGGTGGAGGGATTAAGAAGTACAAATTGGCAGTTACAAAATAGTCACGGGGCATGTAAAGTACTGCCCAGGAATATAGTCAATAATATTGTAATAACTGGTTATGGTGTCAGATGGGCACTACACTTATTGGGGGTATCACTTCATAAGGTATATAAATGGCTGTCATGTTGCACACCTGAAACTAATATCATATTGTATGGCAAATGTAAGTTAATAATAAATTTAAAAAATAAAATTTTTTAAGAGGTGGCAAATATTCAGAATGCTACAATAAATAATAAATATCAGTGTGTTTTAAGCCTTTTTAAATGAGCATATTACCCAAATTGGAAGATACAGAAAAGCAGGGCAGAGGAGAAGAAAAAGAATATCTTACTTTTGCAAATTGCACAGAAGGACGCAGCCAGGGAACCCTCGGTTGGGGCCCTCCCAGGTTCTGAGAAGTGACCCAGGCAAGTGAGAGGCCCTGAAACCTGAGCTGCCCGAGCTTGAGACAAATCTGTGTCTCTGGTCAGGTCTCAACGCAAAGCTGGGAGATAGGAAACAGATAAATACAGCTTGGAGGTTAGGATCGGGTATCAATAAACAAAGTTCAAGGTGGCCCATATCCTTTTTTATCTCCCCTTTGGCCTTGCCTCAATGGAATTTCTTTCTTTCCTTTGTTCTAGAAAAGTCTCTGAGTGGAGGAATCCATGCTCCCTCAGCTGCCCTCAGTCAGAGCACACCACTGCGCTCACTCATCACCTCCCTGAGTCCCGGGGGGCAGCACCCTTTCCTGTCTGGATTGGCCACATTACCCTCTTTACAATTATGTTCAAACTTGTCCCCATGCCTGTGGCTAGAGAGGTGGCTGGAAACTAGCAACCTCACACTCTGCGCTCCTACTAGCCAAGGACTCCTGGAGGAACAAACCCCTTGGGCAAATCTCCAGGGGCTCTGGGTCTTAATCTGCACTCTGTAAAATGGGGTGACCTAATGGGCATTTCCCTTAGACCCACATCTTCAGAAGCCCCAGAGCTCACGGGATGAGAGATGAATGAGGTCATGCTTTTTAAAGACTTGGCACTCTTGAGTGGAAATGCAATGTTTAATTACAAGAAAGATGTATTCTTGGGGCTAAGAGTTCTTTTTCTTTTTTTTTTAACGAAAGATTCTGGAAGCAAAGTAAGCTGGAGCTTGTGTGTGCAGCACTCAGCACTCATGGCATGAGAAATGTTTATCTAAGGAGAACATACTGAAATGTGGTTAGAACAAGGGAAGTTATAAAAGGAAAGAGATCTTATCAGACTTACTGACACTTAAAGGAGAAAGAAGAGAGAGAGAGAGAAAGGGAGGAGGTGATCCTACTTAGAGTAAACAAATAGAGGAAAACAGGGCAAAAGTTTAAACTTGGGCATTTTCAGAAATATGCCACCCTTCCCTGGCCTTGCCCTTTATTAATTCCAGATGGGTTTATGATATCATCCAAAATTCACAGCTTAAAGAAACTGCACCCCAGGGAAGCAGGTTCACTCGTAAGAGACACCAAAGCTAATTCCCAGCAGAGATGAGATTAGAGCCCAGTCTCTTGACTCCCTTCAGAGAGGTCTTCCCACTACACTACACTGACTCTGTATAAAAAATCAGCCTGAGATACAAGGCTACTGATAAGACAGTTTATTTATTTCAAGTGTATGTAGTGCTGGTATTATTAGAATTTTCAAGTGCAAGACTGTCAAGGTCTGCCTTCAATAAAATTTATTTGTAATTAACAGTGTTCCTCATGCAAGCTGCTAGCAAATTCATTAAACTATAGAGCTTTGTACTGCAGGTAAAATATCCCTGCCCTTTAGGAGTTTATAATTTTGAGAAAACAGAGCCTAGGCACAAAATCATTTCCCATTCAGGGAACATATCCAGGTTGTGGGTTCGATCCCTGGTCGGGGCTTGTAGGAGAGGCAACAAATTGATGTTTCTCCCACATTGATGTTTCTCTCTCCCTCCCTCCCTTTCTCCCTGCCTTCCTCTCTTTCTAAAATCAATAAACATATCCTCAGCTGAGGATTTAAAACAAAAGGGTTGGCAAATCATAAGACAAGATTAAGATTCAGCAATGAAGGGTCCAGGAAGATGCTGGAAGAGTTTGGAAGCAGAGCCGCTCTAAAGGCTGGAGGAGGCAGGGCTTAAGCTAGAGCGAATTCAGAGACTGGAAATGAGAATTCATGGCCAGCATCAGGAACTATGTGGATCAGGGCCTGGCTATAGGAAATCTAGCATGTAAGGACAGGAAGTTCACCAATCTAGACAGATCTGAGACTTAGTGTGTGAGGGTGGAAAGAGTTTGGGGCCAGGCTGGGGAAGGAAAAATTAAATCTGAGTGAAAGGAGAAAAGACTGTATCCTAGAAGTGAAAAGTCACAGAGATTTGGGTAATGACATGATGAAAATATTAATGGAATTAATCTCACTGTGGTGTGCAATAATGACACTAGGGTAAAAAACTAGTGGGAGGGAGATTAGTTAGAAAGCTTTTCAGGTATGGAGTGACCTTGCACAGGTTAAACATGGCCCCTTGCATCATTCATTTATGCAGAACTTCCCTTGATAGATAGGGGAAAAGGAAACTCCAACCCCAAACATATCCCAAATACCAAAAAAGTAGTGGCATCCCCATCAATCGAGAGTAATATTCATTGAAAAGTTAGATGATGTCCAGCTTGAAACAGCTGTCCCCTTGGGCAAAATTCTCCCTGGGCAGTACTGATGTCCAAGAGAGAAGGTAAAATTGTCACAACAGTAATGAAAATGAAGGGACTGGAGTCACTCAGAGCCTGACCCGGCCTCCAGCCCCCAAGCTCCCCAACACTAACTGCTGCCTCCAGGCAGAGCCAAGAGGAAATCCACAGCCACAAGTGGCTGTTTGTTCCAGCCCGGCCGGCAGTTCACTGGGGCCAGCAGA
This sequence comes from Trachops cirrhosus, assembly GCA_028533065.1. Taxonomy (NCBI): domain Eukaryota; kingdom Metazoa; phylum Chordata; class Mammalia; order Chiroptera; family Phyllostomidae; genus Trachops; species Trachops cirrhosus. Next base: position 22,850,404 of record CM052544.1, read on the forward strand.
AGTCCTTGCACAACCACAACTGTCAGTTGGAAAGAGGAGGAAGGACACCTGGGAGGCTTCAACCTTAAAATAAGATCTGTGGACCCTTACAAAAAAACCACCTTCTGTGCAAGCTGCCTTTTCATATGTTTTTACTACTCTTGGCTTTGGACTTCCACACCTCTGCAGCTAGTGAAATAAATGCATGAGCAGAATATGTTTTAATGAAGTGTTTTTATCTTTGTTACATGGTATGAGCGTATGCATGCACACGCAAAAGTGTAAGGTACCCATGTCTTACATAGGAAGACTAAAGAAAATGCCAGTCAGTATCTGCAGCAGGAAAAAACACTGCTTAAATTTGGTTTATTTTTTTAGTAAGTCAAGACACTGTGTCTTTCCCTAAAATGTTGCTCTTTTCACCACCAAACTCTTGCTTACGCAAGTGTCCTCTCCATATTCTTCTCCCCATCTACTGTAATCCTCTTTATCTTACAAATTTCTTCTCTGCCACCTTCCTCCTCCAGACCCTTCCCAGAGCATGTCAACCCCATGGCACCTCCGCAATGTTGCCAAGTCAGCCCCCATAGTAGTAAGTTCTCACTGTTCCCACACAGCCAGGTGTCAGGGAAAACGGGAGCCCTCACAACTCACCAGAAGAAATACATGCACGAACAGCTGACCCTACTGAAATGGGACCAGTCACCTAATGGGTCACACACTCTAAACACTGGCCTTAGTACCTCACCTGAGACTCTGCTAAGGGAGCAGGGTTAAGCAGCTACGTTCATACCATGTGACCCCACTGTCCTCTGGTTGCAGGTGAAGGGCCAGTAAAGGATAACGAAGCCAATGGGCTGATCAGCAGCCCATGAAGTGGCCAGACCCGAAGCCATTGGCCCACCCAGAGTTGAGCCAGTCAGATTCCTATTCTTGGGAATTTAAAATATAAAATATGACAAGGATATGACAGCAATCAGCAGGAGTGAAAGATGGAAGGTGGGGAGTTAGGAGGAGGCAGGACAACCATGATGGGCCTGAGTGAGCCAGCAACCACAATAGCTAATATTTATTGAGTGCCTACTCTGTGCTAGACTTTATTGTTATTATTTCCATTTTATAGTTGAGGAAACTAAGACTTAAATGAATTAACTTCACTTTATTCAGGTCTCGTTTCAAATATCCTCTCCTCACACAGCCCACTGTATCTAAAGTAGCTTCCTGCTCCCACCAAATACCTTCCTGGTCCACTCTGTTTATGTCTTTTACAGCCTCACTACTCAAAGTTTGGGCCATGGACCAGCAGCATGAGCATCACCCAGCCGCTGGTTAGAAATGCGGCATCTTGGTCCCACCCCAGACCTACTGAGTCATAATCTGAATTTTAACAAGCTCTCTTTCCACATTAAAGTTGAGAAGCATGTTAAATATTTTTTCATTGTTACCTAAACTCTCTGTTCCTTATCTTTTCTTCTTCTTTAAATTTAATTTTAATAATAGTTGATGTATAGTGTCATATTAGTTTCAGGTGTACTAGATAGTGATTCAACATGTCTATACCTTACGAGGTGATCACCATGATAATTCTGGCAATGATCCAATACCACACAGTTATCACAGTTATTGACGATATTCTCTCTGCTGTGCGTTACAACCCTGTGACCTATTTCATAACTGCAAGTTTGTACATCTTAGTCCCCTTCCCCTTTAACAGCCATTCTCCTGCCCCTCTTCCTATGTGTTTGCATTATTTTATATTGGGTATATTACTTTATATTGCTTATGACAGTCTATAATTTTTTTATTTTTTAAGTTATGTATTGTCTGTCTCCTCTAACAATACTGTAGATTCCATAGGGGAGGGGTTTCAACTTGACCATCTCTTTATTCCCAGGACTTAAAACATATGGTTGGCACAGACTGACAGGGCCCAGAAGGGAGGGGGAGGAGGATAAGGGAGGAAAGAAGGGGAAGGGCCTAGTTAAAGAACAAGTATGAATGACCCATGGACATAACAGGGTGTGGAACAACTGTAGGAGTGGGGGTGGGTGGGGCAGGAGAGAGCGATTGGGGAAAATTGGGACAACTGTAACAGAACAATTTTTTTAAAAAACATTAAAAATTCCCTCACGGAAAAAATATTGATTCACTGAATGAATGAATGATTTTGCCCAAGTTCTCACAGTTAGGAAATAATTGAAATCAATATCCAGGATTCCAAACCCCACAAGGTAGCTTCCTGTCTGAAGTACTCATTGCCCCAGTTTTGCGGACTGCTGGATGGCTCTGAACTGAGCCTCTCCCTGGAAATTGTGCTCTGCAGCCTCACCCTTGGTGATACCCCAGTCAAGGGGCAGCCTGCACCCAGGGACTTGTGGAAGGGGACACACAGAGACTCAGCCCCTTTTCCCTCCATTTGGGACAACTCTGAAGGGCCATCACAGCTCCATAGCTCCCCATGGGACTGGTGGAGGCCTGCGTCTACTGCATTGCAGCCCAACTTCTCCCTCTGCCCAGTCCTGTTTCCTTTCCTCTCTCACGGGAATTGATCCCAAGGGCATCCTCCCGAAATCTCCTTTATCCACATCTCCATCTAGAGTGTCACAGTGTGCTCTCTAGGGAATCCAACCTGAGGCCAAGTGACATGTGGGGACAGGTGGAGTCATACTGATGGTGGGCCCCTCAAAAGAAACCCAGGAACTCCTGCCAAGAAGCAGCTTTGGAGCGTTTCCAGATTCCATGAGGGTCAGTTGTTCCTCCTCTGAAGCTCCCATGACCTGTCACCTGCAAATAAGCTCCTGGTCCTGCAATGAAAGCAGCTATGTCAGAGAGGCATGAAGAATGGACGTTCACAGGAATGTGACTGATTTGAATGTAAGGGATGAGACTTCTGATTATGTAAGTATGGCCTCCAAAATAAGCTTTTAAAGTCAGGCAGCAGTATAACTTAATTAGCAATAGGCACAAAGTAGACATGCAATAAATACTTAACAGAGCATAAGGTACCAGAAACAAACATCTAAATATCAAAAGTGGAGTATAAATAAAGAAACACGAATATTTTTCTCTTACTGATGGCATGAATTAGCCTTTGCATTTTAACCATAAAGTGTATAACACACTCAAACTCAGCATTGGAACGTAGGTAAATTGGATATTCAGATAATATCCAAGAGGGCTTTTGGTTTCTGAAGTACTTAAAGGACCTATACATTGAACCCATTTAATAGTCCTGAAGGCAGAGTTGCAGAGAGAAAATAGTTGGATAAGACTGGCATCTATGTAATAGTCCCATTTCAACCATCCATCGGTGGATGTGTTACCTCCTGAGTCCTTGAGACAACAGGGCGTGCCTGGCCACCCTCCCACCCAAAGTAACTAAAACATGGAAAAAATACATAAAACACAGTTCTTGAGACACTGGACATCAGACCACAAAGGACAGAACACAAATGAGGTGAGCCCTACAATTGCTCCTGGATTACTGCCTGGAGAAAGTTTCTAGGCCATGGTACAGGGAGGGGAACTCCAGACAGAGTCCAGTGATCTCCCTAAATTGAGGAGACAGAACTGGGGGTCTAAGGAAATGAGGACAGTTAGAAGTCACAGGGCACACAGTCTGAGAGAAAGAACTCCAGAGATGGATCTGGAAAGTATTATGCTAAGTGAAGTAAGCCAGGCAGTGAAAGGCAAATACCGTATGATCTCACCTATAAATGGAACCTAATCAACAAAACAAACAAGCAAGCAAAATATAACCAGAGACACTGAAATAAAGAACAAACTGACAATAACCAGAGGGGAACAGGGAGGGGATTATAGAGGAAAAGAAGGGGAAGGGTCGTCAAGGAACATGTATAAAGGACCCATGGGCAAAGCCAAAGGGGGTTAGGATTGAGGGTGGGTGGTGTGGGGAGGGGTGAGGGAAAGTGATGGAGGAAAAATGGAGACAACTGCATTTAAATATATACATATTTCAAATCTCCATATCTTCAGAGGGCCCTTCTCAAGTATTCAGTTGAGAACCAAGCCATGCATGGGTGTCAAGACACTAAGAGAAAATAGTGCCTAGAGCTTGAGTAGCAGAGAAAAATTAACCCTACACGAAATGCAGGTCTGGTCCCACCTAACAAAGCTTAAAAACCAGACTAGGAAGGGTACAGCTGGCTCTAAGTAATTTAATGACGTTGCAGAACAAAGCTCAGAAATACAGGGAAAAAAAAAAAAGATCCAGCACCCAACAAGATAATACTCACAATGGCTGGCATCAAATAAAAAATTATCAGGTACCCAAAAAGAAGCAGAAAATGTAATCCATCTGGGTCAATTGAAACTGACCCAGAATGGCCCAGATGATAGAATTAGCAGACAAGGACATTCAAACAGATAGTATAACTGTATTCATACATTCAAGAAGCTAGAGGAAATAGTGAACATGTTAAGACAAGAAAGATTTTTTTAAAAAATCAAACTTCTAGAAATAAAGCACACTGAATCAAGCCACGAGGTCTGCTCTAGGAACCTTCAAACGTGTTACTGTGCTTCTCCCAGAGAAACAGAAAGCTCTGCCAGCATCCCTCTCCTTTCGTCCCTCCGTCTTTGAGAACTGTAGGGATGCTACTTTGGCACTGCTCAGCGAAAGGGCCCCTTCCAGCTTCTTACAAAAGTTGGAGCTCAGGACTATAAGAAGTAAGACCAGCGGCCACAAAGGGGCAGCAGTTCTCTTTTTGAAAAGCAAGTGGTGCCAGGCAGAGCATTAGATGAGAGGCCAGGGGCCTGGGTTCTGGTCCCCTTTCCCCGCCTAGTAGCTGTGTGTCTTTGGGCAATCTAGTTAACCTCTCTGAACCCCAGTTTCTTAACGTGTAAAACAAGGATGATAATGATAATACTCACTTATAAGATTGTTGTGAAAACTCAATTGCATTAGATAAGGAAATGCATCTGAGAGTTGTTTCTAAAGTCCACATATTTGTAAATATTTTCACATACTACAAAAGCCAGGACATAGGTACCAGCATCTGTGGGTATGTTCCATGTTTTTCCTCAACTTCCACCCCCACCCCTAGGAATCTCTTACTTATCTTCCCCTTTTTATTGCCATGCCTCTGACATTCTTCGAGGCTCCTTAGTTCATAGTAAATAAGATAAAAGCAAGTAAGACATCTAAACGACTAAGGATGAGAAAAAAATGTAAAGCTTGCCGTCCTAGCTCTCCATGCTGTGTAACAAACCACTGCAAACTGAACGGTGGGAAACAATAGCCATTTGATCGTGCCTGCTGGTTCCTTGGGTCAGGATCCGGACTGTGCTCCGTGGCAATGGCTCACGTCTGCTCCGCTGCATCTGGGGCCCTCCCCAAGCGCCCTTGCACTGCTGTGGGCTGGAATCCTCTGAAGGCTCCTTTTCTCACGTGTCTGCCCCTGAACTGGGGGACCTGTAACCTGGGCGCAGCAAGAGCTATTGTGTGGAACATTTCCACGTGGCCTCTCCATGAGCTTGGGCTTCTCCCGGCATGAGCACTGTGGTCCAAGGACAATCAGCAGAGACTGGTCAGAGAGAGGGTGTTGTACAAGAAGCAGGTGAAAGGCGGGGCCTCTTATTCCCTAGCCTTGATGGTCCACCATTGGTGGAAGCATAGCCCACCCAGATTCAAGAGGAGGGGACAGAGACCCCCTTTCAATGCCAATATTTGGGGCTATGTTTTAAAAGTGTCAAAGTTGATATCTCAGTGCCATCACACAGCAGAAGTACCATTAAGGCTTAGTCAAGTTTCTGGGACAAATGATGGTCAATGGCACCATCTTTCTCTGGATGAATCTAGCCCAAGAAAACCTTATCTTCAACAGTCCATCTCTTGGATTGTCTGAATCATCATTTGTATTAATTAATCACCTCATGTCACTGAGGATTGCTAAGGCCGTGGTGTGGCATGCACAGAAATTAGGCCTGGTTGGTCAGAAGCAGAACATTCAAACCCTCCTGTGAAATTATTAATGGGATGAAACCAATTGCAGAGTTGCCCTCTGCGATTAATTCTAAAGACCCTAGGACACCAAAAGAGAAACTTTCTTTTCCTGAAGCAAAATTAAAATCTCAGAAAATTTTAACTGACAATGTGTTTATATTAGAATCCCTAGTCTTCAGGGTCTACTCCAAAGAAAGTCAAAGGTAATAAGAGTGTGCATATAACAATGACTTAAGTAGAAACAGGCCTTTTTCTGCAGATATTAGGTTTGATACTTTTCAAGTTTTATGGGAAGAATGACAAGCCCGGTCTGATTTAGAAGGACTCAAGCTTTATATTTTCTATGAGATAGGGTGGGATGGGTTAGGATGCAAAGGTATCCAATATCTTAGCAAAAGAGCCTGGGGGAAACTCTGTCACCTCTCCCCACCCCATCCCCCGCCCTGAAAAGTTGAGCTCAAGCAAAACTGAAGGAGCTGTCAGGAGCTGGAATGACAGTGTTGGACGCCCTGCTCATTTGGTTTGGTTTGAACAAATATACAGCCCTTGATTTAGAGAGAAAAGCAGAATCACCAAAAGTGACAACGTTTGTGAAAAGACAAGAGATGGTGTCAGGCTGGAATGTGGGAGAAGTGGCCACAACACACAACTGCCTCTTCTAATGAAAAAAAATCAGCAACACTTTCCGGTTTTGCATTTAAACAAAAAGTATGGGTGAAGACCCATGACTCAGAAAGGCAACGCAATGTGGTGGTTGGAAATGTGATCACTGGAACAAATCATTTTGGATCTGCAGTCTCTCTACTTTCTACCGGTGTGCCTTGTATAATTACCTTGTCTCCCCTAAGCTTTAGGATCATCATCTGTAAAATGAGGAAAAAATATTAGCTCTCTCATAGGGTGGCTGGCAGTGTATGTGAAAATTTAACATAGTATAATTCATTAAAAATGCATCCCTAAATCTGATTTTATCATTTTCTTTATTTTTGTATAGTGTAGATTATTTTAATACTATCAAGATAATGTATGCCTTTTATAGAAAATTTGAAAGAGATACCTACACAGAAAAATAAACATCACTCATAATTCTGCCACCCAGAAGCAATTTTTGTTCACATTCTAGAATATTTCATTTACTCTTTCTACAGTGCATTTTCTCTCTTAGATTTCACTGTGGGGGCAATTCTGCGTGCTATCGTTTTCCCTTCTCCTCACAACATCAGTATTTTCCATGCAACTAAAAACCCGTCCTGAACATCACTTTGTAGGGTTGCATAGTCTTCCATTGCACACTCATGGGACTCTCTTAGCTGTAAAACAAAACCTTTCTCTAGGAAAAACAAATTTTGCTATTTTCCTTGGGAGAGAAGAGGCATTGCAAGGGCTATCTGTGCTGTCTTCGTGTTTAACACAATGATAATAGTACCAACTTAAAGGCATAAAAGCATTATTAAAATATAGCCTTGGATCTGCCCACTTAAAAAATGTGTTCTTAGCTACTAGTCTAGTTCTCCACCTTTGCAAGTATGAATTCTTGCATAATTTCCTCAAGAATATCGCAAACCTATGATTTTCACAAAGGAATGATTTCAATTTTCTGATTTTTCACTTAAGTACCCCCTGTTACTTCTTCTGATAAGTCCTTTTTTAGAAAATAAAAGAAAGCAGGGCTGTTGTGGCTAAAAACTGCCTTCCTACCCATCACAAATAAAGTCATTTTCTTCTCTTTCCTAAGTGTTCTGAGAAGTCAGCAGGTAATTGAGGGAAGACATTTATTAATCAATGTATGTATACTCTGCAGTCACCGGACATACATGAAGAAAGCTGGAAAACAATGCAGACGTAAATGTATTGGTGGGACTGGCTTTCCATTCAACAATTTTAAAATCTTAATGGTACATCTTTGTTTTGGCCATTCTTGCCTAAACATTTAATGCTCCACACAATGGCTTCTCACGTTTGTTATTCAAGTTTTTTACACTTCAATTTGGGGTCTGTCTCCTTCCCCAGGCCACCGAGACCAAACAGAAACTGCCTTGAAATGTAAACAGTCCCTGAATTATGATACCTATTACTTTTTATTAGTAGTAAACAAAAAGAAGCAAGGAACAATTCTATTTATGCAGAACAGTTAGACCATAAATAATAATAACATTCTAAAACTATACCACTACTTACATAATATTAATTTAATTCTAATGAAAAACAGGTTTAGGTGTTAACTCCATGACAGTGAGTGTGGTGCATTTTTGCTTTCATCCAATATTTATACCCAAAAAACATTTTGGTTTAGGAAATAGAGTGGTGATAAAAAATTACAGTCTTTGAATATTGGGCTTTGACTAGTCCCCTGCTGCCCTTTATTGTATGTTTCAGTAAAATACAGTACATCTTGCTGTTTTATTTCATTGTTTGTGGCCCGTGCAAAATCCTATTGTCCAGCTGCCCAGCATAAATGAACAACAAATCAGAAGAACCAGAGAGACACTTAAACTGATTAAACTGGGTCTGAAATTTTCCTTTTACTGCTAAATTATCACCTTATTGCAATTATTTTTACACTATGTGATTATTTTTACACATTGTGATTATTTCTGCAAAATTCAGGGGAGATGCTAGTCAGAGGGCTTAGGCTGCATACAGGGAGGGGCAAAAGTACGTTTATAGCAGTGAGTATGTGCAACACAGTTTATCCCTGAATTATTACTTATTGATTATTGTATAATTTTTCATACAAATGAGTGTAAGCCCACTTTTGCCCTGCCCTGTGTAGCATGGCACCTTAAAATCTCAAGCCTAGTAAAGAGTTCACTTTTCATATCTTATAGTTGTGTCTTTCTCTCCCTACAATCATTTAAATTGGCTGATTAGTGGAGCTTGAGTAATCGGGCCATTCTTTAAAAAAATTATTTTACTCAAGATTCATCACCTTACTTCTTTTAAAAGTTATTAGACCTCAGGAACTTTGTCATAAATTGAAGAAATGTAACACTCTGTCATCAAACAAACTAAAACAAAGGACAAAAACCCAATGAGGTTATTCACATTTTACCGAGTTATTTAGAGTTAGATAAATGGACTATGGGCATGTGAGGAAATGCAGAACATAAGAGAACAAATCAAGTTTGCAATATAAAAACGAACACATGAAAACCTTGTGCTACATTTAAGGATCTTCTTTAGATGTACCTGATAAAGCAGAACATATGGCAGCTGAAAACTAGGGAAACATAGTGTTTCAACCAAAGTCAGAAATATTTTTTTTATCAAGCCCAGGTGTACATAGACAAAACAGAAAACCAGAGATGCCAGTACGGTTGCATGAACTGTACACCGCGCACCTCTGGGCGGTCCATTCGCTCAGACTGCACTGTGAACGGTGCTTGGGTTACGTCTTCCATCTTGTGCCTCCTGTTCAGGAATGTATGATCACAAAAGAGCTAGAACAAAAATTACTTTTCTAGGGCCTCGGATAAAAGAAGTGTTGCTGAATCAAGGTAAACAGGTATGAATTAAACACACTATGATGAGTTTTACTGGCTATATAAGAAAAAAAGTAAAATTTCCACATTAGAGGAGGCTACCTACAGTTAAATGGAGGAGAATTGTTAAGGTATGTAAGAGACCAATTTTGAAATACTTCAGAAGCATTCACTACCAACAGACAATTAATGTGCTGTCACATGGGGTCATCTTCCAGACATAAAAGTGAATCTGGCCAGAGCTCCCTCCCCCTGGTTACACTGGAGTAGCCATTTTTTGTACTTGAAAGTAATCAAATGGCATTTATTTTTAAAAACTATACTACTCAGCTTTATCACCAATTCAAAATCACTTTTTTACTTCACATTTGAATTAATAAGACTTAAGTTTACCTGGGGGAGGGACTCACAAGTTTAAAGCTTCATTCTAATTCTAACATGTATAATAGAAGGTAGAAAATCAGATAGTATACCCATTCAGATGGCAAGTTTTTACTTACAGGTGTCAGCTCCACCGAGTTTTCCAGAGTTTCTTATTTAAATATATACATAAAATCTTATCACCTGCTATTTATAGGCCAATATTAAAGACATCTGAACGCTTAAATCTCAAGTGATCTACATATGTTAACATATGCTAAAGAAGGACTTTTGACTCTTCTCTTCAATTACTTTGGTTTTCTTGGCTGAACAAACTTTCCCTGACTAGAGCAGATGCCAACTGTTTGGTCATACGTTAGCATCAACTCAAATGGACATATTTCCTAAGTGCAAAGCGGCTCTGTGCACGGTGACCGAGCAGGCCCACATCTCCCCTCGCATATGCTCGCCTAGGCATACTAGTGAGCACCCCCTGTACACACACAGCCAGGAAATCCAAACCCCGTTTGTGCACACACAAGCAGGTATTCATATACTCAGTCTGTCAGCTTGCATTAACAGTAAGAATTCCTTTTTTTATAGTGAAGAATGTCGTTTATACCCCAATTGAAAGAAAGGAAGGAAGGAAGGAAGGAAGGAAGGAAGGAAGGAAGGAAGGAAGGAAGGAAGGAAGGAAGGAAGGAAGGAAGGAAGAAAGAAAAAAAGAAAGGGAGAAAGAAAGAAATTTCTCTACAGAGAAAGAAACTCATCCATTGGTATGGGAAATCACTGGAATTCTCAGAGTACTAAGGTGCAGGCAAATGATTAACATGTCTCCATAAATCATGGCAGATTTAAGATTTAAATACACACTAAAAATGGCAGGGACTCTTGGGTCTTCTATTTATAAATGCAGTCCTTCTTTTTCTTTTGCTTCTCCTCCACCCCCTCCCTTTTGGATCAAAGAGAGAATTCCAAGCCAGCTGAAAAACAATGGTAAATGTTTGCATTGCTGAAATTCACGCTGGTGCCATAAGTGGATTTAAGGCGGACTGGGCTCTATAAACAAAATAAAAAGATGGCATCCAAATGAAAACATGTAGAAAAGATACTGGGGGAAAAATGCTTCAGAGAAGCAGTCTGGTTAGTTGTAAAATGACTTTAAATTAGGCTTTAAAAAGGATTGCTAAATCTTGACACATATATGAGCAGCTTATTATCATGCAATTGTGCAGTAGTTGCTTGATCTTGTTACTGATTCGTCACATATGAATAAATGATTAATTACCAGAAAGGCTAAAACAGAGTAGAGTGAGAGTACTGAAGCTCACCCTGAAAGAGGGGCTTAAACACGTTTATTGCCCTTTAAGTGCATTTCATTAAGGCCAATTAAGGACTTTCATGTCTTATTAGAAAAATGAAGTAGATTTATGAGGTTTTCGTAGGTTGTAAATGCTGGGGCTAGCAGATACAAAACTAAGCAGAAATGGTAGTTAAGAGCTAAGAAAATATATACAAATGCTCCCAGAAAGCAAATATTTAATGGCAGTAAAAGCCAGTTCAACACGAAGGCGATCTTTAAATAAAAGAAAAGGCATAATTTTCATTTCCTATTGCCTACTTACTATAAACTTCAGAATTCGCACAGGAGAAAGGTTTCTCTTTGAGGTTTGGGAACCTAACTGAGGGTGGGGAAAAACATAGCCAACCCTAAAATGGCCTGACAGTCACTGAGTTCTTTGTCAAAACAAAAGCAGACATTTAATAAAAATGCTTTTAATACCAGGGTGAGAAACACATTCTTGAAAAAGAGGAAGCTCAGAAGTGAATCCAGCACTGAAATGGTTGTTAATAAACATAATAAACAGACAGCAAGCAAAATTCACTGGCTGCGGTTAGAGCCACGCGCCTAACTTCCCACTTTTCTGGTCCTGTCAGATGGTGTCAGAACATTAGCCCTACCAAATGGTTATTACACACCCTGGATTTCCTTGATTCATTTTCCAGGACTATTGCCATGACAGGTTAGTAAGCATTTCCTGTGGCCCTTAGGGAATGATTACCACCCCCACACCATTGTAGCCATGGGCTGATCTATTTACTCAACACTCAAGCTGTTCTCTCTCTCTCTCTCTCTCTCTCTCTCTCTCAGGCACAAAACACACACACACACCCCTAAACAATGTTATCTCAGGAGACTCCTGTGGCTTTGTCAAATGCAGGAATGAACATTTATGAATGTTTGGTAAGATGCACATTTTTACCTTGCACACCATTATGGAAAGCCTCAACTGTTTATCACATACCCTCTTAGATATATAATTTAAAACCATATGAAACTTTGTCAAGGAAATATCAACTGAAGATGTACAATCACAACTTCTTCAGCACAAATCTCTTCTCTTTAAAAAAATGAATATTGGCAAGTCAGTGGATTATGTCTTCTTGATTTTTTTCCAAAAATTCAAGAGAAGTGCCATACAGCACGTGAAAGATGTCCAAAACTCACCAACAGTTTTGCAGCACACATACTACTTTCAGATAAACGCCTTGGTTTTGCTTGTAGAAAACCCATTTGCAGGCACAGAAAAGACTGAACGTGGAATTTCAGCACTTCTTCAAGAGCACTGGCAAGTTCTTCTACTGAGAACCTTTAAAATGGTATTACTAGAAGATCTAACAGCAGGAAGTCACATTAACTGCTGTTTTAGAAGAAAACGTGACGAGATGGTCGATGATATTTATAAAGGTAGAACTTGTAAAACTGAAGGTAAAGTCCTATAAGCGCATCCTGGCCAAAAATAACAAGCATATAAGACAGCAAACAAAATATTAATTTCAATGTTTTTAGTGTAACTCTATTTTGTTCTGTAAATTTGATTTTCCAAACAAATAATGGCCTGGAAAGAGACCTAAAGCAACTAGCCATGTATCTGTTCAGACTCTGCAAGAATTTTATTGAACTGAAATGTGATGAGCATCTGTCCTTGGTGATTTATTCCAAACAGCGGAGATATTATAAAATGAACACATTGCATCTCCTGCTATAAAAAAGAAGCAAAATGATCTTTTAGTTAATATCCAATCAAACTTCAAGACACCTTATGGAACACAAGGATTTCATGGGATCATTTCATTCCATTGCACCTTTCTCCAGAACACTAAAAGGGGATTAATTTAAGAATTTCTAAAATGCAGTTAAATGTGTGTAACCAGTTTTGTTTTTTCCAGATCAACAGATGCCACTTGGTTTTTATTTTTATTTTCACAATCCAAAATGTAGGCCCAGGCTAGGGTGCTAATTACCAATAAGTTCTTATTAAAGAACCAAGAGTGCTTTTTCAGAAAGTTCACTACCAATTCGGACCCGAGGGTCACTGAGTTACATGTAGGACTAGAACCTTTTCAAGTTCAGGGTTACATATATGTTGTCAGGCACAATAGACTATTTCTGGAAGAACTACTGCTAAAAAGAAAGAAAAAAGTTGAATTTAAAAGCCTCCAAAGACTTCTAGCTTGTGAATTTTATTCTACAGAAAAATTTTCAGATGGCTTCAAGTACAGGACAATCCCAAATAGATCAATGACCATGGGATAACCACAGGGACATTAAAATTATAACTCACAGCCCAAATATTTCCACAATAAAGCACTTTCAGTGTCAAATAAAAACAACACAAATTTTATCTCCTCTATCCAATTTATTTTAAAGGAGTTCATTAAAACAAGGGGATTAAACTTTCAAGTGATGAAAAGGTAATTTCTGTTTATATCCGACTCAAAAAAAAGCCTCAAATTATCAGAGTTTAGAGCAAAATGAAATCTTAATATTAGGAAAAGAGAGTGCTTTCTACTGAATCATAGAATTAAATCTGCCAACACAAAGAACACGGATGTGATAAGGGAGGATTTAGCATATTCAAGCAGAGCTAGACAATTTCAAAACCAAAGTAGACTGATTTCTTTGAATTTTTGAGGTTGGCCGTCCATAAATCTTCACTGTAATGAACAAGCTGCCAGCCTTGCCCTTTCCTGTAGGCTGTTCAAATCCTAATGAAATTCTATAAATAGGGCATGCTTGGCAGGGCTTTGTGGTGCCTCTTTGGGGTGGACGGTTTTGAGATAGCGGGGCTACTTTAAGGAAGTGGGCATAAGCCTGACTGGTCCTTCAAAATTCAAACTAGCTTTGTAAAAACCTCCTGGCCCTATTTTAAGGCAACTAGCAGTATTTCAGAGGTGAAGACCCGTGGGCTGGAGGCAAAGGTCACAAACTACCAGTGTGCACGCCGCATTTCAACCACGCATATATTTTGGTAGGGCTGGACAGTGTTTTTTAAAACTGGTAAGCCAATATTTAAAAATCAAGAAATTTTACCAGATTTCTGGTTTCTTTTGCAAAATTAAAATATCTGAAACACTAGGCCCAAATTCTCTATGGCAGTGGTTGGCTGGAACAGAGGGTGTGCTCTCTATAGTGCCCAGCCCACCTGGCCAGTCCATATTCACTCATTACTGCTCCTCACATATGCCTGACCTTTGAGTTTGGACTCCAGAATCATAGTCTCTGATGCTTTTCTCCACGTCCCTTAAAATCCTCATATATCTTAATTCAATGACCTGTTAACCAAAAAGAGCAAGAGGTATCTTATTTAGGATCTATGTGACCAACCTAAAAATTGACTACAAAATAAAACTCTGAATACTGACTGATCGCCTTTTCAGTCCCTTATTCCAGAGATCAGCAAACTATGGCCCATGACTGACCACACCCTACTGCCATCTGGTTCTATAAGTAAAATTGTACTGAAACACAGCCACACTCCTTACTTGTTTTCCATGGCTATTTCATACTACAGTCATGATTCTGAGAGACCATGTGATCTGCAAAACCTAAATATTTATTACCTGGCCCTTTACAGAAAAGTGTACCAACACCTGCTCCCTTACTCTCTAGACTTAGAGGTGGGTCCCCCTTTCTAGAGCCCACAAATGATGCTAAGGTTTCACTTACTGGATATTGTTCCTTCCCAGTGCGTTTTACATCTTTTAAGGTCACCTGCCCAAGTCAGTGACTATCTATTTTTCAGAGTGCGTGTAGTCAGAGTTCCAAAGGTGAAAAGTGTTCCTTTGACAGAATTATTTCCTCAGTACCTACACACCTAAGCTTAAAATTTCCTTTGTTGGCCACCTCAGCAGATGTCTATTTTGACAGTAATTTGTGAACTGGGTATATGTCAGTTTAACTTTCTAAAATAATACATTCAAGGGGATAAGCCTGAAGTCTACTACCCTGCCCACTGTTTCATTTAGCAGATATTTGGTCATCGTATGCCCTGACATCATGATATGTGTAGCCCCAAGGGTCTCAAGAATGCAGGTCATTCTTCCTCATTAAAAGCAATAAAGTCAATAAATATGAGAGTCAACCAATGAGATGAAAATGACACAGGTCTACATTAATGGGTGGTGTTCTTCCTGCCCCAACCTACAGAAAATCTTAACTACTAGCCAACACCTGTTTCATACTCTGTTTCATACATTGTACCATGAATTTCTCATCTAAACAATAAGCCCTTTAGGTACTATTATCCTCCCATTTTACAAAGGAGCAAATTGAGGTTTAAAGAGGTCCAGAAGTTTTACTCAAAGTTATGAAACTGATAAAAACAGAACCGAGACTAAAAATCCAGTCTGTCTGACTTCCAAGACTTAGCTTTCATTGAGATTTCATGAAGCTGTAGAGATTGCCACTGGGACAAACTCCTTTTCCAGCTGCAGGAATTGAGCAGTGAATAATCATTCAGCTTGATGAGATTACAAATTTGGGATTTGCTCAAATTCCCAAAAGGTCATTGAGACACCATGCTGGGCAAAGCAAAGCATCTTCTACTTCACTATAATTCACCCTTCCCATTGAACTGTATCTAAAATTCTGATGAGCCATAGTCAGTCACACAGGTTGGGCAAATACCTAAAGATTCTAGAATGCAAACATGTCAGAAGCCTCTCAGATGTACAAACATATTCCAGAGGTGAGCATGTCAGAACTGTCAGCATATATTTAGCTTTCCTTCTAGTTGGTGGACTTCTAAAGTTGACTTTCACGTCTTAGTTAAGCATGAGGTTTCCCCGTGTCGGGGAACTATCCATGAGCTCCAGCAGGGGACAGTCAAACTTATTGGCTAACCTCCTCCTAACCTCACCTCCTCACCAGCAAAATGTGATCCAGTATTCATCACCCAGTGAGAACTCCACTCGATGTCTACCTGGTGATTGATACCATAAATGTATTGCCTCCTGCAACCTGGGGAACCCGCTCTCCCTTTTGTTCAGTCAGAAGTCTATGGGTAAGGAAATCAGAGCTCTTTCTCAGTCAAGGACAGTGACATTGTATAGGGACAGCATGTGAAAGAAACTTAAAAGAAATTTTTTTAAAGCACCTTCTGGAATTTCTCATTATCCTGGATTTTTTGTTTTTGTTTTCTCTGTATGTATCTTCATTCAGAGCCTTTCATGTCATTAAGAAGAAAATTAGGGTTTGTGTCTAAAATATCAGCTTTTGTATTTCATGTTCCTATCTTCCTACCTGAAGAGGAATGGTCACATTCCATGAGCTTTCTTGCTAACAATGGCCAGTAATTTGAGAGAAACCCCCCTTTTTAGCGGTGAAGCACATCACACGAGGCAGGTGCCTGGGGAGGAATGTGTCATAAAGGCACATTCCTCATAATCAAGGATAATTCAAAAGGGAAACAGTGACCGAACGTCCACGAGAGCCAACAGAAGCCTAATCCGGAGCCCAGCTCTGCAGACGGGACACAGGCTGCTGCAAAGCCAGGGCAGATGCCAGGGAAGGGGCCGGCCACAAACGAACAGACGTCCAGTCCAGAGCTTGGCATCTGGGTTCTTCAGCTGCCAGCCTTGCCCTGCGAGTAGCCACAGTGTTTGGCTCCTGTGCACAGAACAACAGAGGATGAGGCTCAAGGGGTCCATGCTCTGTCCTGCCAGCAACAGGACGAGCAGTGCCAAGAGAAGGCTGCAGTGCCACACGGGTGCCAATGTGCCTTGGAACGGCTTTGATATTTTCTAAAGGGACAACAGAATTCCTGCAAAAAGAAAAGACCAGATCCAACATGCAGAACCATTTTTCCTATTTTCCTTTTTTTTTTTTTAAAAAAGTGCTCTTCCTGTCTGCAGTTCATTTTTTTCACAAGGTTAACATGACCAGGTCTCTTTCTGCTTCCCTTCCACATCCTGTGGCCTCACGTCAAAACCCAGCGGACAGTTTATTTCACACACGTTACTAAACTTCTGGGTTTTTTACCTCCCCATTATTACTTGCCTTTATCCAGTTTCCAGAAGACATTATCAATAGGATGTGTCCAGCTGGGGGGGAGGGGTGAATGCAAAACCTGGTGGAATAGCCCAAGATGTCATCTTGGTTATTAGTTGAGTGAGCCATTTTGACCTTGGGGATTTGCAGGAGGCTTTCAAAGATCCAATGTGCTATTTGTAAGCAAGCTTTTCTGTGGCTATTTACCCGGGGGAAACTATAAGGAAACTGGAGCAGTAAAATGCTAGAGGAAGTGAAAGAGATCACCTAGTCTCCGTGATTTCTTGAAACAGCAGAAATCAGAAAGAAAGGGGGTGGGGTTAGAGTTCCTCTGCCCGTTCACATTAGATGCAGGCAGAGGTAGGAGGAAGAAAATAAAGGAGCCATCGGAGACCCCCCATTGTCTGACCCTAAAGAATGCTCAGACTTATCAAGCAGAAAATATCAAGCATAGCATTTTTTTGGTAAAAATCAAATGCAATATCTCTTGTCATCACGCAGAAGCTTTTGTCGCTTCATTCTAGGACTCAAAGACGATGAGTGGATTTGAGAGCAAGGCTTTCAATATAAAAACCAAGGACATATTACTTACTGATAGAAATGTAACCAGGCTCTCATTTTCCTTTTCAAAATTCAGATGAATAGGTAGTAAGATCAAACATTGAAACCTTCTTTATTAGTCTTCCATGACCTCTCACATATTAATGTTTCTTTGGTGGAATACCTAGATGATTGATAAATAAAACGTGGGGACAGGCCCTCAGCATCCTAGCAGGAGTGCCCAATCCACAGCCTACGGGCTGCATGTGGCCCAAGATGGCTAGGAATGCGGCCCAACACAAAATTGCAAATTTTCTTAAAACCTTTTTTTTTTGCTCATCAGTTTTTGTTAGTGTTTGTGTATTTAACATGTGGCCCAAGACAACTCTTCTTCTTCCAGTGTGGCCCAGAGATGCCAAAAGGTTGGACATCCCTGCTTCTTGAGAAAAAAACAAAGCTTCTCAAGGTAACCATGAATATGTCACTATTCCCTACCATGGGACCAAGTGCCACACTCCACTCATAACTCTCACCTTTCCCGTCCCTTCACAGAGCTTCTGCTTGAGTTATTCCCCTTTCTCAGGCTGACTTTCTCCACCGACACTGCTTTCAAGGCTCAGTTTAAGTAAGTTATAAAACTTGTTCAGAGACCTTTCTTTTTCTCCGGCTCTTTCATCATTTACAGTCTCTACCACACACAGAACTCCCCACCCGATTATATAACCTTGTAATTTAGTAGTTCTTGTTTAAGTATTATTTATACAATGATGGTCTCCTTGGAGGAAAGGGTCATGGCTTCTGGTTTTCCTTTGTCTTCCATGACATTTGGCCCAGGGCTTAGCCCTTGAAATTTTAGAAAAGATTACTTACTTTTCAAATTGAAATTTACCTCTAAGTAGATATTATCTCTATGTGGATTATAAAAAATAAAGCTTTTGACAAGCTTTAGGCCTCTGTCAAATAATATTTTATGGTGAATTAATATCATGTATGGGGTGCTGACTATGTATACCAAGTCTGGGGTTCAAAGAAGAGTCACCTGTGTTCCAAGCAGCTTTAGTTTACAGGCCATTATAATACCAAACACTTGTAGCCTGGCCCCAGGTTCTTACTATGAGTGAAAAGCAGCAGGGTCACATTGGCTTGGCTATTATGACAGTCTCTGGACTCTCACCAAATATTATCCATAGACCACTCATAGGATTTGCCATTGTTTTATGGCAGCAATTTCCAACCGTGTGCCACAAGGATTTTAAAACCTGCCATACCTGACTATCGAGTCAGGAGTCCTGACCTCTTTTCCTTTAAATTGTCAAATAAAAAAAATGACAACAGCCACCACAACAATAGCCATCTGGTGTGAATGAATCAAAATTATACCTTTTTTTGTCAGATTGGCAAAAAATATGTTTTTTGGTGTGCTGTAGAATTTTAGTAATTAGTTTATGTGCGCCATGGGATGAGAAAGGTTGAAAATCACTGTTTTATGACATTAAAGCCCATTTAAATGGCATCTTTGAGAAAAGCATCCTCAAAATGATTCTCTTGAAAAGTTCCCAGAGCTAGGAAGGAAGAAAAGAAAGAAGGAGGGAAGGGAGGGAGGAAAAGAAGGAAGGAAGGAAGGAAGGAAGGAAGGAAGGAAGGAAGGAAGGAAGGAAGGAAGGAAGAAAGAGAGAGAGAGAGAAATAGGCCAGGTAGCTCAGTTGATTAGAGCATTGTCCAAACTGCCAAGGTTGTGGGTTCAATCCCCTGGATCAGAGCACATAGAAGAATCAACCAATGAATGTATAAATAATGGAACAACAAATCTCTCTCTCTCTCATTCTCTCACTCTCTCTTACTCTCTCTCACTCTCTCTTGCTCTCTCTCCCCCCCTAAAATCAATTTAAAAAACTCAATGGTAAATTCTAATTCAATGCTTGCTTTGTCTCTGTAGACTGTCCCTCTTAAATGCTTAGAGTTTTTATTTTATTTTAATAATAATATCATATTAAAAAGCCAACAGCATTCTGCAAAATTAACAGCTACCAACTGAAACAAAGAAAATAAAAGTGAAACCAGTAGAAGATGGTTTAAGCATTTTCAGCAATACCAACAGAAAAGAGATTTATCCAGAGAAGATGTATCAATGTCATTTTATATCAAACATCAACATGTCAAAAACAATTGTGTTTTGTTGCAATAATAAAATAAAATCCCTTCTTTTATTTTCTTTCTTCATAAATGCCTATAACACATAAAGCAAGCAATTTCAAAATGTGCCATTCTACTCAGAAACAATATTTACTCCCCAGGTATAGTTCAGGTACTTGATAATAGAAAAGATGTTAAAGACCAGATAGTCTTTAACAGTCCAGTAGAAAAGGTAGCCAGTTGCTAGACTATAAAAAGACTTTTAACTAGATATTTCTCTCTTCTTTCCTTATCTCCAACTGCCTCCTAACCTCAACCCTAACCCTAACCTACCACTTAGTAGAGACATCTATTTTACAACAATGGAATAAAAGATCATTCTTTTTAGATGTACAGTCTACTAATATGCAAGGGCATTGCAACTCGTAATTTGATGTACCGTTTTGTTCCTTGACAAGACATTTGTTTGATGTTAAGTAGGCATAGCCAAAGAGGACACTGAAAAGACCAGTTGAAGGGAAACCCATTAAATGCAGCCAAAACAGGATTCTTGTATCTTGTTCATATGGTCCCTTTTCCTCAATGAACATTCCAGACTTTCGCAAGGGCCATTTTAGTGAGTGAAACTGAATTTCATATATGCACTTCCACTAAGAAACAAAATGGGGCTTTAATAAAGAAAAAGTTTACTTGCTTTTCAAATTGGCCCAGTGTGGATTTTAGCTTCCTATGTATCACGGGAAATAAAGCTTTAGGCAAGACAACAATATTTGCATGTCTGCCAAAAATTAATATATTTTTTAATGGTAAATTAACATCAAAAGTTTTATACATATTAGTGATGGTCTGACCTCCAACTGTTCACAGTCATGTCCAATCCACACACACAGAAGGAGAAAATCTGTCTGCGATGAACGTTCAATTTGTTCAATTCCCTGCCATGTCTTTTCAGCTGCTAATGGTGCTCTGTGAACAGATGATGACTTTAGTGGGAAAGGAAAACCAACAGGGATAAACTACTTTAAATTTTTAAGATGGTAATTTGTAATTTAGGTATGCTTTACCATTATGTTTACTAGGATACATATATGTATATGTAATTTTAAAGCAACAGCTCACTCCCAGAAGTTGATAACTTTAAAAATAAAATCTTTGGCTGTTTTGAAAGCCGTGTCTGCCATGTTAGAGGCTGAATCCTCTCATTGCACTGGACATTCACTGAATACTTACTATGTGCCAGATTTGGGGGAGGGGACAGTGCGATGGGGGCAGGAGGTTACAAAACTGACACGATCAGTTTGATAAAATTCAATCTACAGGTTTGAGAACCTACAGATTGGCCACCCAGCCCAGTTCCATAGGCAAAAACTGTTGGGCAGTTAGAAACCATGCCGCAGTCTACCAAAGTGCAAGCCCAAGCTCCACAGCCAAGGAGAAGCTGGCCACTCCATCAACTTTCTACATGTTCTTTCTCTAGGAAATCATTTTTATCACAACAAAAACAACAAAAAGACCTGAGATGGGAAAGATGGAAGCTTGAAGTCGCAGACAGTCCCATGGTAATGGGAGCTCAGCAAAGACAACAGGAGAGACAGTTCACTCTACCTCCTGCGGGAAAGTTAAAACAACAGAGATGAGACCCTCACAGAGCCAGGTTTAAAGATTTACATTTAAGTTCTGTAATATCACAAATCACGAATTTTTTTGGAGTTGGAAATTGTCAGAGATTTCTCCTCTGAATAGATTTTTTATTTGTTATTACAAAATGTATACATTAGGAAACTAATTCAGTAATCACCATTTTTTATTTACATTTATAGAAATTTCAAAAGTTATACATTTAATGGGAGTGTATTTGAAAGTCATGTGACATCCACATTTGACTCCAGGACCCCACTCTCCTGTTCCTCTCCTAGCTCACTCGTGGTGGCTCCTTCCTGTCTCCCTTGCTGCTCCTCCCCACCCCCCAGCTTAATGCTTAATGTCAGAGTCTCAGAGTCTCGCAGTGCTTAGTCCTTGGTCCTCTTCTCTTCTTTCCTTACATTCACTCCCTGGTTTTTAAATACCACCTCTGTGCTAATTTGTCCCCAATTTATCATCTTCCCCAGACTCCTGTTCTGACTCCAACTGCCTACTCAATATTATCACTTGCCTAAATTCAACACATCCAAAACTGTTCTTTTCTCCCAAAACCTAATAACCATGGTCTTTCTATCAGCTGATGACAACTCCATTCTTCTATTTGTTGATATTGTCCTAGATGCCTCTTTTTCTAACAATTCCTGACTACACTGTTTGCATATCCTACAGGCTGAACCTTCAAAATATTTCTAGAACCCAGCCAACTCTCACCACATCCACTGCCACCACCTAGTCCAAGCCACCATCATCTTTTGCCTGGATTACTGTAACTGTCTTCTAGCCTTTCCCCAGGTCTCTTCCCAACACAGCAGACAGGGTGATCCTTTTTCAACGTAAATCAGGTGGTGGCATCCCTCAACTCGGAACCCTCCCATTCCACTCAGAGGAAACACCAAAATCCTTATGACAGTCCATAAGGCCCTCTAAGCTGGCCTCTCATTACCTCCCTAAATTCATCCCTTCCCACCCTCTCACTATTTCCCACACTCTGACTACAGCACTTCCTTTTCTTTCTGCCTGGGATACCACTCCAGCAGGAGAGATAACAAATTTATCTTAGCAATTAAAGCTTAAAATTATTAAAGATATAGACTTGGATAGGAACATTAACAGGCATGATATAATCAACATATAAAGAGCCCTCATCCAAACAATTAGAAAGTAACACTGTCTCAAACACACATGGAGCATTTATCAAAATGAATCAGGTATCAATGCATAAAGTATCAATAAATTTCAAAAAATATCATATATTCCATACTCCTTTACCAAAATGCAATTTAGTTTAAAATATAAAAAGGGAACTTTTAAAAAATTATGTCTGGACACTTAAAATGTACTTCTAAATTACTCAGATCAAAGAAAAATTTAAAATAAAAATGAGCTAAAATAAATAAGATACAATGCTATTTTTTAAAAGATTTTATTTATTTTTAGAGAGGGGTAGGGATGAAGAAAGAGAAGAAGAAAAACATCCATGTGTGGTTGCCTCTCACACACCCCACACTGGCGACCTGGCCGCAAACCCAGACATGTGCCCTAACTTGGGAATCAAACCTGCGACCCTTTGGTTCACAGGCCTGTGCTCAATCCACTGAGCCACACCAGCCAGGGCATACTGCCATTTTTTAAGTTTGTACTAGAAAAGCAGAAAGGCTCAAAGAGAATAAACTAACTTTCCAAATTAAAAGTTAGAAAAGTAAAAAAAAAATAATGTCAATAAAGTAGGAGAAAGAATAATTATTAAATAATATAAATTATTAAAATTAACTAATTAAGAATGGGACACAATAAAAAACAATTCCAAACAAATATGTTGGTCAAGAAAACAGAGTACAAATAATGAATATTATAAATGAAAATGGGGTCATAGGAATTCAGACACAGAAAAAAGATAATTAAAAAAACATGAAAAACATTAGGAAAATACTTTAAAACATAAATGAAGTGGGTAAATTCCACTAAAAATATACATCTTAATACACGTAAACTGACTCAGAAAATAGAAAACATCAATAATCCTGTAAATGTTTTTAAACATTGTTATCTCTAGTAAAAATCTTGCTCTCAAATACCACCAAGTTCAAATGATTTTATATGTGAATTCTCTTAAGTTTTCAGGGAAGAAAAAATTTTAATTTGTAAAGAACATACAAAAGAAGGAACAGTTCCCAACTCATTTTATGAAGCTATTATAATCTCAATATTGAAATCATACTAGGTCTTAATAGAAAAGGAAACTACAGGCCAATCTAATTCATGAATATGGATGCAAAATTCTGAACAAAATATTTAAAAATTGAATCCAACTTTATAATTTTTTAAAATGTAATGTATCTTGATTAAAGTGGGTTTATCTCAGGAGTGTAAATCTTGTTTAATTATAGAAAATCTTATAATTCACCTCAATTTAAACAGAAAAAATAATAAAACCATGTGGAAGTTTCAATAGGTACAAAAAACATTAAAAAATTTAACACCCATTCATGCCCTGGCTGGTGTAGCTCAGTGGATTGAGCGCAGGCTGCGAACCAAAGCATTGCCGGTTCGATTCCTAGTCAGGGCACATGCCTGGGTTGCAGGCCAGGTCCCCAGTGGGGACCACATGAGAGGCAACCACACATTGATGTTTCTCTCTCTCTCCTCCCTCCCTTCCCCTCTCTAAAAATAAATAAATAAAATCTTTAAAAAAAATTTAACACCCATTCATCATAAAAAATTAATAGCAAATGAAGATTCATAGAAAATAAAAATGGAAAATGAAGATCATACCTTCTAGAATGATGGTGCGAATACAAAAATGGTGTAACAGTATGGAGACATGTTTAGCATTATTTAGCCAAATTTCATATGCACATTTAATCCAGCAGAGACACTTCCAGGACTCTATCCCACAGACAATGGCAAATGCCAATAATGTAGGCACAAAGCTATTCATTGTGGTGCTATTTTCTGAAACACTGGAGATAACCCAAATGCCCACTATTGGGGACTGGTTGAATAAACTACAGTAGAGTCACACAATATGATATGGAATAGACTATAAAAAGGAATAAGCTGTAAAAAAATTATAAATGTTGATATGGAATCATCACATATATTTCTAAACAGTAAAAGCAACATGCAAAAATCATTTGTTTATTTTGTGCTTTCTTTAAAGTTTTATTGTTATTGTGTGCTAACTAGAAACTTACTACTGTGCAATAAGATTTTTACATGGCCATTTATTTATACTTTTGAAAAGAAACGATAGAAGGAAAAATTTGAAACTTTTTTTTTCATGGTTACCTATGAGGGACCTAGGGAGCAAGAGAGAAGATAGAAGCCAGATTGCTAAGGAAGTATCTTGTTATATAGTTTTGAAATGGGAACTATATAAATTAGAAAACAAAATTAAATCAAAAAAATAATCAGTGATTCAAAATTGAAAACAGACTGAAGGAAATGACTAAATACCCAGTTGTTGGCATAACTACTCATAGATCATCTTTACTTCAAGTGACTCACACACTGTCTTGAGTGCACCTCACAGCAGGGTATTTTCTAAAACCAGAATCACGAAGAAATCTTAAGTTTCATTCAGTAGTCTTATTGCTAATAATTGCTAGTAGTAATACTACTACTATGATTTTGAAATCGTTAATATTATATTTTAGGATAAAGCAATAATTGTGCCCTTATAAACCAACATTAAACTCAAGTTTAAATTGGAAAAACCTCATAATATTATTTTTGTTACAAAATTGTACATATTTCCTAGTTCTGTCCACTTCAAAGGCCTGGAAGCAATGACAACCCAAAAGACATAGGCACCCCTAAACTCAGAATTAAGGCTTCTAAATACCAATGGCTACAGAAGGAATCAGGGCTTTTAGGAGAAATTACTGCTTTGGGCTCTGGGGCAGGAAATGTACCAGAAAAGCTTAGGATAAGCTTTTGTGTCAGAAAGGAAGAAATCTATAAAAGCCTAATTGAATCATCTCAAAAGGACACAGGAGCCAACTGGAAAGGAATTCCACTGGGCTAAGATGGGACTATTTGGGCATTAAAAAGAATAATGACCCCAACACATTCATATACTAATTAATAACAATTCATTAAAAGAATCAAGCCTTTATTTCACTTTTAACACAAATTGTATTTTCAGAGTAAGCAAATAATAAAAAGAGATCCTTCTTTATAGAAAAATTTCAATTAATTAATACAGAAGCAACGACAGAATTAGATAATCACCATTTTTACACTACTTGATAAACTAATAGAACAAGACAATAATCATCAATGAAATACTGTGTCAGTTATTTTCTGTGGGCCCCTCACCTCCATTCTCTGCCTTTCCCTGCACTGCTCTGTGCCCCAGGAATCTGACCTTGATGAACTCCTCCACACAGATGCCCAGGTGGGTTCAAGAGATAGAGGGAAGGGAGAGAGAGAGATCAATGTCATTCCTCCCTGTCCAGCACACATGCATTTCTAGCAACTGCTGCTTTTCTCTTTGGCCACAAATCCGTTCAGGTGGCCCATCTTTCACCACTCCAGTTCTTTCCTGGTTACAACCTCCCGCCACTTTACCTCTTCAGGCTTAGTGTCAGTAGCAGGCCCCTAAGGTACACACACACACACACACACACACACACACACACACCACACACACACCACACACACCACACACACACACACACACACACACACACACACACACACACACACCCTGATCCCAATCCAATCGAGCTCCTAGATCTAATTCACAGATTACAGGAAATATGAGTCATAGAGGAACAATAAGACAACACAAGGAAGCAAACAGCCAAATCCAAATGCAGGACATTCTATAGGGCAAATGACAGAGATATCTCAATAAATCCATCAAAAACAGAAGAGGATGCATCAGATTGAGATGTGAGGTCCAACAACTAGATGTAACATGTAGACTTTGTTTGAATCCTCAAACAAACCAGCCATCTAGGAAACAAGTAAGGAAATTTCATCCTGGACTTGGTATTAGATGACAAAAGAAACTACTAATTTTATTAAGTATAACAATAACATGGTCATTATGTTTTTAAAAAATCATTATTTTTTTTGACATGAATACTGAAGTATTTGTATGTGTAATAACAAAATATCTGGGATTTTCTTTCAAATACTCCAGAAAATAAAGAAAAGGATAAATGAAATAAGGTTAGTGTAAGTGACATTGCATAATGAAAACTTAAAAGATATCATTTCAAGGACAAGGAAAATATATGAAGTTCTAAAAACTAAGTTTGACAGTAGATGTAAAAGAACTTGATTGTAAATTATAAAATTTTTAAATACATTTAAAGGCATAAATAAATGGAATAGATAATCAATAAATGGATGGGAAATATCAATATAATAAAGAGATCTGCTCTGCCCAAATGTACCCCAAAAGTCAATGCCATTCTAAAATAATGCAGATCAAATTCCAGAGGTTTCAAGAAACTTGATCTGCCAATTAAAAAATGTGTATGGATCAGCAAAGGACAAGAAACAGTCTCTCAGGTAAACAATAGGCAAATGAAATTGCCCTACTAGGAAACATGTACTAAATTCATTGTCATTAATACAATTTAGCTATAGACATGTAGACTAAATGAACAGTTAGAGAGCCCAGATCAGGCCCAATACATATGGAAACTCGATTTATGAGAGAGGTGGCATTGCATATTAAAGAGAAAATAGTAGACTGTGGTTATCCATAAAGGAAAACAAAATAAAATAGGATCATTACTCTTGTTTTATACCAAAAAAAAAATCAATTCTAAGATAAATGAAAACTTAAAGTAGGAAACAAAACATTAAAACATTTATGAAAAAACAAAAAGCTATGTAAAAGACTGTAGACTTGGGTTGCATTTTTTAAATATAAAAATCACAAATCATAAGTAAAAGATTAATAAATCTGACTCATTAAAATAAAGAACTTCTGCTCATCAAATGATCCCATAAGAAGAAAAATATAATCCACAAATTGGAAGGAGATATTTGAATTACATATAAAACAGGAGAGTCAGCATCCAGAATGCATAAAGAATCCTTATTAATCACTAAAAAGTGAAAAGTAATAACTGAACCAAGTATATCATATTAGTCAGAATAGGCTAGACTGTGCTGGAGCAAGAAATAAACCTAAAAATCTCAGTGGATTAAGGTTCATTTCTTGTTCACAGATTGTCTATTCGGGGTCAAGTGACTCTTTAAGACAACTGTCCCTTGTGCAGCGATTCAGTAATCCAAGCCGGCTCGGCCTGGCAGCGCCATCCTCCCCACGTTAGCCCCCACGCTCACCACATCAGGAGAAGACACCGTGATCGTGCACCGACTCTGACATGCTCTACGTCCTCTCGTGGCCCAGGGGCCAGGACTATTCATACGACGCCAACTAACAGGAAGGAGAATGGGAGACCAGAGGCACTGTGTAAGGTCATAGTGAGCAGAAATCCCTCAGGGATAGACAAAAACAGACGTTTCATAGAAGGGTGAACACAAATGGCCAAAGAAATATAAGGAAGTGTTCCAACGCAGTAAGGGAAGTACAGGATAAAATCCCTATCGGATGACACTTTATCCACACCAAATTGGCAAAATTTAAAAATCTGACTATATCAAGTGCTACTGACAAGAGTATGGAGAAACAAACCATCGTTAGCTGGTAGAAGTACAAATCGGAACAGCCTTTTTAGAAAAACAGTCCGCCATACCTCGAGAAGTTGGACATGAACACACACTCTGACACAGTAATCCTATTCCTACGTGGTTTTTAAAATTCTTTGCCCTTCTAATCTCAAAAGAGAATTTTTTTTTAATTTGGGCACCTTCAGCATAGTTTTAAGTTCACTGAAAAAAAATTTATCACAAATTTGAACAGTTGCAGAAGATGTAGTTCCCAGCATATTATAAATATTAAAATTATTACAGCACTCATAAATGCATCCAAAAGTACCTAAAAACCATAATAATTTGATAAACCATAATAATTTCCATCATCCATTTAAAAATACATATAGAAATTCTTCAGTCAGAAAGTTTAAATTGTTCCTACTTTAATTCCTTCTATGTTTAAAAGTATTTTACTGATCACTCTAGGTTAGTTCTCTGCAACAAAATATCTTCAGTAAATTAAAATGTACTTGTTCAGTTTCTTAATGCTCAGTCCCGAGAGGCAGTGTGGAAGCACTCACAGCACCGTGAACTGTGGCGCCAAAGAGAGGCAAAGCGAGGTGCTGTTGACAAGCAACTGGACAAGGAAACTGAGTTTACCCAGGTCACGGAGTACTATGCAACACTGAAAAATTGGTAACCTATCACTGTATACATCAACATGGATGAATTTCAGAGACATACTTTCAGTGAAAATATTAAACCACATAAATACACATAAAACAGACAATATGACATTATTTGTAAAAAAAAATACAAAGTGAAACAATACGCCATTGATAAACATCTTTGTAATGGAAGTATAAAAGGCACAGGAGTGATAGGGCAAAATCAATGACCACATTTTTCCACTTGGGAAGGATGAAGAATGGATTTAGAACAGGTGAAAGGGAACTTCAGCGATATGTGTGATGTACTACTGTCACTTATTTTACTATTCTTTTGTTATTTTTCTGCATGAAAAAAATTTTAATGTTTTAAAAGAGATGAGTGGCTACAAAGGTACTGACTGACCAAACGTGGGACCCAGGTGATGTGCCTAGGGACTGACCTGTGGTCTACCTGTCCATAACAGATGTCCCTTCTGCCTGAGCACTCTATTTCGGAGGGACAAAAAGGAAAAAGAGAGGAGACCCTGTCCACACAGTCAGATCAGCTCTCTGCCAGAGTTCTCACCTCTGAGGCTTAGAGTTTGTTATCTGGTAGGTCTGAATTCTTTCCATAGGACCTCATCGCCAGTGCTCATTGACATTTTATTGGCTCTTTCAAGCCTTTGTTTGTCCAGACAGGAAATCTCTAGTACAGAGTGTCATTTGCGTTCACAGGAACTGATTCATTCATTTACTAATTCATACTCAACGCACGTTTATTGACCTCTTGCTCTGCACCAGATACTGTCACGAACGCCAAACAGTCTCTATTCTCTCAAAGCCTATAGTTTATGAGAATTTCAGTTAGGTAAGTGAGGTTCAGTCAAAGAAAAGAATAAAGGAAGGGAGAGGAATAGGAAGGGGAGAGAAAGAAGGCGAGCTTTCTGAAAAAAAGAGATGCACAGATGTGAATAGGGATTTTACTTCTTTATGCCCAAGCACACCCTGTTCGATACACGCTCCTTCATGTGGTCCCTCGGCTTTCTGGGCCCTCAGCATTTTAAGACTTTCCAGATCTTCAGAGGCAATGAGAAAGGGAAAGAAAATTTAGTATCTGTCACTTGACCCAGGGTGTGCTTTTGTATGCACACCTCTAGAGTTTTGGTTTGGGGTTTCTTGGGTTTTCCCCCAATGGCCTATTTTATTTCAGATGTACCTCTTTATCCTCTTGTGGGCCTTGGACTCCTAAGAAAACCTATGGACCCCTTCTCAGAATGATGTTCCCAAATGCATAAAATAAAAATATATAGGTTGAAAGGAAGCCAATCACTGAAATGCAGTTCTATCCATGGACCTCCCTGAGAAGACCACCTGGGACAATAAAACAAAATGGGAAAAAACAAGACCACTTTTTTCCCGGATGCTCCCACAAAAGGCAAATCGGCTAGGGTATAGTGACTTAAGTGAAAACTAACATATTTGCCTTGCCAGACAGGGGAATAAACTAACTCAAGAAAACTTGATTTAAAAGTGAAGTGGCTGATTGTCTATTTCCTAATAAAGCGCTGTAATCAAAAATACTCAGTGTGTACTTCAACAGAGTGTTTCATTTATCAAATGTTTCTAGAATATCCAATCCACTTCTTAATTTCTGTTTACTCTTTCACCATCTCTCCCCCACCACCCCTGCTTTATTCCAATCTTTGATCTAAGTCTTGGATGTTGACAAAGGATTTGGCTTATCCTGACTCACTGAACAGGATTCAGTCACCTCCCGATTAATGAAGCAAATAGCACTAGGAGGGGGTCTAAGGTGCATAGGCTCTAAGCGAACAGTAAATGTGACATTGGGGCCTCGCAGATTGCTTGATTGCAGGACTAATCACTCATGGTAATTCATCCGCTGCGTTTGATGTCGGGGGCAGTGCTTTCTGACATGCCAAGCCTGACACCCATCACAACTCAGCATCTTTGCAGGAAATATTTGACAGATATCTACATGCACACACGTGATAAAATGAGGTCCTTGCACCATGTCTTCATCTGGGAAACTCCCTAAGCACCCCTTTAATGAAAGCCTAGAATTTAAATATCTCCTGACCCAGGAGACAGAAACACCTTGCTATTTTCTCTTCTGAGTAATTGCCTTTTTTCCCCCAAAGAACTCAATCAGCTATATCTAACATATACTATAGTTTCAGACAAAAGCTATGGTATTTCCTGCATTACGATGTTCTTTCTGATCATTGATATCAGTTCACATAAATATTAAAATGCATTACCCTTAGCCTTCCAAATGAGGACTCAATAGTATACTCTCTCTCACTCTCTCACGCACACGCACCTTTACCCAGCACCTTCTCCTCCTTTACCTCCAGAGTTGAGAGAGAAATAAAAAATTAGAAAATATTAGATAATGCCTTCTGACTTGACTGCTAACACAATAAAGCCGCATTGTAAACTGAATCATCGGAGTCTGCCGTTCTTATTGCTCTCTTTGCTGGTATTACTTCATGGATATTAGAACCCTTAGGGATATTGGAATATGAATAAAGATTTTTTTTAAATCAGCTGTTTCTAAAAATAATGCAGTTTGCAAAAACAGAAGGTTTGGTTTATAACACAAACAAAATTGTTACATTCTGAATGGGTTGTAAGTACCTGATTCTTTGCCTTTTTACTCATCCCTGCAAAAAAAAAAAAAAAATCTGCAAATCCATTTGCTAACCAGCTGTACCTCTGTGCGAAACAGATAACAACCTGTGCAAGCCAGGGTTTGCTGTGAATCGGTGCTGATAGGCCCGAATCTCATAGCTTTTTTTAAATGCTAATGACAAGAAACATTTCCGAAGCCAAAACGCTCTTGTAGATCTGTCTTCCTCTATTATGACTGATATTTGCTTGTAAGTACATAGAACACTTGTTCCCTGTCCCTTATCTTCGGTGCTGCAGCATGCTGACCTACATACCATTCAGCACAATATGATGCACAAACATCTTCTATATAATTTTTCATTTTCGACTTAAAAACAGGAGAGGCAAAATAGGATTGCGGCAAATCTAACAAAGAGATGGCATTATTTCCAAATAAAAATGTGCATTTTTCCAAAGAATTTATTTGTCTAGCAGCATGAAGTTCATACATAGCAATGCTGGAAAAGGGGTGTTGAATTGCGATTAGGAACGAAGGACTTAGGGAGAGAAACAAAACCCATCTTTTCTACTCTTCGAGAATAATTAAGCTAACTTATTTCTCACCACAATTAAAAGTTCAGCTTTTCTGAACCATGTTTTTGCAGTGTCACGAAATGCGGCAGATATAATAACGCTGAAATGTGTACAATAATAACAAAAGAATAAGGGGAAAAAGTGACATGGGTAACTGTGGGAAGGAAAGAAATAATCTATTCTCACACCTGCCATTGTCGGAACACTCCAAACCAAGTTACTTATCTTTTTAATTTCTTGCTGCTCTAGCTGCCACCTTGTAGGTCTTCCCCACCATTGAAAGGATACTTGGGTTTCCAGCAAAACTGTTAATAGCTGCTGTTAAGACTATAAGCTTGTGGTTATCTGATGGCCTAGCCTTCTTAATGCTCTGCAGGACCATTGTAATTGCAAATACAGTTGAGCCACATGAAAAGGAAGACTGTATTTCTGGAACCGCAGCACAAAGGAGACCAGCAGAGGCGTCAACAAGGTCAAAGGGCACAGAGGGTGAAAACCCCTCATTAACTTGTAACAAGGCTGGAGGTCTGTACTCAAGCCACCTTCCCTTAACCAAGGAAAGAGGTCCTTACAAATGCACTAGGTTTAATTTTTAATGATAAGCTGTCTTTGTTTTCCAAGTTTGCTCTGTCTAAAACAATTGGAAAATCCCCAAGAAAGATAAAAATGTCTTGGTTTGTGGCCCAAATGACCTCCTTCCTTGCACTTTAAGTAATTTATTTTGTTTCCTAATTACTCTGAGGAGACCTGAGTAGGAGGGCTGCAACAAACACTTTTGCCATCCTTGTTAGATGTTGACAATAGATTTTTAGCACGAATCACATTTCTGAATCATTATTTTATGGTTCTCTAAAAGTAGGGCAACCTTTTGCAAAGAGTTAGCAGTTATTTGAATTTGACCAGCTTTAGAAGCCTCTTTTCCAAAAATCCAAATCAAAGAGAAAATAAATTTTCACACTTTTTGCAATTTTGCAGTTATTCTGCTTAATTGTTTGCACCAGCCAAATTTATCCATCAGCTGCCAGACCCCTGCTTATTTGTGAGCAGTGTCAACCCAGCACTTTACAATTTCTGTGTAATATGATGAGCAGAGCATCATGCCAAGAGTCTGGAGACCCACCGTATCTCTCTGGCTCTGCCACAAACTCGCTGTGTGACTTTGAGCAAGTCACTTGACCTCTCTGAACCTGTTTATCTGGGGTTTGGAGTAGTTAAATGATAAGAGCTCTTCTGGCTATAAAATTCTACAATTGGCTCCCCATATATCCTTTTCATTTGGGACCACTTATCTCACCACAATTGGCTCATGTTAACTGCTGAATACCAGAGAACAATTTTCTAAGTGCTTATTTTAGATGATACTGAAAGCTGTTGGAAAACCTTGTCTTCCAGCATTACCATAGATAGGCTTAAGTGATAACCAGTTTCCACTTTACTATACATTGCTAATGGCAACGTTATACAGTACTCCCACAGAAGCTCTATAGGTCTAACTTATTAATGGTCCATGCTAATGCAATTTCCAGAAAGTATGTTATTAAATTTTCTGGAATTTCAACACAACAAAACAACATATAACTGCTTGATAAATTACTCTGAAGAGATTTAGTAATTTGTGTAAGGGTGGCTCTCATTTATGCAAGAAGCTTAAATCCATTTAAAGTTAATTTCTAATTTTCTTATATTTGTGTCATTCAGAACTACATTGCTGATCCAGGAGCAATCTCTCCAAAGCCCAAGTGAACTATTAATTTTGTTTGGGTTAAAGTACAAAATGTTAACAGTGTACAGTATCCACAATTTGCCAGTTACTCTTCACATTCCTTCCAAGTATAGTCTATTAATTTTTTTCTCATATGACTGAAATTTTGCATAGCATCTCTGGGTTTGTTTTTTTATCTTAACTACAAGGGAAAAGATAGATGGATTTATTAAGACACAGTGCCTAGCAAATATCAAATTAACATAAAAATGTTCATAGACTAAGCAATCTTTATATTATATACTGTTTTTAATGATTTGGAAGAAAATGCAGTAAAAAAAATTCTGGGTCCCCTTCCTCAAGCTTCTATTTATGAAATCTACCCAAATAAAGATTCTACTTCCTCATTGTCATCATTATTAAAAAATAATCACTTGGCTGTTGAATTCTGCCTGATCCTGCGAGGCAGTGAGATAGAGCCATTTATACAGTTATAACCACTGCCCATGATAAGACGAGATGACAGTAAGATGGATTCACCCACACAGAACATACAGATTATGAAATATAAGCACCGAGTAGAATTCCTACAAGGAATGTAGGAAAGCACTGAATTTTAAATACTATGCTCTGGTAACATCTTATGCTTTAGGCTTAGCAGACAGTAAATTACACACACACACTCACACACACAAATGTTATCGAGCAACACGAGTTAGTGACTCAAAAATGACTCATAAGCACATTGATGTGTCTGCTAGGGGGTAATTTCTTAAAGAATTTTGAAAGTTTGTAAAGAAGTTAAAACGGAAATGAGATGACTGATTTTTACTTTGTTTTAACCAAATTCACTTATTTATCATTTATTTAATAATTTTGAGTTCTTAGTAGGTGCCAAAAAGCATGTTTTTGCTAAGTTCAATATAATTCATGAGAGAAGCAAAATGTTCAAGAAAGAAATCACTCTAATTCCTAACGCACTTTCTACAAAATTTGCAAACCAAGGTAAGTGGATAAGATATTGGGTTTTTTTGTTTGTTTTTTAAGATTTTATTTATTAATTTTTAGAGAGAGGGGAAAGGAAGGAGAAAGAGAGGGAGAGAAACATCAATGTGTCGTTGCCTCTCACGTGCCCTCTACTGGGGACCTGGCCTGCAACCCAGGCATGTGCCCTGGACTGGGAATCGAACTGGCAACCCCTTGGCTCACAGGCCCACGCTCAATCCACTGAGCTATGCCAGCCAGGGCAAGATATTGTTAATAAAATATTTGAAATCTGATTTTTAAAATGAAAGAAAAATTAAAGAGACAGCATCTTAACTATCTCTTTTTGTTTTCATGAAAACTATTTTAAAATTTTATCCCAGGCATTTTATTGTAGTAATATATGATTCATTACATTTAACTTCAAAGGTGCAACTTATCTGGGCACTAGATTATCTGAAAGTAGATGATCCAACTCAGTCAGGCATGACCCTCCACTGGGTACCTGCTTCTAACTAGAACCTGGCATTTGAATTAGTGGAAAAGTAAAAATAAGATGATGACAAAATAAATGCTGAAGGCATGACCATTAAAGCTGCATTTCCATGCCATTTAAATTTGATGTCTTTGCATGTGAAGATAGTACACTAGGGGACATTAACAACCCTTCCCCCTCCACCGACCCCATTCCTTACCCTTCCCCACTGTGTCTTAGGTTGTACTAAGAAAGTGCCATCCTAGGAACATCTCAGCTGTAACTAGTGTTACCATACAACCCATTTGCTCAGGACATCCCAGTTTACACCTGTTATCCCAGTATAATTATTAACAACTTCCATTCACACTTTCAAAAATGCCCTGGGTAGGGATGATTAATTATACCGGTGCCCTAATCATAATACAATCTATGATACATACATGAAACCCCACATTAGAACAAATTCTAGCCCTGATCCAGCACTTGGAATGTGGAATCTGCAACACTACCAACACCAGCTGGAACTGATAATCCTCTTCCCCCATGTAATGGACATGGTATTTTTCTTTTTTAAAAAAAACTGGCCGAATAAGCTACCCTCTCTGATTCACGGACATGACCTATAGGCACACACTCCTGTCAAACCGTAACTTTCCTCCACATGCACCCATTGAATTCACTAAAAATTCCTAGGATGCAACTAAGCTCGACTGGCTTCTGCACAAAGCCTGACTGTTACAAACATTTTAGGAATAGAAATGTATCTTATTCATGTTGGTGTATCCCAATGCCTTTAGAACTTGTTTATAAGAACCATTCAATAAATGCTTACTGAAATGCCTGGAACATCCCGTCAAAACACCTGCGTGGCTGGCCTAATTCTTTACTTCCTTTGCAGCTATTTATCATCATGTAGATCCAAAGACATTCGGAAAACAGACAAATGCCAGGCCTGCGCATGTTTGTAAGCAGTGCCTAGGTGCACATAGAAGGAAGTAACAGCCACACTTAAACTACTGTTTCCCCTCTTAGTAACTTTTCCATCTATCTTCATGTTCTCTTCTAAGGCAACTAATTGGCCACTTTCTATAACCCAGATGTTCTACTGGTAGGAGCCAGCCAGGAAGACTGACCCATCAACAGTTGTTTCCACTGGATCTCCTGGATGAATCAAGTCAGGGTTCAGGACAGAATCTTGCTAAAGAAGCATCAGCGCTTGATGCTACGTTCAGCCTTGCCTTGTCTTCTTGACTGCACAGAGAAACAAGCCCCAGGGATGGGAGAATAATGAGAAGATGAATGAAAAAGAGTCTAAAATAACCCTTGCTCATTCTGCCACTTTTTAAAAAGTGGAGGTTCACCTACAAGTTATTAGCAGGAATTACAGTATTTGAATAAACCCCACTAGTTGTGCTGAAGCATTTGGCCCTCCGTTTTCACATTCCCAAATTTTAATTTGTGATTTGTCAAATCACAACTTCAGCACATTTGTAATTTTTAAGATCACTCTAACAGACTAAATAAATATGGTGATTATGCCTAATG
Source organism: Trachops cirrhosus (assembly GCA_028533065.1). Lineage (NCBI taxonomy): Eukaryota > Metazoa > Chordata > Mammalia > Chiroptera > Phyllostomidae > Trachops > Trachops cirrhosus. The sequence continues at coordinate 22,887,048 of CM052544.1, forward strand.
GAATGACTTCTATGAACCTGCCACATGGGACGGAGTCAAAACTGTCATGTAATTTGACGCCATGTGGTAAGAAAAAGGTTTTCTTTTTTTTTAAGATTTTATTTATTTAGTTTTACAGAGAGGGAAAGGGAGAGAGAAAGAGAAGGAGAGAAACACCGATTGGTTGTCTCTCACATGTGCCCCAAGCAGGGACCGAGTCTACTAGCCAGGCATGTGCCCTGACCGGGAATCCAACTGGCGTGCTTTGCAGGACAACACCCAACCAAGCCACACTGGTCAGGGCAAGGAAAAGCTTTTCTACAACATCCATCCACTTCTGAGAAACAAGAGGAAGCAAAGAGCATAGTAGATTTCAAGCTGTGAAGAAGGGATGTACAGAGCTGGGCCCCGGAATCCAGACTCCAAGCTCACTCAGTGTGTTCCCTCTGAAGGGGTGAGTCTGGGAGCTCCTTCCTCTCCTCTGCCCACGTGAAAGTTGTTTTGGCAAGAGGGAGGGAACAAAGGAAGACTTTTGTTTACAAAAGCAAGTCAAATGGCATTTGTTAGGAACTTCTATTCATGCTGCACCTGGCATTATTTTTAACTATCTGTGGGACGGAGTTGCTTGTGACAACGCTGACAAGGAATCGGTGGGGTTCTGCGTCCAACACGTGAACCTTTGCGCCTGCGAACCGCCACCCCCTGCCCCTGTCAGCAGCACGGGTTCTGACTGGAGGACCTGGGGGAGAGGGAGCGTGCCTGCATTCCTTGGTGGGGTGCGGGGATGGGGGTCTGCCTCCCTCTTCTACACACTGACGGTGGTCACCAGGAGCTCCAGTCTGAGCCCCTACACTTGTGCCAGCTCATATCTGTGGTTGACAATCTCAGTGCTTCCCCATCGCTGGGGAAAGGGTCTTTGAAATAGCCTCGCAAAGAGCAGATGGAAAAAGCTGACTTGAGAAACTCTTTTTATCCATTTCATGGCTCCTTCCGGTCAAGGCAAGGCTTTGGAGTGTTTAATTGTAAAGTCCCTAGCTTCTTGGGTACAGGTTTATATTTGGAGTGATGAAATATTCTAAAATTGATTTTGGTGATAGTTGCACAATTCCATGAATATGCTAAAAACTTTTGAATGATACACTTTAAATGGGTAAATTGTATAGTGGGAGCTATAGCTCAATAAAGTTATTACCAAAAAAAATCACTTACCTATTAAGGAAAATAAAAGCATTATCCTTTCTTTTCTTTTTCTTTTTTGTTTTCTTTTTAATCAAAGAAAATATGATCCAGGGTTTGTATTCTCTGCTAAGGAGAGCAAGTCCAGTTATCAAATTGACCTGGTACAAGCACAGAGAGAAACACGGAAAGGGCTGGGACAGTGTTTCTTTGAACACACGCTTCATCTTTTCCTTCATCAAAACTTCCTCATCTGTATAAGAATGTTGGCCAAGATAATCTCAAATGCTAATTCCAACAGTAACATGACTCCCTGATGCTCTATGAGGAGTCTACGTTTACTATCATGCATATTTTAGTTGGATGTGGAAAAAAATTATTTCCAATGCAGTTAAATGCTATCATGAAAGAAAAGAAAGTTTTGAACTTCAAAACCCGCAGATCCGGACCATCAGCCCCCGTAAATTTGCAGATCTAATACCATACATTCTGTGCTGATCAAACAGACAGAAAGCAACCAGATAACTCAGACGAAGTCTTACAAAGATACCCAGCGGGAAATTGTATGTCTAATTTGCTCTTAGAGCACAGGAGATGCTACATTGAATTCATACGACAACCACCCAGAACTCAGAATGGGGGTTCAGGTCAATCTTCACCTATTTTATATTATGAAAAACATTATCTTTTAGACCATATAAAATCTTAAGCAAGAATTGTTTCTGGTTAAATATGCTATTACCACAAAGAGTCCAGAATTTAAGCATAACACTTGAGAACCCAAATATTAAAACTAAGTCTTTTCCTTGTGATTTTCAAGTTTTTAAAATTGAGTTTAATCTCCCATACCGACAAACCTATAATTTAGAAAGTTCGAATTATAAATCTGCTCCTCTCCCCTAAACTTCTAACCCCTCTCTCTCTCTCTGCTTGCCCACATCTCACTGTGAATGACTGCATACGACAGCAGCCCCAACCAGATCAGCCAGGACCAAAACTGAATTTGCCATGCGACACTGAATTGCCAGAGTGCCCATAAAAGCTTGTTGCAGGGGACGTGAAAGAAACAGCCTCCAGTTCCCAAATACTCTCTACCTTCAGCAGGGCAGGCTTGCAGGAGAGCGGCCCACATTCACTTTGGGGTCATGCCTTCATTCATCACCTCGGCAGCAAGTGGCCATTCCCTGCAAATCGAGTGGAGGCATTTTCTGGGGAGGTAGACCACAGTCGAAGCATGGCAGAGCCTTTCTTTGTCACTGGAGCTGTTAGCCACATTCTGAGTTTCATGTACCACACACTTAGTAAACGCTGGGAAGGGGTGGGACAGAAAAGCAGTACACAGATGTACAGTTAGCATTTATGTCCTGTAGGGATACCCTTGAAACTTGTTTAAAAATGTCAGTCAAGACATCTGGTCAGCTGTCCTAATCCATATTGGGGTTTTTAGGCTACTGTTATGCCCCAATATGCTTTGAACATTGCCAATATGCTTTCTACACAGAAGCAGCAGTGGGCCCCCTTTGGTTTCTCAGTTCCTCCCCAGCAATGGTATTTATAGTGTCACGTACGGAGCAAAATGAAAAACCGTATCCTGTATCTCGTGTGTCTGGCTAACAAAACGGGTCAGACGAACCTTGTGCGATCAGGGACAGTGGCCGACTGGCTTAGGCCCGGTCCATCTTGCACACTGCAAAAGAGTCAGCTGCCGCCGGTGCCATGCGGCAGATGGACAGTTTGCATCCCATTTCCAGTCAGGCGCCAAACCCTTTAGAAGCTTTGGCAGCCCAAGCACCATCAGGCAGCAGCCTTTGATGTCCTGCAGATGGCTGTGACAGCCACCTTGTCTTTGCATCCGGAGAGGCCCAGGTCTTGCTTTCAGGCAGCATTCATTCTGGCCTAGGCCCACGTGGTCGGCCAGAGAGGTGGGCCACTGGTCTGAGATGCACTTGACACCAGCCAAGACATTCTACCACTTCTGCACGCACAGCAGCTGAAAAATGTTCATTACTTTATAAAAGGAGAGCACACATACACACACACACAGTGATCTAATTCTTCCTACTTCAGCTTTCTGGATGTAAACATGCCTCTTTACCTTTTCCCAAGTCATTGGTCCAACCCTTAAATAATATCCTTTCTTCTTCCCTGGTAACTGAGAGACGTCTCTGATACTTATCAAAACTTTCCACCCACAGACACTTCTGTGTAGATGACACGAGCACCTACATGTTCCTTTAAAACAAAACAAAATCAGAAAAAAGGAGGAGGGGGAACAAAACTAAATTACGGGCTGCTCCTTCTTCCTCCAGATTTGCTATGCCAAACAGCGCAAGCTTTCTTTTTCCCAGGTCACAAGTCTAGCCTCCCAGAAAGTCTGACTCCCTCTTTCTCTGGCATTCCCACCCAAAGCGGCAGCAATTGGGTAATTTCAGGATAATCAGGATTTCAAATTCAGAGGTTTTAAATGTGGTGTCCGTTTTAAGACCCCTCGGAGCTCTGCTTCATCTCGGTCTGACTTGCCCTAAGCCCAAATGCAGAACAAAGCTTGGTCTTCGTGATGGTCAGACTAATCTTATGCCGTGAATAGCCCAGAGTAATCTGTCGGAAAGCTGAGCCTGGAGGTCTTCCAAACAGAGCCCCTGCACATTTGGTGGGAGCAGTTAGGAATTCTGACTGGCACCATTAGTCAGAAGCCCTGTCACGGCACCGTGGAAGCAGCCGTGGGTCTCTCCCGATGCGAAGATCAGCCTAGAAATTTCCATTTCTCTCCATACCCCCTTGATGGAGCAGGGCAGGCAGGGAGAGTTTAGAGCAAGTGGCTGACAAAAATTAAAAACAAACTCGGTGGAAATAAATTCAATAATGTGTGATTTCCAGCCACTCAAAAGTAATGGAAATATTTGGTAAAAATACGTAGCTATAAATTGCCAATTAATGCAAACTGGTTAAAGCCAGTAAATGGAAAAAAATAAAAAGTTAATTAGAGCTTTTTGAAGCTTTGTTATATATACATCATTTGCAGGTGCTACAAAAGTGAAAAATAACCATTATAATTACTAGTATTCAAAGATTCATATTTTTCCCCGTGTAATTTATTTAGGATTATCAGTTTCCTTGTAGTTACACAAAAGGCCTGTCAAGGTGTTTCCCACGTGTTTGGCTCATGTGTGCTCCAAAAACAAACCAAAATGCTGTTGTGCTTCACCCGGTACGGGGAAGCTACTCTGAGAAAGGGAAGAAAATAGGCCAAGTCTCTACCTGGATCTCTATCTTGGTTAAATTGCCTTCCATAGGTTTTAATTTTTTTTCTTGTTCTTTCTGTCTTTATCTTTCTCTCTCTCTCTTTGTTAAAATACATCTGTGTTTGTTGACTGCCCCAGATTACACCTAAGTGAGGAGTGGGTGTACTAGCACCTGGTATAGTATATGTAGCTTAACAATACATATCATTAGATTATTTACAGCTCATTTTACGTTATTCAATAGTAAACTGCAAATTAACCCCTCAAGAACCAGTGGGAGAATATTCTCCGATAGGCATGAGACAGCCAATGAAGGTTTTTCCTCCCCGGCAGACTTGTGAAGAGTACATCTATAACTGTATTCATAAACACAGAAGCGTGCTCATTACAACAGGGATGCCCACCAGAGCCACCTAATTCCTCTCTCAGGAAATCTGTTCATAATGATATTCCTTACTATGCCACACTTGTACTTATGCTGATAACACAGGTTATAAAAGGGACTTAGGACTGGAGTCAATTAATGTACTGGCTCTTTAACCTCCTTTATTAGAGTACATTAGGCACCAAAGGGAATCGATGTGATGCTGCTAGCAACAGAAAGACCCAAGCGGTACCATTTCGTGCCGTCTCAGCCCTGCCTTCAGTTCACGGGAATACGCTACATGATCTGACCTCATTAGGCACAGACTCGGCTGCAGCTCAGTGTGAGAATGGGCGGGGGTAGTTGGTGAGAGTGGGTGACCAGAAAATACCTTTCTCATGCCCAGTGAACGAAATCTCCATCACCGACATCAGGGTACCTTTAACTCAATGGTAGCGATCAGCAGTGTCTTCTAGAGCATCAAGTTCTGCTGATGTTTTGTCCACATTTGGGGGAACCGAAGCCCAGAGAGGCAGCAACTATGAGACTAAAGTCACCCAGCTTGTTAGGAGCAGAGCCCAAACTACAGAATTCAGTTCCTGATTCCTAGAAGGGGCTCCCATCCCATCTACTGATGCTTTTTAAATAAAAAAGCAATCATTAATGAGCCATCGTTAAAGATTGAACCCAGGGAAGGGAAAGGGAGAGAGAGAGAGAGAAAGAAAGATAGCAAGAGAGGAATTACAGGTTTCAAAATAAGTTCTCTTTGCTAATAAGAAATTTGGTTTCTCTTTACTCTACTAATTAGCATTAATGGGAAAATAAATGTATGCATTCTTAACAGTGTGGCATTTTTCTAAAAGAAGGATACATATAATTTGAGGTGAGAAAGAATCCTACGCTACTATGCTGTACAAACACTACTGCTGACCTTTAAATAACCCAACAATGTCTTGTTCCTGAATTAATCAGTCTCAAGACTATCAGCAATTTAGCTATACTTTGCTGGTAATTAGCTTGATAAATTAAGATCTGCAATAGAAAACATGACATCTTATTGTTCCTGAGGTTTTATGGTATTTTTCTAAAAACAGCAGCTTTCCTTTAAAACGTGCATTTCTATTGCAAGGAAACAAACAACAAAACCCAAAGTTTGCCGAATCTGGCTCTAGCCAACAACAGTCCACTGGGCAAAATATCAAAGATTAGCCATTCATAATGCACACTTCAAACGTGTGGTTTAAAATAATATTCAAATCCTAGGACTGTGGGCAGTAGCTTCTAGAGTGAGAGACTATTAGTTCAGTTCCTTCATATTCTCCTCTCTTTTCTGCAATCATAGAACAAATGGGCTGGTGGAGAAATATTGTTTAAAATGGCAAAACATGGAGAGATGTTTCCGTGTTTATCTGAAGGGCTCCATGTGTATTAAGAGTGCAAAAATGGCAAATTAGAAGCTGAGCTCTTTTTCATCAAAACTGTCCACAGACAAGATGATTTCTTGGGGCTAATTTCCATTCAGAGAATAGTGAAAGTTATTTTAAATGACCGAAGCCATTTCAGAAGGCTGAGAGCATATCAACACGTCCATAGGGTTAGAACTGCGCGCTCTCAAAGACTCGAAATGCTCCACAGTGCCTTGGTACAATTCCCTGCCTTTCACAATGAGTGGAAATGAGAAAAGGTATCTTCCTCGGAAACATGCTAAAAATATAGCAATTACCCGATACAGATGTGGTGTTATAAACTCCTGTTCGAAAGCATTCTGTTTCAGCCATGATTTCCATTGCAGAAAACTGTACTAATAGAAACATCCCGGTTAATCTGAATCTGAGATATTGCATACAATGTATATTACCTTTCTGCTGCTTGCAACCTTCTGCCAGGTTTTTTTTTTCTTTTTAGGAGGTGCTTTGAGGGGACCATACCATGAGAACAATACACAGCTGCTGCTGTATAGAGATATCTAATTGTCAATATTGTGGAAATTCTACAGCTTATTACGTGCATTCAGTCTAATTCTGGGCAAATTGCCAGTCACTTCAGGGACAATCAAGTGAGCCACATTACACGTGGTACAGCATCACAGCTTTAAGATACCCGGCTGTTTTGCCTCTGGCCAGAGAATGTTTGTACCAGTGCTACCGAGTGAAGGGGGGTAACTACAAATAAAATAAAATTTGTATTTTTTCAAGTGGGCTGCATTTCAAGCCCAGATGTTAGTAATGAAAGATTCAATTTAAGGATTTAAATTACAAATAAATAAAGTATGAAACAGATGTGATTTTTAAGGAAGTTCAAATTATCCAGGAAGAAAAATATCTCTGTGCATGACAAAGTAATAGGGATTGTCTTGAAGAGTCTGTTGAAAACAATCTGCTAAGCGCAATTCACCCTTAGGACAGGATTGGTTTGGAATGGGAAGGACTGGTGGAGCTTGTCATTAAACAAAAATTGTGTTTAATAAAACTTTATAACCGTGATTAATCCTATGAGGCCCTAAAGGAGTTTGCAGTTCCTGATAAACACATTTTCCTTGTTTGCAATGGTAATGATATTTTGGAGTGAATGGAATAAGAACAAAAAAAAACTTCAAGGGAAGAGAAAGGAGGGTTGGCAGGTACCACCTCGGCAGAGATTACAGGGACGTGGAGGAGGACGGGGCCGCCCATCGGGAGACTGCTTTGATGTGTGTGCGCCACACATGTGCTTAGGTGGGTTCAAACATCACTGAGAAACCAAGCCACCGGCAGGCAGGAGCACAGCACTCTTTATTGATACAGACATGCTAATAAGGCTTTTCTAAAAAATTCTAAGCTGATCATTAAGTTTGCCTATCAAAAGGATGACAGTGATTTAAGATGCAGTGTCTGATCTCAGAGGATATGCCTTAAAAATGAAACCAGAAGGGACCATCCAGAGTTGTGCTGTCCAGTACAGTAGCCATTAGTCATGTGTGACCATTTAAATTTAGCTTTTAATTAGCTTAATTTAAATTTTTCAGTTTCCCATCATTTCAGTGACATCGTGGCTAGTGGACTTCATGTTGGACAATGCAGATGAAGGCCATTTCTGGCACCGCAGAAAGTTCTGTTGCACAGCGCTGCTCTGGAGCAATGCAGGGACATTCCATTTGATCATCGGGAGACAGAGCTGGACACTGAGTCCTCCTCTACCTAGCTGTGGGCCCTGGTGCCATTTGGTTCTCCCTTTTCTTAACCTGAGTCTCACGCACACCTGTGTGTGCAGACACACTTACAGATACTGATAATCAAACAAGGTTGACAAAGGAACCCAGACAGTCACCCACCCTCCTGAGGCCCCAAGGAAAAGCCAACCCACAAACCCAGCTCTGCTGACGTGACCTCAACTGCTAGTCAGTTATTTCTAACAGGTGACAGAGGACAAACAGCTGCAGAAGCTCATTCTCACTGTCCAGGCAGCACACAGGTGCCACAGCACCAACCACCAAACCTCAGCTAATCAAAAGGCCACAAAACCAAATAATTCTGTGACAACTTGGATGTGGAGAACTGCAAAGGGCAAGGCAATAGGCCTTAAACAGGAGAGCTGATTCAGAACAAAAGCGTTCATCCCTCAACACATTAGCTCTAAGAACTGAGGCACGTCTGTGGTGGAAATCTTGTCTCCTGGGCATCTTCCCAGAGCCCACTGAGCATCCTCGGCGCGCCAGCTCGCACACGAACCCACCCTGGAAGAACAGCACAGCTTCCTTGCGCACGGGGCAGGATCCCTCTGCCACATGAACTTTTCCTGACTCCTTGGAACTGCCAGCAGCCATTTCACTTGGGTTCTGGCTGTGACAAAAGCACCACTGCCTCCCTGGCATCAGATGGAAAATGTGATTTTATGAAAACTCAAAAGTCAAAATCTTGCAAAAGTCAAAACCCTTCAGTATGTGCCAGACTATTGAAAGCCTTTCACAGGGTCTTCATATTCCAAGAGCACTTTGAAAATCTGTACTTTTTCTCCAGAGTAAAATAGATGCATTTCTGACATCCCTCACATGGCCTTCTCCACACACTGTTTGTTGAAGGATTTTTTGTTTCATAAAGGCACATGTAGTTCTCTTTCTAATAGATCAGGGTAATGCAAGTATTAAAAGAATCCTAGCATATTGGAGCTAGATGGGACTTAGCTCCACAAATAACTATGAGATTCATGAATGGGCTACAAGAAGCATGCGAATTTTTCATTATGTATAAAAATTGTGTATGGGCATTTTTCTGAGAAGAAGGTTCATAGCTTTTATCAAACCATCAAAGGCTCTGGCCCTGGGTAGCTTAGTTGATTACAGCATTGTCCTGATACACCAAGGTTGTGGGTTCGATCCCTGGTCAGAGCACATACAAGAAGCCACCAATGAATACATAAATAAGTGGTACAGTGAATCAATGTTTCTCTCTCTCTCTCTCTCTCTCTCTCTCTCTCTGTCACACGCACACATCAATAAATCAAAAATTATTTTTAAAAATCAGAGACCAAAGAAAGTGTCTGATCCAGCCCATTTTAAATTAAGATAACTGAGGCTCAGAGAAATGAAGTGACCTTCCAAAAGTCACACCAGCTAGTTTGGTGTGACTGGAAATTGCCCTCCAGAGTCACCATCAACTACCATTTCCACAGTAACAGGCTGCAGAGGGCATTTTTCTTCTTGCTTGTAGGTAATGCACATGCCAAAGTTAATTCAGTATCCTTGGATCTTGTAAGTCAAGAAAGCCAAAAAATCACAACTGAGGATATGAAGGACATGCTCAATGGAAAGCTTGCTGTGTTCTGTGTTACTATTACACAGACTCTCAAACAGTCACTACATTGAGGGAAACTTCAAAAGTCAGTTTCTTGGTGAAACACCTTTTTGACTTTCCCCAAATTTTAGAATTATTTTAGAAAGAAGACCCAACCACTGGCTATTTCCTAGAGGCATATATTTGTTTCCTTTTCAACTGAACTCATTTATTGGGTTCTGCTACCACACCTTGGATTTGGACTCAAGATAAGCACATTGATAATAATTGATAACACACATTGATAATGCATGTGTGTTAACATAACTTGTTCACCAGCAATTTTTAAGAACTTGAAGAGAAAAAAATTGTTTTTGAATTAAAGCTTTTAACACACTGAATGTATGCTTTTTTATTTCTTCCACAGCATAATGGTTAAGAGCCCAAACTCAAAGCAGATGGACTTGGACATAATCTTGGAGCCATCCTTCACTGCCACCCCGCAAGCTCTGTGACCCTGGACAAATCACTTACCTCTCCAAACCTGAGCTTTCTCATCTGTGCAATGAAATAACAACAGGAGCTACCTCACAGAATTGTTATGAAGCTCCTCATAAAACAATAAGCTCAAAGACTTTGCACCATGCAGGGCACAGAGAAAGGACTCAGTAAGGGTTGGCCCATGATTACAACATATTTTAGAGGCCAAAGATCCGACATTTCAAGATTATAACAAGATCAACAAACCCACTGCAGTGGGTTGAATGCTGGCCCCCGAAAAGATGTAGCCACATTGTAACCACCAGAACCTGTGAATGTGACCTTATTTGTAAAGAGGGTCTCTGAAGGTGTAAATAAGAATAAGATCTTGAGAGAAGATCATCCTGGATTATCTGGGTGGGCCCTAAATCCAAAGACAAGTGTCCTGGACTTCCGGCCAAGATGGAGGCATAGGTGGACGCACTGTGCCTCCTCGCACAACCAAGATAGGGACAACAACAATATAGAAACAAAATAACAACCAGAACTGACAGAAAATTGAAGTATATGGAAGTCGGACAACCAAGGATTTAAAAATAGACACTTTCATCCAGACTGGTAGGAGGGGCGGAGTCGGGCCTGGCGAGGGCTGCGGAGCGGAGAGCTGAGCACCCAGGGTGGCACGCAAGCCCGCAGCAGGCAGACCATGGGAACACAAGCAGCAGTGGCTGGTGGGCCCCAGCCAGGGGGTGGCGAGCGGCAGACCTAGCAGACCCTGGGCACACAAGCAGCGGTGGCTGGTGGGCCCCGGCCAGGGGGTGGCGACCAGCAGACCCAGCAAGGTGGCCATTGTGAAGCAAGGCACTGCTCGCAACTCAGGGTCCCAGCACCAGGAAATAGAGCTTTGGGTCACTGACTGAAAAGGAAGGTCCCACGGGGTGCACAGGCCCAGCCACACCGGAATTGGTACCAGAGGGGCCTGGTTGGCTTGCGGAAAGTGGCGGAAGGGTCTGGGGTCCTACGGAGAGCAGAGCAAGTGCCATTGTTCCTTCTCAGACCCTGCCCCCACATACAATGTCACAACCCTGCAACTGGGGTGCCCCGCCCTGGTGAACT
>CM052544.1:22898652-22922026 GCA_028533065.1 Trachops cirrhosus
ACACATGGACATGAACTAAAGGGGGGAATGTGGGTGGGAGAGGGTGTTCAGGGTGGAGGGGAATGAAGGGGGGATAATAGGACAACTGTAATAGCATAATCAATAAAATATATTAAAAAAAAAAAAAGACAAGTGTCCTCATAGGAGACACACAGAAAAGAGAGGCAGGGAGGAAGACAGGGCCATGGGAAGATGGAAGCAGAGATTGCCTCTGATACAGCCACACGCCAAGGAGCACCTGCAGCCACCAGAGGCTGGGAGAGGCAAGGAGGGATTGCTCCCTAGAACCTCCAGATGGAGTGCGGGTCTGTCAACACTTCGATGTCAGACTTCTGGCCTCCAGAACAGTGAAAGAATATATTTCTTTTATTTTTAAGCCACCAAGTTTGTGGTAATTTGTTACAGTGGCCACAGGGGACTAATCCGCCCACTATACCTTAATTGTAATCACATATATTATTAATGCACACTTACATGTCTGCCACAATATAAAATGGGGATGATTTTTAAACATTTTTAAAAGTATCACCTGAGGATATGTTTATTGATTTTAGAAAGAGAGGAAGGGAAGGAGGAAGGGAGAGAGAGAGAGAAACACCAATGTGAGAAATACTGATCAACTGCTTCCCATATGTGCCCCAACCTAGGATCGAACCCACAATGTAGGTATGTGTCCTGGCTGGGAGTCAAACCCAAAACCGAGGTATGTGCCCTGACCAGGGATCAACCCCAAACCTTCTAGGGCATGGGACGACACTCTGATCAACTGAGCCACGTATCCAAGGCAAAATTGGGATGATTTTTAAGCAAGTCTCACAAATAATAAAATATTTGATTTATACTGAACAAACTGGCAAAAAGTAACTGAGGGGCTTCGGTTCTCTTGAGGGTCTCCCTGACTTCTAGGTCTACCACCTGTGGGGCTGCCCTAGAGCTGATGCAGTTCACAGAAAGCGTGGGTGTCCCATCAGAGACTCACCCTCTTTGCCGCCTCCCCAGCCCTCTTATCTTGTCCTCCCTTGAAAAGAACAGGCTCCACAAGCACCTCACTTGGTTTTACAGCAAAGAGGGGAACAAGCACAGTCAGTCGAACCCATGAACAAACCCACCACCAAATTAAAGCAGCCAGCTGAGGAAAGGGTGGACTAGCAAAGGCACACACTAATTAAATTCTAAAAATGGAATTTTCTTCTGCCTCTTTTGAGGGTTCAGAACAATCAAAAAGAGAGTGGCCTTAGAAGGAAAAAAAATTCAAGTAATTCAACTAGGTTAAATAATTTCTTTAAGAATCTTTACAAGCCCATAAAATGGCCATTGCCCAATCAGGCAACATCTCTTTAGTGAAAATGGTCAAACCCATTTTGTAACCTGTCTTAATGCCCTGTCTGATCAAATGTGTAACCAATCCAATCATGTCAGTGTTTGACCCAGGTCCCCTCAGATCCCCTTGGTGGGGGTCTGCGCACCCATCCCCTACCTTCAGAATTCTCCACTCCTACATTGCAATTACAAGTGTAATTGTCTCCAGGACTACCCTTCTCATACTGGAGCTGCCGCACCTCACATGTTGAAGCTGGGAGCCCCTGCAGGTTTACAACAGCCTGTCCCCAACCCCCACCTTCCACCTCCCCAGCAGTCAGTAGCCAGTCACGTGACCCATGTCACAGACTATCCATCAGCTTGGCCCCAACCGTAGACGACTACAAATCATGCTCGTGAATCTGCACAACACATCACCCTAAGTGGCTCTTGCGTATTTTAACAGAGACAGAGATGATGGAAGAACAGACAGACAACAGACCAATATCATCTTTGATAATCAAATATTTGTCCTCTGGGAGTAGTTTCATTCTTGAAGGTGGGCAAAAGACTAGTGACCAAGGCAACGGATTAAGTTAAGTAAACTTGTTTGGGGCCAGAAGAAGCATAAGTGAAAAAATTAGATGGCTTTTTTTAAATTTATTGTATTTTTCCCATCACCATTTATCCCACTATACCCTTTTCTACCTCCACCCATCTCTATCCCTGCTCTGTGGATTACCTCATGTGGTTTATAAACTAGCTCTGAGAAGCATTCCAAAAGAAACAGTTACATCATTCTGGACAATGATGGCACTCCCTGGCATCTGGATGTTTTGTTTATTAAAACAGTCTGTCTCCTTACTTCCTAACCATACGTTGTGCATGAGACATGATGTTGACATGCAGGCCAGACATACATGCCATTCTGAGGAAGAATGAATTTGATGAAGTCTCTTTAAAAGTTCCTTCTTCTGTTATTAAAAAACAAAACTGAAATTTCCTAGTCTTTGCTACTTCTTGGTCAATAAAAATTATGTGGTTTCAAATCAGGTAGGAAATTGGCAGTAGGTCCAAGATAGCAGGCAACAGAGATAAGAGTGAGATAAGAGGAAAAACAGTTATCCTCTGAGAGAACAGTAGATGGAAAGAATACAAAGCATATTGGAAAGAAAGCACGAAACAAAGTCAGAAGCCCTGGGTTCAAATCCTGAAGTTCTTGTCCTTGTAATTTATTAAAGTCATTCAGCCTAACTGATCCTAGTTCCCCCACCTGTAGAGTGGACATAATCCTCACTCTCAGGACTTTGAGAATCAGTTGAGATACGATATGTAAAAAAACGATTAGTGAGCTATAAGCAGCAAAAAATGTTAAGATTTTTTTCATGATCATGATAAACAAAAGTTAGTAACATCTGCAGATTTTCGGCTATCCCTGCCCCCATGTCAATGGCACCGCAAGCCTGACGCTTCCCTTGTTCTGGGCTCACACCCTGCCCCAGCATCTCTGCAGCACCCACTGATGGCGTCCGTCTTCCCCCAACTGGTGCCTTGGGCTTTCCTGAGGCAGAATTGAGAGAATGTGGGAAACCCAGGAGAAATGAGAAGAAAACAAAATTGGCTAAAGACAATTTATATATCAAAGTGCTGAGGGACAGGGAAGTGGAAGGGGGGACAAGTATGGGTATCTGTTGGAAATAGAGGAATTTATAAGTAATTTGAGGAGAGAGGCACTGGAATTATTCCAAAGTGTGAGGGAGTTGATTCAAGAGAAAAGAGTTGCCGTAGACTTATGTTTAGATCCTATTACAGAATTCCAAAATTCAAATAGAGAAGAGAATTCCTTTTTAATTACTTTTGGCTTTGAAAATGTGATTCCTGAACAAGATGTGGCTTCCACACTGAGCCATCTGGGATGCTGGTTTTATAAGGATTATATACTCTAGCTGGTGGGACTGAAGAGTTTGAACTTATCAAGGCATAAACCTGAAGTTATTTTCTTTTTCTGTATATAAATTGTCTTTAGCTTACCAACTGTGTTCTGCCAAACCATCCTTTTTTTTTTCCTGTAGGTTAGTAGACATTCTTTATGATGTCCCAGCCTGATACCATAACTTTTTTCTGTCACTTTCTGTTGTAAAACAGTCCCATTTGTGTTACTAAGAGGTAGTCTTTACTATTTAAGAATTTGTATTCGGTTCAGAGTTCCCCTACCCTCTGGGTGGTAGAACTGTGTGACTCTGGTGATCTCCAGGGAATGATACCTACTCTGTCCTGTACATCTTTCTTCCCTGTGCTTATTCTTCTTGTGTTCCCACAGGAAGAAAGAAGAGAAAAAGGTTGTTTTCTAATGTGTCTGCTCTGGCAAATTGGCTGTGTTCCTTGTTGACCAAAAGCACTGTTTCCTTACACGAACATCCCCTATTGGGGCTGGCCCTGGATTATATACCTGATCTATCTCATGGTCCATACTATGTCCTTGAAGAGGCAGTGAGAGGTCTCCACCAGCCTCACTAAGAAGGAATCCACCTGTACCATTCCCCCTGCTTTCACAGTTCCTTGGAGGAAAAAGTGAAACTGCATACACCGATGACTCCCAGAGGGTGCTCTCTAATGCATGGGTCTCTTTGCCTCACACTGTGGTGGTCTCCAAAAATCCAGCAGCCCTTAATCTCATCTGCCCTATAAATTTCTAACTCTGGAATCTATAGGCATGATGGTCCATCTTTACCATCACTAAATAAGTTGAGAACTTAAGGAAGCAAGCCGTTCCCCCCTCTTTTTGCCAAAACCATCATAACGTCTCTCCCCTGTGCTTTTCCCTCACTCCTATAGCACTGGGGTAGATCAGCAAGTCCATTGGCTCGGCAGATACCTAACTCAGGAACAAGATACTAGTTCTCTACCCTCAGCTTCTGAAAAAATACCAGGTGAGCACAGCCCAGAGGAAGGAAATATGAGCTAGCCTCTTCAGTAAAGTGCGGTAGTTAGCATGGATTCCAAAGCAAGACTATCTGGGTTCCAGTTCCAGCTTTATCATTTACTAGCTGAGTGTGCTGGTTATTTATCTATTTTCTCTCAGCAACGAATCCTTGCTTTCATCCTTGTCAATGGTGTGTCATAAAATTGGGGCTAGTAGTCTACCAACTATATTTCCAAACTCCCTTGCCAAGTGGCCTACCATTTTATAGAATGGAAGAAAAGAAGAAGGGAGACTTAACTCTCTTGCTTCCAGCTCCAGTATATATCACTCAGCAGGAGAGGACAGCTATGACTCCAACCTCTTAATGCTTTTGGCCCTCATAGAATCAGCCTTATTTCACTATATGTGTCAGCAGTACTAGTAGCAGCCACACTAGTGGGCCCCATCCCACCTTCATGATCTGAGCACAGCCAGCCTTGCTCTTTTGACTGACTGAGTACCTACTGAGCCTTCCCACAAGCATGGTTGGCTGCACCCCCACTAGAGCTCAGGCACCAACCAGCTATGCTTCCCACCGAAGTCTGAGCACCAGGCTCTCAAAACTCCCTTCCAAGACTTGACCATTTGCCCTGAAAAAGCTTCTCCTCCAAGCTCCCAGCTCCTGGTAACACCTCCTCCTCCTTCTCCAGTAATGTCTGAGTCTCACCCCCAAAGATCCTTCATTAATTGGTCTTGGGTATGGCCGGGCAGGATTTTTAAA
Source organism: Trachops cirrhosus (assembly GCA_028533065.1). Classification (NCBI taxonomy): domain Eukaryota; kingdom Metazoa; phylum Chordata; class Mammalia; order Chiroptera; family Phyllostomidae; genus Trachops; species Trachops cirrhosus. The sequence goes on from CM052544.1 coordinate 22,903,635, forward strand.
CACACTATTGTGAATCCAAAGTGGAAACCCATTGTAATGATGCATTTCACAAACAATGAGAAAAGTTTTACACAGATGAATCCAGCTCTTATCATACTGGTTCTCTAAGACCTTCAGCACGTTGGCAGAAAATGTTATTCGCAAGTAAGGTGGAAGCAAGAATGGCTGTGTAATTAATTCTTGAAGTCAGAAGGTACTTATTGAAATTCCATATGCCCGGCACTAACTTGGGTACTATTCAGCACAAGAGGATGTGAAAGACATGGTCCACGATCATTGGATGTCTTTAATTTAGTTAGAGAAGTCAGGATTAATACTCATGAAAAAAGTTTCTCAAGCCTTACCCCACTGCTTCTGAGTCAGAGGGGCCTAGCAATCTGCATTTTAACTCTCCAACTGATATTTTAGGTCTCCAAGTAAGTCTCATAGAGGTGGATTACAACCATATATAGGAAAAAAACTGGGGTAGGAATTACTCCAAACCATTTCTCTTTAGCAAGCTGTGCCCTGCATCTGGGATCCAAGTACCTGGCCTCTCACCACCGCATTAGTGCCCCCCCACCGCTTTAGCCCTCCCCTTGCCTTAGCTCCTGAGCCCCTTGTCACAATTACCCGTATTTTGCCATGTATAATGCTCACTCATGGTTTGGGCCCAAACTTTAAGGAAAAATAATCTTTCCTTTTTATTTATTTATTTATTTATTTATTTATTTATATTTAGAAACAAAACCAATTATCATATCCCAAGGTATTCTTTTGCACACGGATATCATTATTGCTTGCTAGACTTTCAACGCATAAGCATAAATAAAAGAATTAAAAACATTTTATAGATGTGAAATTAGTACTACTCATGTATAATGCACATCCTTATTTTTCCCTCAAAAATTTGGGCAAAAGAGTGCGCATTTTACATGGCAAAATACAGTATCTTTGTACCAAACTGTTTGAGACTTTACCAAAACTCTGCACTGATCCTGGGTCTAGTCTCTGTCCTCACCTAATTATTGCTGGTCTTGGATTCTACCAAGCCCATCAGTTCCTGAGGCCTGCCTTCTCCAATACCTCCCACCTGCCTCCCCACAGTCTTGCCCCTGTGCTCTTAGTCTTGCCCCTGAAGCACATACCATGCTTTCCTCATGACACATGGGCTAGCATCATCCGAGCTGCCCTTTCTGGCAGGCAAGACTCACTCTGTACCTTGCATCAAAACCCACTTAGACTCATCAATTGAGATCTTTGAGCTAACCAGGTAAAGGCAGGAAAGCATATTCAATTATAGGAATTACCAAATTATGCTTCCTCCCTGTTGGGGAGGAAAGTAGAAAGACCTAATGGGCTTTATACAGTTCTGAATAAGAATGCTGCATGTGTGTGACAGTTTAATGCTTCATAAATATCTTACCTCTGCTGATCCCTTCAACAAATTTATAAGGGAGGCCATGCTTGTATTTTCATCCCCACTTCATTAGTGAGGAAACTGAGACCCTAAGGCTAGCTTTGGAAGACTTACAACCATCCAGAAGTCTCTTTGGCCATCAACTAGCATTCATTGGGGTCCATCTAGCCCCTCAGCAAGAAAAGGAGCACCACCCACGTGCCAGACATTTTACATACATTCGCCTTCTTCTCTCCCCCAGCTCCATCCTCTCCAGCCACACTGGCTTCCTTGCTGTTCCTCCAACACGCCAGGCACCTCCCACCTCACAGCTATTACCCTTGCAGGTCTCTGACTGGGATGAGTTCCCTCCAGCTACCCACAGGGCTGGATCCCTTTCTTCCTTCTGGTCTTTAGTCAAATACTTTTTCTATGAAGTCTGCCCTGACTGACCTTCTTAAAGTCCCAACTCCCCACCACCAATCCTTGATTTTCCCTGATGTTTTATTCTCCATAGCACATATCATCATTTGAAACAATATTTGTGCTCTTTATTATCTATCTCCTCCACGATAGCATATAACCTTTATGAGCACAGATTCTTATCTGCTTTGTTCACTACACTGAGTAGGCAGTTGATAAACATTTTTCAAATGAATAAAAGATACCAACTAAGCCCTCAGCATCCCCAAAAGATGAATGTTACTAGTTCTAGTTTAGAGGTGAGGAAACTAAGACAAAGAGAGTTTAAGTGATATTCCCTAAATCTACAGTTGTCAGATTTAGCAAATCAAAATAAAGGATATCCACTTAAACACAAATATCAGATTAAAAAAAAACTTTATAAGTATGTCCTGTATAATTTCATGGATATAATTTACTAAAAAATCTAAAATTATATCTGAAATTCAAACTTAACTGGGCACCCGGTATTTTATCTGGCAGCCCTTCATTTTTGTCTTTTTTTAATCCTCACCCAAGGATATGTTTATTGATTTAAGAGAGAGAAGAAGGGAGAAAGAGAGAAAGACATCAATGTGAGAGACAAACATCGATTGGTTGCCTCTCATAAGCACCTGGGCCAGGGATCATACCTACAACCTTTTGGTGCACAGGATGACACTCCAGAGCTGGCAGCCCTCCTCAACTCACATTATAAGTAAGACACAGAGCTGGGAATCTAACTCAAGTTTCCTTGAGCCCAAAGCCCTGCCACCCTCTCCAATTCTGGGGTACAGGGGTGGGTGGGGGAAGAGGTCAGAACAAGACAGGCCTATCTATCCTCACGAGGACCACAGGTGAAGAAACTAGTGTACCTTGACAAGCCTTGCCAAAAGTTTCAGTCACAGTCTCTGATACGGCTGTACTTACTCATCAGAGGGAAAAGAAGCCCACTTCATTCTCCCTCACTGTCAGTCTTATAGCTTTCATAAGCATTAAATTAATTTAAAAATCTAGAGACTCTCAATGGAATTACAGTCCTCTAATTCAGTTGCCTGTTACTTATTCTGTATTAATAATCCCATCCTATGACCGGCCATTGGATATAGAGGAGTTGATCTCATAAAATTTTAAAGTAAACCTGTTTCATTCCCAGGAGGGGCCAGTGTGACAGAACGTATTACAGAAGATTGACAAGAAAATATCTGGGTAGCCAGGACATTCTCTGGAGCAGCATAAGGTATTTAAATGATTTATTGAGAGTGAGGTGGTAACTCCAAGAAAAAAAATGGCTGGGATAAAGAAACTTTTTCTGTGGATAAGATATCCCTCAACCAATCATGTAGGGAAACTAACCAAATCTAATGATGTTTAGCTTCATCATCCCTCATTTAGATTTTCATTAGCAAATATTTTTCCTCACCATTACCAGATATCATCATTTCCTAAGTAGGAAGCTTATTATAAACCTGAGGCATTTGAAATGTTAGCAAAAGCAAAGTTTAGATCTCATGATCTTTTGAAGAACTTTGGGGTCCCAGAGTGTTTCTGGGTCTTTCTTGTGTAGAGTTGCTCTAACCGGTGTGCTTAATAAATCACAAAACTCAGCTCAGACCCGGCTGAGTTAGGATTCATGCACGGAGGACCTTGGGAAGGCATTTCTGCACATCAGGCAGGGGCTGGGGTGGCCCGTAAGGCACCTCCTACAGAATTAATCACATCTTGCTCTTTTTATGAGCCCAAAAATTTGTTCCACAGATGCTGCTTTACTGTGAAGACATTTAAGTTATTCCTCAAGGTAAATTACAAGTTCAGTACTGCTCATGAACTATATTTTATTAAAACTCAGAATATTCCTGTGGCATATAAAAGATGTAGTAGTTTTCACTGTCTCCCTAGCATACCTTTCCCCCCCTTTTTCTAAAAGCATGTGCCCATGCATGCACACACGCACAGCACACAGTTGTACACAATGCCTAGCCTGGCCAGTCTAAGCCCTCATCCCACCCCCTACCTTGGAGATTGTTCAGGGATGGGCATGTGACCAGAGATGAACCAATCAGAGCCCTTCCTCGAGATTATCCAACTGTCTCTGGTAACTGAGACCTCTTGCCTCTTAGGTGTCAGAGCTACAGAATAAAATTCCAAGGTTAATGGTAATCATAATTTCTTGTCATGTAAAGACAGCTGTCTGCCAGGGCAAAGAAAGAAACAAAGCAAAGGCAAGTTGAGCAAAGAGACAGAAAGACATGGAGTCCTAGCAGTACTGAGCCCCCAGTCTAGTCCCAGATTTTAAAGCTGCCCATTTCCTCAAGTGTTTGCTGCATACGCTATGAGCTGGCCCAGAATCCTTCCAAGAGAGCCTTTTTTTCTTTTTTTTTTTTTTAGTCCTCACCTCAGGATATGTTCACTGATTTTTTTTTTAGAGGGGGAAGCAGGGACAGAGAGAGAAATACCAATGTGAGAGAGAAATACCAACGTGAGAGAGAAACATTGGCTGGTTGCATGCCGTATGCACCCCAACCAGGGATGGAACCCACAGCCTTTTGGTGTATGGGATGACGCGCTAACCAACTGAGCCACCCCCGCCAGGGCGAAAGCCTTTTGTCTTTTAACCAAAGCTATTTTGAGCTGAGTTTCTCTCCCTTAACTGCCAGAAGAATCTAGAGTTATACATAGGGAGAAAATACTATCCCTAGTTTATGAATAAGAAAAATTAAAGCACCACAGGTTATGTGGCTTGGCCCAAACTATAACCATAACACTAGACTTTAAAATTGCTACTATCCATCTGAAAACTAATACTTGCAGCACACCTCCCCTATAGCAGGGACTTTTGGAGTCTTTTACAACTTACTATAAAAAAAAAAAACCCTTTTAGGTTGTGGCCCAGTATATGCATGCATGCATGTATGAAACAAATATTTCACATATTATTTATGCTCATTAAGTGTGATGCACTCTTTTATTCTCTACTCTATTTTGTTCTTTCAAATGCTGTTTGTGACCCACTAAATTGATTTCACTTCCGACTAAGCTGATTTTGCAACACACTAGTGGTTTCAAAATTGTTACTGTTTTTAAAAAATTATACTATACCCTTGTCACAATATATTGCTAATTAAATAATCCTTCTCCCCATTATAAATTTCCCTTAGATGAAACTCTAGAATATGTAGATTTACTGTGCATTCATTTTGGTTTGAGCATATGTAAATTCTAAGTCATTCCTACTAAAATGATTAGAAAAAGAGTATTGGGGGGATGGAAAGAACCCAAGAGCAGGATTTTGCCATCAAGCCACCAGAGAGATAAATGGATGAGTTTATATAATGCTAACCTGGCCTTAAGTCACCTCCTGTGTCTACCCATCTCATCACAAGCCTGTTTTCTCCAAATCAGATTCTTAGTTTCTTTCTCCTCTAGACTGTGGCCTCACTATGGCACCACCGGTGACCAGAACATTCAGGCCAAAAGGCTGCTCTCTCCAAACCAAGCTCTGACTTCAGAACACAGCCCAAAGCCAACCAGCACTCCCACTGAGGGTGCTCAAGTTGGACCACCACTGCCTTTCGCTCAGACTGCTACAGTAGCCTCTCCATACTCACCCCAAAGTCACTAGTTCCCCCACAATCAAGTCTCCACAGTGGCCAGAGTAATCTTTCAAAAATCTGAATCAGAGCACGCCACTCCCCCCTTAAATTCCTCCACAGTCTTCCCCTTCACATTCAGAACAAAACCAATCACCTTCCCGTGGCTCCCTCTTATATCTCCAAACTCATCTTCCTTGGTTCTTCACCTCATGTTCTGACTATCTTTCTGTTCCTTGAACACACCAGAGTCACTCCTACCACAGGGTTTTTATACTTCACATTCACTTCAGCTAAGTTCCTTCCCCCAGACCTTCTCACTTACCTTAGGACTCTGCTCAGATTTCATGTCCCCAAAGAAATCTCTTGAGCACCTTACCTGAAGTAGCCCCTGCCACCTAGCATTTTCTGTCCTATTATTTTATTTTCCTTCATTGCAATTATCACTGCCTTAAATTACATTGTGTATGTGTTCAACATCTTTCTCCCTGACTAAAATGTAACTTCCATGAAGGCAGGTGTTAACCACTGACTTCCAAAAGAGACCATCAAAATGAGCTGTTAACAAAGGAAAGCCAAGCTCAATGCTTACTGCAGCAAAGGAATCCAACGCCTTGACAAAGTCTTAGTAGCATCTCAGGAGGGAGAGGTGAAGAGCAGGATATTTTAAGGTCTGGGGGTTCTGTTTAAGATAAGTACTTTGCCGGAGGTACTGGAAGTGAGTAAAGTTTGTGATAGAATAGTTTAGGGTTGACAGACTCAGAGGGTAAGAGTTTTGAAGAGAACCTTGAACAGTAAATAGTTATTTGATAGTATAGTCAATCCCTGGCTGGTGTAGCTCAGTGGATTGAGCGTGGACTGCAAACCAAAGGGTTGCCAGTTCAATTCCTAGTCAGGGCGTATGCCTGGGTTGTGGGCCAGGTCCCCAGTGGGGGCCATGTGAGAGTCAACCATACATTGATGTTTCTCTCCCTTTCTGCCTCCCTTCCCCTCTCACTAAAAATAAATAAATAAAATCTTTAAAATAAATAAATAAATAACATAGTCAAGTACTATTTTGAAGAAGAGCTATTATTACAACCTGATGAGACCTAGTTTACCAGCCTATTATTATGGGAAAAAGTGAATTTTCACAAATTCTTGAAACAATAAATGTATTCACAAATTCACCTTTCTGAACAAAAAAAATGTTCTAGGATAGTAAAATCTTCTTAATGCAGTTTTAGTTCGTAATTCTATTAAGCTGTATAGCTATATATGGTTTCATTTATAGGGCTCTGTTTATCTGAGTTAATAACAGAACAGGCTTAGAACTGTGCCTGGCACATAGTAGGCACTCAACAAATTTTATTGCTGTTTTATAATTGTGGAAAGTTCCTGTCAGGTGCACAACACCTGTTTGTTAAATTAATTATTATGATTGGAAAGACCGAAGACAGAACTAAACCAACCAGAAGAGACAGAAGACTTCAGTGACAGTGTCCTGGGCCTCCTTTTGGGTTCTCACAAGGAGTTACTGTGGGAGGGGACACTGGGAAGAGTGCCAGAGCAGCCTTCTCTGTCATAGTGAACTGAGCGGATTAAATGGAGACTCCCCAAACTGCTTCCACACCAACCATCCTTGTGCGTTGTGCCATGGTGGGACCTCACAGTGGAATCGAAAGTTAAAAACATAAAAAGGCATAACTGTTGAACTCTCAGATAAAAGACCAGACATGGGATGACTGAGCCCTTCAATACATCCTCAGCAAAGCAAACAACTTTCTATACATCTCATTGAAACTGCGGGGAAAGAGATTCTGAAAATTTTCTATTAAGCAAGGATGGTGAATGGAAATTGATTTTGCGCTAATAATGTAAGATGTGGAAATACTATACATAATGTCAAAGTGTAATTTTTTATAGTTGAAAACAAGACTCTCATACAAATATAAAGTGAATATGTGCCAAAGATTTATTAACTCATTAATGAAGGAGGCAGTGAGAAGGTAAATCTCGTTCACAGAGCGTTTTGAGGAACGAAGTATTTATAGGTATTTAATAAGAAATGTTAGAATTAGATTGCTAGGTTAGATACAAAACAGATTAATGTTCCATGGGACAATAAAAACCATAACCTTTGGGGTTATCTTTGCTACCAGACAGAAGTTATTTGCATCTCTGTCGTACCAGATCTACCAGTTAACACGTAACTTCACAGAGGCTGAGCCCTTAAGTAATAACAAATAGCAAACTCAAGCAAAGGATAATTAATTACCCTTAGGTGGCCTTGTTAGATAATGTTCCTATATATCACTCAGACATGCCTTATTTCCAAGCTTTGGAGAATTTTTATAACAATATTCTCTTTTGTTATCTTTTTAATTTAATGAGTTTAATTTCCAAAGATTCATAAATATCCATAGCCTTCCTAGATTCTCTCTATCCCGATCCCTAACTCTACAGTTCTCATAAGGCCACATAAGAAGTTTGTTCATTCATCTTTAGGGGGTGGGGAGAACATCAAGTTCATGACTGGAAAACATGTAATACTTTGTGTTTGTCTCCTACAGAATGCAAGCCCCTCAAGGCTAAGACCTGATCAGTTTGGAAACTTTAGCATTTACCTCAGCTGCACATTTCTGCGGTCTAGTGATGCCTAGTACATTCTGGGAACACACTCAATAATGATGCCTCGATAAATGAATGAATGCAATTAGAGTGAAATAATCGTTATCCTTAATCAGGAAAAAGTCATGAAGTTATGTAACAGTTTGACACACAGGTCCAGGCCGTGACACAGTTTTATACAACAAAGCACAACTCAGCTGGCTGTGCCTCCGAGCAGCACGACACCTGTTTTTTCAGGACGAGCAGGATTCAGCTTACAAGAAAAAAGACTTTAGGGTAAGACAAAAACTGCTCCAATCAGCATTTAGCCCAGAAGATACTCTTGTCTTCTATCTAAAACATAGAGGACACATGGACAAAACTACAGGGCTTGGAAATGGAAGGGAGGTGGGGAGGGATGGGTGGGTGGGCTGGAATGGGATTAAAAGATAGAAACTGTACTGAATAATCTAAAATAAAAAAAAAATAAAACAACGGAGGTCTGTAAAAGCCCAGCCATCACACGTGGGAGTGGGTCTTCAAAGGGAGCTGCACTGGATAACTGATCCTCCCGGTTTCTGGAGTTTTTTTCTTGCTACGAAAGAATTTATATAATAACTATAAAAAAGAGAAATTATAATAGAATCTGTGTATTTGTATATTATATTTTTCCTAGGTGTTATTTAAGAATTTGAAGTGGTTTAAAAGAAGATACTAAAAAAAGATATTTTTTTCATGAAAAACATATCATAAAGGAAGATACATACCAGTAGCAGATACCTAGCCCTGAGGATCCTGGTAACCAAAGCAAGAAAAATTTTTTACAGCTTGCACAAATCCTATTTTATAGTAAGGAAAAATACCAGAAGAGAGAAATTTTTCACTTGCACCAAATTATGTGAATAAGTTACTTTATAAACCCTTGGATAGGGGCACTAGATATTATGGTCAAAGCCTTCAACACAAGTTTTATAAAAGTGGAATTTATGTTCTTTACATTTTTTGGCTTATCAAATCATTTTTCTTTTATGTCTTTTTAAAGTATATTTTATTGATTATGCTATTACAGTTGTCCCATTTTTTTCTCCCCTTTATTGCCCTCCACCCTGCACCCTCCATCCCACCAGCATTCCTCCCCTTAGTTGATGTCCATGGGTCGTACATATAAGTTCTTTGGCTTCTCCAATTCCCATACTATTCTTAACCTCCCCTCATCTGTTTTCTACCTACCATTTATGCTTCTTATTCCCTGTACCTTTTCCCCCATACTCCCTGCTCCTTCTCCCCACTGATAACCCTTCATGTGATCTCCATTTCCATGATCCTGTTCCTGTTCTAGTTGCTTGCTTAGTTTTTGTTTTTGTTTTTAGGTTGTTTATAGCTGTGAGTTTGTTGTCATTTTACTGTTCATAGTGTTTGATCTTCTTTTTCTTAGATAAGTCCTGTTAACATTTCATATAATAAGGGCTTGGTGATGATGAACTCCTTTAACTTGACCTTATCTGGGAAGCACTTAATCTGCCCTTCCATTCTAAATGAAAGCTTTGCTGGATAGACCAATCTGGGATGTAGGTCCTCGTCTTTCATGACTTGGAATACTTCTTTCCAGCCCCTTCTTGCCTGTAAGGTCTCTTTTGAGGAATCAGCTGACAGTCTTATGGTAATTCCTTTGTAGGTAACTGTCTCCTTTTCTCTTGCTGCTTTTAAGATTCTCTCTTTGCCTTTAATCTTGAGTAACTTAATTATGATGTGCCTTGTGTGTGGTTCCTTGGGTCCAACTTCTTTGGGGCTCTCTGAGCTTGCTGGACATCCTAGAAGTCTATTTCCTTTGCCAGATTGGAGTTTTCCTTCATTATATTTTCAAAGAAGTTTTCAACTTCTTGCTCTTCCTCTTCTCCTTCTGGCACCCCTATGACTCGGATGTTGGAATGTTTAAAGTTGTCCTGGAAGTTCCTAAGCCTCCCATTTTTTTGAATTCTCGTTTCTTCATTCTGTACTAGTTGAATGTTTATTTTTTCCTTCTATTCCAAAAAGTTGATTTGAGTCCCAGTTTACTTTCCTTTACTGTTGGTTCCCTATATATTTTGCTTCCTTTCACTTTGCATAGCCTTCATTTCTTCCTCTATATTGTGACCATACTCAATCATTTCTGTGAGCGTTCTGACTACTAGTGTTTTGAACTCTGCATCTGATAGGTTGGCTATCTCCTTGTCATTTAGTTCTTTTTCTGGAATTTTGATCTGTTCTTTCATTTGGGCCATATTTCTTTGTCTCGGTGCACCCGTTATGTTGTAAGAGGCAGAACCTTAGGTATTTGCCAGGGTGGGGCAACCCACATAGCTGTGTTGTGGGCCTGTATGTGGGGGAGGGGTCAGAGAGGGAACAATGCCACTTGCTCAGCTCTCAGCTGGCTTTCAGTCACTTCCCCAACTACCTACAGTGAATTGGGCCCTTCTGGTGCTGATTCCTGGGTGGATGATTTGTGTACATTCTAGGACCCCAGAGATCTCTCCCGTGAACTTCTGTGAGGCTTGGAGTTTCTCCTGCTACCATAACCCCCAGAGGTTTTTACTGCCAGTGGTTTGAGGCTTTGGACACACTAGAACCCTGAGTTGTGCTGTCTGTCTCACTCCCCAATTGTTCCTCCCAGCTTATCCACACAGGAATGTGGAACTGCCCAGTCAACCAGCTGCCTCCTCACCACATGTCCTCTCCGCCTCAGCTGCCTGTCTCTGCCCCTTCCACCAGTCTGAATGAATTTTTCTTCTTTAAACTCCTTGGTTGTTGGACTTCCATATCGTTCAGTTTTCTGGCAGTTCTTGTTTTGTTTTTAAATTTGTTGTTGTCCTTCTTTTGGTTGTGGGAAGAAGCAAGGTGTATCTACCTATGCCTCCATCTTGGCCGGAAGTTCCTGTGTTCTTTATATTTCTATGTTTCTAATATTACTGCTTACTAAAAAATGAGTCCACATTATTATATAATATATGGGCAATGTATCCCAATATGTAGTATTGGGTTGCTCGAACCAGATGTAGAGGTTAAGAAACTGCAGAAATGAAGTTAGAAAATCTTTTGTTTTAACCACTTCACATATCAATTATTTGATTTGCACTTTGACCAAGCTATGTAGTTACCTAATTCAAGACTGAAATATAAATGTTAAAAAAGCAGAGATACATATCATTAATCCTTGTATTCCCCATGTCCAGCATGGTGCCTGGCTTATAATTTGTATTCAATAAATAACTGACAAACCACACTAGTAAGTGCTGAAAAATGCTCTGTAATGAAAAGCATCCAGAGGGTAACTAGTGGGCAAAGATGGCCTTGAAGAAAAGGTCTTGCATTTGGATCTGGGTGGGACAGTTGTCTCTTCTCTGCTTGTGTTTGTATATCTAATGCATCTCCTCCTGGTTCCAGACTTAACTACAGTTATGCTACAATACCCTTATCCGGACTTTTATTAACATATGTAAGTTAAACTGCTCAAAACTTGTATATAGCTTATTCCTTAGCAGGGGTTTAGTTCTTGTCCACAAATCCTTTACGATGTTTTCTTTAAGTGTACATGGGAGTGCAAGGGATGCTCTCCCAATACTCTGGCACCCTAACGAGTGGTATGTGTGAAAAGGCTTAAATTTGGGGGTGTTTGTGCAGACAACCACGATAGCACCAGGAGTGAGGTGATTCCAGCAATCCATTTCATACATGGTCTGCCAAACTATCAAGACCACTGTCCCAGGGGCCTCCTGTACTCTCCCTAGTCCAATCCAACCTGTACACGCACACAAGACTGATTTCCTAAAAATATCACTTAAATCATGTTGTCTCTTTGCTCAAAACATTCCATGTTGAGGGAGAATAAACAAATAAGAGAGTTGCGACCTAGCAGCAAAGAGGACATCTCTCAGGGACCATCCCACTGTGACGCCCATGCCCAGATGAAACTCCCAGTAAGCCTTTGAACCACAGATCAGAACACGGTTCCTTTGGGACCAGAAACAGAGGTTTTAAAGAATGGGCTCCAATATGTATCCTCCTGCCCTATCACATGCCTCAAAGATTCCAGAAGGGCAGTAAAGGCGAGGTCTCTCCTAGGAGTGTATCAGCTTGATGAGAGCACCAATGACAAAAACGTTAGCCATTTGTAGAACAATTTATAGTTTCTCATATCATCACTTCCTGATTCTCACAGCAACCCACCTCATGGATCCTGAGAGAATAATCTAAAGCAGTGCTTCTCACACTATCCCTAGTGACGAACCACTCGATTTTTCTGTTTCTATTCCATTGCAGATCAACACTTCTGCAAAGTAATGAATCGTTTCTTCATTTTTATAATAAAAATGTACAAAATATAAGCCCACATCTTTACTACATTCAACAGACATAAAACGTGTTCAAAATGCTTTAAAAGTTTCTGAATATTTATTGCCAAAATCTGGACTTACCTTGTACCAGTGACACTCGGGGACTGGCACTGGTCAGGGAACAGTGCTGAACAGCACTGTGCTGGAAAAGCCCCTTAGGGCACCGGACACACTCCCTTTGTCTTTGTTTCTGGGCACTTGGCTTAAGAAAAATTCATACTTCAAAAACCAAAACCAAAAAATCCCTAATAATTTATTTTGTTAGATGGGGGATAAGAATATATCAGTGGATCACATAGGTTTTATGACATGAATCCAGCTTGTACATCATATGAGTTTCACTGACCTGTATCTATCACCATATTATCAAGGAAAAGTCAGTCCTTTAGTCCCTAGGGATGTATTAACAGCTAATTCAGATTGCCATAATAGTCAACACAGAGAGTGTGAACTTATTTAATGTGGCACATGCTTAGTTCCAAGGCAGTTTCCAAAAGAAAAGCATCCATCCATTCCAAACAGGACTCTCATCCCTCAATTCCTCCTCCTGCTTCAAGTGTGAAACATTGGCCATTTCAAGGGTCATACCATGAGCAGGAAAGATTTTTATGCCCCTGTCCATGCCAAAGATCATCCAAACTATTCAGCATATTTTATTTTTCTTCAGCAGGTAGAACAACCAGGACATGCACTCCAACCCACTGGCTTCTTTTAACACACATCTGAACAGTTCTCCTTTGTTTGCCAAACTGTTTTCTCTTCTTAAACTAGTTTACATCCCTCCCTGAATTTATGTGTGGCCACAAGACTGCATTCTGGACAATGGAACACGGAAGGGAGAGACATCTGTCTCACCTGCTGGTCTGCCCCATAAAAACTTCCCATGCCTGGACCTTCATGCTCTTTCCCCTCCTCCGGCAACCTTGGAAGCCACATGCTGAAGGCGAAAGAACCACAGATTTGGGTACCGGGAGTCCCTGAATTCCAGAGCTCAGAGGAGCCTCTCCCCAGTCAGGGACATGCATTCTAGACATTAAGTGACTGAAATTGGATGTGGGCCACTGGCATTGGGGTTTGGGGGCTTGTCTATTATAGCAGCTGATGTTTCCTTAATTAATATGCCTTCATAATCATAAATATTAACTATTTTCTTCCTTATTGTGCTAGGTTGGCTAGTAAATTAGAACTTCTTTATACGTCAACTCTTGTCACAATCCATTCATGGGCCTCCTTTCTATCTATCCACTGATTCAAAATTATTAACTGAGCACCTATTATGTATCTTCACTGGGTATAAGTACCATATTCTAAGGGCCCCTTTAAATGAAACCCAAGAGGAACAATTCTTACTTCATATATGGTCCTCAAATGACTAGTTTAGAGCCATAATTATACAGCAGAATGCACCTGCAGTCTCTCTACTGCCCACCCCTTCCCCTCCCACCCTACTCACCACCACCCCTGCATTCCTGTGTGCAACGCAGAGACAGAGCTTCAAGCTATGTGACTTTGAAGAAAGAAACTTAAAAGTTCTCTAGGAGGTTTCCTGCTCACCATCAATTTGGATCCATAATTTCACAGGGAAGAGACCACTCCCACCGTGCCAGTGACAACAGAAACGGGAGGGAGAAAAGTTTGCCCCTGTAAAACAACACTGTTAGATTCCTTTTTTTGCATGTGTTTCCCTCTTCTGGGTTCTCAAGCGACTCTCTTTAAATACCAGGATTACTTGTTAAGGCCTTTGAAAGTCTGGTTTGTGTCTCATTAGTATGTCACAGCACTGAGACAGAGCTTCGGGGACGAGCCAAGGGCCCAGAGTTCTATAACATATCTGAATACGACACTCCGATTTCTACAATTACACAGAACGTACCTGTGCACAGTACTGCATGCCCAACTCCCACACAGGCATGTTCCAGCTCTGTCATGTTTCATCATGCATTTGCCTCTTCTCTAGCTGTTTTACAGTCTTTGCAGAAAGTTTAACCATTTCTCATGAACCTTCTTACACGGCTCAGCAGCTCCCTCATGCACCATCAGATTTGTTTACTTGAAATGGAGAGTTGGGATTTGCAAATCTATTTTGATTTGATTTTTTTGTGAGTAAAAAAAAATTAAGCTTAGATGAATATAACCCAGAATATTTTATTCTTTCCTGCTCCTCACATCCAACCTGTGGTCCCATTTCTCCAAGGAAAGATTCTTTTATTGTCCCATTGTCCCACCCGTACTACTCCCTTCTTCGCTGTTTATAAAAACACTGCTGGGAAATTAAAACAAGAAATGCTATTTCCAACGAAACTGAAGCATATCTGAGCTTAGGCAAATGACGTTGTTTTAAATGATATTATAAACTCAGAACCGAGAACAGTGTTTAGCGAGCACTGTGTAAATGGTTAATTTTGATGATGGAGATGATAGAGACACCCACTGACCTATCAGAAAAAAAAGAAAGGAAAGGAAACCTTTAGTTTACAGTCCGCAGACCCAGCTCAGGGACCAACACTCACTCTGAATATGGATTTCAGGAAACTTCAAATCACCCCCCTCCACATGTAGGATTTCAGCCCCCGAGTCCAGGACCATCTATTTTTCACATTTGATTTGGGCTGGGATTTGGGGCTGAAATCGGACATCCCCCTTTTTCTTCACTACTCTCCCCTGCGCCTCTGTAACTCCGTTATTTCTCCTATTAATATCTCATCAACATCGGGCAGGTGCTTCCTGTACGGAGGTTCTTCATTAGCAAGTTGTCAGTGGGACAAAGAGTCAGCTCTCCACTGCTGAAGGAAGCTGGCATGAAACCTGGCAGGAGCCTGCCAGAGAGCAGCCTGCATGACGGTGGCACTTTCCATCGGGTCTGTGTCTTCCTAACACGCTTAAATTTGGACTCACCTATCTGACTTCCGAAAACTTTCCCGAAACTTCCTCCTTGAGCAAACATTTATTCTCAAATGAAATCTATTTTTATGCTCAATGTAATATCTGAATCAGCAGTTTTTAAATACTCAATATATCTTCCAATGCCAACAGACAACAAGTATAGCAGGTGTTTAATTGTGGTTTAAAGATCCACATTGTTCACATTTTACAATCACAATTAAAATTAAGCAATAACACCAAAGGAGTTCCGGTACACAGCAATAATACTTACCCATATAGTGAAATTGATAAGGATCCAGATATAATGATGCCCATTGTAGTAACCCTGTGGTGACTGATTGCTATTCTGCTGTTAGCAAACAACCAAGAAATACTTTATTTTTTCAGAATTATCAATTTGTTTCTAGGGTATGTGAACAATGGAAACCTTAAGGGAGAATGCAATAGTTAGTGAGGTATTAAAACAGTTATATAACTAATAAAAACACTAAATCAACTTAGATATGCAGCAGTGTGTCATTTCCATTTTAATAAAAAAGTACATTATTCTCTTCCCGAAATTACAAAATTTTATTTTTTTTTTACTCTGTGCCAACATATTTGGAAAGTAAAAAAGTCATAAATCTATGGTCTCTGGAATTGTCATTTATGTGATTCTCTAGTCCTTAAAAAAGATAGAATAAAAACAGGCATTTTCATAAAAAGATCGATTTGAAAAATTATTTGCATTCGCTGCTTGCAATTTTTTTTCTTTGGGAGGTTGGGAGGGGGAGCACAGGGACTTATAAATAAAACACATTTGTTTTTCATAGCATCCCTATATGCTGAGCGTTAAGATCCCTGGATGTGCCTGCTCAAAAAGGCAGTGTGTGGAGACACGTTATTGAGAGGAGCTTTCACATCCTTTGCTGTACAGCCTGCATGTAACAAAGGCCCAGGCGGAGAGTCAGACTCCTGCTCAATTACATCCAGGCACTGGCCACGTGGGACACAGTCAGGAAACCGAGCCAGGAGGCTGCAGCAGGCTCTCGTATTTGTAGGCCTGAGGTGCCTTGGAATTCGTGGTTCCAAATCTGAGCGAAGCTGGCCAGACCTTACATCAAGAAATTTAAATGCACACACTTTTCCTTCTTTGAAAACACAGGGACATGCTTATCAACAGGGGCCATGGGATGGTTTCTGAGCACCCCTGAACATTCTCCTGAGATAATCGTCTGAGTTGCCAATGAACATTCTCCCAAGGGGAAGAGCCAAAAGCAGCTCTTGAAAGACCCAGATGCAAAATCTTAAAACTGCAAGATCATTCAAAAAGGGCTGAAGAGGAAAGAGGTCCCAACGAGAAAGGGCCTGTGAATTCACTCAGGG
Organism: Trachops cirrhosus; assembly: GCA_028533065.1. NCBI lineage: Eukaryota > Metazoa > Chordata > Mammalia > Chiroptera > Phyllostomidae > Trachops > Trachops cirrhosus. The sequence goes on from CM052544.1 coordinate 22,920,251, forward strand.
CATTGAATGCATTCTTCCCCCGAAGTACCCAGAGCAGTGGTCTCTGCCCTGCCTGCACATTAATGTCCTGAGGATCTTTTAAATATGCTCAAACATTGATGCTCCACTCAAGGTGAAACCAAATCCCAGGGACAGGGTCTTGGTAACTCTGACGCACAAATGTACATCACCAAAGAACTTGGCAGTAGATTTCTTTATCTTGTAATTGATTTAATAAAGCATTTTTGTTTCATTCATTATATAGGTTTTCTTTCCCCCCAATAGTCAAGTAAAATCAATGAACAGGGAAGGTGTGCCATAGTTCCCCTGTGACTTGGCCTACACCTGAGAGCGTTATAAATGCCAGAACAGCAAGGATCTAACTCATATTGCATAAATGAAGAAACTGAGGCTCAGGGAGGTAAAGTCCTCTGGGGTTTCTGACAATACTCTAACACCTGATCCTTTGTACCATATGCAAAGGGCAACCTGGTGATGAAATACTCTGGATTCCATTCAAGAGAACATAAGGAAATATGAAATGGCTGGACTGTCTGATAAGAGGCCACCATAACAGCAGCAATTACAATCTACTAAGCCCCTGCTAAATATCAGAAAATTGCATATTCATGCATTCATTCAACAAATTTTATTGAATATTATTATAGGATAAGCATTGATCTAGCCACATGGGGATACAACAGATATTAACATGAGACATGATCCCTGATTTCTTGGAACTTCAGGCTCCTGGGGGAAACCAACATGAACCAAAATCACAGCAATAAGGAAAACACTTGGCCTGTGATAAATGCTCTGAAGGGAACGTGGTTCCATGAAAGCAACAAAGGAAGATGATCTATAAAGGAGATTCAGGAAAGCAAGGGATGCCTTCAAGCATGAGGGTGAGGAGAAGTTCACCAAATGGTGGTGGTGGGCGGGGTGACAGGGTAAGGAAAGAACATGCCTCACAGAGAGAATAGCATGTGCAAAGGTCCTGTGGTGAGAGAAGGCAAAGCACTTTGGAAGACTTGAGCGAGGGTTAGAGTGGCTGGAATAGAAAGAGCGTGTGGAACAGAAGCAGACTAGAGAGGCAGGCAAAGACCAAGCATTTCTTAGATCTAATCATTACAGATATCTTACCTAGAAAATGTTTTGGTTCCTATTTTATAGAGAGAAAGCCAAAGCCCAGAGTTTAAATAATATAATCCAAGGTCACATCTTTAGTAAGTGACTGGGTGGAAATCAAGCAAATTTGCTTCCCTGGATTATCCCTTTTTATGCCTTGCCACTCAAACACTCCAAGTGAGCAAAGGGTCTTTGGAGGTTGTCCATTACACCTCCATGTGGATGTCCCCTCTGCATTGCATGGGTGAGCTCCACACTTAGGGGTTTGCACTGCGGAGTCTGCGAGTGCTGAATGGAGTGCAAGGAAAGCTCCTTCAGACAAGACCTCATTTGGCCTCTGAACGACCCGAACTCAAAGGGCAGGGAAACAAGGAGAGAGGAGCTACAGAATAGCTAAGGCAGCACTGCAACCCTAAAATCTGCATGGAATTTTCATAGTCTTACCAAAAGTATTTTTCTTTGTTTTTCATCATTTTTTTAATATATTTTATTGATTATGCTATTACAGTTGTCCTATTATCCCCCCTTCATTCCCCTCCACCCTGAACACCCTCTCCCACCCACATTCCCCCCCTTTAGTTCATGTCCATGTGTCATAAGTTCTTTAGCTTCTACATTTCCCATACTATTCTTGCCCTCCCCCTATTTTCTATCTATCATCCGTGCTAC
>CM052544.1:22922526-23128245 GCA_028533065.1 Trachops cirrhosus
TCCAGATGTTCCCAAGCCTCTCCTCAATGTACTGAACTCTTATTTCTTCCTTCTTTTCTGGTTGTATATTTTTTTCTTCCTTCTGCTCCACTCCAATGATGTGAGACCCATCTTTCATTCCATCACTATTGGTTTCCTGTGCATCTTTCTTCATTAAACTTACTGTAGCCTGCATTTTTTCAGCTAATTTGCGACCAAAATCCACCAATTCTGTGAGTATCTTGATCCCCAGTGCTTTGAACTGTGCATCTGATAGGTTGGCTATCTCTTGGTCGCTTAAAAGGATGGGTTCTGGGGCTTTCAATTCTTCTTCCGTTTGAGCCATCTTTTTGCTGTTTTTTTTTTGTTTTTGTTTTCTTGTTGTTGTTTGGTCTTGTCAATCTCCTGTAGTGAGGGGCAGGGCCTTAGGAGTTCACCAGGGCGGGGCACCCCAGTTGCTGGATTGTGATGCTGTATGTGGGGGCAGGGTCCGAGGAGGAACAATGGCACTTGCTCTGCTCTCCATAGGATCCCAGACCCCTCCGCCGCTTTCCAAAAGCCAACTGGGCCCCTCTGGCACCAATTCCAGTGTGGGTGGGCCTGTGCACCCCACGGGACCTTTCTTTTCAGTCAGTGACCCAAAGCTCTATTTCCCGGTGCTGGGGCCCCTGAGCTGCGCACACTGCCTTGCTTCACAATGGCCGCCTCACTGGGTCTGCCGGTCGCCACCTGCTGGGTTTGCAGGTCGCCACCCCCTGGCTGGGGCCCACCAGCCACCGCAGCTTGTGCACCCAGGGTCTGCCTGCTGCGGACTATCGCACCGCCCCAGTCACTCTGTGCTCCACTCGGCGTCCCTTGCCCGGCAGACCCCGCCCCTCCTACCGGTCTCGATGAATGCGTTTATTTTTAAATCCTTGGGTGTCTGACTTCCATACACTTCAATTCTCTGTCAGTTCTGGTTGTTATTTTGTTTCTTTATCGTTGTTGTCCCTATCTTGGTTGTGCGTGGAGGTACAGTGCGTCTACCTATGTCTCCATCTTGGCCGGAAGTCCCCCAAAATATTTTTTTAGCATTATGGTGTTTGTAGTTGCCTGTAACAGAAAACTCAACTTTAAATGGTTTAAGAAAGCAGGATACTTCATTATTCGACAAAACACAAGTTGCTAAGGAGCCTGACTCCAGGGTTGGTTCATTGTGACACTCAGTGAAACCATCAAGGCTCAATTTTTTTCTGCTCTATCATTCTTAGCTTGTTTGCTTTATCCTTAATGAGCTTCCATCATGGTCACAGGAAGGTTGCCACAATTTAGGCTTTGCTTGTAGACAGGACAAAAACCAGCCAGAAGAGAAAGGGTCATTTCACCTTATATCTTCTTTTTCAGAGTGAGGAAACATTTCCCCAAATGTCTCTGCACCAGCTTCTCAGGTCCCAGAAGCCAGGACTGGGTCACGTGCCCACCCCATATCATCAACTGTCTCAGGCAATGAGAAGGCCACATGTGGCTTAGACTAGTCTGGATTTACCTTCCAGGTGGGGATAGGGTCACCTGAAAGAAAATTAGGTTAAAAAAAAAAAACTGGAGTTCTGGCAGCAAAGTGGTGAAGGAACCTATATAAGGTAGGAAACCAACAGTCTTGTCTCCTCTCTTCTTGACTTGCTCAGAAAAAGTCCCACCATCTCAGCAGCAGGTATTGGGTGACATCAGGTTCATTGACAGCACTGTTGATCTGTTCAACAAAGCAATGAACACTGGGTAGGAAGAAGACAGTCAAACTTTGCATCTGGATCTCTTTGTGTTGAGAGAAGGAGAGCAGGACCAAATCCCAGGCAGGCCCCAACTGCAGCAACGGTGAGGATGTTATCAAACCTGCAGCTGCGTCCCATGCAGGCGGTTCCCAAGTTAACCTGCCCACACATGAGGGTCAGCGACACATTCAGGCCAGCCAGACCCTAAACCCAAGGGCAGAGTTTAGGTTATCCTGAGAGTCAATTATCAACCAGTGGCAAGAAAACCAAGGTGCAATCATTAGGCACATCTCTCCCTCTGTTTCCATCTCAGGGGACCAAGGTGAGCTATACACCTTAATTGGGAAAGACCCAGGGCCCTCTTGAGAGGACTGGAGAGTTGGAATCGCATCTGTCCATCACAATTACCTCAGAGGACAAAGAGGCAGGCCACTTAGCACCTTTCCTGGGGCTCAGTGACAAATGAAACTGACTCAACAACTGGTGGGTGACTCATAAACCACGTTCAGTCATAAAAAGAAAGTCACATGCACCGGAGTTGCAAACAGGATCACCGACACACTTGTAGTCAGGGCTTCCCGGTGCTGTTGCATTCCCTGTCCTCTGCAGACAGCATGTACCTGTCCAGGCCGCCTTGATAATTCCTGGAGCTCCTGGTAAACATTGATGAATGAGCTACTCATCTATAGTATGGTATGAAGTAGAAGTAAAAGCAAGGAGTTAGATGTTGGGTAGAATATCGCCTCTACTATTTACTAGCTGTGTGGACTATTTTGGCTCTCCAAACCTCAATTTCCTCTTCTGTAATACAGCGAGTCTTTGGGTGGGGCTGTGAGGATTGAATGAAAGAATAACAATACAGTGCCACAGAGAGTGTGTGACAGACACATAACACGTACTCAGTAACCACCGGCTTTGTGACAGAAGAGGGGTCATGCCACGGATAACACGCCCAGGGCACGAGGGAAGAATAGGATGCTCAGAAAACAAGTATCACAGGGGTAAAAGTGGCCGCAGAGACAATGTGGAACTACTTCCTCAAGCTACACTCCAGGAATAGTGGGATATTCTAGTTCCCCTGAAATTCAGAGAGACGAATGCCCCTAGGAAACTGGAGACCCATTCCACAGTTACAACATTGTAAACAAGCCCTTGAATCCCAGATGTGACGTTTCTCACCACCATCTTTAAAGTGTCAATCATGCACTCAACACACATTTACCAGGTACCTGCTAAGAGTCAGTAGCTGTGGAAGTGACTTTAAGTCCCCATGCTCAACATATATAACTTCTTGTCCTGACGATGACCCTGAAGACTAGCTACTACTGATCCCCGTAGCTGGTGAGTTTTAGAGATCAGATTTGAACCCTAGTCTATGTATTGCCACAAAAATGATGCCCCCCAAAAAAACACCCCAAATGTCATTAAATTACAACTGTCTTCATTTATTCTCAGCCATCTGCAGGTCAGCTGAGGGCCATTTGATCCAAGCTGGGCTTGATTCAGGGTGACTCTGCTTCAAATGCCTCTTGTCTCTCTGAGAGCATCAGGCTGTCTCCGGCATGCTGCTCTAATGACCACAGCAAGCACACTGCAAACCCTGTTACATCACCCATGCTAAAGAAGGCTACGTGGACAAACCGGGCAATGGCAGGGGAATAGAGTACACTCTGCATTTTAGCGAGAGGAACTTCCAAGTCAAATAGCAAAGGGGTGAAGAATTGAGTCTGACTTGAAAGCCTGCACATTTTCCTCCATCCCACTTGCCTCCCAAGATAAACAAATAATATCATGCCTGTAAAGGTTCAATAGAAATATGTCTAAGATGCTGGGAAAGTTTGGTGGCAGGGGCACCTCACTCAGCTCAGAGATTCAAGGAAGAGGTGCAACAAGAAATGAGGCTGCAGAAAGGAATGTATTTATGGTCAAATGTCTCTGGATTGAAGATAAGGAGAGACAGGCATGAACATGCCAAGTTCTGGCCTCAGCAAGATCATCACTGTGGAAGGAAGCCTGGGAGTGGAAAGGGCTTTTAATGATGGAGATTAAACCAGGACACAAGCAAACTGGAACTGAAACTTTTGTGGTTTGCCTAACCCAGGCATCAGCTTGCTGGAGAAATGGACGTTATGATCAGTTAAACAATTTCATCAAACGTCACATTGTAACTCTTGGGCAGAACCAGAAATAAACATGCAATGGTAGAAGTTTAAAAGCAAGAGGTAAACAAACCGAAACTCTGACAGAAGAGTGGCATCCAGTGGCCAGGGGTTAATTTGCAATGAGCCACAGATGCAGGCGTGCAGATATGGCAGTTGCTGGCTAACCACATCCAAGTGGCTGTGCAGCAGACCACAAGAAGCAGCGGGAACCAGCCTGGGGTCTGCACAGGAGAGAACTCAACCAATGACAAAGCCGTATACCGTCACCTTCCACATAGAAGAGCACAGGAACCTCATGAGTGTCCTTCTTTCCTGATGTTTCCACCCAGTCAGCTCTACAAGCAAACTGTATCTTACATACTAAAAATGTATATTTTAATTACCTCACAGTTTACACCTCTATTCCTGGAACCATTACACTTCTGAGGTTGCTAATATAAATTTTCTCTCTCATTTGTCAGAATAGTTTGGTCTGGTTTTCCTTTATTACTGGAAACAAAACATGCCACACAAATATCAAATCCATAAAAAAGGACCGTTTTGCACGTGCCCCAGACTCTCACTCTCCACCATCTGATTTGACTCTGGCGGGGTATGTGGTTATTAAAGACCAACTCTCCTTTGCAGCTAGGGACCATATCCTCGGTCACAGATCAAACCTTCCTTCAAAAGAATTTAAATCAAACAACGTATATTCTCTGACTGTAATAGAATTAAACTATAAATCAATAACTGAAGAATAACAGGAAAATTTCCAAATGCTTGGAAATTAAACAACACATTTGTAATCCATGAGTTAAAAAAAAACAAATTTCCCAAGGAAAATTAGAAAATATTTTGAACTAAACAAACTTCTTAGAGAGAAACTGATAGCATTAAATGCTTACATTTTTTTTAATTCTGTAAGTTTCTACCTCAAGCAACTAGAAAGAGAAGTGCACAATAAGTCCCATTTAAGCAGAAAAGGGAAATAATGAAGAGAAGAAATCAACAAAATTGAAAACAGAAAAACAATAGAGAAAATTGATGAAGCAAAGAGATTTTTTTGGAAAGATTAATGAAATTAATAAATGTCTAACAATCCTGAAGAAGTAAAAAAAAAGAATTTAGACAAATTATAAGTATCAAAAATAAAGTGGAGGACCTCACTACAGACCTCCGTAATATTAAGAGTATCATAAGGAACTACTACAAATACAAATGTAAAAACTTAGATGAAATGAGCCTGTTCCTTGAAAACCACCAACTACCAAAACTCACCCAAAATAAAACAGATAACCTGAAGAATCCTAAAATTATTAAATAAATTGAATTCATAATTTAAAACTTTCTGGAAAAGAAATCTGGAAAAGTTCGTAAGGTATATAAATGTCTGAGGACTATGTTGTCCACCAGCTAACATATGTCAGCTGTAGTTGAAAAATAAATTTTAAATAAGAAAATAAAAATAAAGAGCTTGGCCAAGAAGTGAAAGCTAGCCAGCACAGAATTATGGTTTAAATCTCAGCCTTTCGAATCTGTCCAGGTATTGTCATGGTCCTTCGGCACGTCAGAGAGAGGCCAGGACTGGAGTCCAGTCTGTGGTTCTGCTACCTGGTCAAGTGGCCCAGGGCTCTTGAGTGCAGCTGAAGCCAAAATGCAATTGTTTTGAAGCAACTTTCTAACTATGCTGGAGTTGGTCCACAGTGCTGAGTTTAAATACAGCAAGGTGCAGAATCTAACCACCCAGCGAATGAGTGTGGGGTAGGGTGAGGGGGTGTGAGCAGATGCTATTGCTGTGTTTTGCAGAGTGTTTGAAAACCCATTGTGCATATTGATTCCAAGAGCTTGTTACTGGCTCTCAGAAACAAACAGAAGATGAAACAGCCATTTTCCCCCTCAATACAGGATACTGTTAGCCAAATGCAGAATTTCAATTTGATTAAGAAACACAAGTCCATCATACATCTGCCCCTATTGTTAAAATGCGGTTGTTGATGCTTTGTGGAGGGGACTCTCCTGAAAGGGATACACTAACCACTGAGTACACAGGCCCCGGTACCCAGGCCATGAGTGTGACAATGCCCTGTCTTGACAGCCAGATCAGCCAACGAATGGATTATTAAATGATTATTCAATCCCTTCCAACAGAACCTCATTAGCTGCGACCATTGTTACCCTCTATCCTGCCAGTGAGTTGGGTTTTCAGTTCAGTGGAAGCTTAGAATTTTCCTATTCATGCAGGCAGATTAAAGCTCTCAACTAACTCAGGTGTAACTTATTTAATTCACCACCCAACTAATTACAGCAGATGCAGATAAACAAGGCTGAGGGGAAAGAAACGATCTAACACAAAACAAAGAGCAAATGAGCGTATTTCTGTATTTCTGAATACCCAGCAAAGAATATGTCCTATGGCAGACGTCTAAAAACAGCAAACAAATGTTCCGATGACTTCAAAAATCAATAAATTCTAAGAGAAAAATATATAACATAGTCTTAGTTCATTTGGGGTCGACTTGGTTCAACTTTGAATGCCACTTAACAACAGAAACAGAATCAACTTGTTCAATCAAGTAAAATTTGAATTCAGGATGTTCTCACACAATTGCATTTTAAACTGGTATTTTCCCCCTGCCCAAATTGGGCTTGATTAGCTGTGAACAAAGTACAGAGACCAGAATCAAGGACATTTTTTCAAATGCAAACTCTCTTTGCTTCAGAGAGGTTAACTTTGAAATATGAACTTAATTGAATGTCCTTTGCTCTAAAGAACATTAATTGGATGTAGCTTATTGTAGTAAAAAAAAATTATGTTTCAAAGGGAGATAATTCTAAAAATCTGACTTTTGTTTTGACAGGTCATTTTCTCAAAAGGCATATTCAGGAATAAGTGATTTGAGCATATATTTTGAAAACAATATAGAACCAATCTTAAACATCCTGTTAAAATAATTCATTTTTTTCATTTACAAAGATTACAGACTGAATAAAAGTTTCAATCTTGGCAGAGAATGGTATGCTTACTTATGGTAGGAAATCTCCATATAAATTTTTTTTCTGTTTTGTAAATGGCTGCTACATGGTAACATTATACTCATCATATTCCTCGTAACCCATCACTCTGGGTTTGGTGGGAACTATTTCATGGCTGTCTTGTGCAAGAATTATAATGTATTCTGTCCTGGCTGGTATGGCTCAGTAGACTGAGTGCCGGCCTGTGAACCAAAAAGTCGCTGGTTCAATTCCCAGTCTAGGGCACATGCTTGGGCTACAGGCCAGGTCCCCAGTAGGAGGCGTGCAAGAGGCAACCACACATTGATGTTTCTCTCCCTCTCTTTCTCCCTCCCTTCTCCTCTCTAAAAATAAATAAGTAAATTTTTTTTAAAAAAGAAATATAACCTATTCTGGAGAATATGGCCAAGGTAGACAAGCCTGAGTATTAGGAAAAGTTCAAGTACGAGCTCCATCATTCACTGTGTGTATAACCTTAGCAAATCCCTAACTCTATGGGCCTCAGTTTCTACACCTGTAGAGTATCACAGTGCTTTCAAAACAGGTAGCACAACTAAACTGAAATAAAGCTTTAAGCTAAAATTCCATTAAAATGGCCAGGTCATTGGAGGACTTAACACCAGAACCTTAACTCATAATCAGACTGTAGAAACCCATTCAGTCTGGATTTCTATGTCCTATATCACAAAACACAGAATATGCACGTAATCTGTACAATGAACCAGATACCAGCCTCCATGCATTCTCATTCTCTCTCCCTATGTCTCCCTTTCTACCTCTCTCCCTTGCCCCTTCGCTCTCTTGCTCTCTTGCTCTCTCCCTGCCTCTCTCCCTTTCTCTCTGAAGTGCTTTGTAACTCCATGTTTTCTTAATCAGGTTAAATCAGCAGGCTCCCCAGCCATGAGGCAGTAGGAGAGGTGTTCTTAAATTCTCCTTGGTATACATTTACTTCCAGCTCAGAGAAAGAAACCATCAACAACCCATTGCTCTGAATCTTGGGGCTATGACCTTTCCGGAAAACATCCTTAAAAATGTCCTCAGCAATCATAACCTTAAGATATTCCCCAGTATTTATTCTTCAGAGTCAAATCCCAAATGGCTCATCAAGAAAACAATGAGGCTGGGGGCTCCATGACTAAATGTGCAAGAAACATTGCATACTTAACTCCTCTCAGAAATTCTTAATTCCTCTTAGTTTAAAGGAGCTAATATTTGCAGGAAATAAATCTGTTTAACTTTGTTTAACCTGGTACACCCCAAACATATCTGACTTTGTCCTCATGGGCGCTATTTAGAAAGCCCACTTTAATATTCCACCAAACACATTCAGGAAATTCTGACTCGCTCACACGGTGCCCAGTAGCAGGTGGACAACTTTCCTAGGAATCTTTTTGTTAAAGGCGTTAGGAAAATCTCAGAAATCTAGAATTTAAACAACACACTTCTAAATAATACCTGTGTCAAAGAGGGAATTTTTTCTTTATCCTGGAACTTTAGAAAATTCAGCTGACTCATTTGTCAATAATCACTATTTTCATAATTCCCAGTTCATAGTTTTGCCGAAATCATGACCAACTCTCCCAATCCACTGTCCTGGAGTTGTTCTGTTTTGTTTGTAACGCAAGTTTTCTTCTTACATTGTTCCTTTTTACTTTAATTATTCTTCATCTGCTTTCTTCCCTCAAGCTCTTCTCCTCTAGTCAATTTTATCATAATCTTTTCCCTCTGTGTTCCTAGAGAATATTGCATATTTGCCCTTTAAATCATTAATTCTCGGTAGGGGAGGGAAGTTTTCAGCCAGTGAAAATTTATATTTCTATCTGCCAGTTCCCTTTTTATCATGCCCTACAATTTCTTAATGTGCAGTAAACTACATGGGATAATGCAGATAATGTCCCTACTATGGCGTCTAGGACACAGCAAACATGCAATAAATAGCAGCTATTGTTGTAGCTATTATTCCAACTTATACAAATAGTTCAATATCCACAAAAGAACTAAAGTAATGTTTTTGCAGTAAAAAAGAGGGTATATAAAACTAGATATACAAAGTCATAAACGAATTCTCCCAGTAGACAAAAACAAAATGATAGTCATTATGTTTCTTTACATTATTTAGATAGTGAAATAATATGCAGAAAAAGATGAGGCAGAAGAAGAATCATCACCCAACGAGAGTCCTGGAGTGTCCACTGTTCAGGACAGTCCTCTAACTCCACTCAGCCCCATCACTCTGTTCTCCTGGGACTTCTGGATAGTAAATAGTAGATTATTTTGGCTCTAGTTTGCTGTTCATATCAAGAGTAAATAATCAGAACTCTAGCTTTAAAAAATACAGTTACAAGAAAGAGAGAGAGAGCAATGATACCGTAAGAAAACTGTTTTTCATGGCCACATAACCCCAGCAATAGAGCAGTAATGGCCGTGAGATACCGCCCTATTCCTACAAGTGAACAGATTATTGAAAATATCAAAGTAGCAGCTTTGATTTGAAGATTCACCTCATTGACTACCTAATTCATTCCTAATGACATAATCATTGGTGAACAGTAAACGCAATTCAGAGGGTCAGAATTCTCCTATTAGTCATTAGCTTTTATATCCGGAGTGCTGTTTTACTATTGAGCCTTGTATTTTGCTATTTAAAAGAAGAACAAAGTGTCCCCATCTCTAAGATGATGATTACTAAAGCACAGCCACAAACTGCACGCGGTTGTCAGAGCACAAACGGAGAGCTATTTGAGACACACAGAATGCATTTAAATGTGTTCCACCAAAAACCCAAATTTTTCACAAATAAAATGCAGCTAGAGATAAATGAATTACCTTATTATGTTCCACATGGAAAACAAGTGTTAGATACCCTGCTGCATTGTTTGTGGTAAGTAATCAATATTTTACTGTCTAACCATATTTAACATTACATGTTCATCTAAATCCCTTCCTACTAGGAATTCTAATACAATACTCTAAGCATAACTCATGACCATATTCAGGTAAATTAAAGATTCCCTGAAATATGCTACATGAAGGAAGTCATATTTCATCTGCATCTGTTTCTCTTATTCATTACCTAACCCTTCAACCCTCAATTCTCTCCAAAGCTCTTTATTAATTTAAAAGAAATATATTCAATTGGACTTTTCTTGGTAAGACATAAATCTGCACACTTACCCTATCACAGACCATTAACAAAGACCAAAAAAATTTATATAGAAACTTAGAACAAAATAAGTTGCTAAAATGTTATGTGATTAATTAGAAAACTGTACTTGCTTGTACTAAGCTCCTTGGAAAGGTTTGCTTATACATTCAACTGCCTGTAGCTCAAATATTAATCTGTTTCCTGGATTCTAAAGATGGATGGGACAGGACTAAAATGTTTGGGTTTGCAATAGTTGACCTGAAAGCCTTTTAAAGGTGCCCAAGAAATTGCTGAGTGGTAAGTATCAAGAGCTTTTTAACCACAGAAAATGTTTTCATATCTGCTATTTTGTGTGGGTTTTCTCATTATTTGAAATTTGTTATCAATGCTTCCATAGTTCAAAATCCAAGAGAGGGGCTAATGCTAAAAAACAGCGGTGAAATAGAAAAAAATGCATAATGATAATCTTGGTTTTATTTCTGTATGTATATTAATGTGATAAGTCCTACAAGAGAAACCTTGTCTTTTGTATCAACTTAAATTACTGGACTTGATTTATTTGACTTTATAGTTTACCAGATTAAAGAATAATGCACATAATGTTTAAATTTAATAAATGTTTTCATCTCTGTGCCTATATGCTGTTAACCTCCCTTTCTCAAAATTTCAAAGTTGAATATTCTCTTAGAGCATATTTCTCACTAAACTCTAAAGTCTATTGCTAATACTGAGTATTTCCAAAGGTTTGCAGCGAAGTCTCAGAGGAAATGAACTGACCAATAGCCTTCACTGTACCCATCCCAACCGTGCTCCGAACCCTTGTCCTACTTCATCTGGCAAGACACCAGAGAGTAAAAGGCAGGGCTTCCAGCTAAGAGACTTGATGGGAATTAGGATCCCAATATGAATGCATCCACTAATTGAGTCACATTAACAAAAAGCAAACAAGTTATTTGACAGGTGAATAGTATAGCTCTGAGCAATGCCATCATGTAACATTAACGATAATATTTTATAACCCTCAGAGGCAAAGACTGGCCCATTTGTCAGTGGAAAGCCCTTTTGCAGATTTTTTTCCATGGGGCATTAAATTCTCAGTCTAGTGCTTCCTCCCTTTCTCCCCAAAACAAAATAAAGATATTTTTATTAAAGAGGTTAGGGAGAAATGTGAAAGTTTTGCCAGAGCTAGAAGTTACTGCTTCTCCTTTCCAATGCCTAAAAAAAAAAAAGATTATGCCAAAGACCCTTCAGGGATAATTCAACCTCAATTATTATAACCTAGGCAACACTCACAAATATCAGACTTTAAAATGTAAAAATAACTGTAATATCTTACATGAAACTGAAGTCTTCTGAAATCTCAACTATCTAAAGTTCTTAGGAGGGAAGTGATTCATCAGCAATGTTATCTCATGGCATTGGAAATGATTTCTCAGTCTCTTATCCTTTATCTACTGTAAATACTTATTTGTTTGCAATCACTTCAGCAATGAAGATCATGGATAAGGGAGAATACATTAAATTGGAGCCTCTCATCATTCTTTGCCAAGAAAAAAACCCTCTAACAATTGACTACCTTCTATGAACTTCTCTTAAAAATCACACCTCGCATCCTGCCTTTCCTCCTCTCCGTCAGACTCCCTTGTCTATATGTACTGGCAGCTTTTCACATTTCCTCACTTTGAATAAATCCAATTGACTTTGACCTTTTTTGCTGCCCTGTCTGGTTTAATGCCATTTTGCCAGTAAGGGACGCCCAGAGAATGCCCGAGAAGTCATGATGAAACCCAAGAAATTCCCTGGTAGGATTTTAACAAAATTAAAATGAGATACAACTCCTTTAAGTCATTTTCATAGGTCTAGATAAAAGAATGTCACATCACAGTCAAAATTATGTCAGTAAGATATGACTTCAGTGCTCTGTCCACATTCCCTTTCCTCCGGTGGTTGAAAAGCTGCATTTGTAAACAAGAACTGATTGTTAAAGATAAGAGGTTTTGACAATTAAAAATATGTTTGTCATAATCAATTTGATAGAAAGGGTGAGGTAAAAAAAGAAGAGTTAAGTCTCCCAAAATGTACCAAAAAAAAGGAAAATAAACAGGGAATCAACTGGGAGAGGAGATTCATGAACACAATACAAGAAGAAACTAAGAAAATGAAGGGAAGAAAATACTTGGAAAAAATAATTTCCTGACCTGAGAAAAGACAGAAACCATGACATTAAGAGCAACCAGAAAGTGTCAAACTGGATGACCTAAAGAAGACTCACCCTCTGATGATAATTTAAGGAGATTTCAGATAACTGATGATAATGTGAAGACCCAAAAATGACCAGCAAAAAAGGACAGGTTCCCTACAAAGGAAGGAGAAGCAGAGAGGAACCAGACTTCTCACCAGCAACCTAGCTGCCAGAAGACAATGGAGTCATCCTCTAAAGTTGTGAGTAGAAACTATTTTGAACCTAGCATTCTATTTCATGGCAAAACAATGCCTGTTTTGTTTTTTCTTTTTAATCCTCACCCAAGGACATGCATATTAACACTAGAGAGAGGGGAATGGAAGGAGGGAGGAAGGAAGGGAGAGAGAGAAACACTGATCAGCTTCTTCTTGGGCACTCCAACCAGGGATCAAACCCACAACCTAGGTATGTGACTTGACTGGGAATTGAACCCACACCCTTCAGTGCACAGGACAATGCTCCAACCAACTGAGCCACACTGGCTAGAGCACAAAACAATGCATTCTTAGACAAAAAGTTTATCTCTACTAATCCTTTGTTAAAAGTAACTTGAGGCTGTAAAAAGAAACACAAGAAAGAAGACATGGAATCTAAGACATACCATTTCTATAACAGGAGCTCGATGACAATATATCCTGGCGGGGGGCAGGTGCGGGAAGCAGTGCGACAGAACTAGGAAACAGTTGTTCCACAATGGAATGGGAGGTCAGGGGATCTAAGAAAATCATCTCTGAAGAGTGGACTCTATTTCATTCTTTTTTAAATAAAGAAGCAAGTTGAGCTTAGCAATTTGATTAAAACATATGTTTATTTTATCATGGTAGGGAGGGGAAAAGAATGTCAATTAGGAGCTCTCCAAGAAAAATTACTTGTGTGAGACAAAAAAAAAAACAACTTGAATATGAAATAAACTGAAATATGGCATGGTTTTGAGCAATTAAGTAAAGATATTAAAGTGGAAGGAAAACATATGTAGTAGAAACATTGGTATTGTTCAGGGCTGACTCACCCATCCCCCACCTGCTGGTAACATCAGATGCTAACTGCCCACCTTTTCTTCACCGGCCCTCAGCCTCAAGGCACTGTCTTGCCCAAGGTTATGTTCCTTGTAGGGTTGTCTGAGGCTTGAGTTGCAACCACATTGCATGTCAGCTTCTCCCTCTACCCAATCCTGCCTTCCTCAATTTCTTACACTCTTTCCTTCCTCACTTCTCTATGAGTGAATCTCCCAAGATGCGACTCTCCACCTCAGAATTCATTCCAGGGAACTGATGTAAGATATGTGTGAAGTCACAAAGGTAAAATGGGAGCGTGGAGCACCCAGAAAATTGCACATGGCACTCACTCTTGCTCTCTCACTCTCTCTCTCAGACTAGGGCATAGAGGATTCATGTGGAGAGACGGGGAGAAAATGAAGAAATACGTAGAGGCCACAGAGTGAAGAGCCCTGACTGCCACACAACGAAATTGGTGTGAACAGCCTAAGCTATTTGGCCCTGATCACTTAACCTCAATGTCTTGGTTTGTAAAATGGAAAAAACCTCTGGGCTCTTGTGAGAAAAGTAAGATACTATCTATGAAAACACTTTGCGATGAGATTCAAATATATATTCCTAATAGACTTTATTAAAGCCCGTGATCTTTGAGCATGCCTACAGGTCTGATAAAGTAGGCCAACTACAAGTCTATTTGCACCAAGAACCGAAAGAAGTTGGTCCTGTGGAGGAAGGGAACCAGAGAGATAAGACAGGCTAATCATAGCGGTTACTGGAGGAGACCAGGATTCTGAGTTAAGAGGTGTCACTTGGATTTGTCCATCCTACCCTCACGGCCCTCCAACCCCAACCCCAGTGAGCTTCATTTGAGACTGTGGCAATGGGGCACCCTGGGGCAGGGAGATGGAGAGAAGACGATGGACAGGAGGAAGAATTAATGAGAAAAACTAAGAATAAACACCACAAGAGCTGCCATAGCAGAGCCCTGTAAGGCAGCACAAATATCCCTACTTCATCACGTGACTCTGAATTAGGACAGAGCTGTTTTATCTACTTCTGCCAGGAATATGATGTGGCTTTGGCATCCTGAGGACCCAGAAAGTGTGACACACAGTTGCCACCAAAGAGGTTCCACACATCAGCAGCAGTGCTACTCAGCCAAAGAGGTAGAACCCTTGAAGAGCTGCTCAGTCATGGGCCCCAGAAGCCGCGCCATGCCGAGGACTGGAGGCCTGAGCAGAAGGAAGCTGCAGCAGCAGAGTAAAAACATGGGGCCATATGTGGTTCCCATCAGAAGCCACGTGGGACTCCCAGCAATTACTGCCTCACCCTTTCCCAGAAGCAGAGGTCCTGCAGTCACAGATGAGAGGAGAATCAGAGAATTACGGGTTGTCATGCCACCAGGATTTGTGTATCTTGGAAAAGCATGATGATAATTACTATTATTGCTTACCAGATAATAGCAACCTTCATAAGAAAAATATCTTTAAATGTCTTCTCTATCATTGCCTAGCTTAATCCCCTACAAATAGGTGCTGAATGAATGTTGACTGACTAAATGAGTAAATGAATGCATGACTACTTTATTATGTTAGGTTTCTCTGAAATTGGAATATAAAAGATATTAGGGCAAACTAAACAAACAAAATTGAAACAGACCCATAGAGACGGAGAACAGACTGATGGTTGCCAGAGGGAAGGGGAGTTAGAGAGCTGGGTGAAAAAAGGTGAAAGAATTAAGAAGTACACATTGGTAATGATAAAAAGTCATGGGGATATAAAGTACAGCATAGGGAATATAGTTAATAATATTGCAATCACTCTGTATGGTGCCAGGTGGATACTGGAAATATTGGGGTGAACACTTTGTAAAGCATATGATTGTCTAGCCACTATGCTGTACACCTGAAACTAATACAAAATAATATTGAATGTAAACTGAAATTGAAAAATATTAAAAATTTGTTTAAACAAGAGAGAAAAGCTCTGCCAAATGTGGCTTGGTTGGGTGTCATCCCTCAAAGTGAAAGGTCGCCAGCTAGATTCCGGGTTAAGGCACATGCCTGGGTTGCAGGTTCAGTCCATGAGAGCAAATGATCAACACCTCTCTCTCATTGATGTTTCTCTCCCTCTTTCTCCCTGCCTTCCCCTCTCACTTAAAAAAAATAAATAAATAAAATCTCTTTAAAAAAGGGAGAGAGGTAAGGTATTATGAAAGTCTAAAGAATAGCAAATCAGGCTCATCATCAATAGAACACTAGTAAATAACATCAAAGTCCAAAGATTCAGGAATGTTCCAGAAGCACTCAAACTTCCACGGGTGTATCATCTGTAAATATGTCTAAAAGCTCCCCTGGAATTGATAATATTTTCCATCTGCAACATGTCCTTGGGGTGGTAAATGTCATATGCTACCTCCCCCTGGGAAAGTGGCGTGTCTTCTCCCTGTGCCTGTCTGTCTGAAACTCTCAGGAGTGCTATTTGTCATCGAGTGTGTCTTTCCACGGGGCATAAACTGGGTGCTGAGTGTCTGCGTATCGGAGTGTGTCTGATGCTGCACCAAAACACGGAGCAGTTCCTCCCGCTCAGCTGTGGTGAGTTACAGATGTGAACTTCCTTCTTACTGACACTGCCATTAACAATGTGCTTTGACCTCTATTATGAATAATTTAAAACATAAGAAGCCAAATCTTATGCTCTAACCGTATAATAATGCCTCCAGAGTCAGAGGACACTATGAAATTGCCAGTCTTTCCATTTTTTCATTAAGATCTTTGTCCCAACTCGATCTCGTGTGTATCCTTCTTGGCTAGTCCTCAGGACTCTCCTGAGTTTGAACCCACTTTGCTCAGAAACTTTAGGTAGAAAGTAAGTAAATAGTAAATAAAACGTTTGAAGGATTTTTTTTGGGGGGGTGCTTTAAAATAATTGTATGAACCAAATTTTTTTTAATAAAATTTTCTACAACTTTTTTTTTTACTGGAAACGATCCTATTTATTCCCTCACTTTAATACACCTTGGCAGGAATATCCTAACTGATTTCATCCAATAAACATAGTTCAACCCATTTTTCTCATCTGATTTTTCTCTTGCAAAGTTTCCTTAAGTGTAGAATAACGTGATTGCCATCGGCAGCAATGGGATCTATTTATCTGGTCTCCTTTAGGCTGTTTATCATTTGCTTCACTCTTTCAGATGAAATTAATCTTCTAAAAACAGATTACACTCTAAGATGTTTTATGGCTAAAAGCTCCATCAAGACTTTTTCACAACATGTTAATGGAACAGAAAGCAGCCAGGTAACCGTGTTCCAGGTGCTGTAATAAGTGCTTACTACTGCATTTATCGAAGTCATCACTGTTGTTTCTCAGACATTGAGGAAACCTCTTTGTTTCATAAATCACTGAAATATTTCAGGACGTTTTTCATGAGCCAGAGATATTCTTAGCGTATTTAGCATTAATAACAATGAAAACCAACATGACAACATCTTAAGCAATCTGAAATATTGTATGGGGAGTTCCAGCATGCCTTTCATTGGAAGACTACTAAAAATAAGTAAATTTCATCACCCCCCTTCACACATGGCCTCACACACACACACACACACACCCAACTTAGGTAACTTATTACTTCTAGGGCTAATTAAGCCTTTTTGTTTAATAGAGATACTGTAGCCAGACTTAATGCATAATGAAAATTTTAAATTTTAATCTACTTATACCCAGTGGATCTAAAATATATAAATTAGTTGAACATATTCATTATGAGTGAACTCAACTCGAAATATTTTACAATGGAGGATCTTTCTCAGTGAAGTTTCTTATTGGCAAAATAGGTAAGTCCTATCAAAATAAGTGAACTTGACCTTGGTGAGACTCATTTCTCTTCTTCCAGTTGCTTAGGCCAAAACCCTTCGAATCACCTTTGATTTCTCTCTCTTTCACAATCTACATCCAACCGTTCGCAAGCCCTTACAGCCCTAATGTAAAACAGCCAGAAGCCAGTGTGTCACCACCTCCACGGCCACCACCTGATCCAAGACTCTCCAAGCTGGTTTCCCAGTTTCCTCCTTTACCCCTCTGTAATCTAGTCTTCACCAGAAGCCAAATGATCCTATGAAAATGTAAGTCAAATCACATCACTCCTTTGCCTCAAACTCTTCAGTGGCTTCCATCTGACTAAGAGTAAAAGCCAAAGGCCTACCTTCGTGGCCCAGCCGCCCACTGCCTTTTTGACCCAATCTCTCATCGCCTTGCCCTCACTTACGACCACCTAGTCGCACTGGCCTCCTTCCTGTTTCTCCAATGCTCTATGCTCCTACCTTCTGCTCTTGCCTGAAAAAGGTCTTTGTGCTTAATGTTCGCTCTGCCTAGAATAAATTCCCACAAAATGCACATGTGGCTGACTTTCTCACTTGCTTCAGAACTCTACTCAAATAGGACCTTATCAGAGATGCCTGGCCACCATACAAAAAAAGAGCTCACATCCTAGATTCAACTTATGTGCGTCCAACATTCATTCTGTTCCACCTGTCCTCAGGCATCACCCATTTGCCCTCCTCCCTACATGGAGTAGCCCCAGTAAACGCATTATCTACGACCAAAGTCTGGACCATCACCATCATCTGCTCATCTCTTACCTTTGCTGGCTGACTCAGCTTTCTCTTCTGGGAGAGAGCCAGCGCTCTGCAATTCCTGAATCCAGGTCCAATCCAACTGCCCAGAAAGGCTAAATAACACAAACCAAAAGTGAGACACTGTTAGGTGAACTCTAATCACTGAAAGACAACAGATGGAAAGAAGCCAACATAAATTGCTCTCTCTTCATTCCCCTCCTCCCACCGTCCCCCAAGTACAAAGCTCCATATGGTCTCTGGGAATGTCCTGAGTGACCCAGCAACCAGGTGTTTCTTCTGAGGCTATGGCCAGCTCAACGATGCACTACCTTTTGTTTTCCTTGTTTCTGTTTTACACTCTTTCCCCACATCCAACCCCCTTGTGCTGATCCTGTTGTTAGTAATAATAACTACGGCATGCTGAGCATATATGATGTGCCAAGCAATATGGTGAACATTTAGTCCTCACAAAAACCCTGAAAAGTGTGAAAATATCTTAAAACTCATTTATAATAAAGTGTCTAGGACTTACTATATTGTCTTAAGAGTTGCTTGCCTGGATGAAGCTGATATAGTCAATAGGAATGAATCATTCTGTTACAACTTCATGCATCAAGGTACAAGGATAACTGCCTTCCTCATACTCCCAACTTACAGTCCCACCCAAATCATTAATTCACAGCCTTGTAACTGTCCTGGGTTTGCATCACGAGAAAACGTTTTTGTCTCTACAGATAAATTAAAGCTCCTTGAGATCGCATATGCCTCTTATTTCTTGGGTATTCCTGGACAACTGTATTTGTCTCTTGACTTGATTCCATCCTCCAGTTTCCCCCACCTCTAGCCTGTCTGTATTTCCACCACCCCCAGATTCATTCTCCCAGAGCAGTGGTCTCCACAGTGGGGGTGCACATATCCAGGGAAGGAGCAAGACGATTTTGGAGGAGAGTGCTGAAAATAATTAGAACTTTTATATCTACTTATTGATACTTATTGTTATCTATAAACAAGCTTGTGTAAGCTTAATTACATTTGATATATGGATTCATGCTATTGTCTTCCTTGGTCTATATGTAAGAATGTCAAAGGTATGTAAGATACATCAGAGATCCAAACACAGAGACTATGACCACGATGCCTTCACCTTTCTTCCCCATTCAGTGCATTATACAATAGTTTAGGTATATGCATGAAAAAGTGGGGTTAGAAAGTATATAACTGAGTTTTACCTAAACTAACTCTGACAAAATGCACACCTTGCTCTAAGACTCCTGCAAAGAAGTTATGAATAGAAGAGAACACCAGTTTTGCAAGCTCAAGTGAACAAGAAAATGGGAGAGGTAACATGTCTACCCCTAGTACAAACTCTTCATCTAACGTACTATATGATAAAATTGCAACAAGAAATTAATTGGTTTTAAAAAGTTCAAAAGTATCTAGAAGATGACTTAAAACATGGATTTACATTTATTTTTATTAACAAAGAACTTTACCCTATGTATATATTGTATCTTGAGATATTGCTTAATGATTAGGATATGAATATATAGAATTGTGCTTTGAAGCAATAGCTAATAATATAAACCAATCACGATTAAGAAGACATTTAACAAATAAGTGTCTAATATACAGAGACAAGCCTTGGTAACTTTCCAAAGATATTGAAATTAGACAAAATCTATTACTTTACAAAATTTCACTAAACATGTAGTTTCTTTCTAAAGATGAAAAACAAAGACTACAAGTTATTACTGAAATTCTACGTTTTTTGCTTTGATGAATGCTGAAATAATAGATTGAAAATCATAGGGTACAAACCAAAATGGACATTTTTGTCAGCAAATAGAGGACTTTTTAACCAATTTAATCTCTTTCAAATAAAGAATTTCAGTGGAATGTGAACCCATTTTGATAAAATGTGTGGAAACAATGCTAACTTTTTTTTCAAATAAGAACTGGAAGAGATTATACCATGTTATGAAGTTTGATATACAATTTGAATGAACGTACCAAAATTTCTATTTTACCAAGTCGCAACATATGGTTTTTGCTAAGTTGTATTTCAGTAATTATATGAATTTTTTTCAAACCACCAAATGTAAAATACACTAAAAAGAAATATTCTCAACAGTAACTAATTCCCTTAATGGTAAATCTGTGTAAGTCATGGAGCCACCACTTTGACCAACTTTTTAAAAAGATTTTGACTAAGGTTACTGAGACAGGTCCCCCATGACATTCACTCGCCCTGAGATATATAGGCAAGCGTTTGCAGTGAAGGAGTTGAAGCCAGAAGTGCAGAAACTACTACAGGATGTCATCAGTGCAGTTAATTTTATGTTTTAAATCTTTAAAATAGATTTCCCCCTTTAGAACAAATTGAAATGGGGAGTAGCTGTGAACATATTTTCTACAACTCAGGGATTTGCTCCTGGCAAAGTACTCAAATGAGCTGAAAGCATAGGGTGGAGCAAAAGTAGGCTTACAGTTGTTCATATGGAAAATAATAATTAATAATAATACAAGAATAAACTCTGTTTTGCACACTCCCAACTGTAAGCCTACTTTTGCCCCAGTCTGTATTTACCAGAAGACAAGTGTTCAAAATGTGCTAACTTTCCAGTGATGACAAATGGGCTGTCCATAGCATGCTGCCTATCAAGTATTCTTCTTAAATAACATCAGTAACCACAATCTATCCCTTTCAGGTGAATGTAATGTTTCAACAATGAATAAGAAGAAACTCCCCTTCCAAGGAAGCTCGTGGTACTAACTGGGCATTTTGGAAAAGGATCTGCAGAAAGCTTCCCATTGTTATGTAGTTTGGAAGCCAAAAATAAAATTAGTAAATCCATCATCTGTTTTTAAAAATCTCATATTAGCACATCCTAAAAATGTAGAAACAAGGTTTTTAAACAGTGGAAAACTCTTCCAAAGAATTTCATTTGAATTTGAACCTATTTTGGTAATGAAAAATGGTAACACCTGCCTATTGCTTTGTAAGCACAACTGATCAACATCAGAGAAGATGGAAATCTACTGGCTAGATGTTAACAAAAGCGCTTTCATAACTGGTGAATGGGATTTAGTTCAAACATCCTGTAAGAAAATTCTTCCATTTTGATGTATGTGTGTTGTGAAAATATTTTTCATTTGCAAAAACCATTACACCAAAGTACTGAAAATTAAAAGTGAATTTAAGAAACAATTAAATGAGTATATCACAGATTTTTTAAGTTTTCACAACTAGCCAAACATATTCAAACAGTAATAATTTTAGGGAGAGCAAAGTGACTTTTGTATCATTAAAAATAAAAATAAAACAATGATTGTTTATTTCTTCATTGGCTCAGTCTTTTAGGGTTGTAATTGGTTTAGACCTTACACTATTGACATGGTAGTTCATCTATAATTTGAAAATAAATAAATAAATATATAGAGAGAGGGTGTACAATGAAATTTCTTCATTAACAAGAACGTGCAAAAAAAAAATTAGACAGGCTGCTGCCCTCAGTCAATGTATTCCGCGTGTTCTGTGAATTACAGCCTCAGCCTGACATGCGAGCCCGTTGGAAGTGCAAACCCTGGGGCCCCATCCCAAACCTACTGGAGCAGAATCTCTGGGAGAGAGAACCAGGAATATGTGTTTTCACAAGACCCTGATGCACCATGAAGTCTGAAACACTGTCACAATGCACAGACCAAGACCCTCTCTTTAAAAGCTGTCAGTTGTTTTTAAGTCCAAACTCACCAAAGTCTCTCCAAATACAGCAGAACCTCCCTGAATGGCCTATTTCCATGACTCTCCACCAGGCTGGATGCCCCAGATACTCTTTAGTGCCCACGGCTTCCCTCCTCACTGCCTCCTTTACGCTCTTTTCTTCACCTAGGATTTCTTCTCTGCCCTATGATATCTGTTTATCCAAAATCTCATAGTCTTCAATGCCTGCCTCAAAAGATACCTATTCTAAGGATGCAGTTATTCTAACTTACATGATCTCAGAGGAAGCGGAGTGGAGGAGGACACCTACATATTCTCATTTTTCCTTAATTCCCATAGCATCTTGTTTATTTCCCCTAGTATTTAGCACCAGTATATTGCATCGTGCATTACAGTCATTCAGGTACTTATCTAATTCCCTCTGTAGATGACCAGCTCCTTGAAAAAGAGACTTTCTTAATCTTCATCTATGCCCTGGTGTAGCACAGGCCCGGAAGGCTCTCAGTAGTTCGCTACAGAGTTGAAATACAGCACCATAACTGAGCTCTGCCCACACTGTCTGCTTCTTTCACTGTTCGATTAGGGACATTACCTCATCTCAGAGAATGTGGACTTCCCATGGACTATTCCGTGTACAGACGACCCTGCAACAACACCGGTTTGAACTCCGTGGGCCCACATACACAGCTGGTTTGGGTTTTTTCAATAAATACAGTCTGCCCTTCCTATCTGCGGTTTCACATTTGCAGATTCAGCAACTGTGGGGGTTGCGGGGAGGGATTATGTTTACATTCCTAACCTAAATTTTCCAATCAGGGTGGAAAATACTGTGTTTAATAGCTCTTGGTTGACTCTACCAATGAGAAGAATTGAATATAGAATCAAAAATTATACTGGGGTTTTCAACCTGGGTGGAAGGTGCTGGTGCCCCTAACGCCTCCCTCCCACGTGTCGTTCAAGGGTCAACTGTACTTGAGTCACTCACTGATTTGCTCCTACCTTCATTGCATTTCTGAGTTGGATAATCCCTCCTTTTTCACTTAGTCATGATAGAGGGTTAATACTAGGAAGCAAATGATGATTTTTTAAAAAAGAATTATTATTATGTTTGAGGGCTTACCAGTGACAGGTATTATACCAAAAATTTTACATGATTATTTCACTTGGTCCTCTATTTTGTGGGCCTATTACCACTCCCATTTAACCAGATGAGGAGACAGGTGCAGAAAGGTTAAGGATTAAGCAACTGGCTCAAGGATACAGGGCTAATAGAATGGTAAACCAGAATTGGAATTCAGGCTGGCTGGCTCCAGAGCCTGCAGAGTTAATCTCTACCTTACCCTACCTGAAGATAACATTGTTTCAGGGTTATCCTTACATTATAGCCAAGTCAGCAGCCCTTAAAACCACACGAAAAAGCCATGTGCATTAGAATCAATTTTCATGACAATATAAAAACTATGATTTTACTACATAAGTTCAATTTAAATCTAGATCAAAGAAATCTAAATTACCCTTTATTTGTGCTATAATCTTATATTCCAGAACTTAAATGCTTATAAGAAAGCTTTATCTAAATCAAGATTACTAGCTCAAGTATAAGCACAGAGTTAATATTACTTTTCCTCCAAAGTAATCAGTACAAAGAGTTCTATTCTTCCTATTGTAAAATATGTCATAGAACTTGAACTAGTAGGCAATCACTATCTTTTCTTCACAAGAATAAAGAGCCTTTGAAATATGTACCATAACCTCTGAGAAATACAATTATTCTTCCCAAGAATCGAGGCGTTTTTTTCTGACAAAAACGATGGGCAATTGATCTATAGTTCTTTTCTTCCTCAAAAAAATTATTGTATATTGTGTAATGATCATTATAATTAAAAATTAAGATGGCTCGCAATAATTCCACCATTATTTGATTCAAAATCTTTATAAAATATTGGCATTTTCCAACATTTATTTTTCCTGTCTATGTTCCATTTAAGGCCAAATTTTCAATCCCAGCTGCCAAATTACACATATAATTACTGCATTTGCGCACAAAAATGTGATAATTGCTTACACAATTTCAGAGGCCAGCTTGAGGCTCCTTTCCAAATTTGTTTTACATGTACAGTGCGGTGTATGTGGTTTAATATAAAAATGGGGGAAGTTGAATTCATAGTTCTTCTGGATGGTGTGTGAAAATGGGTACAAAACAAAGCCTTTCTATAAAAGTCTGGGCCTGTCTTCATATTTTCTCCACATAGACCTTTCTAAAAGAAAAGTCTCATAGAGCAGCTTATACTTTGGCTGGTGTGGGAGTAACAACAATGGTAGGGAAGAGGCTTGGTATAATGCCATCAATAAGACAGGTGCCCATTTCGTTGGTGGTTAACATGTTGTCATAAAGCATTCTTCTGTCTATGAACACCTTCTGTCAGTGTGGGTAACAAAAGACAAAAGTGACTATGCAATTGTAGTCAGCCAAGACAGCACCAACCTCAGTAAGGCAGGGAGGGTAAGCACTGGTGGCTGCGGGTTTACCCTTTCTACTTTGCCTGATGGTGGGTGTACTCCTTGGAAAATACCCACCATGGACATAGTTCACAATGAGTATTCCTAGTGGAAGGTTTGGTTCAAGAAAAGGCAAAAAGGCAAAGAAATAAGATCCAGCCCATCATACACATTAGTGAGATGATCTGAGATACTTTTGTTTCTACACAAGCAGGGTAGAAAATTATGCCCACTTCCACATTGACTGATACCTAAGTTCAAAAAAATCTGCTTCTCAAACTCAAGGGCTATGAAGCTGATCTCTGACTTTGTTCAGATACCTGACTATGGAACTGACAAGAAGCAATTAGGCCAGAAAGTTATTAAGTATTGAAGGAAACTCTATTGCCCAAGAAACCCTCAGAAAGATCACCCTCCCTGCTGCGCACCTGAAATAATCATAACATTTCCTGAGTACTTGATTACTTAGTACTGAGTACTAAGCAAATTTCTAAGCACTTTGCATGCATTCTTTTCATCTTTCCTTGCTTAATAATCTGAAAGGTGAGTACTATTCTTATCTCCATTTTACATCTAAGGAGAATACAGCACAAAATGTTTGAGATATTTGCCCAAGGTCATACAGTTAGAAGGTAGAACTTGAACCCAAACATGCCAACACCATCACAATAACATATTGCCTCTCAGATGCAGAAAATAGTGGACAAGGGGTAGCCTCCCAAAGAGAGGACTTTGTGCAGCCAGTATGACTATCCGAAGAATTCACTACTGGAGTGTGGAGTCACATCATTCCTGTCCAGAGGGAATGATATTGTTATGGACTAATAGTTAATTTGTGTTGAATGACATGGTAAGAAGTTTAGCCTTAATTTAGTAAGCAACAGGCAGTTTTTAAATATTAAGAGCTAACCTATTGACATCTTACAGACCATATTTGCATTATTACCTACCAGAAACATCACAGCATTTCTGTTCCTACAGAAATCATGAGGAAGCCATTTCCACAGGAAGCATCTCAGGCATTGTGATTATTCTCCATAGATATTTATGGAGCCATCATTTGAATATCTCTATTTTCTCAGGGTACTGAGGGAGAAAACATTGATTATAGAATATTCTGAAAGTTACCCAGTGTGCATGAAACTAATAAAAAGGCATATTGTGGTCATGGTAGAATTTCCAAAGAGGTAATGTTCATGGTTTCACAGTACCTACCTGTTTGGCAGGTTTTCTTTTATATAAAATGTCTATTCATTATATTGTCCAGGTTTTTGTTGACTGAGTTTAGACAGATTTAACAAGAAAGGAATATCAATATTCTTATACCAATTTTTGACAATGCTCATAGACCTAAAAATCTTTCCAATGTCTTTCCTGGGGCAGTTAAATACAGTGGTCAATCACAAATGTGTTCAGAATCATCATTTAATTGCCAGATTGGAATGTCAGCCTTAGACAAGTGCTTTAAACCCAGTATTTCTAAATGGGACCTACAGGATACATATATCTTGAACACAGCTTGTTCTGGGAATCTTCTTCAGGTAAATTGGAGTGGGGCAGGCAAAGGAGGAGGGTGACAACCACTTTAGATTTTCAAAGGCCCAAAAGTGCCATAAAAGATAGGCATAAGAGAAGGAAGGAAGGAAGGAAGGAAGGAAGGAAGGAAGGAAGGAAGGAAGGGAGGAAAGGAGGAAGGGAGGAAGGGAGGAAGGAGAGAGAAAGAAAGATCTAAGAGTTAATGTAAACCTTTACCCAATAATGTAATGTGGTAAATGCTACTCAGTCATTCAGCAATCTTATGTCCATTCTGTTTTCTACATATGAGTAGGTCACAGAATGGAAACATATAATAGATGTCTGATCATTTAAAATTCTTCCATTATAGCTGCTACCTGAATGGCTATTAGTTGGTTGAGCGGTCACTAAAAATAATGTAATAATTTAAAATGTGGGCACTGGAACCAAGTTACCTATGCAAAATGTTACCTCATATTAATTAACCAAATGATTATGAGCTAGTTACTTAACTGCCTGCACCTCAGCCTCTCATTTGTAAAATGGGAATAATAATAATACACCTACCTAAACTTAATTGAGATAATTAAGTGCCACAAAATACAGTGGCTTAAAAATAAGTTTATTTCTCTCAGGTAGCAGCCCCCAGTTTCTGGTCCCGTGAGTGGAGTAGCTCTGCTCTGTTCATGCATTCATAGACCCGGGTTCCCCCATCTTGGCATTTTACCTTCCCCTGGGCCATTGTCCCTACCTGCTTTATTGAAGTTGGGTCATGGGCACAACTGTGAACCAGCTCACAGGAATGAACACAGAACACTGGCCCAGAGAAAAAAGATTGTATTTTAAGGAGATGACACATAAGTGCACTTATCATTTTCACTCACATACTCATCCAAACATGTTCACATGCTTCAAAGGAAGCTAGGTAATATAGTGTCTAGCTGGAAGTCCACATATCCAGCGCTATTTGAGGGAAGAAAGGGAAAATGGATTTTGTTGAACAAAGAGTCTGTCATCCTACCTCACAGGGTTACTTGGAGTAAATGAAGTGTGTACTCAGAAGAACCTGTTAAGTATTCTGTGATGGCTAATGATTGGTATTGCCAGGTTACAGGCTTCTCACAAATATTCTATTTCTCCCTCTTTAAGGCACATGGTAGGATCACAATTCCTTGACCTTCTTGATGTTAGACATTTGACTTTTTTTGACATGGCAGTGTTGAGTGTCACTTCTGGGCAGAAGAATTAAGAGCCAGTATGCCCTAATTTCTTCCCCTCAACCTAGTAGTTATGGAAACACATGTTAGCCTGGATCCCTGCATAAATACAGTGAGCAGAGGCCACCTGACAACCCACGGGCATGTAACATGAGCAAGATACAAACATCTGCTGTGTTAAGCCACTGAGATTTTGGAAGTGTTTGTTATCGCAGCATAACCTAGCTCATCTTGACTGACACATGAAAGTTGTAGGACATTTGGCAGACAAAGAATTTTGAGAGGTTTCTTTACCCTAGAGTTCTGCAGTGTTAATTAATATCACTAAAAATAAAATTTGAAAATTGGCTGATTAGCTTGTGTATCCCTTGACTGCTGTGGGATCATAACTGATTATACTGAGACATCATAGGTATTAATGACTGTGCATACAAGACAAACCAATCTACCTGGGCTTGATTTTATACTGTAGATACACATTCGTTAATTGCTAAGGTCTTCCTTCCAAATCTGTATCTGAAAGCAAACTGACACTTGCAATCTTCTGATTCATCTCCCCTGAAATAAAGAAGGTAGCCATCTGGCCACATCTGTGGAAATGCCAATATCAAGAGGTGGATCCTGAATAGAAATGTAGGTCCTTGAAATTTTTTGCATTTCCTCAGTTTTGGATTTTTTTATTTTCTTCAGATGAACCCAGTATTAGCAATTCAGAGAGTACCAAGTAGCTATTAAAGGTAGTATTTTCCTGCAAGAATCTAGAAAGTAGATACTGTGGGTTGCCTGTGAGGGTTCTAGACATAAAACAGTTGTAGTTATTATTTATGATCACTTACTATATTAATTGGCAGTGTATTAAGTGCTTTATTCACATAATCTCATTTAATTCTCACAGCAGCCTCATGAAATAAGTACTACTAATATTCCCATTTTACAACTGAGGAAACAGGAACTTAAAAAAATTATGGAGACATTTATTTCTTGGTCATGTTACATGTCCATGGATTTTGAGAAATGCTTAAGGTCACATGAAAGACATAATTGGAATTTGATCTCAGGCATGTGACTACCAAGGCCCGCTTGTACCTCCAATTCTGCAGGTGTTAGAACTAAAATATGTTCAACATCTGTGGGAGCAAACAAACAGCAAAGCACACAGATCAGTCAATGGTTCATTCAGAATCAGGTCCTGACTTGATAGAAATTCACCACATAAAAATGGGGAAGGATGTTTAAGTGAAAGGAAAAGTTATATTCACTGTGATCCTTACAACTAACCATGTTCCCAGCTTTACATTGGCTGCCATGGAACTCAGAGTCAAATTTATAATATTCTTTCAGTAACAGAGCCAGGAAGTGTCGATCTTCATCCCATTTTGTTACAATGCCTTATCATATTGCCCAGTCAGTTTTTGCTGCCTGTAAGAGTCGCTGAGCTTAAATGGCTTGCTAGTAAACAAATATGTGCATTGTTTTCATTTACTCATTCAATTCATCTATTTGTTATCCACCAAATATTGGCAGCACCTGCTCTGTGCCAAGCATCTACTAGGCATTTTTGAGATCAAGGATCTAACATGCATATGAGTGTAGACCATAGAGATTCCTTACTGATAAGTGATGAGTCTGAAAATGCACTCTCAGTATAAAACTATTGGGCATAAGATTCAGATGTGAGTCAAGTAAAGGCCAAGGTTTAACTCAAACATTTA
Organism: Trachops cirrhosus; assembly: GCA_028533065.1. Classification (NCBI taxonomy): domain Eukaryota; kingdom Metazoa; phylum Chordata; class Mammalia; order Chiroptera; family Phyllostomidae; genus Trachops; species Trachops cirrhosus. Next base: position 22,951,075 of record CM052544.1, read on the forward strand.
TTCTTTTCATCAGTTTGATAATGTAGTATGAGTAGAAGTCAATCACAACAGTTTTATGTAATTAATTACATTTGTCTTTTATTTCAATTTCTAAGTGGTTCAGTGCCATTATCAGAACATTTGGAAGACACAATGTTAGTGGTTTTCAGAAGCTAAGGTCCAAATGTTCTACCAGCTTATGCGCCCTAGTAAAAATTCAAGCAGTATTAGGCAGGAGGTAATCAAATGGAATGTCCCAATTTATCCCTCCCTAGGGGATGTTTGGTGGCATTACAGAAGTGTCATTAAGCTTTCCAAATGGAAAGGATTTGTATTCAGTTTATATTCCAATCAGGATGGATCTCTTTCTGTATGGAAGAATGCTATTATTACAAACAGAATATAACTACCAAAGAAGCCAAAAACATAGCACAGTTTGTAGAAATAGTAGTTATATATCCTTATAAGTACCTAGATAGGGTTTTGACCATATCTTGGTGATATAATTGCCTGACATCCAGGAATTTCTTTATTTAGTAAACATTTATTGAATCCATGCTATGTGCTGGGCACTGGAGTAACAGGGGTGAACAAAACAAGCACAGTCCCTGCCCTCAACAGCCATGCCTTGGAATCTAATAGTCTGAATCCTCCCAAGCCAGGTGCCTCTACCATTCTGATACAAGCCTGCATCAACTCCATAAAGAATCAGTCTGTTATCAGCACCTTATTGGTGCCTTCGACCCCAGTGCAGAACCTTCTAAATGTGAGTTGGACGTCTTGTATAAGGCCAGATGCTGGCACTTGGTCTTGCTTCTAATATGTCTAAGCATTTTACATAACATCAAAAATAATGACCTCCACTTGGCACCCTGTGATAAACCAAAAACAATAAGCTTGTACTAGTTATCTATGGCTGCATAATAAATTACCCCAAAACTTTGCAGCTTGAAACAATAAACATTTGTTATCTCACAGACAGTTTGGGTCAGAAAACCAGGAGAGCGTTTCTGGATCAGGGTCTCTCATGAGGTTGCAATTAAAATGTCCTTTGCAATTATCTGAAGATGTAACTGGGGCTAGAGGGTCTGCTTTCAAGGAGAATCACTCACATGCTGGATAAGTTAGTGCTGGTTGTTGGCCGTAGGTGTCAGTTTCTCACCACAAGGACCTTTGCATAGATGGTTCCTTGAGTGTCCCCACGTCATGACAGCTGGCTTCCCCTAGAGAGAGTGATCCATGAACCAGAGACAGGGAAGCTATAATGCTTTTAATAACCTAATCTCAAAAGCCACACTCCATCACTTCCACCACATTTTATTTTTTTGGAAAAATTTATTTAGTCTGGCCCACAATCAACTGAAAAGAAATTAGCCTCCCCCTTTTGAAGAGATAGCTTCAAAGAATTTGTAGATATATTTTAAAATTACCATCTTCATCTTGTGTGCTTCTAGTCCCCCCCACATCCCCCCCAAAATCCTTGAATATCCCCTATAAACCTGTAGCTCTCTAACAAAACAATTTTATCCCCAACTCTGGCATCATGACCTTTGTGTGTATGATAATCATGTGAGCAAGATGTTATTTTCACCATGAATAAGTTCATGTATGTTTGGTAATTGGTAACTGGAAAATCTTTTCTTAAATATTAGATATGTTTTAGTAGACCAGCCAGTCTTTCTGAAGTTGGACTCCCATTCATTCTTTGCACATGGATTTTTCTTCTATTTTCTAAGTACCATGATCTGTAAGCATTCCTTTGACAATGTCTGAATAAGACCTCCCACCCCACCCTATAATTCTTCAGTCTCAAAAAAGAAGGAAGTTGTAGAGAAATGGAAAGCAAGATGGCCCAAGCAAAATCAGAGAGCAACAAGAGCACACCAAGGCAGAATCATCATATGCTTCTTCTTGCCATCTTACACTTCTGCCACTGCTATGAGAAACCCTTTCTCCATGTATCTGCTGCTTCTTCAACCTGGACCCCAGAATGAATGTGCATGGAATGGACCCAGCCCAGGAATCTGCAGGCCTGCAGCATGAAGTAGAGCCACCCCTCCAACCCTCCGACTCATGAACTAGAATAAGTAATTATCATTTCAAGCCATCAAATATTGGTGTAACTTGTTAGGCAGCGTAAGCTAGCTGACACACACCCGGTTGCATGTAGATAAACACTCCAACGCCAATAATCTGGGACCAGGAAGCATGACTTTGAAAGAGCACATCTTCTGCACAAACCACATGTTTGAAAAAGAAGGGGGACATGGTCCTCAGAAGGAGGTTGTGGCAGGATTTGGGAAAATGCTGGGCATGCAAATCAATGGGGATGCACCTGGGTCTGGTATTTCCTAACCTCTATCTATGTTTCCATCCTTTATTTCATAAAACACTCCATCCAATGAATTCGTTGAAAATCTTCTGCTACAATTTAACAAAAATCTTTTTTTAGAATTGGTGAGAATTAAAGGAGACTTTGAGAAAGAGGAAGCCCAGGTGTTTTCAAGCCAAGGCTCAGTAGTATGAATGCAGAAGTGGAACAAAGAGGTGAGGTCTAGGTTGGAGAGGGTAGAGAGCAAAAAGGCCAGAGTAGGATGAGACATTGTACACAGACACCTGCCATGGGGGAACACCTGTGGCTGGACGAGTCTTCTCCAGCTTTGCAGCATCCTGTGGGGTGCACTGCAAGAGTACTCTGAGGAAGAATGTTGGAGGAGCCATTGAAAATGATGCCCAAAAAGCCAGAGGACTGGGAAGCACAAATGGACAGCCATCCCTGGTGTTTTTCCTTTTTCTTATAAACCACTTTTCTGTCCTTTTTTTTTCCTTCTCGCTCCACACATCACCACCAACAGAGCTGAATGGAAGTTACAAAAATGAGTATTTGGAGCCTACATATGTACTATTCCCCCACTTATTATAATAGCTTGTTCTTTAAACCAGAACTTTCCTGTAACACATCACTAATCATTTTGGGGGTTGATTCCTCTGTTTGAAGTGTGCCACATGTCCTGTCAAAATAACTTCTTATAGCTGCATAACAATTGTGGGTGGCCTGTGAGCACCTTGTCAGAGTGTCTTTTACACCCAGAGCTGGCTGCCAGATTCCACATTACTTCCTTCCCAGCCCCTCCCCTCCACAACTCAGGCTCCATATATCATCTCCTTCCTTGTTTTTTCGCTGGCAGTTGCTGGGGCCCAATAGCAATTTGCAGTTATTTATGCAGCCTAAACCCTATTGTCAACATCCTTATCCTCAATGCACAACCATTCCAATGGTGTGAGCTGAGCTTTTCAGGAATGACTGTGAGTAGGGGAGGAAGGTAGGCTGAGGTTCACAGAAGCAAGGCTTCCTGGGGTCCTCAGCCAAAACACACATTGTTGCCGCCTAAGCTGCTTTTTCTCCTCCTCGACTCTATTTGGGGTGCATTTCCATTTGGAATTAAAAGCAGATCACAGCTTGCTGTTTGTTTGCTATTGTCAGGTCATACCAAGCACTCAGGGAGAGGGTGGTATCGTTGTGTGCATAGAATTTTCTTGGCACTTGAATAGGGATGATGGGATTTGTCTGCATTTGTATAGCACCTTCCCTCCTGGGCTCTCAAAAGGCTCCCAAAACAGAACCTCATCCTCCCAGAAGCTCAGTGTGGCATGGGACATTGTCCCCTTCTTCCCCCAAGCCCATTTTAGAGGGTATAGTTCAGGAAGCACAGGTGAAAGCAAATGGGAGGAGGGAGGCAAAGCCTGACACCTTCTTAGAGAACCAGATGCAGCCTTTGTGCTACTGACAAAAAAAAAAAAAAGGAATCCCTCTGTGTGGATGAATTTCAAAAAGGCACACTTCTCTGTAGACTGACACAGTCCCGTGCCAGAACACATGGTTTTGGTGAGTGAAATATGCACTGGACTTAGGCACCCATTCGTCCCCTCGTCCAGGCACCTTTATACATAGCACCACTGTACAGGTTGGCCCTGAGTTAGGTTTTTGTGTTTAGTGTCAGAATTTTGTCAAAAGGCTCACTATATCCCCACTATACTGTTGACCAATGAGAAGACCATCAGTGCCTTAACATCTACTTTGAAAATTATAGTTTGGAGACCTCTAATAGTCTTTGCAAGTATCATCTCATTTATTCAATAAATATTTAGTAAGCACTTATGTACAAAGCACTAGCTTCCCCCACCCCCACCCTAGGAACCTAAAGCCCTTTGGGAAGGCAACAAAAATTGCAGCAAATAACTGTAGCTGTGGTAAGCAGCCTCTGACATGGGCCCCGATGATCCCCACCTCCTGGTATTAATATATAATACTTGTATAATTGCCTTCCCTTGAATGTGGGCCAGGCTTAGTGATGGAAAAATTCTAATGCAATCTAATGATTAGAATACAACAAAAGCGATGGCATGTCACTTTTTTAATAAGGTTACAAAAGACTGTGACTTCCATTCTGCTAGCTCTCTCTCTCTCTCTCTCTTGTTCTTTCGCTTGCTCACTCTGATATAGCAATCAGCTATAATTCGAGATGCTGTATGGAGAGACCAATATGGCAAAGAACCGAGGGAGGCCTCTGGCCAATGGCCTTTGAAGAATGAGGCCTCAGTCCAACAAACCCACGAGGAATTGAATTCTGCCAACAACTGCATGAGTGAGCTAGGGAGTGGATCCTTCCGCATCAAGCCTTGACATGAATGCCACCTTGTGAGAGATGCTGAGGCACGGTACTCATCTAAGTCACACCCAGATACCTCGCCCGCAACTGGGACATAATAGATATATGTTATTTAAGTCACTGCCTTTTGGGGTAACTTGTCATGTATCACAAGGCTAGTACCACAAGGTTGAAATCAAGGTGTCAGCCCTGTCTGCAGTCATCACCAGGTTCCACTTCCTTGACTGGGGAAGGATACACTTCCAAGTTCACTCACAGGGCTGTTGGCAGAGTTCAGTCTTTCCAAGGTTGTTGGACTGAGGGCCTCAGTTTCCTGCTGGCTGTGGGCTAGGGGCCACCCTCAGTTCTTTGCCACATGAACGTCTCGGTAGGATAATAGCTGTCTTCCATCAGAGTGAGCAGGTGAGAGAGCAAACGAAGGCAAGCAAGACAGAGTGAGTCTTTTTGTAACCTAACCTCAGAAGTAATTTCCCAGCACTTTTGCTATTTTTCTTTTGGTTAGAAGTAAGTTACTAGGTCCAGCTCACACTTCAAGGTCAGGGTATTAGGCAGAGATACACATACCATAAGGAGAGGGGGATCACTGGAAGCCATCTTGGAAGCAACCTTCCACATCTCTTCTCTCATTCCCTCACCTCCTCCCTTCCCCAGGTCCTCACAGGACTTGGTGATCATGTTTGCTCCACCTTTTCTCTATTTTCCCACTACTATGCTAATTTGTACACAGCCTTCGCAACTCATGCCTAAACTCTAGAAAAGCCTACTAATGAATCTACCTACCTTCATTCATTCTACTCTCCCAGCTGGTACCTAGAAAACGGATTGATATTTTTAAGAAATCACATTGTATTGTATCATTTTCTTATTCAAAAATGCCCACTGGCTCCCAAATTCCTCTCCTTTCATCCCAGACTTTTCTCAGTCTAACCCAGTGTATGTTTCCAATAGTACTTATCCTTGTATGGCCCTCCAGCCAAACAGTATGTTCACTGTATGGAGATCACGACTAGTAGATCCCCCTTTTCATCACTATGCTCATGCTGTTGCTTCTCCCAGAATATTCTCACTTCTCTCCATCTGTTAGAATCCTCCCTCCAATTTATGGCTTAACTCAAGTCCTGTCTCTTTCCTGAAGTTTTAAAACTCATGATAGAGTGCCCTGGACATAGCTGGTCAAGTGATCTGTGTGTTAGCCCAGTTAGACTTCTGTTAGTTTGTAATCCCAGTGGCAAAACAATAGGATGTCAATGTTAATAATATTAATGCATATTAATTTAGAGTGTGGAACAAGTTCAGATTGAAGGCCCAAGCTGAGATGTCTACTTTGGGGAGAGTAAAATCTACCATCAAACTTGACCATAGTTACAGTATGTTCTAGAGCTGTCCTATCAACCTTCCCAGATTCCATTGTTTATTACCCTGTCTCCAGGGATTCATCATTTTTAGATAAAGAAAGTACTGTCATTTACATTCATAAGCATGAAATACTCGGATGGCTCGGATACCACTTCTTAACTACATTATACATTAAATTTAAAAGAGGGGGCAGGGGAGGTCCTAATACCACTAGTCTTTGAGACTCAAGAGAGTGATATAAGAATGTCTGTGAAGGGAGATATATGTGTAGGTAGAGTTATGACCCATGGCAAAGGTACTGGTAGTACCTCAGTGATATAAGACTACACAAGGTGTTAATCTAAGGATGAAATAAGAGCTCAGTCAAGGGTGAATGTTTTTGATAAAAAGAAGTGGTAAGTAATTAGGGAAATATAAGAAGGCTCAAGATTCACTCACATACTAACAGACAACAAAAACTAATCATTACTGATCACCTAGATTGTATTATTCTATGTATTCATTGAAACAATGCATTTTACAAAAGAGAAAATGAAGGTCCAGAGAGGTTATAATTTACCAAAAGCACATTACTTTTGGTAACCGGGAGGACGGAGATTCCAACACCAGTCTGGCTGATTCCAAATCCCATTCATTTCCGCGTTTTGCACATTACACTTGGGAGATAGGACATCTCATTTGTTTAGCAGGTTATCATTAGATGGAAGATAGCCTGTGTGGTTCTCCCAAAAATGATTCCATTATCTTTTAGCAGCAGTGCCAATCCAATCTGTGCCTATAGGAAAATCATCCTGCTCTATGTGTCCAAATGAAATGAAGCACAGACTAGCCAACCCACCAAGAAATTTTATTGTAAAGAGGGAGATGAATGGTGAAATTTGATGGAATCATCATATCCCACACTAGGTCTTCTGATGTTACATCCTTACTAGTCTTGGGAAAAGCATTCAAATTCTTTTTTTTCCCAAACACATGTTGTCTGGAAATACAAGGGGATATAGGTATAGCTCTGTCTCAAAATTAGCAAATCTTGTCCCAAAGATATCTCAAGGTCACTGCTTGATTGGGCTATTCTTTCCTGGGCTCTCTAGAACCATCCATTCAAAAACTGTCAAACGACAGTGTCAAATTTATCTCATATGTTGACATTCCCCAGGTTGGACAAAGGAGAGGGTACAGAGGAGTCAGGGCGTCTGTATTTGTGATCAGTCTGTGGAGGTGAGGGTCTGGGAACCATGGGCCTGGGAGCCCTGAGTGTGACCTGTGGACAGAAGGGGGCAGCAGAGAGCTGCTGGAGAGGCATGCTCATCAGCCAGCTTGGATGTTGGTTCTGGTCACCAGATAATGGCTGGAAAACCCTACCTGCCCCAGGATCAGTAACCCACCTGACAAATTAGCCCTGCGGAAACCCCTGGCTGGGATTCACAAACAGGATCCTCCATTTTCCACACTGTGGCCAGAGATCTTCAGAAGCGTGCCTCTGCTCATGCCATCCTCCTCCAAAAAAAAAAAGGCAGTTTAATCAATGCTTTAGCATGCACCAGCCTCACTTGGAGGACTTGGTAAAACACAAACCACTGGGCCCCCTCCCAGAATTCTAGCAGGCTACGTCTGGGGTTGGGGCCAAGGGTTTGCATTTCTGACTAGGTCATGCTGCTGGTCTCTGCTGGTGAACCACCAGCTTAGACATGCTTGAGCTGCCCACCCACCTCCTGTCCAACTGCTCTCCTAACCACTCCCCCCCAACCTGGATCCCCCACAGCCTTACACACTCTGCTCTACCTGCTCTATTCTGCTCTTGCTACAGCTCCCCACAGGAGCCATGTTTTCCCATATTCGCCCTCCCTGCTGATACATTCTCCCTTCATCTCTTCGCCCGGCTAATGCCTACTTATCTTTAGGTCCCATGTTAGAAGCCTCCCTTCTATGAACTCCCACAGTTCATAGAAACACTTCACTTCTTACACTGTGTTATAAATAACCATTTGTGTGTGTGTCCCCACTAACTTATCCACCTTGGGACAATGGAAGCTCGCAACCAAACATGCCATTACAAATCCACAGCCACCACTCTTATCTGGATTCTCACAATAGCCATGCTACATTTTTGCCTCCCTTTTCCACTCTCAATGACTATTTCAGTCTTCACTTTCCCCAAATCTCTAACCTTCACAGCTCCTCTATCACACTGAACAGATGGCCTTGCCTACTCCTCACAGAGAAAATAGAAGCCACCAAACAGAAACCTCTCAACTTCCCACCACCAAACCTACAAATCCACCAGAATCCGTACACATCCCATCCTCCTGACCTCCTGTTCAACAGAGGGACTGTCGGTACTTTCTATGGCTAGTGTCTAAAGCCAGACCCTCCATTTGCACTGTGGGTTTCTCTCTCCTGCTTCCTCACAACCCCCACTATCAACACACACTCTTCACATCTCCCTGCCATTCTTAAAACGTGTTCGACACTCCGTTCTATAAATAATTATCCTCCTTAGGCTCCATGTCACCCTGAAATTACCATCTTATTTTTGTTTGCTCCTGCTCAGCCAAATTTGTCTAACTTTATGAGTTCTATTTCCTCATTTCCCATTCATTTCACAAGCCACTTTTCCTCAAAAACTGTTCTCACTAAGGTTGCCAAGGACCTTTCTTTAGCTTAATTCCATGGATGCTTTTCAGTTCCCATCATGCTTGGCCCAGTTGAACTCCCTCCTCCATTGTGGAGCCCTCTCTTCCCTTAGCTTCTGAGCCATCCTGGCCCCATCTTCTGCCTATCTGGCCATCCCTCCTTTAAGGCTTGTCCCCTTCTACTTCACTTGTAACTGCTGATGTTTCATTGAGCTCAATCCTCAAACTTCTTATCTAAAGTCTGCCTGGATATCCTTTTAACCTTATCCATTCCCACTGAGTCAGTTACTCTGTACATGCCAATCACTTCCTCTCCTGGAGAGGTCTCTAGTTCTGTGATGTCCAGATTCACATAACCAACTGTCTAGTCTATGTTATTTTCTTTTATTTTCCACATGTCCCTCATTCTCAAAGGACTGATGATCTTCTGCCAAACTTACTCCTTCTAGTTGTTTTTTTACTGAAGGAATTTAATGTCTGTGGTCTCAGGGGACACATTCTTGACACTGCCCTCTACCTCCTACTCTTCGTCTCACCAAATCTACAGTTCCTCAATTCCACTAGCCTCTCTCCATCTCCTGGGCTACAGACACAGCTACCAGTTTCCTCTTATCTCAGGCCCCCTCTAATCCACAGAGGGGTTTTTCTAAAAACAAATGTCACTTCCTTGCTTAAACCCCTCAATGGTTATTTATCACCATTGGGATAATTTAGTCTTGTCTTGCTCCCGTATCCCAGTCACACAAGCCTTCTTTTAGCTTTTCCAAAGCACCAAGCTCCTACCTACCTCAGGGCCTTTACACATGCTGTTCTCTCTCCTTGGAATAATTGCCTTCACACCCTTCTTTGCCTAGCAAACTCCCATGAATCCTGCAGGGCTCAGCATCGGATTCTGAGTAAAGTTCCACTGACCCTCCACTACTACCCACTACATGCTGAGTTAGGTTTACCAGTTAAACACTCTCGTAGCATACTGGACTCTTCTTTCATAGCACTCATTACAATTGTGGTTAATTAAATAATTGTAAAAGTACTTTTTCATGCCTCTCTTGCCTTCTAAGCATCATACAGGCACAAATCAAATCTTTCTTTTTCTTTACCATAACTTCAATACCTTTCATAATGCCTGGCTTATACTAAGTTGACAAATCTTGGATGAAAAATAATGAATGAATTAAGAATACAGTCATACCTCAGTACTTGTTGGCTTTGGAACTCATCAAACCCCTGTATTTGTTGTATTTTGATGAGGAAAAAATGTTTCAGCACTCAGTGCTTGCTCGGGACTTGTTGCACTTGCTAGAACTTATATGAGTCGCGATGCCACCTCACAAGTGAAAATGCTTCATCTCTCAGTACACATCAGTTTTGGCACTCATCATGAGTTCTGGGACAAATTAATGATGAGTACCAAGGTACCACTGTATATGCCATCATTTGAGATTCAACACCTCCCAAGCAGCTGGCTTGCTGATTCTCTATATTTTTCAATGCCTTCTTTATTTACTAGATAATAAAATAATAGCTTATATTTCTTTAAGCTTTCTGTTTGTCAGGTGCTGCCTTAAATGTATTACATTTTCACCAATTCCTGTGAGTCAGATACTATTATTATCTCCATTCTACAGTAGAGGAAACTGAGGCAAGGGAGGTTAAGAATCTTGCCCAAGGACACAGAGCTAATAAGTCAATGAGCTGAGCTGCAAATCAAGACAGTCTGATTCCACATCTTGTGTTCTTAATTACTATCATATACTATCTCTTAAGATCTCTTCGTTATGTACAAAGAAGACCTCTGTGAGTGTTGGGACATGTGCATTATCAAGGCTGCTGTTACAGAGAAAGACAAAAAATTGCATTACGATCATCTACAGAAATTGTTTAATACAGATTACTGGACCCCATCACCAGAATCAGTAGTTCTGAGGGGTAAGGCTCAGTAATTTCCATTTTTAACAACTTCCCAGGTGATGCTTATTTATTTGGTCAAGGACCACACTAAAATGACTATTGCAGTACATAAAGGATTTTCACAAGATTTCTCCATCTTTAAAAATACATAGTACTCTTCTCCTGCAATCTGCCCTTACATAATAAAATAAATAATAAAGTGAAAAAAGAAGCTGTTCAAGAAAAAAAATTTTAATGCAAACAAAATAAAATTGGAGTGAAATGGTGTTTCAGGTTACCCACCCATTGGATTCTCCATTTCTCTCTCCTTTAATCTCACTGCACTGTTTGTGGTATGCACATCCTTCTGAAAAAAATGAACATATTTGCTTCTAACAAGATGAGTGTGTTACTGACTGATCTTTCTAATCCTCACAACTTCATAAGGTTACTATTGATAATCCCCGATTAGAATTGAAGAAACTGAGACTCCAGAAAGTTAGATCACTGACCTAAGATCACAAAGCTAGAAAATTCTTGTTGTTGTTACTCCAAATCCTTTTTGTCCATCTTCTATATTTCTAGTCACCCTTTTAATTTTCCTACATGCACAAATAACAAAAAGAAATTTTTCTCACACACACAGAAAATGTCAACTGAAAAAAAACAGATCTAAATTCTTCTTTAGCCCAAAATATGCCTTTAATGCCTCTTCTTTCTATTACTTCTTTGTAATTGGTTGCTATTCATTTCAAATATATAGTGAAAAAAACTCAAGGTCTTGAATCAAAGAATTATGAGAACCTCTCTAAGAAGTATACAGCACCCCCAGAATAACCACAGCATGGTTTGTCTTTCTCGAACTACCAGGCAAGCTGAATGCTGTCACCTTTCGCGTGTGGTTGGAGTAGCCCTTTGGAACTCCAGGGCAGTGCTGTGGGGCCATACATCCTGCAGGGTTAATCACAAACATTTTATAAAGATGAAGTTTCGTTATATCTTTGTTCTTTGTATCTTGGCTTTTGTTGGCGCATTTTAATTAGGATCTGGTATCTGCAATAAACAGTAAACATAAAGAGCTTTGCAAAAATGTATTAGACTGTTTGTTTTCACACTCTAATGCATATTTGCACAATTTTACCATGAAAAAAGGAAAACATGCTAAGCTCTTGGGCTCTATCCCAAATGTCCTGGAATAGAATCCGGAAATTACTAAAAATGCAACCAAACCTCATTATATTCCAGCAATTAACCTAAGAAACGAGGGTCCATTCTCTGTATGAAAAAAACATTTTTGAGGGGAGAAGTCTGTGGAAGAGAATGCTTCTCGATAACACACGAATCACATTCTCCAAACCTGCTCTGAAATTTGGACTATTTCCCTTTCATGCTAAAAGAGCTTAATAAACAAATTCGGTTGGGTAATGTTTTGTTTTTCTCTTTCAGAGTGTTAAGAAAGCCTCTCTTACTAAATCAAGACAGGAAGGACTGCTAAGCATAAAACAAGGGATAAAATAATCACATGAAGTCTCATTTTTAAAAGTAGCTGGGGATTAATAGTCTTCCTGCTAAATAGTTATACACTAGAATGAATTATCATTAAAACAGTGAATGCTGATGACAAAGGACAATTTGGTTTCTTTTTTAATCTGAACATATCCTCATCAAAAAGTAACAAAAACTTTAAAAATCTCCAAATGTGGCTCTTGTGCACAATTGTTATTGATAGGAACCTTGATAGTGTTCGAATGCAACACAAAATCATAAAAGTGTGGGCAATTCAGAGGCATAAAGTGATTTTTTTCTTTTGTATCTAGACTTTAATATGTTTTCAAATAAAACACAGGATTAAGTAATTTATCTTGTTGCATCATTTATTTATGATTGAAACACAGTAAAGAATAGAGAAAAGGCATAGTCCCAGGCATGAACTTAAAAAATAAAAATTACTACATTTTAGAGGGAGACATATTAAAATACCAATGTAAACTGTAAAGAAAGTAAAAGTATTAGCTCACAGGTCTTAAGTCTGAGTTAGACTTGGTATTCCGAACTCCCCTTTAAGGGAGTGATATGACTGAATTTAATTAGAATGCTGGTTTTTTAAGATTAAAGTTGTGAGAAAGTTAAAAGGTTGGATCATACAAAAATAAAAATGACTCAGGATCTTAGGGAATTGAATGGGTAAACTTAGATTTTATTTCCTGCCAACCGTTTGTGGGAGGATTAAGAGATGTACAGGAATTATTAGTTTTAGATAAAAGCCAGCATTTTATAAAGCAATTAATTTTTCATTAGTTCCACATAATTTTGGCAAAAAATAGTTTTGTTCCAATAAAGCTATTACATTTCAAGAGGTTGCTCTAAAATATAGCCATTAACTTCATATTAATTTAACCAAATTTATAATAGGCTAAACTACCGGCAGGAAAGCAGTAATAGTTTTTTACAGAATATATTAGAATTAAAAGGAAAAAATTAAGATGAAAAATATTAAAAAACAGGCCATAAAACTTCTAAATTTCTAAGCATGGTTATGCATTTATTTAAAAGACATTCTCCTATAATGTTTCTTAAGCCTATAACATGAATTATATAAAGCTCACCTTAAGTTTTTGCATAGGGTCAAGTTGGTAATATCAGAAATCATTATTTTTATTGCAATAAACTTATTTTATAGTACAATAAATAAAATATACCTTAAAGATTTTTTAAAAAATTGTTAGCACTGGAAACCCTTCACAGAGACATAAATTACCTTCCCAACGCTAGAACGACCTTTAACGTAGCCACAAAATTCCATTCAGCTGGCCCATGCAGCCAGATTGATGGCGTGTCCTCACCTCCAGTTTGAGTTCTTCGATCCTCACCAGAATGACAGAGAAGTCTAGTTGAGCCAGGGTAGGAGACTTCAAAGTCTTGGCTGAAGAATGTTTCTTGTCTGTTTACCTCCAAATAGGCCTCAATGGATATCACACTCTATCTCCACCATCGATCTGTTCCGGCCCAGAACTACCTCTCTAGCTCCTACTAAATCCTTCAAATCCCATTTTGGTCCCCCATCTCAACTCAGTTGAACAGAAGGACTTTGTTAAAAATATACATCAGGTCCCATCACTCCTAAGTTGAAAGCCCTCCATTGGCTCTCCTTGCACCTTGAATAAAAGCTTTCCTTGAACCTTGAATAAAATCCTTAACTTAGCCTACGAAATCCCTGGTTTTTGTTTCTCTCCTTTGAGTAACATGTACACTTGCAATCAGTCCAACTCAACCCTGTGAGGTCCATACAAGTGTTCTGCAGCCACTTCCATCCCCCATCATGTACCAGGAACTAGATAGATGCTGAATTTCTCTGTTACCACCACTTTGATTCTAAGAAATTTGTCCCACTGTGTTCTTGATGAGACTTTGTGCCCATCCAGTTTTCAGATTCACTGCCTGGCTTTGTGCCTCTCTTTGCCCTTTGGACTGCACCCAATAAACTCCTTCACATAGGATCCTGACCCCCTCTCAAACACTGCCTTGTTACATACATACCCACTCCCTGGTTCACTGTAGCCCAGCATCTTCTACATGAGCACTGTTCAAATGGATGGTACATTTGATCAGTTTATACCAAGCCCTTGTGGGTCCAGGGAAGTATCACATTATCAAGCACAAATCTATTATTTAATGATGGCATGCATACTCCTACTGTCTCCCCCAATAACTCATTGGGTCTTTGTGCATAAGTAATGTACTCATTTAGATCATGTTGGTGGAGTGCCGATGACTTAACAGATGTCATATCCAACAAGGATTCAGCTCAGTGGAACCTCACGATGAGCTGGCTCAGGAAAGGGCATTAAGACAGGGCTGAGGAAAGCAAACTAGAAGGAGGGCAAATCATACACTCATTCATTCAATATTCTTCTATACCTTAATAAGTGATGCAGAGAGAAATGAATAAAAATAGCTATTCAGTTTTTCTTTTTCTAAATTCTTGGTGTCCTGGCAGTCATCATTCACATGGTACATGTGCGCACACACACGCACACACACGCACACACACGTACACACTTTTTGCTTCTCTACTCAGTATCACTAAGTTCATTTAAGAAGAGTAGTGGATCATGGTGTATATAGAAAAACCCAAGAGGCAAAATGAAAAAAATGCAAACTAGTAATAGAATTTAATTAAGTGGTAGACTATTGGATATATGTAGAGAAATCCACTAATTTCCTATGCATAAAAAATAATCAAGTAATCAATAATCAAATAGAATTTATTCCCATTTGAATACCAATGAAAAGTATAAAATAACTGATAATAAACCAAATAAGAAATATGTATAAAGAAAACTAAATTTGCAGGGCACCTGAAAGAAGTAGTATAGTTTGAGTATTATACACATTCTTTTGTTGGAAAATTCCTTATATGAGGTATCAGTTGGCCCCAAGAATATTTAGATATATATGTAACACCAATGAAAAACCTCAAAAACTTGTTGGAGTAAGACCAAATAATGGTCTTGTGAAAGGATAAATGAGGAAGAGTACAAAAAAATTGAATAGAATAATTGTATTAGTGGTATATTGTTGCACAAAAAATTACCCCAAAATTTAGCATCATAAAATAACAAACTTTTTATTATTTCAGCTCCTTTGAATCAGGAATCCAAGCTTGATTTGGCAGGCGCTTCTGGTTCTAATTCTCTCGCAAAGCTAAAGTCAAGGTATCAGCTGGGTCTATGGTCCCAACTAAATGTTCAACTGGAGTAGGATCTGCTTCCACACTCACATATGAGGTCCTTGGCAGGATTCCATTCCTCAGAATTATTGGACTGAGGGCCTCAGTTCCTCACTGGCTGTTGTCAGGAGACCTCCCTCACATCTTAGGTACATGACCCTCACCATAAGGCAGCTCACAATAAGGCAGCTGGCTTCAAAGCAAGTGAGAAAAAAAATGCTTATCCAAGATGAAAGCCACAGTCTTCTTGTAACCTAGCATCAGAAGTGACATGCCATTATTTTTACCGTATTTTATTCACTAGAGAGTCATTAGATCCAGCCTGCACTTAAGAGAATGATATGTGTGTTCAAGGACATGACCCCAGGGGGCAGGGTTCATAGGAGGTCATCTCACAGTCTGCCTATCCCCATAATTAAGGGGAACTTGCACTGCCAGCATCACAATATACCATGAAGCTATAATAATTAAAATAGCACATAACTGATGGCAGAATGGACATTATTCAATAGAAGAAAATAGAAATCTTAAAAATGTAAATATATAAGCATTTAGTACATTAAAATAATGATCTTTAAATCAACGGGAAAAAGGATAGATGACTAATTGAATTATGCTGAGAAAATTTGTTATCCATTTGGAAAAAAATTATACTGGATCTTTACCTTATTTCATTGCCAAAATAAGTTCCATGTGTTTAAATAGTTAAATATATATATATATTGTACATTTGAGGAGGAACGTGAATAGATCTTCAATTCTATTAGTAGCATCTTCTCTTAAACTGAGTGGGGATACACAGATATTTGTTATATAACAGCAAACTTTTAGCTCACTACACATATGTTCATTTACATAAGCTTCACAAAATAATCTTATAAAGAGAGTTCTATTATTTTCTCCATTTTAAAATAAGGAAACTAAGGTACAAAAATCACACAACTCGAAGATTCATGCCCACTGTATTAGTCATCTGTCGCAACATATCACATTATCCTCAAACTTAGCAGTCTTATAACAAACGCTTATTATCTCATACAGATTCTGAGAATCAGAAATCCAGGAGCAGTTTAGCTGTGTGGCTCTGCCTCAGGGCCTCTCATGGTATTGTAACAGGGTGTAGGCAAGAAGGGGGCCCCAAATAGGGACTTGAAACATAGGGAGTCCAGAAGAGCTTGGAGATAATTGGCTCCACACCACAGGGCCACACCTGCCCAGAATGCTGGCAGCTGTGGCCAATTGTGGGAGAAGCCAGAAATAGGGCTGCAAAGGAAGATTGGTGCAGGGATTTAAACCCAGGTGTGGCAGCCACGTGGCGGGTCTTTTTGAGATCATGTGTCTTTCGGGGACCATGTGGCTTGGGTGAGAGTCAGGACCACGCAGCTTTGCAAGAAGTGCTCCCTTTTGCCACATGGATGGTGCCAGGAGCCTGAATCACGGAATTCTACTTCTTTCCTGAGATACAGTACCCCAGACTGGGCAGAGGGAGAAGGAAGGACTGTGCATTTGTGGATATTCTAAAGAACTTTAATCTGTATAACTTTTAAATAAATAATAATTCCTTTCCTTTTCACCAGTCTCTGGGATTGAGAGACGTCTTTCCTTTGGCAGTGGGCAAAGTGAACCTAGTAGTGGGGGAGACCCCCAGAGAAAAAGGGGGGGTCCTTTTGGTGATAGTATATCGTTCACCCCCCACCACGTCTGTTCTGTAACAATATTGGAACCAATATATTACCTGGGGCTGCAGTTATCTGAAGGCTTCATGGGACTGAAGGATCCACTTCTAGCCTAATCGTGCAGTTGTTGGCTTGAAACCTCCATTGGCCTCCTCAATGGCTTAGTTCCTCAGTTCCTTATCACATGGACTGCTCCGTAGAGGTGATTGAATGTACTCAGGGCGTGGTAGTTAATCTTCCCCAGAGAGGGGAAGAGAGGGAGATGATAGAGAGATAGAGAGATAGAGATAGAGGTGGAGATAAATAGAGATATAAAGAGATAGATTGATAGAGACTCCCCCAATGTCTTTAATGACCTAGTGTAAAAAGGCACAATCCATCATTTCTACAACACGTACTAATTAGAAGCAAGTCACTGAGTTCAGCCCATACTCAAGGGGATGGAAATTAGGCTCTACCTTTTGAATAAGACCAAGAACTTGTGGACTTATTTTAAAACTGGATCTGGGAAATCAGGTTCAGAAGTCTGTACTCTAAACTAATATATATACCGCCTCTCCTAATTTATTCTTCATACCAGTGTTTTTATGTGAAATATTTCATAATAACTTAAAGATTAAATTAAAAGAATTAAATGAATTATAGGCAAGTATTTTTAAATTTTAGGATGGGTTAGAGCTTTTTAAGCATGACATCCAAAGTAGAAGCCCTACACCCCCCAAAAGACCGAAAGGCATAACAAGGTATCACTACATTAGAAGTAAAAATGTCTTCATATCAAAATCACCATCAGAGAAGTTAAAAGTCAAGTGGAAAACTTAGAAAAAATAATGGCAACATAAATGACAAATAAAGAGTTCCTCTCCTCAATATCAAAGAGTGCTTTAAAATCACTGAGGAAAAGGTAAACACATTAATAGAATAAGAAATTGACATAAATAGGCAACTAAAAAGAATAGAAAATGTCAATAAACATGAAGAAAATATTCAACTTATTCAATCTTTAGTAATCCAAGGCTAACTATTAAAAATGAAATCTGCTTTTAAGATTCTGTCCTTATCTTTAATCTTGGGTAATGTAATTATGACATGCCTTGGTGTGTGCTTCCTTGGATCCAACTTCTTTGGGACTCTCTGAGCTTCCTGGACTTCCTGAAAGTCTATTACTTTTGCTAAATTGGGGAAGTTCTCCTTCATTATTTTTCCAAATAAGTTTTCAATTTCTTGCTCTTCCTCTTCTCCTTCTGGCACCTCTGTGATTCAGATGTTGGAACGTTTAAAGGTGTCCCAGAGGTTCCTAAGTCTACCCTCATTTTTCTGAATTATTGTTTGTTCATTTCATTCTGGTTGAATGTTTATTCTTCCTCCTGCTCCAAATCATTGATCTGAGTCCCAGTTTCCTTACCTGCATTGTTGGTTCCCTGTATATTTTTATTTATTTGATTTTGCATAGCCTGTACTTTTTCATCTATTTTGTGACCATACTCAACCATTTCTGTGAGCATCCTGATTACCAGTGTTTTGAACTCTGCATCTGATAGGTTGGCTATCTTTTTGTCACTTAGTTATTTTTCTGGAGCTTTGATCTCTTCTTTCATTTGGGCCATATTTCTTTGTAGCCATGCAGCTGTTACATTGTAAGGGGTGGAGCCTTAGGTATTCGCCAGGGCGGGGCAACCCACATAGCTGTGTTGTGGTACTATATGTGGAGGAGGGATCCAAGAGGGAATAGTGCCACTTGCTCAGCTCTCACCAGCTTTTAGTCACTTCCTCCTCTACCCACAAGCAAATTGGGCCATTCTGGTGCAAATTCCCAGGTGGGTGGATTTGTGTGCATTCTAGGACCCTATGGGTCTCACCAATGAACTCTTTTGTGAGGCCTGGAGTTTCTCCTGCCACCACAAACCCCACAGGTTTTAGGAGAGAATCTTCAAAGCAACAAGAGAAAAGTTACCTACAAAGGAGTTCCCATAGGACTATCAGCTGATTTCTCGAAAGAAACTTTATAGGCAAGAAAGGGCTGGAAAGAAGTATTCCAAGTCATGAAAGGCAAGGACCTACATCCAAGATTACTCTATCCAGCCAAGCTTTCATTTAGAATGGAAGGGCAGATAAACTGCTTCCCAGATAAGGTCAAGTTAAAGGAATTCATTGTCATCAAGCCTTTATTATATAAAATGTTAAAGGGACTTATCTAAGAAAAAGAAGATCACAACTATGAACAATAAAATGACAACAAACTCCAACAATCAACAACTGAACCTAAAAACAAAAACAAAAACAAACTAAGCAAACAAGTAGAACAAAACCAGAACTACAGAAATGGAGATCACATGGAGGGTTATCAGCAGGAAGGGGGAAGGGTGAGAATAGGGAAAAGGTACAAGAAATAAGAACATAAATGGAAGGTACAAAATAGACAGGGGGAGGTTAAGAATAGTATAGAAAATGGAAAAGCCAAAGAACTTACATGTACAGCCCATGGACATGAACTAAGGCAGGGGAACTAGTGGGAGGGGGTGTGCAGGGCGGAGAGGAATAAAGAGGAGAAAAAAATGGGACAACTGTAATAGCATAATCAATAAAATATACTTAAAAATGAAATCTGTACTCTCACACTGCAATGATTGAAAAAAACGTATATAATTTTTAAGATTTGGAGGGAAAAGGAATTTTATGTGTTCACAGGTGTATAAATTGATACAAATTCTGTGAAGATTTCAATATTTAACAGAAATCCTAAGGAGTCCTATGCCCTTTTGCATAACAGCTTTACTTCTATAATTCATCTTAAGAACTATTTGTACAAAAATGTATATATAGAGATGCTCATCACAGCACTTTTTATTATGTTAAAAAAAATCCGAACAACTTAAATGTCCAAAAACTGAAGGATTGTTAAATAAATTATGGTACAGCAGTGAATAATGAAATATGATGTCATTCATGTTTCAGAAGTATATTTATGGACATGGAGGAAATTCATGAGGTTAAGTGAATAATCTTTAAAATGGCATAAAAAGGATACAATTTTTGAAAGGAAAAATGTTAAACTATATTGCATACAACACATGTTACTAGTGTTAAAATGTTAGAGCAAAATGTTAATAGTGTTATCTTTAAATGAAGCAATGTAGGGTGATTCTTACTTTCATTTGTTTATTCTTGTTTTAAAACTACTACTTGTGAAATAAGCCCAAATCATAAATTCAAAGTTATTTCTTCGATGACCCCTCAGTCTTTTTCCTTTGTCCCTCATTTAGTGACTAAACGATAGAAGAGCTGGAACCTGTTATCATCACTTAATAGTCATTAACCCCCCTCGCCCTTAGCACAGCCTCTGTAATTTGCATAATAAAGAAATGAGTCTGCATTCTCCTGCCCAGGGATCTGCATCTGCTTTAATAAGCCTACTAGAGTTCTGCTTTTAGGCTAGAACTTTAGGCAGCACATCCAAAATGATCATATGCTCACACTGAAAGCAAGGGATCGAAAACATACGTGAACATGAGTCTGTGTTACATACCTAAAAATCTCACAGTAGCTTTTGTCAGTGTAATCTACCATTTCTCAAAACTGCCTCACTGTCATTTACCTGTATCATTTTAGAGATAGTCGGAAGTTTTATTTTGAATATGAACAATTCTTAGACTGCATACACAGGTCTCTGATTAACAGTCACTCATACCGAAAGGTAGCCAGGGCCAAATAGACAATCCATTTATTACTCTTATATTCTAATAGATGAATGTTTTTAATTGAATTAGCCAAATTCTGGCAAACTTTCTATCAGGAAAAACAAAATCCAAGAAAACAGGTAACCACTTTTTAATATAAAAAGAAAAACTCATATTGATTTCAATATTTTGAAAAGCCAAAAACAACTACATAAATTGCACAAAAATAACACAGTAAAACATTTCAAAAAGCAATGGTGAACATAAAGTCACTATTCAGTTAGAGTATTCCTGTATTTTAAAGGCAAGAAAGAATTTGCAATACAATGGGTAGCTTTTAAGAGGTAAAAATTCTAAATTTTACTTGGTGAGAAAGAATAAGTGGTTTCCATTTTTTCTTCTTTAACTAATAAAGTATCACAAATTCCTCTTTCTATTAGGTAGCACATGCCAAGTCAAACCAATATAAACTTACAAAGACTTTTAAAAAGTATTTGATTAGTTTATTCATTTGGGAATATTTTTATGAGTAACTTGCTACTATTCTTTTTTGCATTATTATTGATTATCCTTGGAAAATAAATATTGGCTGAATGGTACTTGTCCTTTTAGAACATGAAGAAACAGTTTTAGCCTTTAGAGCTATTAATTCCCACTGAGAACCAACTCCATTGATAGTATTAAATAAATAATAAGAATAATGTTATAACATCCAATCTCTGATTCAGCACCCAGCTCAATGAGTTTTAAGGTAATGTTAAGTGCTTTGAAATCTTCAGAGAGTAGAAAGAATACACTGTATTAACCATCTGAATATAACATCATTCTATTAGAGATTAATATTTTAATTTTAAATTTTATTTCAATATTTTCACATTGTTCTTTTTTGTATTGCTTATCCGTATTTAATGGAAACAACTAAGGTTTAAGATAATATACAAATAAGCAAAAATTCTAAGGAGCTTAAAAATATTTGGGGGTGGTCCTTTCTATCAATGATGATTGATAAAGCCTTATAACATTCAGAATAGCATTAAACTAGTACTTAACAAGCTAAGAATCAGATTAGGGTTCTTTGATTTCAGTTCTCTTTTCACTGTCTGGTGGGACCACTGGATGATCATCAACCCAGTTTGGACCTCTATCTTCTCATCTAAAAAAGGGTGACTAATAAGGCGAACTCCAGCTACAATATTCTTTGAGCACATTAAATCAAAGCTGAGAAAGACCTGTACCTGAAAATGTCTAATTAGGATGCTTTGTGCTTCCATATTGGTGGTGGGGGAGGGTACCTCTTTAGAAACCCTGAACTAAGAACCCTCAGTTAGGAAACTGCAAGGTCATACATCAAGATAACCAAGTCCTCCCCCGAGGAAGTTAAACAATCACCTTCAAATATCAATTCACCTTGACTAATGACATAATTTGTTCAAAATGCTTTTAGAATAAAACCAGCAATTTGGTCTAGAGTTTACCTTTGCTGAGCCAAAGATTTTTTTTAAGTAATTGAACATATCAATGATTGCCTTTTGCATGCTATACTAAGCTCCCAAGGGTTAAGATACAACGAATTAAAATAAACAACAGGTTTTCAGTAGTTACTTAACCTGATCTTCCCTTTTCAATATCATCAAATTTGTTTTACAAAACTAAGTTGGAGAGTTTAAGAAATTCTGTTTTAATTTCACTCCCGGTAGGTCCTGCTCCGGTGAGATGAAGACGCTGAGGGCCCTTTCTTTGAGATGCTGGTACCGGACAAAGCGCTGCCTCCCCTGAGAGGTGAGTGCACTTTGTCCCTTCTGATGGCTGAGCTGTAACTGATCACGCCTCCCTCTCAGCCTGACAAGAAGTTTAGACTGAGGGCTGAAACTCAATCGCAGCAACTTTGTGAACAATGACAGTTAGCACATTTTCCTTGTCCTTTTTTCTATATCCTGCTTTTAAAACATATATTAACCTTGTTGCTGAGTCACTTTTTATGTCATTGGAAACTTTTGGAAAGAGGGGAAGAATATGTAAAGTGAGCATAAAATATAAAAATTAATCCCCATCCAAAGAACAACATCCTTTGCCTCTATACATTGATATTAAAATTAAAAGCTAATTTATTTGGAAGTGAGCAGCATGATATCAGCAAAATTTAGACAAGTAATTTGTTTATTTGATGCTTCATCAAGTGTCTCAATCCATTTTGCTTTATTAAGCTCTTGGGGAAAATTGAGACCTCTCTGAACACTTAGAGTGCTCAATTACATTAAATATTTTGTAAAAAAATACTTAAAATGAATTTTTAGGTGAAAGTCTACATTCAACATAAAAACAAAACTTTTTAGAACAAGAGGCTCTGTATTACCTAGGGGAGTTTTGGCTGCTCTAACAAACTCAAAATGCGTAAAGACTCAAAGACATCCGAAGTTTATTTTTTGCTTATTTAAGAGTCTGAGGGAGTTTTTCCTAATCAGCAGGCAGATCTCCTCTACGTGGTGCTTCAGGTGACCTGGGTTCCTTCCATTCTTGACTTTGCCATCCCCTAGGGTACCCGGTTAAGAGAAAGGAAAGAGAGCAGAAAGCCTTGAATTGAAAATAACACATCACTCCCCTTCCCATTCCACTGGTGAAGACAAGTCAGGTGATCACATTTAGATGTAAAGTAAGAGGTGGGGTGGGGGGATTAGGACAGGGAAATGTAGTTTGTGGCTGAACAGTAATGATTCCATGCAATGGAAAGGGGACACATTAACTTTTTTGTTTGTTTGCTTAATCCTCACCCAAGGATATGTTCCTTGATTTTAGAGAGAGAGGAAAGGGGGGAGAGAGAGAGAGAGAGGTAGAGACAGAGAGAAATTGAGAGACAGAGAGAGATATGAGAGAAAAACATCAATCAGTTACCTTCCTCCGTGCCCCAACACCTGACTGGGGATCAAATCTGCAACCAAGGTATGTGCCCGGACTGGGAAACAAACCCTTGATCTTTTGGTGTACAGGATGACACTCCAACCAAATGATCCACCCAGCCAGAGCTGGAGCACATTAACGTTTGTGGGCAACTTGCCCTGCTTGCCACAGGTTCGCATCTTTCCATCCTTTCTGTCAAAACTGTCTATCCTCTACGCAATAGCAAACATTCAAACACAAAGTAATTTAGTAGCAAAACTTATTCCATGTCAGACTGGGGTGCTGGCAAAGAACAGCTGCTGGTAGAGACAGTTGAGCCAAACCAGGATGTCACACCAAAGACTGAACAGACAAGAAGACACCAGCCGTGAGGTCATAAATGGACATCTTCTTTCCATGCTATTTGAGTTTGTGGGAACCAAATAAACTAGACAAACTCAATCTCATTTCCTTGCATCAGTGAAGGTTTTATTTAATGTGTTACAAAATATGATACCTCTGAAATATTTTCTTGTTAAAAAATTTACAAGTCAGAAAATTTACTTTGTCAAGCCAAATGTCCTGATGCTTCTTCAGGAAATACAGTTATTACCTGGGTTATGGGTTGAACTTGATCATAAATAGCTGTGTGACTTTAGACAAGCCACTTCACCTCAATGGCTCTCAGAATTCTTCATTTAAAAAGAAAAATTAAGGGATTCAGCATGGTCACTAATATCCAACTAATATCCAAGTTGGCAAACTCTGCAATCTGACTGGCAATATAAAGCTAATTCAACTTGAACATATTTTTAACTTAATACATTCTGGCATCACCAGTAAATCAAGTTATTGGAATAAATGCATCCATTGATTGGATTTTGAACAAGAAAAGGTTTGTTAAATGCAAATATTGCCTACAGTGGAGGCTATTCCTTCCATATACAGACTGCATTTAACCAAATGCCCAATCTACTGTTGCAGAATAGAGTCTAGATAGGTCTTTACCTCTTTACAACCATGGCATTGTATGTAACTGAATAACATGAAACTTGGTGCACCACTTCTTAACCTAGGTATCTGAAAAGAGAGCACACTAAAGTAAATTAATCAAAAAGTATTATAAGCCTAAATACTAGTCTTTACCCAATAGGTGAAGACTGCCCTTCAGTAAACAGCTGAATGCCTGGTTTAATGAACTAAATCATAATCTAGTTACTCAGGTAACTGCCTTCCTTAGCAGTGCCCCATGCCAGGGAGCTGCTGTGGAGAAGTGAGCCTTTTCCACCCACTCTCCCTGCACCACTCTTCTGAGTTCAGGGTTGGGCAACTGTCCCTCTCACCTCTCCAGTGTCTTCCAGAATTCATCGGAATTCAATATCCACTGTGCCTCCCCTGCAAGTATCATCAAACAGCATCACTCAATATCTAACTCTCAACTTGAGAACCAAATGGCTTTATTTGCTTTCTAAACCTCACTAAAGGAGTTTTGATGCAGTTCCAGAAACTGGCAGGCACCATAAAAGAGAGAGGAGTCAATTCTACCTGAGTGGAGTGTCAGGAGGAAGGTTTAAAAAAGGCTTCATAAATAAGAAAACACTTGAGCTCTTCCGGTAAGTGGGCTGAGGTGACCTCTGGAAATGGCTTGCTATTCACTTGACCCAAAAAAACCCATAAAATCATGTTAATCAAGAGGTTCAGAACTTCAAGTTCACTTTAAAAACACTTGTGAAACTGCCCAGGCCATCCAGGGTACGCATATTAAAAGCCACCAAGTATCTGAAGAATGTCACTGTAGAGAAACAATGTGTGCCTTTCCATCTCCGACGGTGGAGTTGGCAGGTGTGCCCAGACCAAACAGCGGGGCTGGACACAAGGTCAGTGGCCCAAAAAGAGTGCTGAGTTTTTGCTGCACGTGTTTAAAAATGCAGAGAGTAATGGTGAGCTTAAGGCTTTAGATGTAGAGTCTCTAGATATTGAGCACATCCAGGTGAAGAAAGTCCCCAAGATGTGTCCCTGAATTTACAGAGCTCTTGGGCGGGTTAGCCCACACAGGAGTTCTCCCTGTCGCACTGAGATGCTCCCAACTGGAAAAGAGCAGATTGTTCCTAAACCAGAGAGAAGGTTGCACAGAAGAAAATGATATTCCAGGAAAAAAAAAATAACTAAAGAAACAAAACTTATGACCTGGGAGTAAATTAAGCATAAAATAAAGGCTAATAAAAGTACTAACAAAATGACACCAGAGAGGCTTTCTGAATACAGTAGGGACAAGGAGATGGACAAGGAAGGATAATCCTTCTAAAATGCATGGGCTAGAGAAATAAATTTTGAACTTCATCTTGTGAATAATGGAAAATCCCTGGAGGATTTTAGGTATCAGGGCAACATGATGAAATTTTGTATTTTACTAAGATTGTTATTCTGGCAACAGTGGGGGGATAAATTATGTGCCAGGATGGAAGCAGGGGGCTAGTCAGGAGACATTTGTGGTAGTTATTATGTTGTCAGGTTAGCATACACACTATGATGAAGTTCCCGGCCGGAAAACCACTCCAATGTACACCAACCCTCAGGCAGGTTCACAAGCCACAGAAAATTTCGCACAGACAAATGCCTCTAATCTAAACATAGATGCTTCTAGGCAGAAATGTTAGCTCGAATTGTATTTACAAAATATGTAGAGCTAGATAATAGATAAAAATGCCTTCCTTTTTATTGATTACTTTCAATTACACATTACCTGGGATAGTCTTTTGCCAGATACGCCTTATAATTTAGATCAGTATTTCTCCATCTGCGGGTAAGGACCTAGTCTGTGTTTTCTGTTTCTAATTTGTAGCTGACTGACACCTTTGTCAAATACAATCACGATAAATTACTAAAAAAAAGAAAAGAAATGAAAAAGCAAAGAATACAAAATACAAGGCCCTTTTCTAATTTTATTGAACAGACATAAAATAACTTCATCAAATTGCTATCAGAGGTTCTGAATGCTTACTCTGAATTTCTTCCATAACCCAGTAGGAGTTTGCAGACCACACGATGAGCAGCACTGGTCCAGATGGGCAGAGCAAGAGCCGTGGAAGCCCAGGGAAATCGATAACCTCTGAGGGGAGCCCAGACTCTCCTAGTTTAGTCTCTCCAGGGATACTGAATGATAATAGTACTAAAAGTGGTCAGACACAAAGTCCAACTTTGTATCATGAAACAATTTAAACAAAGCAGCATTTTTATTAGATTTGGGTTTTGGGGGTGTTTCCCTCCTACATAACTTTGCTTTTAGCAACCACCGAGACTAATATTTAAACACGTTAGCACTGATGAGCAATGCCAGAAAAAAACATACTCAAACAAAGTGACTAAATTAATAATTTATACACTAACAACTATGTGAAAATATAAGGCATGAGGAATTAAATTAGAAAAAAAGTAATCCAAATTAGAGTGCATTTCAATTAAATTAGATTCCCCAGCAGTGCTGTAAGTTTAGTTAAAGCCCACAGCACTGCAGTGACCTTAACATCACTAATGGTAACTTGACTGGGAGCGTCTGGTATATTTGAAGCACTTTATAAATACGTATGCAGCTGCTTTGCTTTAGCTTAAGTAGTAATACATTCTTCCCAGACTTTTTTTTTAATTTTTAAAGATTTTATTTATTTATTTTTTAGAGAGAGGGGAAGGGAGGGAGAGAGGGAGAGAAACATCAATGTGTGGTTGCCTCTCGCGTGTCCCCTAATGGGAATCTGGCCTGAAACCCAGGCTTGTGTCCTCACTGGGAATCGAACCAGCCACCCCTTAGTTCACAGGCCTGAGCTCAATCCACTGAGCCACACCGGCCAGGTTCCTAGACTTTTCTTTATAATGCAATAATAATAGTTTTTTTATTGAACATTAGTTATGCTTCAGAGACATTATCTCCTTAAATATACCTCAACAACCCTGTAAGTACCACATTCTCCCATTTTAAAGATGAGAAAAATTGAGGTTCAGAGAGGGTAAATACCTTATGAAAGGCACACTGTTGTTAAGAGGAGGGGCCAAGCGGAAACCCAGATCTCTGTGATGCCAAACCTGTCCCTCTAGACAATATGCTCTACTGTACTCTGCCTGGGTGACCAGCTTTAGCAGAGCTTTGCCCCAGAGACTGGAGGCCGCCTGGTTGGAATTGCTTTTTCAGCTTTGAATGGGAGGGAGATACACTAGTCCTTGACCCTCGCTCGGTAGTAAAATCCCTGGCATGCCACCACCCAGGGAAGACATCTCTCTGTTCCTGCCAGACTATTTTTTTAACTTTTTATTTTGTAATAGATTTATACTGCTAAATAAATTACAAAAATAGTACAGAGAGTTCCCAAATATCCTTCATCCAGTTGCCCCGAATGTTAACATCTCCCATAGCCATAGGACCATTAATGACAACAGGAAATTAACATTGTTACAAGGCTATTAATTAAGCCACAGACCTTACTTGACTTTTGTCCGCTTTCCCACTAGTGCCATGTTTCCTGTTCCAGGATCCCATCCAGGATGCCTCATTGCACTTAAGTTTTTATCTCTCCGTAGTTTCCTCTAATCTGTAACGATTCCTCTGTCTGTGTCTTTCATAACCTTGACATGGTTGCAGAGTACTGGTCAGTTATATTGTAAATGTCCCTCACTTTGGATTTGCTGGATGTTTTGCCATGATAATATTCAAATTCAGGATTTGAGGGGAGAACACCCCAGAGGTGTTTTATGTCAGGATATGTGTTGTCAGTATGTCTATTACTAGTAATATTAGCCTTGATCACTTGATTAAGGTGTTGTCTACCCAGATTCTCCACTGTAAAGTTACTATTTTTTCACTTGATAACTAATAAATGTTGACCTGGGGAGAGAGGAGATGCTTTGAGATCGTCCTGCCAGCTTTTAACTTTCACACGCCAGCTTGTTGGTTTGGGCAGGCGTGACACCGACTTCAGAGTCCTGTTTGGGGTAACTGTTCAGAAGAGGGTGGTTGGGGTGGACGATCAGAGAACAAATTTACTCATCACTGAGAAGGAAGAACAGCCTCCAGAGACTGGATAGGGAGCAGGGAGGCAAAGCGAGAACGGTCAAAGAGAATAAATAAAGCCCTACAGAACCCTGAAAAGAGACTATGAAGTATCCCTCACCCCCTTGTTCAATATCCTTTTATTTCTGTAGTAATTTAACCTCCACTCATCCTCAAGTTTCAGCAAGACACATGGTCTTCCAACTTGGAACTTTACTTCCCAGCTAGATGTGGCCCTGTAACTAAGTTCTCAACACAGGCATGTGAGCAGGAAATCTGGGTGCATTTCCTTGACAAGATGGCTCTTGCCCTCCTGCCCTTTATTCTCTTTCCTTCTGGGACCGAGACCTCAGACTTGTTAGTCACTTGCATCATGGGCTGGCTCGGCATGCCAGCGAACCCCCGAGACCTTGACAACACGATGTTTTAAATACATCAAAATACAAAGGATTCTCAAGGAAGTCAATCATCCTCAAATTATAAAAACTCTGGAGGAAACCAATCATAATGAAATGCCATTATAAAATATTTTTAATAAATATGTGATATGTGATACACAACCTGAATTCTATCTGTAGGATAGAATTGGAGCAAAAAGACAGAAGGCATCTGAGACTTCATCACCCATACTTCCTCTCCACTGATCTCTGGACTGCTGCTTAAAAAAAGACAAAATTTCTATATCGTTTGAAGCACTTCATCACCCTTTTTTCTCTATATGTCTCTTAATTACAATAGCTAAGCCATACTCCAATTCAGTAGTTTTCAAACTCTTTTGACCCCTTAATAATCTTGAAAATTATTGAGGACCTCAGACAACTTTTATATGGGTTAATGTGTCAATATTTACCATATTAAAAATTAGAACTAAGAATTTTTTATATTTTAGTCCATTAAAAATAACAATAATAAATCCATTACATGTTAATATAAACATTTTTTACAAAGAATAGCTGTATTTTCCAACACAAAAAAATTAGTGAGAAGAATAGGCATTGTTTTACATTTGTGAAAATCTTGTTAGTGTCTGGTTTAATAGAAGACAGCTGGATTCTCAGCTGATTCTGCATTCATGATATGTTTTGCTCTGTTGTTTTGGTTGAAATATATGAAGAAAACCAAGCCTCACACAGATAAGTAGCTGGAAAAGGAGGAGTATTTTAATAGCTATTTCATATCATTTTGGGGGTTTTTTTTGATAGTATACTAAAACTCTACAAGTGGTAGTGGTTTCTGAGAAGTTAGTTGTACTGTGGAATCTCAAACCATATCAACTAAATTTTAACGTAACACTGTTATTATTAAAATACATGGGTCTATCTTGCATTTTGAATGGCCTTCTCACCCATGCACAATTTCGTAACATCAGAAATTGGTCATTTTGGGAATATTGGTTCACTGAGTTATGCAGACCTTCTGAATGTCGAACGTCATTCTACAATATTGAAAACTTACATTGGCTAACACCACTATAGATCTCATCAAAAAAAGTTTCAAGTACTGGGAGGCTGTCAAGCTCATGGTGGTAGATACAAGTCTTCCAAAATCATAGTTATCATTTGAGAGCTCAATTGTTATCACTGGCAACAAATGCTAGTTAGTTGTTTCCCTTGAAGCGACAGGCTTGCTTACTTTAGTTTTGAGGAAGTGTCTGCCAACCACCATAGCTCGTCTATCAGTTATTCTTTCAAGAAAAAAAGGATTTTCCATTAAAAAGTGGCTAACTCATTTCACAGCTCAAACAATTGCACAAGTACTTCCTTTTTTAAGATTTTATTTATTTATTTTTTAGAGAGCGGGGAAGGGAGAGAGAAAGAGGGAGAGAAACTGTGAGAGAAAAACATCAACTGGTTGCCTCTCTTATGCTCCCGACTTGGGACTGAACCTGCAACCCAGGCATGTGCTCTGACTGGGAATTGAACCGGCGACCTTTCACCACTGAGCTACACTGGTCGGGGCTCAAGTACTTCTTCTTGAGACAGTCAGTATCTTTCTGTGTACAGTAGAGGTGCTTTATGTGCATTTCCCATTTTGTCACCCAGTACATTAAAAGGATATGTACTCCAGGATTCAAACTTGATCAAATAAATCTTATATTATTAATAAATTTAATAATATTTCTATTTCTTTATCAAGGACATTCTTAAACGGAACTGCCTTTTTGCAATACATATACTGCAAATGCACAGCAGTGAAGACAATCATTACTAGTATGTCAGCATCACAGCTTTGACTCGGGTTGAGGAACCAGCAGTTTTACTTGTCATTGCTTTTGCACCATCAGTACAAATGTCCATACACTGAAAAGGACAAATAATATTTTAGTATCATTATAAAAATGATTTGACCTGTGGAACCCCTGAAAGAGCCCGAGACCCATAGGGGTAAGGGACCTGATTTTGAGGATCACTGTTCTAACTAATGCAACTTCCAGACTTAAAGCAGGCAATAAATTGATGGGGACAGCTCCAGGAAAAGGGATGCAAAGTAAGAAGAAATGAATCAGTGTGACATTTAACTCTGTAAACCATGACCCGGGGCAGGCCAGTCCCTGTGGAAATAGGGAACTTCATTCGGCACGCTACCCCTGAGCAGGCCAGCACCTGGGTCTCCTTAACTTTCCCTGACCACTCCTATCAAGGCTTTGCCAGCCAGTGAGTGACAGCTCTCAGGTCCACAGTATGGCAATCTGGCCCTTGTTTTCCTGTTGTTTTTCCCAGGCAGCATTCTCTTCCACATTCCACTTCTTTTCCAAAGCGCCTGTTTTCTGAAACAGGCACTTTCCACTCATCTCTCATCTCCACTCTGTCAGACCATTTGGCAATTGGATGAGTAAGGTTACTCATGACCCAGATGACCCAGCCCTGAAGCCTCAGCTAATCAGCGCAGAGGTGGGTCCCAGACTTAATCCATGCCCATAACCCTTTGCTGAAAGTTTGACCTTGGGATTGCAAACTGGTCAGTCAGATGGCTGAAGTTGTAAGATAGAAACCATTGGTTCTCAAACTCGGCATGCCTCAGAGCCACCGTGTTAAATGTAGTGTGTTAAAACAGACTGCTGGGCCCCACCCCAGGGTTTCTGATTCTGCAGGTCTGGGGTCGGGCATGAGACCTGAGTTCCCAAGTGAGGCTAATGCTGCTGCTCCAGGGACCATACTTTGAGACTGATGTGAAGTTCCAGAACTATCAAGGTTTAAGGTCATGGTTCCCATTAAACAACTAGAAAAGTTGGGGAATAAATCTGTCTGGAAAAATAGAGAGATAAAAAGCGATATAAATAGAGACATAGACAAACATATATACGTATATATACATACACATATATACATGTGTATAAATATGTGTGTTTATATATGTATATGTATATATGTATTTATATTTGTGTATATATACATAGAGAGAGAAAGTGCCTAAAATATAGAGGTGAAATTTACTGGAAGTTTTCAAGGGTTGTTTCTAATATTCCTGAATCTCAGCCACATGCCTATCATTAGATTCCATGAAATCCCCTGGATACTTATAATAAAGTGTGAGTTAAAGTTGGGTGTCTGCCCCGCTAAGCCGAATATGTTCTTAACAGATAAACCCACCCAGAACCAGCTCTGTAGAACTGGCTCCTTCCTGAAGTTCTATTAGGAGCCATAAGCCAAAGCAATATAAAGAAAATAGACGTCATAAAGCCTCTCACAGACACCTGGAGCCTCAGCCAAGATCTGCACCAAAGCTGCTAGTTCATGAGGAAGGCCCCCAAATACCAACAGTGTTTTCATTGGTTTGTCTTATAAAGCTGCAATGTAGGTGATGGCTGGGCTGCATTCCTTTCTGGAACTCAAGATCACATGGTTCTTGGCAGATTTTAGTTTGGGGCAGATGTAGGATTGAGATTCCCACTTCCTTGCTCAACCAGGGTCCATTCTCAGTTCTGAAAACACCCTCACAGCTCCTTGCCACATGCTCCCCTCACAGACCTTCTTACAACATGACAGCTTACTTCTTCACAGTCAGCAGGAGAACCTGTCCAGTCTGCAAAGATAGTCTTATATAATGTCACATAATCATGGAGGTGGCTATGCTATCACTTTTGCTATGTAAGTAATTTAATCAAGGGAGTAATTATCCCATTATATCCACAGATCCTGCTCATACTCAAAGGGAGAGGATTATAGATGGCATACGCACCAAGAGGCAGGAATCTTGGGGATTATCTTAGAATTCTGGCAACCACACCTAATCATAGATTTGTATTTTTATATAATTTTTTGCATAAGTTCATTATTCTGATCTCTATCTCAAGTGTTTTGGGAGAATAAGTCATATAAGTAATTAAGAGAACATCTCACATTATATGATAAACTGATTCTAAAAATGGCTAGCTCCAATTATTTCCTTCCCTGCATCCATGCCTCATGCAATGTGACTTCGCAGCTGATTCCAGAGATTCTGATAGTCTATGGCTTACTTTGGCCAATAGAATGCAGCTGAAGTAATAGTATAAGAGTATCTAGCTTAAACCTGGAAAAGGATTGCACGTTTTTGCTCTCTTTGTCTTAGGACCACACCATTAACGTGGTAGCAAGTCCAAGCTGCCTGCTACAGAATGACACAATGTGAAGGGCAAAGGCAAGCATTCATCTTGGCCAATCCCAGATCAGCTGACCTCAGAGACCTATGAGTGAGGTTACCTAAGACCAGCCAAGCCTGTTCCAGATCAGCAGACCCTCCCTGCCAATCCATAACCTCAGATGAAAGGATTGTTGTTTTAAACTATTAAAATTTGGGATTGTTTGTTATACAGCAATAGCTAACTGATGTATGTGGGGAAATGTAACAAAGGATTTGACTGTGTGGTGGAGATAAAATATTCAAAAAAGGCATAATTAGTTTATAATACCCTCAAATTTGTTTCATATACTAAATCACTACTACTGATGGTAGGATGTTTTCAATCTGTGTGTTCAAATAATTTTCATTCAAAAGACTAATGAGTGACCTCAGTCCTTTCTAGAATGAATAGAGCAATAAAGAGATACAGAAATCAAATAGCAAAAAAAAGAAAAAAGGAGAAGGAGAATTCTGCTGTGCTGTTCTAGACACAGCTGCCCTAATGGAGAAATGTGCATTTTCTACTTTCCTTGCAGTTTTTCAGTTTAGAATTACTTTAAAATAAATCCCAATGAAAGCAGTAATCAATTATGTCAAGAAGAAAACAAAGTTTGATCTGAAAATACTAACAGAATCTAACATTTTAGAAATTAACTACTGTGTCACATCCTGTGGCAACATTGTATGCAATTGCTTAAAGATAAATTGTACAATCAACTCTTGGGTCTCTCCACATGGATTATCTTTTTTTGTAGATTATTAATGGAAAACATTTAATTTCAGGATTTTATCCCTCATCTCCTCTGTGTATTTTTCTACCACCTTTCTGACTACTATCCGTCATACTGTGAAAAAGGGACCGAAATTTAGTGAAATACAATAATAATTCACTTTCACTGCATCATTCAATAAGGTGTTAAATATAAGAAAATTTTCAACATAGCCTAAAAGTTATCCAAGAACTCTTGCTTTAAAACAAAAAAGCTATAACTATTCTGGTATAAATTTTTCTAAAATGCATTTTACCTCCTGGCTTGTGTGGCTCAGTGGGTTGAGCACTGCCCTGTGGACCAAAAGGTCACTGGTTCAAATCCCAGTCAGGAACATGCCTGGGTTTTGGGCCAGGTCCCCTGTTGGGAGCGTGCAAGAGGAAACTGATCAATGTATCTCTCTCACACATCAGTGTTTCTCCCCTCCCTTCCCATCTCTCTAAAAGTAAATAAATAAAATCTTCAAAAAAATAAATGTATTTTACACTTTAAGTAAACCTTTATTGTACAGGTATTTTAACTGATGTTAAAAGGATGCAAAGGTGAATCAAAACAGGATTTCAAATTGCAATATTTTACCTTTTTATGGCTGAGGACTAGTCCGTTGTCGTGAGAGTAGCATGCTACGTGAAGTAAGTCAGGTGAAAAAGGTCAAGAACCCTATAATTTCACCCATATGTGGGACAAAACAAAAAGCAGCAAACAAAACAAACTCATAGATACAGATAACAGAGCGGTGGTTTCCAGAGGGGAGGGGGCAGGGGAAGGACGAAAAGGGTAGTGAACATGGTAAAGAAAAGAATGCATGAATTCAGAGGAAGTATTGAGCCCATTAGTAACATGACAGAAAGCTTTGTGGAGTTGAACCATTAGCACAAGTGGCTTGGGACTAGAGTGAAGCAAGTGAGGCTCTTGCCCCAGCTGCAAAATTTAAGGGGGTACCAGAAAACACAGTAATCAAGTTATGTGATATTTTAATGTATACTTTTTAGAAGTCAAAATTAATACAAAATTTAAATAAAGACTGGATCAGTAATAGTACCGTGCAGAGCCACGCTGGAGTGGAACACAAAAGAGAAATCACTGAAAGGTTGTTCGGGGCTGGTGACACTAACTAGGAAATTACACCATTTTCTAAAATTAGCATGCTGTGAAAAAGTCGTGGCCTACTGCAAGGAATAACAACGTTTGTGATCATTTGCCACTTTCTAGACATTTGGGTGACACACCCTGAGTGGAATATGGAGGAAGTAAATTACACGTGTGGCCCTTACTTGCTAATTAGAGCAGATACTAGTCTCAGGTGCTGTGCCTCCTAACTAATTAAGTTTTTTTGAAAGATTTTATTTATTTATTTTTAGGGAAAGGGGAAAGGAGGGAGAAAGAGAGGGAGAGAAACATGGATGTGTGGGAGAGAAACATGGATGTGTGAGAGAGAAACATCAACTGGTTGGTTGTCTCTAGCACAAGCTCCGATCTGGGAACCTGGCCCACAACCCAGGCATGTGCCCTGACCAGGAATTGAACCAGCAACCTTTGGGTCCAAGATCTGGTGCTCTTTCCACTGAGGCACACCAGCTAAGGCCCAGTTAGGGTTTTTAGATAGAATCTAAAACCTGATACCATTTTTCAAGTTGTAAGTCAGAATAGTGGGTCAGAACTGTACTGCTCTAGCAATTATATTAATGTGATTTTTTCTCTATACTTTCTGCTAGAAACAGCTCTCTTTAGGCAGCCTGAGGGCCATCCATCTGCCTTGGGGCAAATTAAGATTGTTAAATAGGAATTCAAAAAAAAGCAAGCAAGCAAGCTATAGTTTGGCCTCTGACTTGGAAAATCAAATTATCAAACATGCAACAAAACTTCCAAGCTCTGCTTTACCAAAAGAAAAGGAATTTCTACATTCCCTTATCTTCTACTTTAACTTATCCAGAAAGGATGTGATTCAGATCAGGGAATGTTTTCCATAGTGAAGAAAAGTATCCCATCCACCTCTGGCTTGGTGGAGGCTGGAGGCCACAGGGGTTTGCTGCCCTGGGTAAAGAGGACATGATATACAGGAAGTGAAAAGCACAACACTTGGCTGCTTCTCATACAAAGAAATTTAGAAAGGAGACAAGCAAAAGGGGGAAGGAAATGCATGCCTCTGAAAATAGTTTGTCTGAAATGACAAGACCAGAGGGGATTTTCCCCAATTCAACTTTAAGGTATGGAAGGACATTGCCCCACAGGCTGCCCTGGCTTCAACTTCAGGGACAGCCCAGTTAAGGTCAAGCGAAGCATGGTAAGGCAGAGGAAGAACCAGGTTTAGTTTTTCTGATTCTAAGTAAGGCGTGGACAGAACTCAAAATGTCTCCTGTGCTCCCAAGGGAGATAGAAAGGTAACTGAGATGAGAGCCAAAAGGATTTTTGGGATGCACTATGGCAAGGGACAGTGTCACCACCTAGCAGAGACCATGTGATAAACTGCCTAAGCCAAGACCAGGGAGGTATACTAATGTGAACCATAGTAATGCCAAGTAAACAGGTATGCACATACGTGCACAGGCTATGTAATGCATGGTCACAGGTAGAAGGGTTCCAGGCACTGACTAAGCCAGGAAAGTACTCTCAGTTATACAAGCTGTCCCCGTTAACAGCTTGCATGATCCAGTTTATTCTCTTGGCCTGCATGGTGAGATGGGACCATGTAGACAAATAACAATTTTACAAAGACAAGGAGAGCCAGAAGACACCATGAGAAGGACACTCTCAGAGCCCTGCCCAGAGCCCCTTGGAGCTCTTTACAGGTTCTGTGTACACCCACTTGCCACCCACTTTAAGTGAGGCTCTTCTTTGGAGAGATGCATTCAGGCTACTGGACCAGGTCCGTCCATCTGCCACCGAGAGCTGGAAGTGTCCTGGGAGTGGACCTTACCCAATGACTGATGGGTGAGGGAGAGAGGGATGTGTGCTGGGAGTAAGAATGCCCAATCTCTTCATTTTAAATCCTCAAGTCGAGACTACTTTGGGAAAGAACATTACTACCGAGTTCCCCTGCAAGATCAGGTGGAAGCTACAGTTCATCTGCCTTTGCCTGAAATTGTACCATCAGTTGGCTGGCTCCCTTTTATACTTCATCTATTTTTTATTGGTTTCCTCCTATTATTTATCATTGCTTGGGTTCTGCTGGAGTTTTCTGAGATGAATGCTTAATTCATTTATTTTTATTCTTTTCAGTGTGATAACACTTAAGTCAACGAATTTTCCTCTGAGTGCAGTTTTGATGCAATGCTGTGAGTTTTAATAAAATGTTAATATAATAGTCATCTATTTCTAAATATTCTATAATTACTGCTTTGATTTCTTCTTTGATCTACAAGATGAGTTGCAAGACTGTTTTATAATGTCCAAGTGCTTGTTTCTATGTAATTAAACAGAAATAGATATGAAAACATTATGTCCACATAAAAACCTGTACATGAATGTTCATAGCAGCCTTATTTATAACAGCCAAAGAAACAGAAGCAACTCAAGTATCCATCAACTGATGAATGCATAAACAAAATGTAGGTCATTCACGCAATGGAATATTATTTGGCAATAAAAAGAAATGATGTATTTATACATGCTACAACGTGGATGAACCTTGAAAACATTTTATCTTAAGTGAAAGATGCATGTCACAAATAAGCACATGTTGTGTGATTCTTTTTTTTGAAAAATGTCAAAAATAGGCAAATCCATAGAGACAGAAAGTAGGTCAGTGTTTGCTGGAACTGGGGGGAGGAGAGGATGGGAAATGACTGCCAGTGCGTACAGGGTTTCTTCAGGGGTGATCAAAATGTTTTGAGGTGAAATAAGGGTAATGGTTAAACAACTTTGTAAACATACTAAAACCACTGAATTGTGCATTTTAAGAGTGAAATTTATGGAATGTGGAATATATTTCAAAGAAGCCTTCATTTTTAAAAAAGGTACTGTTGTAGTACAAAATGTTAAAAAAAATTGGGTGCTCCTATGTCCAGATACTATGTCCATAGGATCCCTATCTATATATCCCATATCTGTAAATGGGTTGTTTCCATATTCATATTCAGGAAAAATATATAGATTAATTTTTTAAAAACATAGTATACATAAATAAAAATACACAAATAAATGCACAACTTGATAAATTTTCTAATGATGAATGCACCTGTGAAACAACCACCTAGGCCAAGTTGCAGGACTTTTTTAATACCAGCACCACAGAAACGCCCTGAGGACCCCTCCCAGAGTTGGGAGGTTGAGAGCATTTCTGTAAAGCATCAATCCTCATCTCGAGGCTGTTCCTGGGAAACCCAGCCACAGACAGTGTGAATCTGAGGGTCCCTTTTCTTGCCCCTTCCCCAAACACCCAGAAGCCATTTTTGGGAAAAGAGAAGGAGGAAAAGGAAACCTGGGAGGCTAAGCTTTTACCTGAAAGAATTAAAATCAGAAGCTATACTTTGAATATCCTGAATGATTGAACTGAAAGGAGATGGCTGAAACTGAGAAAGACTGAAATAGTCATTGGTGAGCGGACATTGTCTCAGCCACCCAAGGGTTGGGGATGTGGGAAAGGTCGGAGCCACTCCAGTTCCCCATCGGTCCGACACCATGTGAGTTTGTCAGGCAGCCCCACAAGAGACAGCCCGTGTGAGGCATAGAGGTCAGTGACTGGCACAGAGCCATGCCTTCTGAAGGGTAGTTATTAACCCCTGCCTCATCGTGTGACCCCACAGAACTTCATTTACCCTCTCTTGGCCTTTGAGTCCTTAACTATAAATATAGGAAAAAATTCTGAATTCCATGTGCCTTTCACATCAGTGGTAATCTAATTGTACCTGGTTCAAAGAACTTTCACTTTTACATCAAAAAAGGCAAATACTTATCTGTATAAAAGACCAGCACCCATAGGTTTCTGCCCTAGAGGGGCTGTGGTGAAATGACAGGATTCCAGAAGGCAGAGAAAGGGTTCGAGTTCCTCTGTGACTGTCAGCTGACTAGACTATCAGGGTAATCTTTCAGAAGGCAAGTCGGTCCCTTAATAAGAGAACACACTCTGCTGTCCGTTTGACAATAAGTTAAATTCATTATTCTATGAAAAAGACTCGGGCGTGGTCAGCTGTAAGCCCACAGTTCACTAGTTTAAAAATCTGATCATTGAAAATGCTGTAGTGAAAGAAGCTAAGTAAAAAGAGAACTAGTGCTAATGAATACGCTAGTGAGATTACTCCTACAGTTGGGTACCCAGTCCTGACATCGCCAAGTCTTATAGGATGGTAAAGCCCACCACAACAGAAGAACTCATTCAAAACTCCTGCAAATAATATTCAAGATCATCCATGATCTGGTTCTTCCTATTCCTTCAAAGTCACTTCCCACCAATTCTGTTGCCTGGTGGGTCACAGATGATCACTCTGTGATTCCCCCTAAACACCTCCTGTGTTTTTGCACCTGCTATTCTCTATTCTGGGCAACTTATATATGTTATATTAGAGAATTGCCATTTTTTCTTTAAAAAGTCAGACTCATGCCCTGGTTGGTGTAGCTCAGTGGATTGAGCGCCGACCTGTGAACCAAAGTGTTGCCGGTTCAATTCCCAGTCAGGGCACATGCCTGGATTGCAGACCAGGTCCCTAGTGGAGGGCATGAGAGAGACAACCATACATTAATGTTTCTCTTCCTCTCTCTCTCTCTCCTTCCTTTCCTCCTCTCTAAAAATAAATAAAATATTTATTTTATTTTTGAATAGTCAAATGGATTGGATCATGGGTTTTAAAAAAAATACAGCTATAAAAGACAATTTGAGGAATAATCAAATTGAATATGGCCTGGGTATGCGATGATTGTAGGGAAGTGTTGATGATGGAATTACAGTTGCGTAATAGAATGCCCTTTCCGGAGGTGCACATGAATTATCTAAGATGGAATGCTTGACGTCTGTAACTCAGTTCCAAATGGACTGGAAAATATACAGAGATAAGATAAAGTAAATACGGCAAAATGTTAACAATTGTTTCATCTAAATAATAGGTATTCAGTTGTTAACTGAGTTTTTTCAGTCTTCTATTACATTTGAAAATTTTCATAATGAAAAGTTGCAGGGGGTGGAGGGAATCGAGGTAATTTCCTGATATCATCCTAAATCAGACATAAGTAATATGTGGCTCAAAAAAAGGGAGAAGAAAGAGGAGAAGGTACCTTAGATGTCATCTCTTTTCAGTGAGGCCTACTTTGACTTCTGTGTCATGGGTCCACATTTTACCCTGGTACCAGTGCCAGTATAGGGCATTGTTACTGACATAAAGGCAACAGGCTAATTTATCGACCTACTGTGTTTGGTTCTCATTATTTTTATAATCTCTCACTTCCCAGACCCAAGCAGAACTCAAGGGAGTTTGACCCAAAGTGCCAAAATTGGGTAAGTGCCTCTTGAACTGTGAAGTCCTTCTTAAGTATATTTAGTCAAGTTACTGGTACAAAAAATTACTACAGTTAGAGTTTAGAACCCCAACACTGGAAACTCAAGTAATCATAAACAGCTTTATAAGAACAAGTAGTAAATAAGAAAGGTCTTGAGAAGCAAAATCCAAATTGGACTGGGGAGAAGGTATTCCTTGTAGGATATAAATAGGATTTGAGTAAATATAGCAAAGATAGAATGACCAAGTTTATTTATATGCAATGAATGGAACTCATTTATTTGGTACCCACAACTATTTATTGGTACCCACTGTGTAGAAAGCAATGTGCTAAGGACTCAGGTCATAGCGGTAAGCAACACAGACAATGTCTAATGTCCTAGATTAGAGATTGGCAAACTTCAGGGCTATGGATGAAATACAACCCACCACCTATTTTTGTAAATGAACTTCTATTGAAACAAAACCATATTCATTTGCTTATATCTTGTCTATAGCTGGTTTTGCACTACAATGACAGAATTGAATAGTTGTAACAGAAACTTTGTAGCTCACAAAGTCTAAACCATTTACTATTAGGCCCTTTACAGAAAAAAGAAATTGTTGACCCTTGCCCTATAGCATACAGTATTGTGGGCCAACAGTTATTTGTTAAATAACTACAAATAAATTAAAAGTGCAGCTTTGATTGGGGCCAGGAACATGAGATATATGGTACCATAAGAATATATAATAAAGGAACTTGACCTAATCAGAGCAATTAACAGAGACTTCCTTAGAGAAATGAAAATTGAGGTGAAGGCTAAAGGTTGAGCAGCAGCTGAGCAGATGGAGTAGAAAAAGAACATCTCACACACAGAGAATATCACACATAGAGGCCCTATAAGAATATGATGAATTCAAAGGAATAAGCAAAACTTATGAGGAGAACCTGATACAAGGGGAGACGGGAGAGGAAGGCACAGGCCGGACCACAAAAGATCTTGCAGGCCAGTCTGGGAGGTTGTCTTTAAGCTTATAGTAAAGGAAATTGACAGGTCTCAAGCAGGTGAGTGATGTGATCCATCACACTCTAAAAGCATCACTCAAGCTTCACATGGGAGAGATAGGAATGATGTCACGTTCCTCATTACCTGAATCCCTGCTTTGTTTACTTGCTTTGCCACTCAGTCTCACAAAGACAGAGGGATCATGATTTCACCAGACTTTCCAGGGATTTGTGTGCTGTCTCTGAACTTCAGTCCCATAAGCAGAGCCCTTCTTATCTCTTGATTGTGCCCCTCATTGCAGCCTGAGACAGTTTTGGCTTATCCCACGGTGGCAGTGCCAGGCTCAACTGGACACAGGTGAGATATCCTAATGGCCTACTTGGACCAACACAGTTGGCTTACACCACACCTCCCCAGGATCAATCTTTGCCTGCCTGTCTTAACCTCTTCCCATTGCCTGCAGTTGGTTCACTGCCCTTACATTGGATATGTAGAGTTTCCAGGCTCTTGGGTCTCTTTGGTGTGGCTCATGCAAATGTTTACCCAGAGCTCCACCTTATCTCCTTCTACAATTCCATGGCTTTCAGAAGAATTCAACACTATTAATTGTCAAAGCCTTGCATAGAATCCAAGGCCTGGTATCGAAGTGAATTGCCACCACACCTATTCAATTACATGAGTTATGATTTGGAACCTTAACACCTCTCTCCTCACATTCAATGCTGTCTGCTGTAGACATAGCTCTTGAATTTTCTCACTCGCCCGTCTAGATGGTTTAACTGATAAAGGATTATATCTTGCTCACATTTCATGTTCATCGTGGGTCAGCTGTGTATTGTCACATGTCGTCTTCACTCTGTGGTCCAGGCTAATGGAGCAGTCTTTTCCCAGAACATCACAGGCCATGTGGCAGAGAAAACAGAAAATATGGTGAACTTCTTGCTGGATCTTGCATCTTTTGCTCACAAATTCCCATGTCAAAGCAAGGAAAATAGTCCCAACTTGCCCCAAAGAATTAGCACAAGTGAGGGAGTAGAAGCAACTATGAATAAAGAACTTACAGAACTGATAACTGAGTATGAGTGGTGAGGGAGAGAAAGAGTCAAAGGTACAAATATTCTGAGCTCTTTAGGAAATTGTTAAGAAAGGCAGTCTCATGCATACAGTCTTTCAACCCCCACTGGGCCACATAAGAATCAGCTTTGGGCCTGGAACACTGTCTTATCAAGACATAAAGAGCCTGCACAGCCTGTGCTGGGCTTATCACCTTGTGTGGGAATATCGCTCCTTGTTTCAGGCTCAATGCTGCTCTTTTGTTCTGCTTAAAGCGTGTGCTTCAAATGGCACCTGGCCAACTCCACTTCTATCTCTGTCTCTGTGAAGATGGAACAGGAGTCCTTTCTCTGCAGTACGAGAGGGGTGCGCCTGGATGAGTTACCCTACATTGGCTGCAGGTGAGACCCACTAACCCTGGGGACCTTCACACACTTTTGAAGCTGATCTTGCTCTGTTTCTTCTCTATGTAAGGAAAGTGCTGTTCCGTCCAGTGCTTGACTATGCTGTGTTTTCCTTGGTGATTCTGATACCAAATGCAATGAGCAGAAATGCTCAGAGTCGTGCCTTGGGATTGGTAACCAGTGAATGGCACCCTGCTCTACATCTCTCCTCCCTTCATCATGTTATCGGTCAGAGCAAATCACAAAAGCCATGCCCAAGTTCAAGACAGGAGTATATAGTCCTCTTGCAGAAAGAGGAAATGCATATAGGCGCTGTGGGTTGAGGTTCAGAGAGAAGGTACAAGTCCCTGGGATGTCTAGTAAAATCATGGCCCCTTCCCGTCTTTGGGATTCTGAGTGGCAAAGCAGGTTAACAAAGCAGGGGTGCAGCCAACAAGGAACATGGTAGGGAACAATCATTGAAAGTGGGGTACAGGTCGAGTGCTTAGTCATAGTACATGAATTAAAGAGAAGAGAGACCAAAGCAAGGGTAATAGTCCTAACAAGTCCC
Source organism: Trachops cirrhosus (assembly GCA_028533065.1). Lineage (NCBI taxonomy): Eukaryota > Metazoa > Chordata > Mammalia > Chiroptera > Phyllostomidae > Trachops > Trachops cirrhosus. Next base: position 22,994,393 of record CM052544.1, read on the forward strand.
ACAATAGTGTGTGAAATGAAGACTGAAGCAACTATGAAAGAAGAACTAACAGAACAGATGATCTGGTATGAGTGGTGAGGGAGAGAAAGAGTCAAAGGTATAAGTATTCTGAGCTCTTTAGCAAAGTGTATGGTAGCACCTTGTCGACTTTGTTGACTCAGTAAAGCTGCAATCACACTTCCCAGCACTCATTTCCCTCTTTAAGTTCAGGCTAGCATTTGCCACAAGAGACATTTTGTATGGACTTTGGAAGGCAGAAGTGAAGCAGTAGTGATAGTTTTTTGGCCCCTGAGTGCTGGACATTGTAGCAGCTCACGTACATTGTCATTGATCCACATGGGACAGCACTGACTCGCAGCTCGTCCAGCTCCCACCAGATGTCTGCCATGAGCTTTCTGAGTGCTGTCCCAAAGCAGGCACCTCTATGGCAAAGGGCACCAGCCCACCCTGCAGGACACCCTCAGCACCAAGGTTGGAATTTTAATGAGAAGTGGATACGGGTTTCAGTTCATCTTCACAGATTTCAGATGGTCCTAGCTCTTGTCCACATGTCTTTCCTTCCTGATGGATGGCTGACCTACAGGGACTTCAGGCTCAACTCCCGATTTAGAGCATGTTCTTCCCTCAACTGCCTCCCACCCCTGCTCCCACAAGGGTAAGGGTCCACCATACTAACTCACACACAGCGGTTCTGTTTCTCCCGTTGGACTTGGCAGCGTGTGCATCTTAAATCCTTTTTACATGATGATAGTGTTTGGTCCTGACATGTAATGCTTTCTCTGTCTCTTTAAAGAATGTTCTTCATTACAAAATCAAAGGTATATCTGAGTAAACTCACCTTGTGGACAGTCACAGCTACAGTTGAGGGATACGTGCCTGTTTACTGTTTACCTGTTAAGGTAGTCCTTATGGAATGACATATATATGATACTGGCTTAACTCTTCTCCTGTGAGTCATACAGACAAAAACAGTTGCAGGAGACCTTGACCAAGGCCTCACGGTGCATCTCGTCAAAAGCATAGAAAATGTAATCAACTCCCTCTTCCCACTCAAGTTTGTCTCTCAAAGTAAACATGATTCTCAAGGCTTTCCTCTGCAACCCACCCACTCAAATTAGAAGCAGAAGTAAGTTGGCCAAGTTCAATGCTGACTTGCACTTCCCTTTCAGAAAGCTGTTATTTTCTTTCATGAATGCCCAGTGTCAGTTGGCTCCAGTCCCCTGCCACCAGCACCAGTACTTCACACATTTTATGTTTCTCCCAGTTACAGGTGTTACACGCATAGTTAACACACCCAGTATTCACCAACTTAGTGCATAATACCTCCTACAGCCCTTACATTTGTATGCTGAAGGCTCCTGCTGCCACATCAGAGGAATCCATTTATGTCCAGGAGCTGCCCTCCTCTACTATGTGCACAGAGACTCATTCATCTTCTGGATACAGTCCTGGTTTTTTTTTATCACATGTTACAGACTGTACTAATATGTCTCACAAAATAATTTGGACCAATGTTGTGTGGAAGGGAGCTGAAATGGCCCCAGCAGGATGGTTGGGTGAGGTTGCATCCTGGGACCTCTGCCTTGGGCAAGCTGCAACAGGAGTAGAGGGGCAGAGAGGGTCATCCAGTCATGAATATATTACACTAGGGCTATGGGAACTAACCAGCTCCAGGCTCTAGGACTAGTACTTTAGAGAGGGTGCCCACCAGCTGAATCTCAGTACAAAAAAGGCCACACACTAGGGCTGATGCTGGTATTCAGGGCATCCAGATTAATGGGTGAAGAACAGTGGTAGATTGATGTCAGTAAGACTCATTCCAAGCGCTATCTGTTGGTGAGCATGAGCTTCCAAGCACATCGCCAAGATTGATTAGGTTTGGTTCAGGAATAGTGCTGGCTTAATAAGCCTGCATGCAGGTTGAAGTACCTGCTGTGAAACAGGGCTGAGACAAGTAAAACGCAAAACTACAGATAATGATTTTTCTGTGATGGGTGGTGGGTTTGGTTAATTTTCTTCTAAAGATGGTAACTACTTCAATGTCAATCATTAGAAAAAAGACAGGGCCTCAGGCTGGAAAGTACAAGTTTGGAGGTGAATCTAGCTCTCCTGCCCAGATCTTAAGTGGGGAGAGTTTGTAGGTTTGGGATCTTTCATGGTATATGCTAGAATGATTACTACCACCTAAAGAAAGGAGTAGGGGAAACAGAGGGGGGTCTGCAAGCTCTGAGGAGCAGGCCATATTTTAGAAACCACATTTCTGGCTTCACAGTACTCTTAGTATTGGTTATCACTATTTGTTTCCCATTTGTTATCTTTTATCTGACACAGTGCTTCCCACCCCTGGCTGCACATTACCATCATCTGGGAGCTTTTAAACTGACCTCCCCTCTGAGCCCCACACAAATGAATCCAATTAGAATCTCTGAGGGTGGGGCCCAAGCACAATATATTCAGTATCTCTCTGTCTCTCTCTCTCTATCATAAATATATATAAAAAATACAAAATTTATATATGTATGATCAGTGTATATATATAAAATCAATATACATATATGATCAAGATTTATGAGGTATATATTTAATCAGTACATACACAAAGTGATTATATATTTATATATGTACATATATCTGGACATAAGTAAATATATTTCTACATTTTTATTTATAATATATATTTATCTGCTATATACGTATTAAGAACTTTTGTGCGTCGACACTATCAGAAAAGTGAAAAATAACTTACAGAATAAGAGGAAATATTTAGAAATCACTTATCTGATAAGGGTTTAATATCCAGAATATATACAGAACTCCTACAACTCAAGAGCAAAAAGACAAATAACCCAGTTTAAAAATAAGTGCATGACTTGAATGAACATTTTTCCAAAGAACAAGTACAAATGATAAGCATGTGGAAAAAACATACAATAGATAAGCACAAGGAAAGATGCTGAACATCCTTAGTCATTAGGGAAATGCCAATCAAAACCACAATGAGGTACCACTGCAAACTTACTGGATGTCTATAAACAAACCAACAAGTGAATAACAGAAAATAGCAAATGTTGGCAAAAATGCAGAGAAACTCTACCCTTGCTCATTGGTTACAGGAATGCATAATGGTGCACTTACCATGGATGGTTCCTCAAAAAGTTAAATGGGATACCATATGACCCAGTGATTCCATTCTTAAATGTGTGCCCCTAAGAATTGAAAACATGGACTCAAGTAAATAGATACTTGTTTGCCATGTTCATCGCAGCATTGTTCATAATAGCCAAAGGTGGAGACAACCCAAATGTCCACTGATGAATGAATGGATAAATGAAATGTGGTAGATCCATACAATGGAATATTATTTAGCCACAAAAAGAAATTAAATTCTGATACATGCTACAAAATGAGTGAAACTTGAAAACATATGCTAAGTAAAAAAGCCTGACACAAAAGAGAAATTATTGTATGGATTTACTTATATGAAATACCTAATATAGGCAAATTCATAGAGACAGAAAGTAGATCAAGGGTTAATGGGGGGCTGAAAAGAGGGGAGACTGGGACATTGTTGCCTAATGGGCACACAGTTTCTCTTTAAGGTGATGAAAAATATTTGGAAATAGATAGTTGTCATGGTTGTACAACACTGTGAATGTAATTAATGCTACACAGTTAATGTAAAAATAGTTAAAATGATGATTTTATGTTCCATATGTTTTCCTACAATAAAACTATTTTTTTAATTCATGAAACTAAGTACTACCTTATTTACTATATTCTCCCAATTTCCCCTGTCAGTTAAATGTCAATGAAATTAATAGGAAATGTGAAGTTACTTTTGATGAGAGCAAGGAATGCATTGCTAATTTATGCCAGAGACGAAATACAGATGTTGTCATAGTATAAATATTACCACCACATGGCATTAGTTCATAGGACACTCAGGAGACCACCCTGAGTCTGGAGGAAGGCTTCACAGACCACTGGTCTAGAAGAAAATGTATTATGGAGTATATATGCTCTGAGTCTAGAAACACAGATTTCCTTTCCCCTCCTGATTTAATTAAGTTTCTCTTTAAGACAATCCTATTACATGTGGATTTACTATAGATGAGATTAGTTTTTAAAAAGAAAATAAACACAGAAGGCAATGTGGTCTTTGAGTAAGAAAATCAATTTAATTTGTCATTATTCAGAACTGGTGTTTTAAAGGGAAAACCCATAAATTTTAACTGTCTCATATTTCTATATTGTGAAACAGGCCATCACAATACAGGTTACTTAGATATTGCCCAGGAGGTGTAACTCAGCAATAGAGCATGAGCTTAGATACTAACCAACAGACTCCAGTAAAATTTTGAAAACTGGGAACACAGGTAACTATTTTTTTGAGTCACTGTCTTTTTCAATGCTGAATATATATTTAAGCATGCAAAATCCATGCATGTAGGAGTCCATTAGAAATTTAGATACAGAATTTCCTTTTATCTGATCATGTAGAAGTGGATTAATACAGATAATATGAACAGAGAATGATAAAAAGATGTCATGTTGAATATTCAATAATCCATTACTCAAAGATAAAAGTTTTCTAATAACCACTAAAAAAAAATCAAAGAATATATAAATTTTAATTTAGCATAGCATTGCATCACATCATAGCTTATGTGAGGCTTCCAAAGCATCTAGCAACAGATGGATTACTGGTCATTGACTAAGAATTTGCAAATACCAAAGGTAAAGAAAATTGGACTACTCCAAAAAGATTTTAAATAAGAAGTTAAATTCCCCATAGTAAAAACCTTATGGAGAACAGTTATGAATTTAGGCACGACTGAATAAAACTGCAGTTAAGAAAGCCAATTATTTTTATAGGGAAAATAAATTTTCCTATGATAATTCAGATAAAACTGGTAAATGGATAACTGCCTTAATAAAAGGGAGAGAAAAAGCTCAACATAACAGCAATTTATACAAAACAAGGAGTCATAATCAGGATAGAGATAAGGAATATCTTTAAGGCATATTATGAGAGTATATAAATCCGAGAACCTGGTAAGTATGGTAGATTTAGAAAGTTTGGAAGAAATAAATTGAATTCTTATATTTCGTCTTAAGTAAAACCTTTCTTAAAGATGAGAGAGTCTGCCTTCCTTGAAAGTGTACCTATAGAACCACCCCAAAACTTGGGGAGCTCTAAACAGGACCCAAAATTTCTGTTGACACATTTCCATGATACCGAAGACTCAACCCCATTTTGAAGGTACTGTGTTCTATTGAATTGCTCCTAATTCAATTGAATGATGCTGTGAAAAATCATTTACCTGTATAAGTCAGGACTCTCCAATTAAAAATGACAAAAACGAACTCAGGCTGGCTTAAGCAAACTAGTAGGCTAGGTTGATTACTGACCCTTGGGAAAACCGCAGGATTAGAGAGAGCAGCAGATGCTGAGTTTAAGGACTGGTGACCTGTATTTACCATTACCTGGATTTGCTTCCCTTTCAGCTTGACTCCAGTCTCCATTTGCCTCTAATGTCTTCAGCCACCTGCAGTAGCACAGAATGAAGCTAAGCCTAGAAAAGTTGGAATTAGAGAAATTAGAAGCAAGAGAGAGAACAAGAGGGAAAGAGTGTCTTTATGGCAACAGAGTTCCAGTTCAAACTCTGAGACCCTTAGGACCAGGCAGGTTCCTGAAACTGTTCCTCTGGTTTTGCTTTATTACAAAATGCTTCATCAAAACAAAACTAAACAAAATAAACAAAACAAAACAAAATACCCTTGTGGCTCAAGCTAATTTGAGTTGAGTTGGCATCAATTGTAATCTAACCAAAAGAGTCCACATTAATATAACTTACCTCTGTAGGTAATGCTGGAGAACTGACTCCTGGGAAAGGAAATGCGTTAACTAATGTTTGAGATGTGTTGTTAAAGGAGAGACAACAACATCAGAAGAGGGACTGGGGCAGGCTATTTGTGAAGCATGAAAGTGGAGGACAGCAAAATTACAGGGTTAAATTAAGGAAATGGAGTAAATGATATGAATACGTTATACTAACTAGCAAAGTTATTGATTTCCATGTTTGACAAGGATTTACTGAGCACTCTTTATGTGTCAGGCATGGCAGTTTTAATATAATAGTGATGGTGGAAGCTACTTAAAAATATGTATATAAAATAGCCCTGGCAGGGTGGTTCAGTTGGTTGAAGCATTGTCCTGTACACCAAACCATTGTGGGTTTGATCCCCAAAGCACATACGGGGTGTTCCCCCCACCCCTGCCCCTCTGTCTGTCTCTGTGTGTCTCTCTCTCTCTCGCTGTTTCTCTCTCTCTCTCTCTCACTCATCAATAAATATATCCTCAGGTGAGGATTATAAAAAAATAAAATATTTTATACATATAAAATATTTAAGGAAATAGAGCATTATCAATATGGTTCAAGCCTCTGGGTGCTCACTTCTAATACATTTCTCTTTCTCCCCTGCTGGAGGTAGAGGTGATTCAGAAGGCTGTACCTAAAGCCACTTTTTGAAGAGTTAAGGGGTGAGAGAATGGAGGCAGGGAATCTGGGAGGCTCTTTCATGATTGGTGGTAAAATGAATGAGAATAATAGAAAGAAAGCTTGAGGGGAGTGCAGAGTGAAGAAGAGGTTTTTAACTTAGAATGGAGCAGAAGTGAGCAAGTTTCTGGCCAAGGTGAAGGAGCCAGACAGAAATTAAGGATGCAAAAGAGATGGAAAACTCTAAGACAATCCACTCTTAAAAAGGTGGGAATGGTGGAAACAAGCCCTTTGGGGTAAAATGCAGTTACATCCCTGAATGATCCATTCTAGTCATTAAGACAATTTCATTTATTCAATTTAATGTGTTTATTTCCCTTGTTCTTTAAATATTCCTTTAGGTAAAATATATATTACATTAGCATAAACCTTTTTTTGAAGCAGACAAATCCCATTGAAATTTTATAAAAGCAAAGAAACGGTTAAAACTCAACAAAACATTACAGAACACACAGAGAGAAGAATGCTGCTGTAATTCCTTGAAGAATTGAACCCTGTAAGAGACAATTTCTTCATTTTTATTTCAAATAGTGCCACGTGCATAAATCAATCTGTGGTCCCATTTTTACATTATTATTGAAAATGAATAAAAGAGCTACTTGGCTGTTGAAGATGTTACTCTATTTTTCTCAACAAGATTATGCAATGATATCCCAATTTTAACCAGCAGAATGAGTTGGGTTATGGAACAATTTATTCATAGAGACAGGACTCGCTTCATAAAAGGTAGACTCTCATGAAACAATGTGAGCAAGGTCTGAGTATTATTAGTTGCGCCCCAGATATTTTATTCCCAGTTCTGATGATAGCGAAATACACTAAACTGGCATTTGATACCATTTAAATGTTTATATGCTTTGGAAGGGCTTAAATGATTTGATCTCAAGAAACTGCTTACTGAATATCAAATATTCAGTTGATATGCCTTCTTATATACATCTTGTGAAAGCATTTATTAAAATTAATTAGTATTAACCCGAATTCTTTATTTAAAGGATAGGGTGATCCAGGATGACATCTGTCTCCATAACTATATCTGCCTGATATTAAGTTGCTTTCATACATGTTTTAGCCAAAATAATAATATATTAAAGTATTACAAGGTCAGGCAGCATCTAATTATTTATCACTGAAAATTTACCTCTAAAATTATTTTAAATTTTCTTTCATCTAAAAAACGTAAACATTATATTATTGTATTTCTGTTTCTGAGAGATATCACACATGAACATATATTCGAGTCTCAATATTTTATGACTAGAAAAATAACATCACCGAATAGATCTCTAAGTAGGCTTTCAAAGTGATTCATTTATTAATGATACAGTCAATAGTATTCAATATAAATTGAAGCTCTATGTAAATTTTCATAGGATTATATATTTGTAAAAAAAAAAAGACACACCACACTTTCCCACATGGGGTATTATTATTATTATTATTATTATTATTATTATTATCATCCTCATCTCGGTAAATATTTGGAACATATTTCCAAAAGAAAAATAAAACCCCTCTCCGTGGACTGCCATTGCTCTTAGGTAAGTTATTTAACCTCTGAGACTAAGCTAGGACTCCAAATTGGCTAGATTATCCATAGCTGTCAGTCATGCACTTGTTGCCCCTTCCCACAGTCCTACTGATAAACTATCATGCCCATAGAAAAAACTGAGTCATCATTAATCAAGCATGCCACCGGGCAAAAGCCTATTGTACTATTTGATATTTTGAACTATGTCTTTTGAAAAAGATAAAAACTAAATTTAAAAGAAATGAAAATTTAAAGACTGGATTAGAACATGAAATCATTTCTAGATATTGGTAGTGTTTCAGCCAGAGTCCACTCAAGAAAGCAAAAATCAAGCTAGATATTTCAAACAGAGGTGTTTAATACAGAGATTTGTCATGCAGGCATTGAAAGGCCACAAGTGGAATCCTGAGGTAACTTAGAGGAAACACCAGGAAAAGCCACCACCTCTAGGGCTGAGAAAACAAATAAAAAAGATGGTGCTTCTAGAACCCCAAAGCTCCGTGTTATTGTGGAATAGGAAGGGTCATCTTCATGGAGCTATTTTTTTCCCAAATCTCTGAGGAGAGGGTATAACCAGGTGGGTGCTAGAAGGTCAAAGAGACAAGGCTTAAAGGTGTGAAAGTGGAATTCTGGGGCTCATATGCCAGGTGCTAGGACAATTGAATAGGTGGGGGTGAAGGAGAGTAGTGGGGCTGCTATTCTCCCTGAGTAATAAAGTCCTTTGTCTCTGACCCGGGAATCCCATATCTCCTGTCAACATTCGTATGGCAGGCTAACCTATTCGCTTGCAAGTAGGGTAAAATCTCAGATCCTTCACAGTTTTTGAGAGAAACTTTTATTCAGTTCAACAGACATTCTCTGTGAAGCTACTGCTTACCCAGCTTTCTGGGGCATGTCCAATGTACACAGGATGAGCACTCTCTACCCTCAAGCAAGACACAGTATAGAAGGAAAGGGATGTAATCTGCCACCACCTCCATCACCACCATTGCCTCTATCCCACAAAAACTTGGCAGAGTAGAGAAAGTTGATGCAAGTCAGTTACCATGAATCACTCTGCTGTCAGTCTTCTAAAATGTTAATATTCTTCATCTGCCATTGTCTCCTCTCTTACTGTTTTTGCCATTTGGGTTTATTCTTTGCTGTATTTTTGGTGAAAAAGTTGTCAGAGGTCTTCTACCTGGCCTATTTAAACAGAAGTCCCTAAACTTTCATTTTTTATCTGATATGCTATGCATCTTTTTTGTTTGTTTCTGTACATACCAATGGACTCTAACTTTTCGGATCCTGCCTTATGAAAGGATAGCTGTTTTGATGTCATTTTAGGGGTGGAAATGGTATATATACCTTCACCAATAAACTCTTGCTTCAGGAACTTTGTTCTCTTTGGGTGGTGGAATACTTTGACCCATTAGCCATCATTAACATTGACATGCAAATGAGTCTTAAGTCTTTTTTGACAGGGGGAAAACCCAGAGGCCTCCTTTTAGGATTCTGGATTCTGATGATGATTTGCAAAGGAGTGTCTCTTGGAGGAAAGAGCTGAGGCTGGGATCTCAAAATACAACTGACCTACTTCACAATTTTACTTGGGGCCAGCAAAATATTTCTTCACTGAGCTGAGGTGTGTATCTCTCCAAGTCTCTAAATTTCCAGGAAATAAATAATGTATTGAACCCAAAAATCTTACTGAAGCTTCAACCACCCGTGATCTATCCTTTGCAAGGAAGAGAGAAAGCACAGCTTCTGCATATTCTGTCCATTAAAAGAGATTAGTTTACCTTTTCACCAGCTTAAACGAAATAGCAGCTCAATGGTCCTCCTAGGACTAACCAAATAAGAAAATCATGCTCTAATCAATGTTACTGCTAGGCTTAATAGTTTTCTGATATTTGGTCTAAATTTTATTGCTGTCAGTTGAGTGTCTCTTTTTAAGCGATTCTATTTGCCTCTCAATTATGTGCATATGTTTCATGTAATATATCTCCTTGTGGCAGAAGAGGAAAAGGACGCCGAGAATGATATTGGTTATTTAGTTTTTCTTGTTATTACAATCAATGGTTTCTTTATGATCATTTTGTTAAAACAGGCATTTATTAGGGTTTTTATTTTGGGCTCAGTGAAGTCAGTGCTGCTGGCCACTTATCCCCAGGATTTTTTCTCCCATCTGATGAGAAAGTCAGCAATGGCATCTTTTCATCAAGGTGCTTTTAAGGTAATTTTTATGTTTTTGTTTAACATGGTTCAAAGAACAACCCGAAAATATCAAGATACAGATGCTGATTAAAACACATGGCTGTGTGCTTCCCTGCATATATTGGCCCAGTGCCTGGAAGGATCGCGCAATAGCAGGTGGATGGGCTTGTAGCTGATACACCTAATATGAGAATGGACTATAATGAAACCCAGGCTGTGCTCCAGTGAAAATCAGGATCTTAATACCTTTGACTAAATCACTTCAGATCAATCTTCTATTATGGCAGAACTAACTAGTGGCTTCAAAATTAAAATCAGGAAGTACTTCAGTGTTATTATGCTGTTTCCATTATATTACAGGAATCCTAGACTTGGGGAACAATATCATGGAGCTGAACGGGTCCCAATTCTTTACCCTCCTTTGCCATATCAGTCTGACTCTCTCGTGGTCAAGTAACTTGCTAGAATCAATGGGATATGACCAAATATGTGCAAGCAGAACAATGCTTCCTGTCTCAACTCACGCTCCTATACTTTTAACACCATGAGACAATGAATGGGCTAGCTTCTGGTGGGTGAGAGAGACAAATGCCCAGTCACCCCTGTCACCTAGCGATAGTGAGCTTACCATTTGACTCTTCAATGACTCTAGTCTGGATCAGATGAACTATCTACCAAGCCCAATCTAAATGGCTGCCCCACAGACTAATGAACTAAATAAATACCAATTAGTTTAAGCCACTGAGATTTAAGGTGGTACCATTGAGCATTAGCATAGTAATTAGTAACTAATATTACTACTATTTAATTCAACAAACATTTCTTGAGTGCCTAGCAGACTCCTTTGATGATGCAAAGATGAGTAAGGCATAGTTCCTGTTCTCAAAGTGCTTACACACTAGTAAGAGACAAACTTGCTAACAAATAACCTCGATGGAAAGTGGTTCTAAATACAAGTACAAATATCTTGTTATGACGACACCACTCAGTTTCAACAGTTACAAAGAAGGTTTACAATGTGAAAACTTATTGCATCACAAGTGCCCCCCACATACACACACATTGTATCATCTGCATGATATGGGACAGAATCAGAGATATGGACTCCAACTATTTTGTCCAAAAAGTCCATATGGTTTTTCCCCATAAAATAAATGACACATTTTTCAGTTTCACCAATAATTTTATTGATTTGGATATTTTGAGTATGTCAGCTATCTCCTGCATGGTATAACACTGACTGTTCTAATTAATGTCTCAATTTGATCACTATTAACTTCTACTGGTCTATCTAACCATTGAGCATCGTCCAGCAAGAAATCTCCAGCATGAAATGTTGCAAACCACTTTTGACGTGTTTGATCAGTCACAGCACCTTCTCCATACACTGCACAGATCTTTTTCTTTCTTTTTGCATTTCAGGTGAGTTTTACCTTTCTTGAAATAATTCAGCATAATATACCAAAAATGTTGCGCATTTTCTTCCATCTTCAACATTAAACTGGCTACACAAAAATTCACCAATTTTTTTGTTTTTTTTTTTAAATGCATGTTGATATGACAGCTATCACAACACAATCTAACAAAATTGTTTTGAATGAAGTTAAAGACAACTAAGTACTACCTGAGCCATCTTACAGAAAAAAACAAACATTTTGGCCAACTCACTTCTCTAGCAAAGTAGGTGTTTGCTGGTCTGATGTCTAAGGTTCATAATGTTCACATATCTGTCCATTGGTGTTGGGGGAAGGATTCCCTTTCATCTCAAGCTCCAGTCAGGGTGTTACCTTGCCCATCAATGGGAATGAAATAAAATACTATTCACTTATCAGGGTCTGTGCAAAACTGATATCAAAGGGACATGATATCATAGAGCCAGCTGGTTGGAGAATAGAAAAGGATCTAATTAGAAAGGAGAACTGAGGCATCTTTGTCTAGTACTTCACTGCTCCAACTATGGTCCATGGACCAGCAGTATCAGCTTTAGCTGGAAATTCGTTAGAAATGCAGATTGTACGTCCCATTCCAGACACAGTGAATCAGAATCTTCATTACAACCAGAATCCCAGGTGGTTCTCACACACGTTGAAGCTTGAGATTAAAGTTTGAGAAGCACTGGTCTAGCCCACAGGCTGCAAATGCCTGTGAGCGAGCCTATCCAAGTGTATAGGTACAGGAGCAAACGCAAGCCTCAGCACTTTATGAGATGCATTTGAGTAATAATAGAGAAAAATAAGCATTATTTTAAAAATAAAAGAAATACAATAAAAACATTTTAAAGTTGCTACAGCATCAAACAATTATCAAAGAGGCCATTTCCAACTGAGAGATGAGACCTAACACAGGATGGTGAACTCAGTATGAATCTATGTTTCTCAATCCTGGCTACACCTTAGAAACACAGAGCTGCTTTTAAAATCCCAATGTCCAGATCCTTCTCCAGACCAATTAAATCACAGTCTTTAGTGGTGGGAATTGAGGGGGATGGTGAGAATGAGGGATGAACCCTGGCATCGTATTTTTTAAAGATCCCTAAGTGATCTTAATGTATAAGTCAAATTTGAGGACCACTGATGTAGAAGGTCACGGTAGCAGTTCTTTTCACAACTGAAGTAGAATAGCAAAGAGTGGAGTGATTGGAGTGGAACAGAAAAGAAAACATCAGTGTTCCACACACAGTCAGGGAATTACATTGAGATGCTTTTGTTCCATACACATATATGTGAGAGTGTATGTGTAGTGGATTATCCTACAAAGTACATTTCTAACTGTGGATCACTGCCAAGAAAAATTTTAAACTACTGTTTAAAAGTGAAGAGTGAACAAGCACATAAAAGACAGAGAGATATTCACAAATGAAGGACCTGAGTTTTTGAAAAAAATTACATCCCAGCACAGATGGAGTCAAGACAAGAACAGTTTAGGAGACATAATTACCAATCAACCTTACATAGAAAACAGAGGAATCTGGAATGTTCTGGACTAAAACTTAGAGCATTTTTGCTTGTTGTATGTACTTGTGCTCAAGCGAAAGGGAGAAAAATACACACCACGAGTTACTAATAGTGAAAGGTCACTTTCAAATAATCCGTTATATCCATAAAATCCCGATTTAGAGGATCTTTGAAGATATTGTTAGAGAGATGTCTGAAGTATGTAGGCAGTGAAATTTAGCAGATTAAACACCCCCAGTAACAGTGGTTCTCAACTTTGACCCCCACCCCTGAAAATCTGCTAAGAGTTACACACAGAATTCTGCATACAAATAAAAACCCCCGAACAAACCCATTTATGGACCATCTTCACAGTGTTGATCCCTAGATTAGGAGCCCCTGAAAGAATGTGACTTTGAGAAAGCTTGTTTCCATGTGGGCGTGCTACAAATTATTCAGCTATCCATTAACTGATGACAACTTGATATGCAGAGTTTTCATTTCACAGAATTAATAAAGCAGGGACCAGATTTAGTAATGAAGTAATCAAAGGTGAGGTCCCAGGAGTCGAGTTCTGAGGTTCTGCTGGTGGTGCAATGCACCTTTCTGGTGCTAGACAGAGCTTTCTATTCTTTCCTTCTGTCCTCTTTATCTCTCTCTCTCTATTTTAACAATTTTTGTGGTAAAACATACTTAATATAAAATTTACCATCTTATTTTTATAAGCATACAGTTCAGCAGTGTTAAGTACATTCACAGTGTTGTACAATCAATCCCCAGAACTCTTTGATCTTGCAAAACTGAAATTCTATGTGCATTTAACAAGAATTCTCCATTTTCCCTGCCCCCGCCCCTGGCAACCACCAATCCACTTCCTGTCTCTGTGAATTTAACTACTTTATGTACCTCCTATAAGTGGGGTCATACAGTATTTGTCTTTTTGTGACAGGCTTATTTCACTTAGCACAATATCCTCCGGGTTCATCTGTGTTGTAGCGTGTGTCAGAATTTCCTTCTTTTTCAAGGCCGAAAAATATTCCACTGTATGTATAGACCACATTTTATTTATCTATTCATTTGAGTTGCTTTTACCTTTGGCTATCGTAAATAATGCTGCTATATTAATGTTTTAAAAATTAATTGAAAGAGACTCACCCCAGAGAGCTGCCAGGAAGAACCTTACTTTGGGAGTCTAGAGTAATCCTAAAATGAAAGAAAGCACCATCAACCATCACCTAGAATGGAAGAAAGTGCAAACTTCAGATTGTAAGTTGTCACACAATAACTCGAAGGTAGAATGCTCTGTTTGTACAGAGAAGAGCTGATTTTAAAATCTCTTCTTTTCCTGATTATAAAAACAATACCTGATTATAGAAATAATATGTGCTTACTGTAGAAAATTTAGAAAATATAAAAAGAATAGCAAAGATATTGTCTGTAAGCTGTCATCCCAGAGTTAGTCACTGTAAAGATTTTGGTAGTTTTCTCTAGTTTTTCTGCTATATTATATAAATTAATATAAATGCTATATTATATATATAGATATATACAATTTTTTAAAACCAGTTTGGATCATAGTGTATATAATTTTATATTTCTTCTACATTTATAATACCACACTGTATTGCTAATGTTTTCTTATTAAAATTCTTTTTAATGTCTATATAATATTCCATTTCATGGATATAACCATTTCCCCATTGTTTAATATTTAAGTTCTTTCCAATGCTTTATCTGTCATAGCCTTCTGGTAAACATCTTTCTACAAAATCATTTATACACATTGTTGATTAATTTCTTTTGGATGGATAAGTGGAAGTAGAATTGTTGGATACGAACATACAAAGGTATGAATTTATATAAATCTCTTACTACTTATTGCCAAATTACTGGAAACCTTCAACTAGTTCAACAATATATAGTAAGAGATTTATAGAAATTCATACCTTTGGGTCTAATAATTCTGTAGTATTATGTTTTATTAGTCTTCCCTTATATGTAGGGCCAAAAAACAATTAGCATTTGCATTTTTCTTTAATATGCATTTTTCATAAGTTTAATGGCCTTTTGTGTTTCTTCTTGAAAGGCAAAACTATGGAGACAGTAAAAATATTAGTGGTTACCAGGGCTGGAAGGGTGGTGGAAGAGATGGGTGAATAGGTCAGTCATGGAGGATTTTTAGGGCAGTAAAAATACTCCATATGATGTCATAACAATGGATACATGTCATTATACTTTTGTCGAAACCCATAGAATGTACAATAGCAAGAGGTAATCACAATGTAAAGTATGAACATTTGATGTTTCAATTTTTACATTTAATTTTTAACTTTCCAAAAGTTATCTTGATACCTGTGAGAAGACAATCTGACTCAATTTTGGCCTACCCCCAACCCCACCAACTACCACCCATTTTTATTAAGAATTCTTTGGGCTATTGTTTAAGGTAGTTTATTAAGGACATATAATTTTATTCTTGGTTCATTAAGAGTTTCTGTCAAGAATGAATGTTCACTTTATTAAAGAATTTTACAGCCTCTACTAAGATGATAATGAGTTTTTTGGTTTATCTTAATGACATGATGATATGTATATATAATTTCCTAATTTAGAGCAACCTTTTATTACAAACCTAAATACAACTAAATCATAGCAGATGGTTATTTTACTATAACTGATTAATTCAATTTATTTCAATTACAATTACATCAATTGTGACTTTTGATCTTATACACAAGTAAAATTATGAATTACATTTTTAGGTTTGGTATCAAAATTACATTAATTTCATAAAATTGGATAACTTTCCAATAAAATTATCTTATTTGCTTTTATACCCATTTTTTAAAAACTAATATTTCTTTACATCTTGTCTTCTTTTCCAAAGAAGTACCTTATCAATTTATCAATTCTTCTATTTCTTAATCTCTGTTTTTATCTTTATCAATTGCATTCTCTGTCTTTCCAGTTTTTCTGTTTGAGTTGTTTTTCCTTTGGTTTGGGGGCTCTTTTGTGATGAAATATAATACATTCACACAAAAATGCACACACACACAAATATATACATATAAAGCTCAAATGACAATAATCAGAACCAGTTAATTACATCTGCCTCTTATAAGAAGAAAAAAATAGTTAAATAGAACATTACTTCATAGACAGTTGAATAGGCACAGCTTCTATTTGTGGAATTATCATGTACAAGGCCTGTCCAGAAAAAGTCCAGCCATTGTCAATATAACAAGAATGGTTTGCACATCATCCATGTAACCTGGCAGCCAAGAAGAGTGGACTGGAATGCACATGCATGAACAGTGACGACTCCACCGTACTACTCAGTGGGGACAGTAGATGAGTTGAGTGAGCATGTGTACTGTGTGGCTAGCACATTCAAAATGACTGAGCGCATTCAAAATGATAGAGCAATAAATCTGCATCAAATTTTGCTTTAAGCTTGAACATTACTCTGTGGAAACTATTTAGATGATTCAGAAGTTTGTAGCTATGGGCAACTGGTGACTGGAAGCTTTATCATGACAACACGCCCCTTTATGCATCACATCCCATGCAGAGGTTTTTGGAAAAACATCAAATCACCCAGGTAACTCAGACCCTCTGCAGCCCAGATTTGGCACCCTGTAACTTCTGTCTTTTCCCAAAACTAAAATAACGTTTGAAAGGGAAGAGATTTCTGGCCATCCATGAGCTGGCCATCCATGAGATTCAAGAAAATACTACAGGGCAGCTGATGGTAATTAGAGTAATTTGGGTGTGAGGCCCCAAAGTGTCCACTTTGAAGGGGACCAAGGCATCATTGTTCTATGTACAATGTTTCTGGTATCTTCTTCAATAAATGTCTCTATTTTGCATAGTACATGGATGGATACTTTTTGGACAGACTTCGTATATATGCTCATATCAAATCAGCCTTAAAATTATATTATTGAAACTATATTTTGTATATGTTATTCAAATCATTTTAGAACTATTGGTTGCAAGTGGCCTTTTGCTGGTTTCAATGGAATTTCTGTTATTTGCAACTAAAAAAACTTCTAAATTTTTATGTATTTTAGGAAGATTTCTCAAGTTTGTCTTCCATATTACTGGTTTTTTATTTTGACTTTTAATAACTTCTTTGTAGATTTTAATTCTTATTTTGTAGTTTGTTTTTTTATTTACATTTTCCCCATTTCAATAAGTTTCCTTTCATAGGTATCTTTATGTCGGTCTTGTCATTTCTCTTCTCTTCACAAAGAAGCCACGTCCTCAGGTATCTTTCTGATTATTTCAGACATACATATTGTAAAATTGTAATGCATTTCTTAGAAACAGTTTTTTCCAGAACCATGATCTTCTTTTGAATATAAAAAGGTGATATTTCTGTTCACATATGCTAAATCCCTAAATTGAATTTTTTTATTTTATTTACTTATGTTGGAGTTTGGAGAACACTATTGTTTGAGGCCATTGTTTTCCAATAAACTGAGCAAACGTCCTTGACTATTCTTAAACCTAAACCTGAAGTTCCAGTTAATGTGCAAAACATCTAATGTAGTGCCTATTAACCAGGGATGGTACCAGCCCAAAAGGAGAGTTTTAAATGTGGATGGGTATCTTATTTTGTGTGGTTGGCAGGCAGGCAGAGTAATACCTTTTCTAAAGGTGTTCATGCTGTAATCTTGGAATCTGTGGATATGTTATGTTAAATGGCAAAAGGAACAGATGTGACTAAGGTTATGGACCTTGAGATGGAGGGAGGATCCAGGATTATCCAGGTGGGCCTAATATGATGACAAATCCTCAAACACAGAGAACCTTTTCCACTTTTCTGAGTTGTGGTCAAAGAGAGATGCGATGATAGAAGGGTCAGAAGGAAGTTACATGAGAAGGACTCAACCTGCTTTGAAGACGAAGGAAGAGGACCATGGGCCAAAAAATATGGGATGGCCTCTAGAAACCATCAGCTGACAGCAAGTAGATCAAGACCTTGGTTCTACCACCTCAAGGAGCTGAATTCTGCCAACAACGCAAATGACCAGGAAACAGACTTTCCCCTGGAACCTTCAGAAAGATGTGCAACCTGCTGACACTTTGATTTTAGTTTGATAACATCTGTGTCAAACTTCTGACTTGTAGAATGAGAAGATAACTTGTTTAAAAGTCTAAATTTGTGGTTATTTATTATGGTGGCTTTAGAAATGAATACAAATTGTTATAATAACAGGCAGGTTCTATTTTCCAAAGATGATACAATATCTCCCTTGATATTCTTCCCATTGAAAAGTGGGTCTGCCCTTGACCTCCAGTCTGGGTGGGCTTAGACTCACCGTAGCCAAGAGTGCAGCAGAAGAGACACTGTTTGGCTTTCACAGTAAGGCCAGAAAAGGCTTACCACTTTCACCTGGTTCCCTGGAACACTCACACTCAGACCCCTCCACTGCCCTGTGTAAGTGTGATTATCTTAAGGCTACCATGCAGTGATAAAGCCCAACCACACGGGAGGCCTCTCAGGAGCAGTCCCAGTATTTTCGTTCTCCCAGCCCAAATGCCAGACACGTGACTGGAGGAGCATGTAGGTGATTCCAGCCCCAGCCGTTGATTTGCCCCAGCCTTGGAGTCTTTTCAGCTGAGGCCTGAATGGGGTAAAGAATAGAGCAATCATCTTTGCTGTCCCTGTCCAATTCCTGACTCACAGAATCTTTGAACACTACAAAATGAGTATTGTCCTATGCCACCAAGTTTAGGGCAGCTTTTACGCAACATTGATAACTGGAACACAGGGCATACTTCCTGAGTCAAATGCCCAGGGGCCAGTGAGGCCAACTGTCCCACACAAAAAGGAACCACTGCTTCAAAAGCAACCATGCTTCTATTGAAAAGGTGGCTCTAACACATTAATATATGTCTACTGGTGTAATGTTGCAGTTTTTCTCCTGCTCTCAATGTTTTCTCTGGCTAAGAGTTTGCAAAGCTTATTTGGAGAGTGTAGCATATATATGAGCCCAATCGACTCACCCAGCAGGTGGTCTTCCTCATGCCTTTTCTGTCTCTATTTCATTTATATCACTTTTCATTAGGTTAACTAAGAATTCTAAGATTTAATCTGTTTCTGTTCATTTGCCCCTCTGTTCATGGAAAAGGCTATACGTGCAAAGTGACACCCAAATGCTGAAAAGAACCAATAAGCCAAAGAACAAGACAGACAAGTTCAGCTTGTCAGTTTAGAGAGTTTAAGAAGGAACTTATATGCAGAAACAGGTCCTGGGCAGCCCAGGGAGTTTCAGATCTCGGATGCCTTCCTGCCCTAGACCACTCTCTTTCATTTCCCCTCAGATGTGGATCTATGTGCTCGGAGAAGAGTGCATGGGTAGTTGGGGGAGACTGAAAGACCAGGCAGATATCAGCAGGTGCCATGAGGAGCTAAGAGATAAGTGACATCAACAGCTTCTTGTCCCAGAGGAAAGAGTAATGGAAACTTCGTGACTAGCCCAAAACCTCTGCACATGTTCCAGAGTCCACCCAGCGGAAGGGGAGGAGGTCAAAAGGTCTGGGTTCAATCACTGGCAAATTAACCTGCTGGATTAGTTTCAAGATGGAGTCGGCTCTGTTCACACATGCTCTTTCTGTGGGAGTTGTCTCTGAATGCATGGGGAAATGGATACTGCTGAGGTTAGGTGGTGGAAAGAGAAGGTGCACAGTAGAGCTTCAGCTTTCACTGGCTCAGTTGGTGCTTGTTTATGTTGACCATACACCTGCTTTTGGTTTTTTAACTGCATGCTGGAGTTAAATGTAGACAGTGGGGGGAGTGGCAATTTTTTCACTGGTTTTTGACATCATCTGTCACAATCTGTTTTAGAGGAAAGAGCTTACAGAAAGTACATTTCAGTCCATCATCATTAATAAACCAGTCAGTTGAAATCCCGCCTGGACCTTGGCAACTGTTCCTCCCTTGTTTTGAGTCCACAGCACCATTGCCAGTCTTCCTCCTTTTCTGTATCTTTGTGAGGATTTTAAGAGGAACTTGTAAAGCAGCCTCTCAGAATGTCTCGACAATCCCCTTGTGAATCCAAATTGTAGGCATTCTTTTAAAGGCTTTTGCCCAAGGAATATACCTTCAATATTTTAACATAAGATGTGGAAGTTAGATGAGAGAATAGTCTGGTATATGGAATTTAGCTCTACTCCAGCTTTTCAGGAATGCATCTGTTCATGTCTTAAGGCATACATAAATGAATTGATAATTGGATATCAGGAGTTGGCTACATCTGTGACACTTTGACACCACAGAATTTGGAAGGAATAGCATTATATTGGAAAGAATAGCCTTATGTTCTTCAAGTACATTTGATAATACAGTGTTTCAACCTCTGGTGTTCTATGTATAGTTTAAATTAAATGTAAATATTTATTTAATTAATTAAATACAGTATAACATCTAATGCCCTCAGATAAGCCAAGTTAAATGGCAAGATGAAAATTATTCCATATTTATTCATTTTAACTGAACAGGTAAATAATAGTTGAACACAGATGATCTCTGGAGGGTTTGTGAGTTTAAAAGTAAACAAAACCATAGTATGTTAGTTTTCCAGGTTCATAAAGTCAACTCATTTAAGGGGAAATAGATACCAACAAAGAACCATGAGTTAAAGAAAACTACTAAAATTTGAAACAAAAAAAGGAATAAAATATTGGCACTACCCATAATATATCTTAGAAAATGCGTTTCTTTCTATTTGGCTTAGAACACTGTAGCCTTTATTCAGTCACCTATTAAACATTCACTTGTATTATGCTGTACATTACTCGAGGCTTCGTCCATAAAATAAAATTCCCAAACTGAATCCATAACTCTTTCATAACCCTTATCCCTGAATATGCATGACTTCCCATTACTGTTTATAGTTAGGACTTCTGTCTTTAGAGTATATGGGCACAGAAAACTATGTTATCTTTGCCATGGGAACTATAATTTTTAAGGCACTGCGCTTGTAAAATCTTTACCTTTATCATATTACCATGATGCGGATTTTGTATTTTATAGAGGATTGCATATCGAGGGAGCACGGTATGGTGCCGGTGGACGGACTGAGTAGTTAGTTACTTCGTGGTGTGGCTTGTCCTTTTAAAGCAGCAGTCAGGGAGCTCTTCCAGTGTCACAAGAAACTTGATCAGCTTCTAAGGCTGGCTACCTACTGCTTCACTCATTACCGCCCATTTTTTAGTCTCTCCTTATATTTTAATTATTTGCCATGTCCTCTATCATGGGATTTTTGCACTGCTTTCCTCTACAGTAAACAGAGAATATTTTCATACCATATTGATATTGGACTTGGCCATATGGCTTGCTTTAGTCAATAGAAGATGGGCAGAAGTGATTGCATACCGGTTTTGAGGCAAAGCCTTAAGAGTTGTTGAATGTTTCTCCTTGCTCCTCTTACCCTCCTGCCATCTGCCATGAGCAGAATATGAACATCCCCTATGTGGCTGCTGGTCCCAGAATGAAGAAGGCATGTGGAACAGATGTGAACCTAGCCCAAAGGCTGGAGTCCAGCCTAGACCAGTTTGGCCTAGCCAAGCCCAAGCTAGATCATGTGAACTACAGCCAACTGCAATCCCTGAGCAAGATAAATAAATGCTTTGGTAAGTCATTAAGATATTGGAATTGTTTGTTATGAAGCATGGTTGCAACAATAGCTAATTAATACGTCTCCCATTGTTGATGGTTTTCATGCATTTGTCTACCTATGTGCATGCTCTGTGCTTTTGGCTGGCTATTCAGATGGATGAAATCAATTGAGCATGCCAAAGAGCACATGAGACTTTTTTTTTTTTGCTCTGAATTCCTAAGCTAGCAAAGAGCTGTTGCATACCTTCAATGTTCAAATTTCAGTCTCCACTTTAAAGGACTTCTGGGTGGACATTCAACCTAACAAAACTACTATCTGGTGATTTGAAGGCTCAACAATTTTTGATTCATGAATTATGACTCATCCATTCAAAATGTAAGGGGTTCTATTAAAGACACTCTTCCTCTTATACCATGTGTTTGAAGCACTAACACATTTTAGCAAGCATCTGGACATTCTCATGAATTAGCATGTGAACCTAACCAACATTCTTCATTTGAGTGGACCAACTACTAATATCTTACTTATACCAAGGTCTTGCTTGGCGTGAACAGACTCTAGGATAGCCTCCAATTATCCCTTCCTCCTAGTACCCATGCCATATGTAATACTTTCCTGTAAGTATGGAAAGGATCTGTAACTTGCTTCTAACAAACAGCATATTGTAAAGGTGACGAGATATCATGTCCATGGTGATGTTATATGAGATTGTTATGTCTGTCTTGTTAGAAAATGTTCTCTTGCTGGATATTTTTAAAAAATTATTATTGATTTGGAGAGAGAGGAAGATTGATTTATTGTTCCACTTTTCCACTTTATTTGTTGATTCTTATATGTGCCCTGACTGGGGATCGAACCTACAATCTTGGCCAAATGAGCTACCCAGCCAGGGCCTCTCTCTTGCTGGTTTTGATAAAGCAAGTTGCTATGTGGTGGGCTGCCCTATGGAGAGACCCACTTGGCAAAAAACAGAGGGCAGCCTCCAGTTGACAGCCAGTGAGCAACTGAGGCCCGACATCCCGTAACTGGCAAGGAACTGAATTCTGTCAGCGACCATGTAAACCAATCAAGATGGGAGCTGCAGCCTCAGCTAATACCTTGATTGCAAACAGGTGAGAGATCCTGAAGCCGAGACCTAGGTATGCCATGAACTGTGAGATTATAAATGTATGTTTTTTAAAGAGTTTCACTTGTGGTAATTTGTTATATTGCAACAGATCCCCAAAACATTGTTCAACCATGTACCAAGTTGATTTCCATAATGTGATACATATTTGCTTTTATTCATTTTAAACATTTATCGAATACCTACTAGATGCTAAGCACTTCTTAAAACACTGCTGACGCAGAGATGAATACAACATACTGCTTGCCCTTGAGGAGCTCACAGTCTAGGGAATGCCAGACATTCAAGCAGCTGGTCATAACACAATGGGACAGGCGTTATAACAGGGGTACGAACTGAATGGTGTAAACTGTGTTGCTTATTTACCCTTTTCTTGGCACATTTGAAGCCTACATCTGGGGAAAATGTAAGGGGCTCATATGGCGTACAGACATCATGAAATCACTGTGGAAAGGTGTTTACTAAGGAACCATCTGTACATTCCTGACCAAGAAAAAGTAATCCAATGAAAATAATTGCTATCACAGGAACAAAAGCTTCAAAGAAATGGCTTTACATAATTGTGATCATGATTCCATTATCCTTTTACAAAACTGCGGAAAATCAAAACTGATTATCTTCCTCCAGTAGGTTCTTCCTCCTTGTAGGATAATGCTCTGAGATACGGTACTTCCAGAATAAAAAAGCTAAGACATTACTTGTACTGCCACGCCACTTAGGCACATTAGTAGGCATATCATGTATGTTCGAGCAGTACAACAAAAATACCTTTTTTTAAAAGTATGTTCTTTAAAAAAATATGTTATTTATTTATTTTTAGAGAGAAGGGGAAGGAGGAAGGGAAGGAGAGAAACATCAGCGTGAAACAGAAACATCGATCAGTAGCCTCTCATGTCCACCCCGGCCTAGGATCAAACCTGCAACCCACATGTGGGCCCTGATCAGAAATTGGAACCAGTGACCTTTCACTTTACAAGACAGCACCCAACCAACAGAGCCACACCAGTGAGGGCAAAAAAAAAAAAAACAAAAAACCTTTTTTTAAAAAAATTTCCAATGTAAAATCCAGAATTTACTATTTTGTGTGTGCAAACTGTGAATCTCTATCATTATGGTCATGTCTACAATAATTTGCTTCTCCTACAGACTGAAGATGTACTTTGCTAATAAAAACTTTTCTGATCAAGACTCCAAGATATAAAATAACATAAAATATCTATTTTTTAGTTAAATGGTTACCAGGTGCTAAGTACCTTACTTAATGGTGGATTGTCTCAATTAATGCTCACATTCACCTGATACGTTAGAGACTATTAAGCCCCATCTCATATGTGGAACCAAAGCTACAGAGGTTAAGCAATTTAAGTAACTTGCTTGAGATTACATCATTAAGAAGTAAGGGGAACTGAGATTTGAACTTGGGCAAATCTACTCCTGCCTCTATGTACTTAACCTCTGTGCTATACTGCCTCATAATGTCCCTGACTGCTCCAAGATCCTTATGGGCAACTCTGAGCATGGGTGCTCTGGTGATAATGAAGAGCAAAATGATGCAAAAATGAGCCTATAAAATTAAAGGATTTGCTGTTCCTCATATATCCATTAATGTCAACATGATTTTCTTTAAGGGCAAGTAGACTTACCTATTTGTGTTTTAAAAGTTGATTTAGACAGTCTTTTGTGAGATTCTCCACATATCAACTTAGTTAACAGAATACAATATCTTACATATTGTCTCAGTAGGGTACAGGGTATACAGATTTTAAAAAAAGACTTAAAAATCTAGTGGCTTACACAAGGTAGATGTTTATTTCTCTCTAATTTAAGGACGTCTTGGGGAAGTCAAGGTTGGGAAGGCAGCTCTTCATGAAGCGATTCAGGGAGGGACCGAGTTTCCTTCTACCTCGTGTGTCTGACAGACAGCTCGGCACACTGGAAGCTGGGTCACCACCATGTCTGTGTCCAGGTGGCAGGGATAGAGAAAAGGCAGTATAGGGCAAGCAACTTTCTTTTAATCAAGTAATGTGGAAAATGTACACGTTGCACCTGCTTATACTCCATAGATGCAAACAAAGTCACACAGCCGCATCCAGCCACAAGGCAGAGTGGGAAATGCAGTCTCCAGAGAGATGGCCATATGCCCAGCTAAAATTCAATTCCAGTGAAAGAAGAGAAAAATGAATTTGGAAAGGAAGAAGAGCTCGCAGTCTATCACACATAACTATGCAGACACCACATACAAATTAATCTCTGGTTTCAGCTTTTTTTTTCTTGGTAGGCTCTTTGTAAAATAATATCATTCTTGTTTTCCTATGACTTGCATGAGTGTTAAAATGACTTTCAAGCCTGTTACCTATCACTATAGCCTAATATCACTGATTCATTTGTTTCATAACTGCTAATAATATCTGCTCTTTAATTGCAGGGTTAGTAAATGGGTAGTTACTTTATATTAGGTGAGAACATTTTGAAAGCATGTATAAGAAGGTTGCATACATGTGTTGAGTAAGTAATGGAAGGAATGCATTTATCTGTCAAGGATCTCTTTCCCCATCTTACAAATAGCCACAGCCCTTCTTCAGGAAACTGACTCTGTTCCCCTCCTTGTAGTTGCCAGTGGGATGGGGGAAACCTTGCAAGTGCTGCTGAGGAAAGCTGCCTTAGGGAGTTCTTTCTGCCCGCAACTTCTCAGACTCTGCACCACCATGGTATGACCCATCAGAGGACCCTGGCCTCAGGAACATGACCTCTTCCTTGTGTCTCTTCGACTCAGGGGTAGCACAGTTCCTTCCTGCTGTTGCTAATCTCTGAGTCACCTCCCCATCACTGGGGCTCTCGGCTCTTCCATCATCTGTGTACTCATCCCCTGTATTAGATTCCCTGTTGCAAATAATTGAAGTGGTTTCTAGTCTCCTGATCAGACTTGACTAATGAAACGGCCTGCTGCCTTGAGTTGTTATTAAAGTTCCAGTCATGCAGAAAGACTAACCAGTTGCCTTTTAATCCCAATTCTCCATTCTCTCAGAAAGAGAGGCTGGTTGGACCTGTTTGCTTCAGTATCCTGATGGGCTTTGGGGGTGCGGGAGAAGGGAAAGGCGATTGAGAGTTGGTGGGAGATATCCCTTATTATGAGCTCGACGCCAGCCCCCAAAGTATCTTCTGTAGCAACACTAAATGGGGACTGGGATACCCTTGTTATCCTACCACACTTCTGGTAATTTTTATTATTAACCTCACAATCTTTTGCAATCTTAATTATCTTCAGAGTCAAAATAACTCTTAAACAATCTTTCTTATTTTCTTAACAATGAAAGGTTTTCACTTGTTATCTCAACCTGGGGTTAGCTCCATTTTAATGGGTGGCTCTGAAAGATGAAAAGTTCTTCAAAACTCAAAATGTAAAAGAATTTAAAAACGTAAGTTTTCTTGTTATTTTTTGTAACTGTGACCTGTAGCTCTGGTCTGAGGGAGGGCCAGAGGAAGTCATAGAATGGGGTATATTTTAGTTCAGGCTCCCGGAGAAGCAGATGCTAAGGTGAGATAGGATGTACAATAGTTTTAATGAGAGAACACCAATGAAGGATAAAATGAAGGAAGGAAGAGCAGGGTGGGAGAACTATCAGGCCACGATGCAAGTCTGACACCTGTAAAAGCTAAGGGGAAAGGAGGAAAGTTGGCTAGGAAAATCCTAAGACCGCAGCCAGTTCTCAGAAAGCTTGAACAGGCCTTTGGGGAATCCTCCAGCCAAAGCCGACCATTAGAGCCAACCTGCATTTCCTGATAATGAGCCTGCACTAATATCTCTGCCCTGCTCAATCTTTGACTCGGAACATCCCAGGGGAAATGTGGCTTCAGCATAAACACAATGGTGGATCCAGCAGGCGGCAACTGAGACTGAAATTCAACTATGCTCCCTGCAGCGGGAGATCTGAGCAGGGTATTTCCATAAACGAACATAAAAGGTAGCAAAGGAGGAGATGATTCCTGACATCAGTTACACACACAGCCCACACTTACCACACCCATCTCACTGCCAGACTGCAGATGCCCATTGTGTCATCATGTTAGTCTAGGCCACCATGGCAATTTCAGGATCTGATGGTGGCCTATTTACCCAGGTGAGCTGAGTGGAATGGAGGACAGAAGAGCCAGTGGACAGAATATAGATGTTGGCCTGGCTAGAGTGGGTCCAGGCTGTGCCCGCAATAGGCAGAGGGCTGGGAGAGAGCTTCCACCTTGCCTAGAGAACACCAGCTGCTTTTTTTCTTTTTGAGCTTCCCTTTCTCCATGCCCTAAGACAGAGAATGATGCACACAGATGCTAAAGCAGAGAACCAACTACCGTACCACACATGTAGCTGCAAAATTGTCTCAATTGTTTTTTTCTAAGAATGCTGATGTTGGTTCAAATTTAATTTTCCTAGCTTAAAAATATGAATTGTATTATCAGTAGCGTAACTCAAAATGAACTTCATACAATGTTTATATTTTCTAGAGTTATTAATCATCAGCTTTATTACTTAGGTTTCTTTTTCCTAGATTAGATTGCAGGCCACTCTCAGCCCCGTCAATATCTCTGTGCTGACTGGGGACAAGCAGACTCCTCATGTTTTTTTTCTGGGAGACTAAGGATAGGAGAAGCCAGAGAGGAGCTGTATCCCTAGAGCCACAACTGTAGCCTGAAAGATGGGGTCATTGCTATGGCTCTCCACAGCTGGGCCTCCTAGTCTTGAAATCACCAGGATGCAGGTGATGGGAGATGCCTGGGCTGGTTTCCCATGTCTCCTCACTTCCTGCCTGCCAATAAACCCCTAAGGTAATCTGAATGCATATGTGACTCTTTTATGAAATGTGGAAGAAAATGACTAATTTTCAGTAGTTCAGGAGGCAGATGATAAGGATCGGAGGTGAGAAGATGTTAGTGGGACTGGAGAAGGAACCGCATTACTTGGTGCCTGAATGTTGCAGGATAAGGAAGAGTCAAGAAAAGCTTCAGGGTTATCTGCTTGCGGCTCAGGGTGGGAGGGGGAGATAATGCACCACGAGTACAGGTAAGAGCGCAGGAAAAAGGGAAGATTTGGAGAGAATTTGAAAAACTCAATTTACGCAGGTTGAGTTTGAGGTGCCAGTGGGACCATTTGGGACATATCTCTAGTAGGGAGCTGGATATATAGGTCTGTTCTGGTTGTTTATTGCTACCTAACAAACCACTACCAAACTCGGGCTTAACACAGCAACAGACTTATTTGCCTACAATTCTGCAATTTGGGCTTGGTGGAGAACTTGACCAGGGTTGCAGAATCCACTTCTAAGATGGCCTCACTCACATGGGTGGCCTGTGTCCAACGAAGTACAGCTGGGGCTATCAGCCCAGGGCCCCCATTGTCCTCCACTCGGCCTCTCGGAATGGCTGGGTTAGACTTCTCACAGCACGGTAGTGTCAGAGCGGCTGGGTTTCTTACCTGGTGTTTCCCCCAAAAGGCAAAAACAGAAGTGACTGTCAAACACAAAAAACAAACAAGCAAGGAAATAGATTTTATTTTGGCTACTGAAATAGGGAGAGTACCCAGATTTGAAGACTAAGACCAGAGTGACTTTGCAGGGTAGTTGTGCTTTATGCTTTTATATGGAGGAGTAGACAAGTTATAGGTGGAATGACTACAGTTGGGATTATTTTGTAATCAGGGGACGTCTCTATCAGTTAGAAAATGTTTATCTCTGAGTCTAGCTAGTTTCAAGAGGACAAACAGTTCTAATCTCAGTTAATCATTCACGAGACGAACAGGAAATTAAAGGAGTTTTGTCTGAGCTTGTGAACAGGTTTAGGCAAAAAGAGAAAGGTCTGTGTTTGGCTTTGTCACAGGTAAACAAGGAGTCATCTTCCAGTCTTATGAGAAAGAGTGGATAGTGGATCTTACCTAAGTCATACGGGGAAGGGTGTGTTTTTTGTTTTAATCCATTTCCCAGAACACAGACAGGTGGAGGGGTGGGGATTTCCTAATACGCTTCTGTTTCCATCACTATAGCTCTGGTAAAGTTCAACACGGTCACTGCAAAGCCTTCTTAAGGCCTAGGCCTAAGCTGCCACAGTCATTTTTGCCACATTCTATTGTTTAATGCAGGGGACAAGTCCAGCCCAGATGCAAGGAGTTGGGATTACACAAGTGTGTGCATACTGGGAAGGTACTGTTCATTAGGAGCCACCAAAATTATATTCTCCTACAGAGTCTGAACCTTGGGTTGGATATTTAGAATAGGAAGCTACTTACATGCACCAGGTAGTAACAAACTACTTGGTAAGATCATTCTGTAGGTGTGTACACTGGTGAGTGCGGTGAAGTGTCTGTCAATGTTGCAGACACAAAAGATTGGAGTTTCAAGGGTTGTGACTAAAGGGGCACACTCCAATAGTCCACTTTGGCAGCGTGGACTATTGGAAGGCACTCAAGGTCCAATAGACTCAAGAAAAATTTTTACCTGTCACTAAATTACTAAAAGAATCTATATAGATTGTGTGTCCTAGAAAGAGCTATTACCAGACTTACCTTTTTATCTGAATGACCTATCTGTATGGCAGGACAAACGTTTAATTGCCAAACATCTGCTCTTCTGATTTTCCTGTGAATTACCTTTTCCCTCATTTAAACCCTGTTCCCCATCCCATTCCTGAGCTAAGGCTCAGTACAGCAGGTCCTCAAATAATGTCATTTCTTTCAATGTCGTTGCGTTATGTTGATGAAATGCCCTAGGAACTTGTTTATATCAATTAGCTTATGGTAAAATTGATTTTGTTATATGTCGTTTCACTTAAAGTCACAGGCCTATCAACAATGTTAAGTGAAGACTTACTGTGTAAGACTCAACTGCCCAACTTGTCTTGGGTCTCATGTTCTTTTGGGACCCCATGTGTATGTAATTAAATGTTTTTCTCCTGTTAATCTGTGCTATGTTAATTTGATTATTAGACTAGGCAAAGAAACTGAAAAGATAGACAATTTTTCCTTTTCGACATGATTTTCCTAGTTTCTCAGAAGCCCTTGTTAATATTGTTTATTGCTCAACATTTTCCCCAACATTTTCTGGGATTTTTGGTTGTTCGTTCTGTTTCTTGAACACTATGTCAGTATTCGCTAGTTTAACAGTAATGATGACTGGTCTAGTCACAACTGTCAGTAAGCTTTTACATTTTAATTATTTGTCCTATTAAATCTGTCCAGAAGCACTGACTTCACCGGTCCAGGTTCTACATCAAACAGGGACAACAGAAAAAGAGGGAAACCCTATGTAAAGGGCAGTGCTGGACCAGGAAGAAAGGTCTCCCACACAGGGACCCTCTCTGAAGCTAACCTTTTGAAACCTGAACTTTCTTTCCCTTGGTTTCCCTTTGCTGGACTCAACAGTGTCAATTTCCTTCGGAGTGCTGGCTGAAGATAGGCAAATAAGAGATCATAAATCTTTTTTACTAGGTGAAGCATTTACTACTCTAATTAGCATTGCCATTCAAAGACTTTCCTATTGGGGAAACAAACACTAGCATTCCACGTGTGCTTGGGTTAAAGGGAATCTTAAATCATGATTAAGCAGAAGTGGAGGGCAGCAAGACACAGGGTTTAGGCATTGCCTGTATTCTGATAGTCATCAAAACTTGGTGCTGACATGCCGCAATGTTAAAGACACACCGTCCTAGTTTATGTGGAAAAGATAAAACCCCAGTCTGGTATTGTGGGTTTGTAAAAAATAACTTATATATTATTTCTGCGTGGGTTATGTTATAGTAGGCCAGAGCAATATGCTAACAAGCCCCCCAGATAGAGTAGGGTACATTGCACAGAGGAAGTGACAGATAAACAGGGTCTTGAAGCATGAATAGGAGTTTACTCAGCTATAGAAAACTAATGAAGACAATTTACACATAACAAGGAAATGCAATTTCTTAGGCCCGGAGAGTTCAGTGGGCGGACATCCCCCCTTTCCTCTCACTCTCACCAAGTTGGTGGTGAGTGTGAGTACTTAAGTCCCTGCGGCAGGTCCCAGATTCCAGCTGCACGCTGGTGGTGGTGCAGTTGTGAAGCGGGGTTGAAAGAGGAAAAAAATTTAACAAGCCTCCCGCGCATGCGCTCTCTCAGCCGGCGGCACACTCCCCACCTCGAGCCTCGTGGGGCCCCAAACACTTGGCCCCCAGAGGGAGCACGTCGCGCGTTCGCGCAGTCTCCAAGCCTAGGCGGGCGCCTGCGCACGAGCGTTCTGGACCCGAGAGCCCGGGGTTATTAGAGGTGGAGCGCGAGGAGGGCGCGCGGTAGGAGGTGGCCGCCGTTACGGCGCGAGCGTGGTCACGTGGTCGCTGGACTTCGCCGCCGCCACCACCCCTCCCGCCCTGTTCTCTTTCTGGTCGGGCCGGTCGGTTCCACGAGCGCCTGGCAGAGACTGAGAGGGAGAGAGAGAGAGATTGAAAGAGGAGGGAGGAGGAGGATTCAGGGAGTAGGAGCTGGGGAGCCCTTCTGCGCCACAGGTAAAATAAAATGATGATGATGATCGTAAAAAAGCTGAGCCCTCTGAGCGCCTCTTCCTTCCTCCAGTGCATCCCCTACATGCAGTGACTCCCGCCCCGGCTTCCCCCTCAGCCTCTCAGGAGGAGCCCCGAATGCTGCCTCCCCTCTCGTTGCTGCTGTAGCTACCGCCTCCTCACGGGAAGGCCTGAGGGTGCGGGTGCTGCCGCTGTTGCCGCCGCCACCAAAGGGTAGTCGCACCGCCCCGTGCGTGTGCGCTTCCCCGGCGGCGTGCGGGTTGGGTGGCGGGAGGGAGGCTCCCCAGCTCCAGGGCAGGAGGGCGTGGAGACTGCCTTCCTCAGCCTGCCTGCTTTACCCTCTTGGAGAGATTGGGGTCTAGGCTGCAAGACAAGCTGCAGCCAGAGGGCAGAGCATGGTGGCTGGACTAAGGCTCAACTTCCTACTTGGTAAATTTCCCTGTTCATTTCAGCGCTGGGTAGCACGCTTCCTTTGCAAGCCGGAAGCGAAACTGACCGGCAATCCCAAATCTTTTAAAATGCAACCTTTACAAGAGATAGAAACCTTTCTCACTTTTGAGGCAACCAAGGAGACCTTGTTTTAGTACGACTTAAATTTATTCATCTGTAAAAACGTGCAAGTTGAGAGGCCTTTCAGGATGCGAGAAAAACTTCGCTGAGGGTGAAAGTTATTTCCCCCCACCCTACTTTTCCTGGAAAAACAAACAAATCTCTCAAAACAATTTTAGGTTCTACAAATGACTTTTTCATGCTAGTTTTAATTCCAGGAATATGATGTATGCTTAAAATTTACATCCTTAAGCTTTTTTTAAATGACTTAAAAAGTTTCATTTGTCGACTTTAAATTGGACTGAATCCCGAAATTTTAGCCCGCAGATTGCACACATTTGGACCGGATTTCGCAGAAATTTCTAGACCCAGGCATTCTTTTGTACTCTTTGGACAATAAAATATAGTCTCAATAAAATTATTGCATATTACTAGTTTTGTGCTGATGCACTAAATAGTGACTCAAAGCAGGAAGCATTAACTAGGCATTGCTGAAAATAGTATAAAATCTTTTGAACGCTTTTGATATCACTGGTAAAGAATTCAATTATATGTTGGTTATTTCTCATAATGAGGTTTTCTGATTCCACATCTTGCTGATTTCACAGCATATGTCTGAATTCACATGGAAAATCGAGCATTTTAAAATTATACAACTATGCGGTAGTCATATAGAACATTGCTTCTCAAACTTTAATGTATATAGGAATCCTTTGGGACTCTTGTTTAAAAATGCCACTTCTGGCTCAGTAGATCTGTGATTCAGCTAGGTATGGTTCTAGGTGCTGCTGGACAAGGAACCATCCTTGAGTTGCAAGGATGTAGATAACTTGTGTGATAAATAAAATGATGTGTCATTGAACAAGTGCCTTTTAATAATTCACGCTGGCTATAGAGGTGACTTGAGAGAAAGGGCAAATAGCAGGATGAACTGCGAAGGCTTCTCTTAGGGAGATTCCTTATGCAAAGTGAGTAGGCCAAGTTTGGGTCCCAGGGAAGGGGATAGCAGCAGAATTGGGGCAGGGGCTGCCCCAACCAGGAAGAGTGCAGGTACCAGGTGTGTATGCTGTGTGGTCTGCGAATTTTCCATGGAAGCTTGCTGTACTTCCAGCTGAAGGAATTGCTCAGCTGTAGGTAGTTGGGTTTTATCAACGTATGTTTCTGAATGCACTGCGGGGATGAGTTTCTTTAATTGGTGGAAGTATTGAGTGTGTGCTCTTTCTCTGAAATGCAGCCTCATGGAGAATTGCTGTTCCGAGCCTTGGAGGCAAACTTTTTAAACAATTAAGGGTCTCCACCTGTAGAGGGTATGCTAAGTGGATTCAGATTTTTTCCTAATGTAATAAAACATAAATTGAAAAGTTTGAAAGTGTTGTACAAATCCTCAAATACCTTATGTATATAAAAATGGTCATATTGTACTTAACTTTAAAACAACTTTATGGAAGTATAACATCAACTATTTTTATACTGTAATTTTTATAATCATTAGTTCTTACTTTACCATTGTTTATGTTATTAAGTAATATTTCTGACAGTACTTTTGAAGTAGTTACTAAGTACCAGGCACTGTTCTAAGCGCTTTACCAATCTTAACTGATTTAATCCTCACAACAACTTTTAAGGAAACGGAAACAGAGAAAGTCACGTGTCAGGTTTACACAGCTAATGCCCAGCTGGGGTTCTGGTTGGCTGACTCTAGAGTCCACGCTTTTCACAATTCTCTGTGCCGCCTTTTTAGAAGATAAATTAATGATATTCTTTTATGTCTCTTTTCCTGTTGCTAAGAGTTATGAGCTTTTCTTACATTTTAAAATTCAAAATTGTCATCCTTTTTAAAATGTCTCCTATTCTTCCCCATTTAGAAATGAACTAGTATTTGTTCTTCAATGTTTGCAGTCATTTGTGAATAACATACTGAAATTTGCAAAGATTTATTTTGTTTGCACTTGCTTGCTGGACCAGTCTCTTCAGTTTGTATGTCACTATTAAATGCAAAAGTAGTATCTGCTTCTGGTTGACCCTGCAAGTTTTCAGCCCTTTATTTCCTGCCTATGCCTGAACTCAAGACCTGTATGTCTTTTTGGCTAGATAGGCAGAGAACTGGAATATAGGATCTCTGTGTTAGCATTTTGTATCTTTAGCACCTAGTATAGGTGCTCATTAGACATCCATTAGTTTGTATGAAAAATATCTAAAGATAATATCATTCAGTCATTGTTCTGTGCTACATGCAGTATCTGTGACTGACTCCATGAAAATATTAATTTCAGATTTATTTGTCTTTTTTTAAATTTACTGATTTTTGAGAGAAAGGAAGGGGGATGGAGAGAGAGAGAGAGAGAGATCAGTTTGTTGTTCCACTTAATTTATGTATTTATTGGTTGATTCTTGTATGTGCCCTGACTGGGGATCGAACCAACAACCTTGGCATATCGGGATGACACTAACCAACTAAGCCACTAGGCCAGGGCCTGTTACTCTTCTTAACTCAGTTGCCTAGGAAAGGTGGTTATTGTATTGGTTTTTTTGAAACAAAATAGATATAGGAAGTTTGAAATAAGCATTATAGGCATTTGCAAATTCTCATTAATTTTTGTAGGTCAGGAAATCTACATTTAGAAGAATGATTTACTGTCTAAAATTGATTAGGCTTAATTTTATGTAATAATTTGTGACAGAATAGTTATGATGTATCTGTCTAAAGAAAATGATGCTATGGATGTGTATCTTAGGTCAAGTAATTACAGTGTGATTGTTTAGCCTGCCATGAGAAATTTTTTTCTTCTGTTACAAAAATTAATGCCTATTGTGGAAACTTTGTAAAAATAAATTGTCAAAAATAATTACCCACTCTGTTTCAAACTTTTAAAAGTTTTTTTTCAGGGTTATTTTTCCTTGAGAGAGGCTGAAAAAAAAAAGATTTGTATTGCAAGTACTAGTTTTGAAAGATGGGTCACAATTTTGGTTAGCAGGAATGTTTTATTGTTACTAAAAATTTGTTCCTAAATAAGATGAAAATTTGAACCAAAGTCATTAGGTTTCCACTTTTTTGTAGTGAGTCTTCAGAATACTTAGGTTAGTGAGAAGTAAGCTCCCACTTCTGATATAACTGCTCTGGGGAGAGCCTTCCTCCTTCTGATGGAATTGGGGTGATAACAGTGCAAGTAAACTGACTCTAAGTTACAGACCCTGGCTGCAGAGGCATGCATTCTGTTTCCAGATAATTACTGGGGATCAGTATGGACCTGTTTAGAATTTCTCAGAATAGGTACCTTTGGAGTTGTCTCAGTAGCTACCTTGCAGGTAACTCCAAGAGGAGTTACTAATATTACATCTCTTGCCATCCTGGGGTGAGACAGTGGATTGATTACCCTGGATCTCTGGTAGGGCTTCCAGGGGGAGATGGAGTTGATAGGAGATGGGTAGGTGGTACCACTATTTCCATCTCTGTTTACTACGTTCATTAAACTAGGCTTCATGAAGTCCAAGAGTCTTGTAAGAATGGTC
Source organism: Trachops cirrhosus (assembly GCA_028533065.1). Classification (NCBI taxonomy): domain Eukaryota; kingdom Metazoa; phylum Chordata; class Mammalia; order Chiroptera; family Phyllostomidae; genus Trachops; species Trachops cirrhosus. The sequence continues at coordinate 23,029,951 of CM052544.1, forward strand.
ATTTAGACAGGTAGATGTGTGTGGTATAGTGAGGCGTGAGATAAAGTGTCTCCCTTTTCCAACCTTCATTTCTGTTAACTAATCCAGGGGTAATTTTAATTTCTTTACCCTGTGTATCATGTGTGTATTGTGCGTGTATATTGTTAGATATACAGATAAACATGAGTATGTGTAGATTTACCTACTATAGATTTTTAAAACCAAAAGTGGATTCTTGCCATTTTTGTTTTTCATTTGTTTTTCATTTAACATTTCATATTACTAATGTTGTTACTCTTCCACATAATTTTTAGTGGTTCCATAATACCCAATATTTTATTGTGTGAATGTACTATAAGTGGTCCTCTATTCTTCAACACCTAGATTCCTTTCAGTCATCATGACAAGCAGTGCCACACTATCATTATTGTAGCTAATATCCCTTTGTGCAGGTGCATTATCATTTACGAAGGAAAAATTGTTGTGAGTGGAATTATTGGGTCGAAATATATGCCCGTGATTGATACACACAGCCAGATTGCCCACCAGAAAGGTTGTACCACTTTATCCTTTACTACAAAGCTTGTTGCTATTGGGTATTGCCATCTCTTATTTATTTGAAGTTTTATTAGGGTATAATTGACTTTCTACTCTCTCCCCTTCTCTTACAGGTTTTAACATTTTCTGTAGTTACATTTTGCTTTTCCTTTGTGTATCTTGTAGGCTTTTTCTACCTTATGTTTATATAGCTACTAATCTATATTTCAGTTCTTCTCGTACTTTTTCAATTTTGCATTTCACATTTGCAGAACATGTTTGGTTGTGTAGTGTGAAGTATAGGTTTTAAAACACATAAAGCTTTTTATTTGCCCATTTTCTCTACTTAATGAATGATCTACTTAATGAATGATACTACTTAATGAATGATCTTTCTCTGTGGGTATCAGAAGCTTTATCATTTGGCCTTCTGTTCAGACTACTGTATTTTATTTTTTATTACTGTGAATGTGATTCTCTGTGTGTGTGTATGTGTATGTATTTTTACCAGACTTTTGCTGTTAAATAAAGATTTGCTGATTTTTTATGTGTATTTATTTTGTAACTAGTCACTTTCTGAATCTATTTATTAAACAGTTTTTGAGTTGATTCTCTTATATTTTCCATGTAGATAAGCATAGCATTGAAGCCATCTATTTTTACATAAGGCTTTTTTCTTTTTTTTTAAAGATTTTTTAAAATTTATTTTTAGGGAGGGGAGGGGGGAAGAGAGGGAGAGAAACATCAATGTGCGGTTGCCTCTCATGTGCCCCCTACTGGGGATGTGGCCTGCAGCCTAGGCATGTGCCTTGACTGGGAATCAAACCCTTTAGTTTGCAGGCTGGTGCTCAATCCACTGAGCCACACCAGCCACGGCTACGTAAGGATTTTTCATGATTAATTTTCACTTATGATAGCTATGTTGGAATGATTTTCTTAATTTCATTGACTTGAACTATGTCTTGATATGTTGTCACTGTGAATTGGTGTACTCAGCTCCCAGAAAGCTCTTCCACCAAATGATCTCTGTTATGGACTCTGAATGTGTCCCTGACAAAATTCATACCTTGAAAGCTTTCTCCCCTTCCCAAATGGTATTAGGAGGTGAGACTTTTGGGAGGTACTAGGATTAGATGAGGTTATAAGGGTGGAGACCTCATGAATGGGATTAGTGCCCTTTTGGAGTCATCAGAGAGTTTGCTTCCTTTCCTTGGTATATGAGGATACTTCCAGAAGTCAGCAGCCTGAAACCTGGTTGAGGGTGTTCAGCCCTCAGAACTGTAAGAAATAAACTTCTGTTGTTTATAGGCCACTCCGTGTGTGGTATTTTGTTATAGCAGCTGAAACTAAGACAATCTCTAAGGATCTTCCTAGCTCGAAAGTTTTGTGATTCTACTTTGTTAAAAGACACAACTCTCTGGTAGTTTATGTTAAAATTATTGTGGTTGTCTAGTTCCACCTCCCAAGCAGTTACTCCCAGATCATGCATTTTTATCTCCTTAGAGCAGGGGTGTCAAACTCATTTTCACCAGGGGGCCACTTCAGCCTTGAGGTTGCCTTCAAAGGGCTGAATGTAATTTTAGGACTGTATAAATGTAGCTTCTTTTTTTTTTAAAGATTTTATTTATTTATCTTCAGAGGGGAAGGGAAGGAGAGAGGGAGAGAAATATCAATGTATGGTTGCTTCCTGTGCATTCCCTGCTGGGAACTGGCCTGCAACCCAGGCATGTGCCCTGACTGGGAATCGAACCGTGATTTCTTGGTTCACAGGCCCGCACTTAATCCACTAAGCTACACCAGCCAGGGCTAAATGTAACTTCTTAACATTTAAGCCGGAGCTCGACGCTGCCTCCTGGTAGAAACCAGGTGCCTGCTGGATAAAACAGGCTGGAGGGCTGGATTCAGCCTGTGGGCCTTGTGTTTGCCAACTGTGCCTTAGAGCTTGAAGATTTTTTTCTGCTCAGTTTGGCAGAAAGACAAGACTGATAGTGTATAGAGATCAGACTGTACAACCTTATATTTGTTTGTTTGCAGTATCGAGTATCATGGTTTGTTTTTTTTTTTTTTTCTGGTCAGATGGTCTAAATTTTACTCCTTATGGTGAGGTTTTTTTTCTTTTTTCAAGCTAAGGTCCTGCTTGGTCTACTTAAAGATCTCCAAGCCAGATTTTGTAATTGTCAAACTGATTGTAATGGAAACATTGAGAAGTGATAAATGCACCAGGAGGCAATGAGAGTAGGACAGAAAGGTAAGGATGGGGAAGTATCTTGTACATCAGTTGTTCTCTCTCTGGCCCTCTTTCTATTTTCTGATTATCTTCTGGACTTCTTTAACTCCGTCCTTTTAATGATTTTCTGGCTTTCTATTTATTCTCCAGATGTATCTTGTTTTCTTTCAGAGAACGACTCTTCTCCACGCTTTCTGCTTTGGTCACGAGGACAGGTGCTTTGCTCTAGTGTGGGAAGGGGTCCTAATAAGGGCCCCTAATTTACTTCCTTCTCATGACCAAAACTATGTGTTAAACACTCTGACCAGTGGCCATTATGCAGCTTACCTTGCAAAGCCTGTAGCAAAACAATTATTAAACCTGGGTTTCCTCATAGTGTAAAACCACTGCTTTAGAAGTGTTAACAAAATGAGAGAGAGAGATACTTTATAAAGACAAATTGTCAGAGAATTATAGAGTGGTTGAGGACTGCAGAGGAAATAGTGAGAGATTAGTGTTACAAACATAGAAAAAGCTTCTGAAGACTGTTATCTTAGATATCAAACCCTAATTTCTTCCTGATCTGTGTATCTGGTTGCCTGCTGCATAACTTTTGGGTGGCCTACAGAAAATTCAAATTCTGTACGTCTGCAACTGAATATACCATCTCCTCTTACAAAACCTGTCCCCCCTCTGAAGTTTGTTATCTCAGTGGGTGGCACCATCATCTCTCTAGATGTTCAAGTCAGAAACTCAGAAGACACATTTTACCCTCTTTTTCTAAATTTTCACCTAATGGCGTCAAGCTCTGTGAATTCTACCTCTTGATTCCATTGTCTCTTGAGCCCTACCACTTCTTCTCTAGTATATTATCTCTTGATTTGCCAGATTTACCATCTCTTGCTTACATTTCTGTAAAGTTTTCTGACTGGTGTCCCTGTAGACAGGCGGTCTTTTTTAAGCTCTCACCTGATTGTCATAGTCTAGAGTTTAGGACCCTTCAGTACTTTGTCACCTGTTTCTCATTATTGTGTCTCCTTCTTCTGCCTCCCCATACTCTGTGATTTCATTTTAAAGTACTGAAATCTGAGTTTTTTTTAACTTTATGATTTTGTTTGCCGTAAGCCTGAAATATTCTGTTTCTTGATCTTATTGCACTGTGAGGTCTTAGCTTAAATGCCGCATCCAGAAAGCTTCATTATACTACTAAGTCTCGAGTTGTATGCCCTTCCTGTTTGACCAGATACCCTGTACTACTCCATAACATTTATGTATTAAATTGTCTTTTTACCTAAGAGTCTGTGTCTCACTTTTGACTGCTCTGTGAGTACCAAGGCCATATACATCATCTTTACTCCTGGTGCTACGCCTATTAAAAGTAGATGTCATACCAGGTACTAACAATATAGCAGTAAATAAGAGGGTATTCCAGTTATCAACTACTGTGTGATAAACCACTCTATAACTTAGTAGTTTAAGACAACATTGACATTTATTTACTCATGATTTTATGACTTGTGTAGCACTTGGTAGGGCTAGTTTATCTCTGTCACTTGATGTCAGCTCATTGTTGGTTGGTTTCCACATCCAAGATGTCTCACTCCCAAGGTTGGCAGTTGATTCTGGATGCTGCCGGGGAGCTCAGTAGGGCTGATGATCAGAGCACCTACATGAGGCCTTTTCATGTGGCCTGGGCATGAAGGAGAGGGAGTGTCCCAAGAACAAGCATTCTAAGAGGTGGGAAGTGGACGCAGCCAGTCCTCTTAAAGGCTGTGCTTGGAACTGACAAGCATCACTTCTGCTGTATTCATTAGGTTAAACAGACAGAATCAGCCCAGATTCAATTCCACATAGGAAGGAGGATTAGACTCCATCTTCTAATGGAGAAAGTGGCAAAGAATTTGTGACTATGTTGAATCCCCTACACAGACCAAAAAAACAGAAAATAAAACTACAAAAGTTGTTGGATGGGTTAATTTCTGTCTGTATGTTCAGCCTTCTAAGTATCATGATCATACATCATGAATTGAAAAAACAAAGTACAACATAGAGTGAAATTTTAAAAGGTAATTTTTATTCCCACCCTTCTTAAACAGTAACTATTTTCTGTTATTCATATAGTTTCTAATTTTTACATTTTAATTAAGCATATAACTTCTAACTTTAATTAGTGTTGTGTCCTATTTCAATATATTATCTTTTGTAAATCCTTGTGCACCAGTGTTGTTATTCTAAGTATATTTCTGGAAGTGGGATTGTATCAAAGGTCTATATAATTTAGATTTTGATTACTTATTGTCAAATTGCCCAATAGAAAGATGATACTAATTTATAACCCAACGTTTAGTGTAGGGTATAAATTACATTTGTTTACAACTTTGCTACCTGAAGGTATTGTAAATCATTGTATATGGTTAGCCTATTGGCAAAAGTTGACAGATTGCTTTTATTATTTCATTAACGCCTATTTAAGTCTTTTGTCCAATTTTGGTGGAATATTTTTCTTACTGATTTTTCCAGAGCTCTTTGTATATTGTAGATATTAAATCTTTGCCTGTCATATACAGCCAGAGATCCCAATTTTGTCTTTTAACCTTGCTTATACATTTTAAAAATTATTATGAAGAATTATTACATTTTAATATACCTCTTTATTTTTACAACTTTGTTTCTTGGCAAAAACCATATTAAACTCAGTTCTTCCTTATTTGTCTTTTTTTTTTAAACCACTCTGGCCAATCTCCCAGTAGTTTCAGATGTAGATGATCTACACATACCTATTGCCAGCGGGGTAAAAACATCAGTAGACCGATGAATTCCATAGCAATAATACAGCTTTCTTTCTGTGGAATTAATTTCAGACTCTTGTCCATCTCTTACTAGTCTTATAATGGAATTGATCTATTTTGGGATTTGGCAAAATTTTGTCCTAGACACTAGTAGTGAATGATGCTGAATAGAGACAGATTGTTCCTTGCTGTCAGTGTTAGTCTTTTGTACAAAGTGAGACTTTTAGTGAATGAAATATAGAAATATGAAACCTTTTAATATTGAAAACAGTATAATATGGGGTTATGTGCACAGAATAATTTCTGGAGAAGAATGATAAATGCTAAAATAAAAATTTTTTCTTAAAAGGTAACATGACAGTAAGAAATTACTAGGTCAAAATCTGAATGAAAACAGAAATTCAGAGTAGCAAGCAGAATGTTAAAACTGCTTTCCTTCTTAGGACAGTTGCCACCTTGAAGGGAACTTTTCCTTCGGTTTGGAAAGCTTCACAAAGCACACGGTATAGAAAGTAAACTCGAGATAAGCCCAAGCAGGGGAATCTAATAGGAAGTTTCTTCCCTATGAAATTGTGACTCCGAAGAGTGATGCCCAGAGTATGGGTGTACCAAGAATAGTATCCTTCATATGCCCTTGTTCACAGGAGGCTGCAGGAATACTTGCTTTGGACACGAAAAAATACCTTTTCCTAAGATGGTCTTCTCTCTTGACTTGTGGCTCAAATTTAGTGTCACCTGGGTGGTCCAAAAAACCCCTCAGGTTGTGAATTTAAAATGATTCTAGGTGCCTGGCAGAAGCAAATGAAAGTCCTCTCAGGTAGGATGCATTTTACCTAGATCCTAGGGAATTCTCACAAATAACTTTCCAAAGAATTTAGTTCACAGTAAAATATAACCAAGCTTGTGAGGTAACAAGGCACCATGAATAACTAACAAGCAGCAGAAACGGTAGATGAATGTAGACACCCGAAACTTCAGATTTTGAAATTATCAGAGAAATATTATAAAACAACTGTTTATCTTGTTTATAAAAAGAAAATATCTGCAGAGAATAGGAAGCTAAGTAGATTTGAAAACATCTAAATAAAACTTCTACAATTACAAAATGCAGTAATTATAATGAAAAACTCAGTGGTATAGTTAATAGTAGATGAAATACAGCTAAAGAGAATTAGTGAGCTGGACATAGGAGAGAAGAAATTATCCAGAGTTAACACGGAAAGACAGGGAAATGGGTAAAAAGAAAGACATTTAGATATATAGAACATAGAATGAGGAGGTCTGACATCCTCCATCAGTGTTCTAATTGTAGAAGGGAGAAATAATAGGAAAGGAAGCAATGTTTGGAGAGAAAATACCTGATAAATTTTTAGGGCTGATGAAAAATACCAGTCCATGAATTTAAGAATTCAGAGAATTGCAAGCAGAGTAGCTAAAAGGAAAAACACATGTAGTTATATCATAGTAACTTGGAGAGCACCAGCAACAAAGAGAGTATCTTAAAAGTGGGCAGAGAACAAAAGACAGATTACCTTTACAGTAACTAAGGCAGTTGCACTGGTGGCTGATTGGTCTGGAGCAGAAATGGAAGCCAGAAAATAGTGGGTTGATAATCTCAATGTGCTGGGGGAAAAAACTGCTACTTTAGTATTCTCTACCCTATGAAAATACATTTCAGGAATAATGGTGAATAATTACATTTTCAGACAGAATTATAAAAAATAATTCTCTGATTGTAAATTTATAGATAGAAATATTTTCTTATTCTAGTACTTAGAATGAAGGATTATATTATTTATTTATTTTTATTGCTGTTCAGTTATAGCTGTCCCGCCTTTTTCCCATCGCTCCCCCAGCCCCGTCCCCACCAACTCCCACAGTCAGTTCTCCCACCCGCCACAATTGTCTGGCCCGTGAGTCCCGTATTCGTGTTCCTTTTCTTGCTCTTCGCCTTCTTCCCATGGTAGTACTGAAGGACTGTTAATTAATATAAGCAATCCTGAGCTTCACATAGTATTTTATTCTTAGAAAATTGTGTTTATATTTAATAAACAGCGATACTGTTTAGCAATACTTTTACTGTTATATTACTCCCAACTTTGGGATCTTTGCTCTTTGCAGTATCTTCAGTGTGGTAGGAAATCTTTTGTGGCGATTAGTGCATGCCTTTAAGTCTTGCTGTGTCAGTGATGTAATTTTTAATACTTGTATTTGAAATATTAAAAGTCACCAGGAAGAATTTGGAGAAAATTGTGTTATCGAGTCTTGGCATTTGCAAAATAACTCCTGGAAATAACTTTATTCTCATCCCCCAGTCCCCAATAGAAATTTCTGGGGAATAAAGTGGGAGATTTTTAAAGAAATCCCTGAACACGGTTAGCATTAATGGGAGTGTAGAGTGGTGTAAAGTTGGGTAGATGAACCTGGATTAGAATCTGGCTCCATCATTTAGTAATTTAATTTAGTCTTGATCATGTGACTTAACCTTTCTGATACTTACTTAGTCTTCTCATCTATAAAATAGGAACAAGACTGCCTTACCCTGTCATGGGGAATAGAGTAACGTTTGTAAAAAGCAGTGAGTACAGTCTGTCGCTCTTAGTGGGTTTCCAACTAATTGTTAATTACTGAGTAACACAGAAAAATGAGTCAAATCTGGCAAGGAATTTGAAATTGTTTACAGTATAAATAATGTAGAAGAGTTGATTATACTTTTAGTGTTGAAGAGTTATGGACACTGATAGTAATACCTGTTTTTTTAAATTCAGAAATTATCAGAATGTGATTTGACTTGTGGATTTGGTGGTTAATTTTGCATTATATCAGCTGTGCACACTGCCTACAGGTTACACAGCTTCACATTCTTCATGGCAGGTAAGAAGGCAAGGTGAAGTCAGTGACAGTCTTTAGATAAAGTTAAACAGATTGCCAGCTGTCATCACCACTCCCTCCCCCCTCATATCTATATATATATATACTCATATATATGTTCCAAATATATATATAGTCCAAAAATGGTTATAAAGTATGAACTTAAAACTTTATATTTATTTTAGTTTTCAGAAGTTAAATATATTTGGTGGCTTCCAATAATTTAAAGAAGAGCTATCAGAACACTTTATTGCTATTTGAATTGAGGATACTAATTTCTATAAAATACTTAGACCTAGATTTTCCTTTTTCTGCTTTTTGTTTACAGTCATGAACAAGAATCTTTTATGAAGTGAAGTTACTTGTACACCTTGCATATTATTTTCTAGTTTGTTATTCTTTAACATCTAGACATTTCCCCACATTGAATAGTGATAATTATGTAGAATATATTATTGGTTGATTGCATTTTTAAACCACTGTTCTTATTATCATAGCAAAATTAAAAAATATATAATGAAGACAATTCAGTAGTTTATATTTTGGGAATATGACAGTTTTTAAAATGTTGGTTACAGCAGTATGTTGTATTTGTAACTTTTGAGTTTATTCAAGTTACAGAGACAACTACTAGAAACAAATCAGGCATTTCTAATCTTTCAATAAGTTCTAGGATCTCCAGCCCTGGCTAGTTTGGCTCAGTGATTGAGCGCCAGCCTGTGAACCAAAGGGTCGCCAGTTTGATTCCGAGTCAGGCACATACCTGGGTTGCCGGCCAGGTCCCTGGTGAGGGGTGCAGGAGAGGCAACCACATGCTGATATTTCTCTGCTCTCTTTCTCCCTCCCTTCCCGTCTGTCTAAAAATAAATAATTAAATATTTTTAAAAAGGGAAGTTCTAGGATCTCCAATCAAATACTTTGAAAATGATTTGGGTAAAAATAGTGACATAACTTTGTCTACATACAATACTCTATTTTGCCGTGTATAATGTGCAGGCATGTTTTTGTGTGCACTATACACGGGATTATTATACTCATGGTATGTATTCATTATACTCATGTATAATGTGTATCTTTATTTTCCCTAAAAAGTTTGGGCAAAAAGTACTCATCATACACAGCAAAATACGGTACATGCACAAATGCTCCCTATTAAGTATCTTCAGTGTTTTAATTTTCTTGATTTAGACTCTCATGTGATGCAGAAATTGAGCAGCAACAAATTTTTGTGCAGTTAGATCATGTGATGTAGGTATCTATGCAATGCTGCTTTTGATCTTGGAGATAATCCCTTGTAATCACAAACTTTAAAGAACATTAAGATTATACTTTCTAAGTTGATATATTTTTGCCTTAGTAAAAATACATAGGATTAGAGAAGACACTGTATAAAACTCATATAGACATTTTCTTGTTTACATTTGACTTTGTGTTTTATATTTTGAGCTTTGGCTTATATTCACAGGCTGGTAATTTCTTTTTAACTAGTGGTTGTGCTATGTGAAAAATTATAGGTTAAATTGGAATGAGCCTGATTTTTCTTTTATCTTTCAACCTTTTATATTTTGAAGATGTGTTATTTCATGATATCAAACTCTATATGAATCAGTCATTCCTCATCGGAATAAAAATTACTATATTCTATTCAGTAGGGTTTATTATATATGTTTTCAGTGCTCTAGTTTGATGTTTTTGCAGAACCGATGAGATTTTTAGATATAATCATATCTACAACACTATTAAAAGCACTGATAGGTTAAAACAAAAAATATCTAAGTTTTTCTTATTATATGAACGCTTGGATGTAGCTTGGTGATGCTGATCTCATTTTAAGGCTTTTGTATCAGTGAGAAATATTTATTAATTGGTAATTAGTTACATGCTTTTGAGGTAGGTCCTTCTTGTAATTGGTTTATTTACAGAGCTTGACATACTACGTGCTAAGTGAAGTTCTCTTTGTATTTATACAAATACCATTTATGTTAAAAATGTGTGTAAGTTAGATAATGATTACTATTGATATTTAAAATACTAGCTGGAGATTGTCATGTCATTTAACATTTTAATTTTTAAACAGTAATTCTCTGGTTCATTTTTAGCTTAAAAATCACTCACGGGAACATTATTCCAGAGACAGCAAGAAAGAGCCAGACACCAGAGCCAGACAGAACTGAACTCAAACTTTACTTCCACTGTTTGCTAGTTAGGTTGGTTGCTTGGAAAAATGATGTGACTCTTTGGGCATCCTTTTCCTCACTGTGAAGTTTTAACTAAAATGAAGTAATTAATGTAAAGTGCCTGGTGGTGCATAATGGCTCAGGAAATGCTTGTTGTTCCAAACCTCAGTCTTCTTTCTTTACATATTTCAATTTTCCAAAGTCTGTATCTTAAATTGGTTTTTTGTTTTACTTTGGGGATCATTGTCTAATAGTATTTTTCTGTGATCAAAAACAATTAACTCAATGATTAAGATGTACTGTTTATTCAGAAAATAAAAACAAATAATAGATGTTTGCTCTGGAGTGTTTCATTTTCTGAAATATTCTATGGATGGTGAGTGATTGCTGAATTATTTTATTATACTAGCTAATTTAAGGAATTTCATATAATGATTACATGAAAGGGGAGTTGAAAAGTTCTGTAATAATCAGTTGTTAACACTGAACTGTTTACAAATGTGCCCTTATTCTTTGTGTTTAAAGCGATTCTTTTCAACTTTAACATTTTATGATCTTTTAAAAAAATTATGAAGTAAGATTAATGGTTAAAGGTGTATCTTTTAATGGATTTGTCTAGTTGGATTTGTCTTGAACGAGGACTGAGTTTTGTGGATTCGAATGATAAGTCAGTGACAGGAGGTCTTGAACATTTTTTTTCCCTTTGAACAGATGTCTTGGCCTGTAGTGACTCCAACTCCCACTATCCTTCCAATTTTCCCCTCTACTAAATAAGTTTTTAAAAAGTGACATTTTTATTATAAGTGATTGACTTAATTTAGGCAAACATTGCAGCTGAGGAAAGACTTTATTCCAGTGAAAAACACTTTGGTATGAATAAAATGTTATATTCCTTATTTTTGCTTTTAAGAACTTTTAAAAAAATGTATCCTTAGAGAGAAGGGAAAGGAGACAGAGAGGGAGAGAAATGTCCATGTGTGAGAGAAACATCAGTCGGTTGCTTCTCGCACACGCCCCTGACTGACTAGGGACCGGCCTGCAGTCCAGGCGTGTGCCCTGACCTGGGAATCAAACTGGTGACCTTTTTGCTTTGTGGAGCGATGCCCAACCAACTGAGCTACACTAGTCAGTGCTACTTTTAAGAATTTAATGCATGGTTCCTTCTCCCCCTCCCCGTCCCTTCTCTTTTCTCTTTCTCTCTTTATTTGTATTCTGAATAATATTTTTGTGTAATAAGTTTTCTTCAAGATCAAAAGTTGTTATGCTGTAATATGCTGAGGTATATTATGATTGACTCTATTTTAAATGACAGTTAAACACAGAATCAGTAAGGATCCATCCAGATGACAGCAAACACAATAGGTCTTTCATCAGAGGAAAGTTAATCCAGGAACTGGTTGCACAGGTAATTGCTGAGAAGCCAATCTGAACTGTGAGACAAACCAGGTATTAACAATACCTGAAGGCCTCTGTGATGCCATTAGGGCTGGGCAAATGAGAAAAGCTGGTCTTACTAGGGCACAAAAGCCAGGGCTGAGTGGGGGAGCTAGAGCCACGGTTGAGGCCTCATGGTGGGAGGTGGGATGTCAGAGGGCAAGACTCCTGGACTGAGTAAGGAGAGTAAGGAGAAGAACTCTGGCTTCTCCCTCTTCTGCCTTCTATCACCCATTCGTACTTTCCCACCAGCCAAATCAAATCTTCCTGGAAGCTAGAGGGCAGTGTTGTTTGGAAGTTGCGGTTGCAACACCCTGTAAGTCCGGGGAATGGATCTGAAAACTTAGTGGACTGTCTCACCAGCTATGTTGTTAGTGTCTAATAGTCATTAATATACCTGTGCGGTTGTGTAGCATTAGCTGTAAAGAAGACTTGGCTTAAGAAAACCCCAAATGAACAAAAAACAAACCCTCTTGGTTCTTTTGGGGGTTGGCAATGGAATAATTCCATAAAAACCAATAGTAAGATCAACATCTCAGTTCAGTGAAACATTTACTGAGTGGGACTATATTAGGGAAATGACTGCCAAGTTGAAAACACTTGGTTTTTGTTTGGTCTTGGGGTACAGTCTCCTGGAAGAGTTTTTATTTTTTTAAAGGATACTTTCAATTTTAAAATTTCAGTAGAATATGTGATAAGTTAGAGGTGGGGACATTTTTTTGTAGGAACTCATCAGAGGAGCAGTTAACCCAATCATATAGTTGATGGAATACTTTCAGGAGTTAGAACATGTGAGCTGAGCTTTAAGAGGTTGGTAAAGAGAGGTGGAAGGGATGATGCGGGAAGGAGAAGCTTGAGCAAAGGCTAAAAAACCTGGAAGAGCTTAAAGCAGGTATAAGGAATTTTAGTCACTGTTGCTAGAGCATCAAGTTTGGCTCATAAAATGGGACTGGGGAGCCAGGAACAGGCCACGTTATTTTTATTCTCAAGCTGATAGGGAGCTGTTGAAGGTATAGTGGAGTGCCCTGATGAACTTTGCTTTAAAACTGTGCTTTTTCCATACATGAGGAAGAAGAGTTCACGAGGGTGCCTTCTGGAGGTAGGAGACCTGGTAAGAGGATATTACACTGATCCAGGCAGTAGAAGAGTGTTAGACATAAATTTTCAAAGGTGTCTTTATGTCTTTAAGCATTTCATCTCAGTGCCTTTTAGTGCCAAGCTTCTCAATCCATGCCCCACTTTGATGCTATTTTGTTTTCACATTGCACATGCCTCCCTTAATATTCTGTTACTTGCTCTCTAGAAGCAGGAATGGGAACCAGTAGTCATGATCTAGTGTGTTCTGGAGTGTGGGAAGGGTGCTCTGTCCTCCTGGAGCCAGGTGACTGCTGTGTTCCTGAAGTATTATGGGATGCAGTAATTTCCTATAGAGCTTTCTTTGAGAAAAAAATATCCTCTATTTCTTAATGTAGTTTCTGATATTGAAGAGTAACAGATTTGCAGTGTGACATTTAATTTTAGTAAATATATCTCTTAAAATACCAAAATCCGGCATTTGAATAAGATCCACTTTACACATTGATTTTAATGTATATTCCCTAATTTATTCTGATAATAAACATGAGATAAGTGTTATTAGTGCTATTTTATTTCTCTTCTCTTCTCTTCTCTTCTCTTCACAAAATCTCATCTGGGTTATCCAGTGGGATTTCTACTATGTCATAGATGAGCAAGACAGTTTTTGTCCTTAAGAAGCCTATATCTACAGATATTAAGCCATAATACAAGGCCCAAGAAATAAATAGAAATACAAACACTGTATTGAGGGGATGTAGAGGAAGAAGTTATTTACTGTATTTTACTGTAAGGCATATTTTTTTTACACATTTCAACATTTCTAAAATTGGCAGATGCCTTAGAATTTGATGGCATCTTAGACTGGAGGAAAAATATATTTTGATAGAATAATAAAAGCACATGGCTCCTGGAGGATGAGGAATTCAGTTAAGCGTAGAAAAATGCTAGGGAAAAAGCAACTGGGTGAGAAAGCCATGGTATGCTAAAGGAATGATAAATGCTTTTGCTGTCATTCAGGGCTCAAGAATAATCTAAAAAGTGACCTTAGGCAAGTGGGTTTAATCCATCTCATAGAAGATTTTGAAGATCAAGCTGTGGACAGGTAGAATTTTATTCTGTAGTAAGTGGGAAGCTACTGAGGGGTTTTGAGAAGGGGAAAGTATGGTAGATACTGCATTGTTAATTTCTTGACCTCCATTTGGGAATGTAATACTATACTGAGGAGAAGAGGAATTGAAGGAAGGGAAATTGTGATGTTTTGAAATAATGACTTTATTAGTTGAAAGGGAAAGAAAGAAAGATACTATGGAGGTAGAACTGACCGAAATTGGTGGCTGACTGAATAGGGGGGTGCGTGGAGTAGGTGGTTATGAGGGTGAGATACCAGAGTTACTCACATGGAAGACTAGGACCTGTTAGTTGAGACTGTGTATTGAAGCAGAAAAACAAATTTGAACTTAGTGACTGTTGTGCCTCCTTCTGGCATGCGTGTTGCAGGAAGAGGGGGAACTCAAGTCTAGAAGTCAGGAGGAAAGTCAAGGCTGATGGCAAAGATTTAGGAGGTACGAGCTAGGCAAGGTCATAATTGAATTCAGTTTAGAAGATGAAATCCATGAAGAGAGTAACCACTCTGTACGGTTTAGCCATAGGCTTTATACTACTTCTACAAAAAAAGACTGTTGGAATTTGATAAGAATGGCATTGAATCAGTAGTGATTGCCATCTTAACAATATTGTTTTCTTATCCACGAACATGGAATGTCTTTCTGTTTATTTAGGTTGATTTTAATTTCTTTAAACAATCTTTTGTAATTTTCAGTGTAATTATCTTTTACTTCCTTGGCTAAAGTTATTTCTAGGTATTTTATTCTTCTAGATGCTATTATAAATGGAATAACTTTCTTAATTTCCTCTTTGGGTCATTTATTGCAGTTATATAGAAACACAGTTGATTTGTGTGTGTGTCTGTGTGTGTTGATGTTGTACCCTGCAATATTGAAATTGTTTATTAGCTATAGTGGATTTTTTTTGTGGATTCTGTGGGATTTTTATACATTTATTAGATTATTTCATTTATAAATAGGGATGGTTTTACTGTTTTTCCAATTTAGATGCTTTCTATTTTTTATTTTCTAGTCTCATTACTCTGGCTAGAACTTCCAGTGCACTGTTGAATTGCAGTGGTTAAAACAGGCATCCTATTCTTTTTCCTAATCTTAGGGGAAAAGAGTTCAGTTTTTCACCATTGGGTACAGTGTTAGTTGTGGATTTTCCCTTAGTGCCATTTATTATGTTCAGTCAGTTCCCTTTAATTTCTAGTCTTAGGAAATTTTTTTAGCTATATAAGGGTAGTTTGGATATTGTTAAATTCATTTTCCGCATCAATTGGTATGATTGTGTGTGTTTTTCCCCTTTTATTCTAATAATGTGTATTACGTTGACTGATTTCCCTATGTGGTGTCATTCCTTGAAATTCCTGGGGAATATTCCACTTGGTGATGATATATAATCCTTTTAAAATGCTGTTGGATTCAGTTTGCTAGAACTTTGTTGGTCTGTAGTTTTCCTTTCATGTGATGCTTTGTCTGTCCTTCATATCAGGATAATACTGGCTGCACAGAATGGATTAATAAGTATTTCATCTTTTAAAATTTTTTGGAAGAGTTTGGAAATATAACTGGTGTTAATTCTTTAAATGTTTGGTACTGGGGAAGCCATCTGGTCCTGGACTTTTCTTTGTGGGGAGGTATTGATTACTGATTCAATCTCTTTAGCAGTTTCAGTCATTGAGATTTTTCTAATTCTTCTTGAGTTATTTTGGGTAATTGGCATTTCTAGGAATTTTTCATCTAGGTTATCTAATCTGTTGGCATACACAGTATTTTCTTACAATCCTTTGTATTTCTCTAAGGTCTATAGTAATGTTTCCACTTTATGATTTTAGTTATTTGTGTTTCTTTTTTTCTTTTTCTAGCTCAAGGTTTGTAAATTTTATTGATGTTCTCAAAGAACAACATTTGGATTTATTGATCTTCTGTTGTGTTTATCTCTGATCTTGATTATTTTTTTCCTTCAGATAGTTAAGGGTTTAATTTGCTCTTTTTCTCAGTCCTCAATGTGTAGTTACATTATTGATTTGAGATCTCTGTTTTTAATGTAGACATTTACAGCTATAAACATCTATCTGAGCACTGCCTTCACAGCATCTCATGAGTTTTGACAGATCTTACTTGTTTCCATTCAACTCTAAACTCAGTTCCCTTGCGATTTCTACTTACACTGAGTGGTTGTTTAAGACCTTACTGACTTCAACATACGCTGAAATTTCCTTCTGTTATCATGCCTAGCTTTTTTCCATGTGGTCAGAAAAGATATTTTGAATGATTTTAGTCTTTTCAAATTATTGAGACTTGTTTTCTGGTGTAACATACGATCTTCCCTGGAGAATGCTCTATGTGCCCCTGAGACGAATGTGTACTCTCTTATTCTGTGGAGTGTTCTGTATGTGCCTGTCAGGTTTCGGTGGTTTGTAGTATTGTCTACGTCCTCTATTTTCCTTTTGATATTCTTTCTAGATGTTCTTTCCATTATTGTAATTAGGGGATTGAAGTCTTCAACTATTTTTGTAGAACTGTTTACTCTGCAATTCTGTTGGATGTCCCCCGTTTACATGTAAAGTAATTACTGATAAGGAAGCGAGTCTACCATTTTGTTACTTGTTTTCTGTATGTCTTACACCTTTTTGACCCTCATTTTCTATTATTACCTTTTTTGTGTTTAATTGGTTCTCGCAGTCAACCATTTTCATTCCCTATTTCCCTTTGTGTATATTTTAAGATATCTTTGGGGTTACCATGAGGATGACTGCTAACGTTTTAAATTTATAACAATCTAGTTGAAATGGACGCCAACATAACGGCAATACCGTACATCTGTCCTTAAAATACCTTTGTTCTCCCACCCCTTATGTTGTTTTGTCACAATTACATCTTTATATGTTGTATATCGTAACAGTTATAATGTCTTAGATGTATTTGTCTTTTCAGTCTTATAAGAAATAAAAAGTGGGATTACAAATCAAAAGTATAATGACAGTGGCCTTTATGTTAACCCATGTGTTTATCATCACTGGAGTTCTTTCTTCCTTCATATGACTTTGAATTACTTTGTAGTGTTTTTTTCATTTAGACTCTAGGACTCCTTTACCATTACTTGTAGGACAGGTGTAATGGTAATGAGCTCTGTTAGATTTTGTTTTTCTGGGAGTCTTAATTTCTTCCTTAATTTTGTAGGACACTGTTGTCGGATAAAGAATTCTTGGTCAACAGTTTTATTAGTCTGGGTTCTCCAGAGAAGTGTGTGTGTCTGTGTGTGTGTGTGTGTGTGTGTTTAGGAAGAGACTTACTAGTAACTGGCTCACGTGATTATGGGGCCCAAGAAACCCCAAGATCTGCCGTTGGCAAGCTGGAGACTCAGAAGAGCCAATGTGTAGTTCCAGTCTGAGTCTGAAGGCCTGAGAACCAGCAGAAGTAATGGCGTGATAAGGTAAAACGGTAAGGAAAAGTAAAGGTATGATTAGGAAGAAATTTAAAGTAATGATTTCCTGTGTGGGATGAGCAGCAGCAGGCTAGAATTGGGAAGGAACGTACCAGGACCTTAAAAATATTGGTAATATTCTACTTCTTAGTTTCAGAGATGAGTTTATCATACTCATTTCATTAATGTACTTTATAATATGCATTACATATAATCTTATACTTATCAAATACTTTATAATACAAAGTTAACAACTTTTATACAAGTTTGTTATAAAAATACTTTTTTACATAAAATAAAATTCATAGGAACAACTCAGTATTTCTAAAGCTGGAATAATCACTAGACTTTTAAAATCCAATTTTCTCTCCAGATCTCTCTTTATCTGCCTCATGTGATGTTCTCAGGCCCAGAATCTTAGGGTTTCTTTTGATTTCCTTATCCTCAGATTAATTTAATAAAGCTAAATGCTGGGGACACTGTAACGAACAAAATGTATAGTAGGTATTTTTGTGAACAAATAAGTGAATGAGCACATCTTTCTTTTTTTTCCTCATAACGTCAAGTCATTCAATAAGTTCTTTCTATTCTTATCAATGTGTCTGGGTTAATTTGTGTTTTCTCTTCTTAGGGTCTTTGCCTGGAATTCAGGCCCTTACGATGCCTACACTATTTTCCAGCAAGCTTTGTTCTCTGTATTCTCCCCTCTTTTTAGTTCATCCTTCCTAGTTGTACTGGGTTAATCTTCCTAAGACACTGATTTGAACATTTTACTGTTTCTCAGAAACTTTTAATGACACAATGTTAAGATACATAATCTGAGGTACATATTCTTTGAGTGGGGCACCAGGCTTTGAAAATTTGGTTTAATTAAGGGTCTATACTTACTACTCCTTTTGGGGGGAGACAGATGCCTCTCTTACTGGCTGCTTGGCCTTGGGTGTGGGGATGGTAACCTGCCTGAAGTTCTTACCCTTCATGTTGTGGATAGCTTTTAGACTCCTTCTAGCATCATGTATCATATAACTTTTTTGTATTTGGACACCATTCTCAGAGAATCTCCTGTAGTTTGCAGCAGTTTTACTAGATTCTTTTTCTCTCTGTGTCATCAATTAAGATATTTTCTTCTTTCTGGTATTCCTTTTAAGTCTGTGGTCTAACTTCCAGTTTCTAGCCTGGTTATGGTTGGAGTCATTATCAGTGGAATCATTATTTCAGTGTGCCACTATCTTCGACAAGATTCTTTGGGTGCCAGTAATAGAAATACATGCAAGATTGCTTAGCCCAAAGAGGATTTTATATTAAAAAGCAATAAAGGTATTTCATAGAACAGATGAACAGGAATTACAGTTGGTCTTTGCAGGGAGGTAGAAATTGTGAACTACAAATTCCAGACCTAATTTCTGTAGGGTTGGTACAGGACGGTGAGACTAGACTATATCTGAGTCCACCAACTTGATTCAATCTGACTCCAGTTCTACAATCAGTTTACGAAATAGGTCATTTTGCATGTAAGAGGTTTGGTAGTAGTTGTTTCCATTATGACTGCCCTGTTGTATATGTCTAGCTTACTTTTGTGTTTAGAGACCATCAGTTTAGAAGTGTTAAGAGTCATCAATCTTCTATAAATGATGACATCAACTGAAATATTTCAAGTGACTTATTTAAAACTCTTTGTATATCTTGAAAGTTTTAAGAAAGTGGAACAAGGATCATAATTTTGAAGCTTTCAGGAAAAATAAATTTTATAAAGTTAGAATTAATTCAGTAAACTAATACTGATATGCATTAATGTCAAGAAAAAATCATCTAGCAGAAAAAAGACATTAAAATAGAGAGAAGGGATCTGATATAGGTCACTTTCCCCATTTCAGCTTAGGGTTTTAACATTATAATTTCCTAAAAGTGGCACATGTGTACTACTTATTCTTGAAGTTAACATTTGTAGTGGCAATGTCCTTTTGGAAAATTAATATTTATTTTATTGGAAAAATTTAAATAGTTACACATTACCAAATTTTGGCAAGGATATTTGGAAGCCAGAGGTATTATATACTGATCTGAGTATAAACTGATGCAGGTATTTGGGGAATGGCTGGGTAGTATCTAGTAAAATGGAAAATATACACATAATGCAGACAGTCTACTTTCATATAGGTCTTCTCGAGCAGAGCAATTTTACTTCCCAGGGGACAGACATTTGGCAACGCCTGGATACATTTTTGTTGTCACATTTGGAAAGTATTATTGACCTCTAGTGGATGGAGACATCAGGGATGCTGCTAAATGTCCTACAATTCACAGGACAGATCCCCACAGTAAAGAATTATCCAGTACAAAATGCCCATAGTGCTGAAGTTGAGAAGCCTTGTTTTATAGAACAAAGTTCATATATTGTTTCATGTGAACGTAGAAACTTGTTCAAGGATAGTTGTTCAAATATTGTAATAGTGCAAAATTAGAAACAACCTAAATGCCCGTCAGTGGAGGAATGGATAAATAAAATGTGGTATGAATATTTGATTTAGTACTTTAAATAGTTAAAAGGAACAATATATTTATATAACTAGATATCAAAAATAGTGTTGAATGGAAAAAAGCAAGTGCTTTCAGTGTGATATTATTTATGAAAATAGAAAAATTATACAAAACACAACTCTGTTATTTAAATATGTAAATAAAGATACAGAACATGGCTGAGGGGGCTACATGCCAGTCTCATAATACTGGCTGCTAATAAGGAGGTGAGACGGAGGAAATGACACTGGGGGTTGTGAATGGTTGACTTTAACTTTGTCTCTAGTAGTTCTTTTGTAAATATACATGAAGCAACTATGGTTTCATATTTACATGAATTTGAATGCATAATGTGAGTGCCATTTGTTAAAAAAATCTGGTTAGCGAGAACATGGATATTTGTAATATTGTTTATTTCTCTGATAGTTGTAAAGTTTCTCAAAAAAAAGTTCATCCATGAATTCCATTTATAGCTTTATCTCCATTCAGACTTCATAGTATTGGGTTGGCCAAAAAGTTTGTTTCATTTTTTCTGTATGATGGCTCCAGTATCGATTTGTTGTCTTTAACTTCATTTGAGACAATTTTGTTAGATTGTATTGTGACAGCTGTCATATCAGCATGCGTTTAAAAAAACTTAACAAAGTTCATGGGGTTTTTTTGTGTAGCCATTTTAATATTGAAGATGGAAGAAAATATGCGGCATGTTTGGCATATTATGCTTTATTATTTCAAGAAAGGTAATAACTCAATTGAAATGCAAAAAATAAATTTGTGCAGTGTATGGGAAAGGTGCTGTGACTGATCGAATATGTCAAAAGTGGTTTGTGAAGTGTCTTGGTGCTATTGACATTTTGGCCAAATAATTCTTTGCTGTGGGGCTGTCTTATGCATTGGAAGATGTTTAGCAGCACCCCTGGCCTCTACCTTGTAGAAACCAACAATGGGAGATAGCCGACATACTCAAAATATCCAAATCCTTAAAATTATTGGTGAAAATGAAATATGTCTTTTATTTTACAAAAAAAATGAAATGGACTTTTTGGCCAACCCAATACTTAGTAGAGCGTGAACTTTCTATTCCCAATTCTTCCTGTCCAGAAAGTTAGCTTGTCTTCTTACGGAGAGGAAGGCAACTATTTCTGTGTATTTATTGTTTATTTTGTGTATAGTTGTGGAGGAGCTCTATTGACTGTCATTAGCCACTAAATTTGTGCTTAATTCACAAAAGTGAAAGCCATCATACAGAACTCCAACAACTGTTTGTTTTATCTGATTTTGCATACTCGAATGTATAGAAATAATTGGATCTTCAGCAGAAACGTGAAATATTTCTATTTTAACAATTTGTTGCATTGATTTTTTTATTATTATAAAAGTCTTTGATTATAGTAGTTTAATCTTTTCAGTAACTACTCAGCAAATTAAATTTAAGTATCTAAGTGCTTCTAGGAACTTTAACTTATAAAATGTACTTTCAAATCTTAACTAACATTTCTGAATAAGTTATACTTAACTATGAAAATTTTATAAATGTTGAAGAGAGAAAAACAGGTGTAGTGTCATAGCTAATACATTATTTTTAGAACAAAGGGATCAGTTTTTGATAAAATACATTGACAGTAAAATAGAGATGGTGTGTGACCTGTAATTTTTTTCTTAGTGATATAAAAATAAGTGTCTCAAATGCAGTGTAATTAAAAGTTATAATAACTGTTTATGATTTCTTTGAATTTAAATTATGTCAAATTAAATAACTTAGATTAAAATTACATTTATAATTAACCATAAGTTTATAATTTTTAAACAAAAAGCATTTACCAAAAATTAGCCCAAAGAAAACCCAGTAATTGAAATGTAAAAAATTAAAGTAACCTTTAGTTAATGATTTTTATTTACCTTTATTAGAGAGAACTTAAATGCAAAAATAATAACCTGTATCTCTTTACATGTAGATGTTAATCCAATCAAAAGGTGACTGAAAATTACTTTATTTAAAAAACTGCAGTTCTTAAAATTTAGATTAGATATAATTTTTTAATTTTTTACAAATTATAAAAATGGCTCAATTATAAAATTCATAAAGATAATTTAAATTCAGAATATTTAATTTAAGATAATTTAAGCTCAAATGTATAATTATGAATAGCTTTGACTTCTTAACTATATGGAATTTGCAATAAGTCATATAACCTTTTAAGATAATTTTCATAATTAGGTGAGAACAAGACTTGAACTATCTCTATTTCATTTTCTTACTAATATTTGCAATTTAGTACTAGAGTTAATCCTTAATTGCTGAAAAAGAGTTGTCTATAACGTGGTTACCAATTTTTTTTCTGTGATGCAGTATGTACTAAGTTTTAAGGATGAACTATTCAAGAAATAAATGTTGGTTAAAAAGTTTAAAAATAACAGCTTACTAGTGGGTGTGTGTGTGTGTGTACACGCATGTGTGTGTAAAGGTACAGTTGACTTTTGGTGGATTCAGTGTTAATGGAAAAGAATAGCTGGTTAAACCTGGAAACTAATTAGAATCCGTTTTCCGTGTGTTAAATGCATGGTCCTCCAGCAAAGGCATAAGGTCCCGGTGTGACAGGGGATGAGACCCTATCAGCACCGGTCTGTGAAGCCGTAGTGCAAACATGGTGCATTCTTCTCAGGTCGAACTTTAGTGAAATACGGAATGGGACACGTCAACAGAATTATTTTAAAATTGTATTCAATGCCAAGGAAAATTAATAACTGTTAGCTGTTTTGGGTTCTATTTCCCAACTCATAGATGTACCATATGTATTCACTGTCTATAGGAGCAGTGTGTTCATTGTCTATTGTTAGGTGTGTTTTTGTGGGAAAGCTTATGGTTCTCTGACTTAAGATGTTAATCTTCAGGTATCACTGATTTTAGTTGTTAGAGTTTTCCTGTAATAAGCTCAACTCCTCCTTTGACAGATACAAAGGTAAACTGTTAGACTTACCTGCCCCTAATTTTAAGCCATTTGCAAATGTTTATGATAAAGAATTTTGGCTTTGTGGCATTTGTATTATGGATGAAATAAGTCTTGGCAGTTTGCTTTACTTAAAAATATATTTTAAAAGTATATTCATCTTTAGAGTTAGTGGTATCTTACTTAAAAACTTATTTATGTTTATGTTTTAAGTAGGAATCAGAAAGTACCAGTGAAAAGTTTACAGTTATAAGAAATGTTTTTATACATGAATGTGTGTATGTATATAGATATGTCTTTTTTTCTGAATCTTGAAATATGAGTATATAGGTATCTTTCTAAAACCTGCATTTTTCTCTCCACAAAGAAGACTTGAAACAGCTAAGAAGAATACGTACAAATGTGATTATAACTTGGGGTAAAAACTCAACAGGCACCTTGGCATATTTCACTTTTCTTCATATTTATATTGGAATGGGTTGGTGGTTAATTAAACTTGATACGGGCTGTCAAAAGTTTAAATTATAAGGCTTCATATTCTCATAGGCAGACCATGTGTGTGGCTAAAATAATGTCTTTTTTTCCCCTTCAGAGTTCACCATAAATTTTCATCTTAAATTCATCTTTATTCTAAACCACCAAGTTAAGATATTTTGTAGCAGCTTGATATTATTACCATGACTAAGCACATGGGATTATAAAAAGAGAAATTCACTTTCATCGGGTTTTACAGAAGTCTTTTTGTCTGCAGTGGATTGGCAATTTAAAAAATGGTTCTTCATCCCAGATAGTTTTGGTAGTATTTTGTTAGACCATCTCATTCTATTTTTTTCTGTATCTCTTAGCTGCTTTACATATTTTCTTTTTGTCTCTCTTAACTGCATTTTAGATAGGTTTTAAAAGTCTTTCCACTTACTAATTCTTTGTTTATATTGATTCTGTAGTTTAACTTTTACACTGAACTTAAAATTTTACCCGTGTTTTTATTTCTTGTTTTACTTAATTCATACATATATGTATATTTTAAGCCTTTCTATTGCTCAAAACATCCTTACTGAACAGTCTTTCCAATAATTGAAGAATCTGCAGTCTAATTTGTCTGTTTCATGTTTGTGTTGGCTATCATTCATTGTGTCTTGTATCCTTGTATGTTTTGTGATTAAAAAATTTTTTTGGAAAAATAAAAAAATTTGAGTTGAGTTTTTGGAAAGTTGTTGCCGACATCTTCATATGAGATTTATTGGATTATACAAGTAGTGTGAATTTAGTATAGAGCCTTTGTGATGTTTCACTTTGTGGTTAAGTGTCAAGAGAATTAATGAAATATTCTTGAAAATACAAAATCATAGAGATGGAGCACAGATTAGTGGTTGCCAGGGGTTAAAGGTGGTAGGGGTAAGGAGTAAGGATGATTATGAAGCGATAATGGGAGGAAGATCTTTGTGATCCTTTTTTTGCTGTAAACATGATGGAGTAGCCCTTTGGAGTAATAGCTTTATGTAGGTGTTTCCTTTTGATAGATTTTAGAGTCTATCTCCTGAGCCTTCCTTGTGTAGACGTCAAAAAGGTAAGCTAAATTTCGCTAGTGATAGGCACATACCCTCAGAATGAAATCTGGTTTCTGGGTTTGCCTATTGTACTTCATTTTGTTAGAGCTTATGTGGATACTGTACTCACTTGCTGTCTAAACAGTTCATGAAAGTGCATTTTCCCACTAAGTTTTAAAAGTTGGGTCTAATAGTATAAGGTATCTAGTCTGTCATACTGCTGGAGATCAGCATTGCCTTCCCTCTGTACTTCAGTTTTAGCAAATCTGTTGCTATTTTGTGCCTCAGTTCTTTTATATTTGTTATTATAATACACTAATTTCTTTATCTCTTTGGTCTAACAGATGTCTGGTGTGGGCCCGTCACAATCTGCACACAGTTATGTTTTCTAGTCTTGTTTCCTGCTATTCTTCCACTGGCCAAATTCTGGCTTATTAAAGACATGTGATGTAGCCACCATTCGTTTAATCATGTCACTTTAACCTGTTTAAGTGCTGTCTCTTCTTTTGACGTCAACTGCTCCTTCTAGCAGTGTTGACATTTTGGGTTGAATAATTCATCTTTGTTGGGGGGGTGTTCTGTGCATTGTGGGATGTTAGTAGCATCCCTGGCTTCTACCCTCTAGATGTATATAGCACTTTCCATTTGTGACACCGCAGACATTGCCAAATATCCTTTTGGGCGGAGGGGCCAAAGTCTTCCATGGTTGAAAGCCACTATTCTAGCACTATGTAACTTTCATCTCAGTTGAAGATCTTGTCTGATTATTCCTGACTGTGGCTTTTACCTTCTGGGTTTTCTGTACATCCTGTCTGGCTTGTAC
The DNA here is from genome assembly GCA_028533065.1 of Trachops cirrhosus. Lineage (NCBI taxonomy): Eukaryota > Metazoa > Chordata > Mammalia > Chiroptera > Phyllostomidae > Trachops > Trachops cirrhosus. Next base: position 23,055,392 of record CM052544.1, read on the forward strand.
ACTTGCCACTTGTTACCTTTGGTTGTGCATTTCTTTCTCTCCCTCTCTGCTGTGTTTGTATGTGTGTCTGACTTTCCCAAGTTCTAGATGTTTTTGTTTGTTTTCTATTTTGGTCAACCCTATATACTTGTTACTAGTTCTAAATATATGAATTGCTTGCTCTTTTTCTTATTTTTCCATTTTTATATGGTAGCAGTGGGGGTTTGGAAAACTGATTCATTCTAGAAAATGTGGAGAACTTCGAAGGCATTCTAAATTCTAATATTCTATTAGTGATAATGAGACTTGCAGGCAATAGAATTAATACCAATGTAATGGTAGTATGTATACCCAGTAATAACTGGAAATTCAAGACAGTATAAGATAGTTATAAGAAAGATGTAATTTCCAGTAGATGTATCTATTGCACTTCATAAGTAACCAGAAAAATGTGCAGAATAGAAATAAAAAAATAGATTGAGAAATACAGAAAATGGAAGGATTTGTAGGAGCATGAAGTAGGAATGATTAGTTCTACAGAGTTAGATGAGCAAAGTAATCAGTCTGTCGAAGTAAATTGTTAGGAATGATGGATGTAGCATCTGGTTAGGAGTGACTTGTATAAAGCTGACAAATGTGATATGTGAATGTTAGTAAGTTGAAAACAAGTTGGGCATAGAGAAGTTAGCTTCTTACTACCAACTAAGGGGAAACATGTATTTTTTGTACCAGTTGGGAAAGATACAGCTCAGTTATAGATTTTTCTCCAACTTTAAAAAAATCATCAGCAAATTCCAAGTAGTAAAGTGAAGCTTGAATCTGACTACTTTTTATAAAGTGGTTTTCTTCATCTAGGCCAAATGTTCATGAAAAATAATCATAAGCATAATGTATTCATTGTAGAAAAATTAGAAAGTAATGAAAAGTATGGGGAAAGTGAAAAGTAGTTACAGATCCCAAAGCCTAAACCACTATTTTTGTTTAGGTTAATACTATTTTCTTGATTTTTATATGGTCTGAGTCTCTCTCTCTTTAGATATAGAAATATGATGTATGCACAAATATATACTGTGTGTGTATATGCATGTTTATATGTATGCATAGTTATATAAATGGGTTCTTTCATATGAAATGCTTTATGACCTGTCCTTTTCATTTAATATTATGAACATTTCTCCATATGTATGTTTTTATATATGTCTATTTACATAAAATGGGTTATTTTATATGAAATGTTTTATAGCTCATTCTTTTTCATTTAGCATTATTAATACTTTTTATCAGGAAAGTTCTTGAAAGGGATATTAAGTGATACACAGTATTCTATTCTGAGATTATCTCCACATTTATTTAAGCATTCACCTGTTGTTACACATTTGGGTTTTCTTTCATATGTGTGTACACACAAAAACACACATGAATGTGCATAATACATATCATTTACAGTGAAGCGATCCCAGGAAAAATTTTGACTACATCTCCCATTTTTTCTGAAGAGTCGTAACCTCTGCTGCAGTCTGGCTCTTATACTTTGCCCTGCAGAATTCATTCTGCTGTCTTCCTTAGTAAAAAGAGCCCTAATTTTATACCTGGCCATTATCACCAGTGTTAGAGACTACATTTCCTATCCTTCCAAGTGTTTAGGTGTGGTCAAAACACTAAGCTCTGGTTTATAAGCTGTAAGCTGAAATATGAATATTAGAAGGGAGCAGCGTGGGCCTTTCTTTCCCTTTCATTTCTGTTGCCTGCAATGTGGATGTATTAGCTGGAGTTCCCGTAACCTTCTTGGAGTATGAGCTGACTTTTAATTGAACAGTGTGTGGCATAGCAAAAGGATGTAGGGAACTTGGACTCCTGATATTAGAGCTGCCACATCAGCCTTTGATTGTCTATTTCCGGACATTTACATGACAGAAATTCTCTCCTTTTGTTTCTTCCTCTCTTAAATTATTATACTATTGTTATTTACATTTTCTTTTTTGGCTGGGGAAGGATATGACCTAATCCTGTCTGATTAAGGATACCATTGTTTAATGCTGTATGTAGTAATGTGATAGGTCAAGTATAAAGGAACATGCATTGTGTCATGATAGATTCTAGATCCAGGTTGAAACCAAAATCTACATTGAGACTGGAGAGAGATTAATTGGTATTGAAAAGAAAGCACTTAAAATAATACATAATTTCTGGGGCTCTTTGATAATTATATCGCTGTATTTTTCTCAAGTACTTTTATTATCACAAATATTCTTTCAGAAAACACTTGATAGCTTTTAGGCGAACCCTCCTCACCCCCCAGCTTCACAAACCATTGAGGATTATATATCATATTATATTTTATCAGAATAATCCCTTGAAGCCCTGTTATTAAATATCTTGGCTAGTTACTTTGCCGAGGTTAACTCATAAACATGACTTTTAATGCTCTCATATTAACTTTATTGGAAGAATTTTGATGAACCTACAGTTATAAAAATGTTTTTTAAATTTTATTTAAGTTTTAGTGATGATTCTAAGGAAGTTATTTATAACTTAAATAAGTAAAGGGTACTGTTTTTTAAAAAATAGCCTTTTTTTGAGCAGTTTTAGATTTATGGAATAATTGAGAAGAAACCACATAGAATATCCATATACCCATTTTTCCAAGGATACACATTTTCATCTAGGGTATTCCACTGCATATAATGTTATACATATTAAAGAAACTCGACTCCCTGATCCATATCTATATTATTTTATAATAGGAAATCCATACGCTACAACAATCATCAATCATTTTATTCTGATCCAGGGTTTTCCATCCTCAACACTATTAATGTTTTAGGCCAGATAATTCTTTGTTGTTGAGAGTCTGTCCTGTGCATTGAAGATGTTTCCATCCTTGATCTCTACCCACTAGATGCCCGTAATATTCCCCGGCTGTGGAACCTTTGGTGTCTCCAGACAGTGCCAAATGTTCCTGGGGATGGGCAGATAGCCCCTAGCTGAGAACCACTGCTGTAATCCATTTATGATGCCCTAGGGTTTGCTGTATGTTTCAGGTTGGGCTCAGATATATAAGGGGTCTGTAGTTGAACAAACCTTCACGGGAAATTGGTGGAGACAAAGTTAGACTCTCCCCTGCCACTGTGGATCTTAGGCAATATGCATAGTCTTACTGAGCCTCAGTTTTCTTTTTTCTAAATATATTTTATTGATTATGCTATTACAGTTGTCCTATTTTCTCCCCTCCACTCCCCTCCACCTTGCACACCCCCTCCCACTCACATTCCCCGCTTTTAGTTCATGTCCATGGGTCATACATATAAGTTCTTTGGCTTCTACATTTCCTATACTATTCTCACCCTCCCCCTGTCTATTTTCCACCTACCATTTATTCTACTTGTTCTCTGTACTTTTTCTCCCTCTCTCCCCCTCCCCTGTTGATAACCCTCCATGTGATATCCATTTCTATGGTTCTGTTCCTGTTGTAGTAGTTTGCTGTAAAAAAATGTAAGATATTACCTAACTTGAAAGGTTGTTTTGTTAATTCATTGAGATTAATTATATAAAATAATTTTGATTGACTTTAACATCCTTCTCTTCAAATGTGCTATGTTGTTTGGATTTATTCTCTTAAATGTGTCAAACACTCATTACAAAGTTCTTATTTCTTTGGGGGAAACTAATCATTAGTTAGATCCCATTAGTTTGGGATCTAATGGTTATGGATTTCCAAAGTATTATACTGTGTATGATTAAAAACTTTAAATAAATGTTCAATGAAGACTGATTTATGAGGTCAGTTGTATTTTGACTCTTTGTGGTGCTCTAATTATGTTGTCACTACATTCAACTTATAACAGTTAAATGATCTCATGGGTTCTTTCAAGGACTTTGAGCTTCTCAAATTGAGGATAGCAATAGATGTCAGCCAGTTACTTTGTCCTTCGAAGTTTTTGTCTTCATGTCTGAAATCCCGCCAATTCTAACAGCTTGCGTGTCAGCTGCAGTAGAGGAAGCCGGCCTCTGTCAGCTTGTACTTAGTCCATTCAAGACTTGCAAAAACTTGACATAGTTTTCAACTAATAATGTCCATATCCCATTACTACTTTATAGAATTATAAAGCATTGTGCCCTGGTGAATGAAGTGCCGTCTGTAATAATTAAGGTTATTCTTACTGTTCTACCCCTGCAGAAAATTTTTAAAGCATTGGTGAAGGAAGACTTTGTGAATGAAGAAGACTTTTTTAAAAGGAAAATGATCAATGGCTGGCTGTAGCACTGTTATACTGTAAGTGTTGCTTTGATAAGGAGTATAAGTTAAGAATAAGTGTTCAATGTTTGGAGGGAAAATATGTTAGGCAAAGATATTATAAGTAAAATATAAAGAAGGATATATTATAATCGTGTTAATAATTTATAGGAAGTAATCCTATGCAGCCATTTAAAAATTGAAAATATGTTCTCATGTATTGAGATGATGATTTTACCAATAGCATTGAAAAATATTTCTAATTCGAACAAGGGTTGATCTGGTTTATGCACATTTGCTATTTAAAACTATCAGAATCCAGAAAATCATTGGAGTTTGTAGGCTTCTGATTTGTTTGGGTGACTTATTGTTTAGGTTATTTTGCAGAATTATTTATTTGCTGATTTATTTATGTATTTCATTATTTATTTATTTGATTATTTAGTAAATTATTTATCTAATGAATTATTAATACATCTTCATGACATGCTTTAAATTATTTATAACTTAATTTTGAGTTTATTGCTTTTAGACGCTGCATTGTTACTGACTAGTTTATATTTTTTTCTTTGTGGTTCTTTAAAATTAAAGTATTCGCTCTAAGGCAAAAGTATATTCATTGCAATGCCTGTGATTTTTTTCAAAAGTAATTTATGGTAGAGATAAAATTTTACTTACGCTTTAGCTCCAAATTTACCTGTTTAGGGTTATCAGTGATAGAATGTGTGTTTGTGTATACTCATTCTAGAGTGACTTACAAATTAATGATATAGCCTATTGTTTGTCAACTGAGATTAAACATCTAAACCTCTGTCCACATTATCCTTTGTATCTCTAAGGGACAGGTGTGTATTTCTTACTTGCTTTAGAATAGGTAATGGAGTCCTAGTTATTTTATTTTAGTGGCAAATCTAATTTTACTCCTGGAAATTTTTTAGGAAAGTTCAGAGAAATGAAGTCCAGCTTAGATTTGGATCCCTGAGATATAAATTTGACTGACGTCACCTTTGTTTTTAAATTCCTATTACATGTGATTTGGAAAACAGCATGATCTTTATACAAATTTTTATGTCAGTCCTGGTGATATATTTATTTCAAAGCTTATCTCTTATGGAAAGTTTTATACCACTTTATTTTAATGAACTAAAATGGACAAAGGTCTTTATAAATGCAAGCTACAGTTTCTCTTACTTTAGAGAATAATTCTCTTATGTAAAGTTTCTATTTTTAACCAAATAAGGTGTATCTTCTGTGTCTGACTCTATTTCTTGAGATAGTGCCTTGTTCAGGCTCGCGTGTTGGCTGGGTTTAATGAACAGGTTAAAATGCTTGTTTGGGTAAAAGAGCGTCATGTTCACAGCATGGTCTTTGGTGTTTGCCTGCAGTGAATGACTGTGGACTTCGAGTTTCAGTGTTTTAGAGAGAAGTGGCATTGTGCATTGCTCATAGGATACTGTTGAAATACAGTGAAAATGGCCTCTGTAGACAGGTTTCACTATAGAATTCTAAATTATGCATATTTATGTCCAAATTTCTTATTTTGAAATATTGAACATATGAATGTTTAATTAGAATATTGCTTTGGTATCTTCATATACTTGCCATAAAGGAAAGTGGTTTCTTTTGATTTGTGTACATGGGTTTAAAAATGTGTGTAACTGTATATATCAGTGACTTTTCTGTTCTGGAGATGAATGACCATAGATATTGTTAGATATGGAGTTTTATTTTAAAATGTGCTTCAGTATGCTGATGTGGGCTTCTTTAGAAGAAAAAGCTTCCTTTCCAATGTCAAGTAAGATCTATATTAATTGTCGTGATAATATTTCCAGTGCACACTATTAACAAGTATTTTTGAACTACTACCTGTGTCATCTAGGAAGATGCACATATGTGTGCATACACAAATGCACATACATGTGAAATTTTCCCCTAACATCAAAATAAATTTTCAGGACTTGTTTTTGAAAGAAGACATTAATGGAGATTATTGTAATGATAGCTAGTGTTTATTGAGCCCTTACTCTGTGCAAGTGCCATGCTCATATCTTTTAATGGACTGTTGTTACTCTCCACAGTGAGATAACTACAGTTATTATCTTCATTTTACAAGTGAGGAAACTAAGACTTAGAGATGCTTGCCACTCAGCTGACAGTAAGTGATGGTGCTGGGATTAGGACTCACTCAGTTTGATTCTCAAGGGTCTTCTTAGCCCATGGCAGTTTTGTATGTGTAGTTGGTGTAATGTAAGTTTTCACCGGAGTTGTTTTATTTATTTATTCTGTAAAGTTATTTATCTCTGATAAGCTGAAATTGCTGTCTTCACTTTGCATAACACTTAGTCATCTTTTTTGAACAGTAGGCAGTACTTGAGCTTCTTGAATTTTCTGATTTTATTCCTCTTGTAAGCTTGTATGTAGTGGACTGGAATTATATACTGAAGAAGAATTTGTGCCTAAGGGAGATTATACGTTTGCCTGGTAGATATCTAAGATCAGATCTTCTGACTTTTAAGCCCAAGATCATTTACAGGGCTCTGTTAGGTCAAATATGACTTTCTTATTAGAATAATGGTATTATCAGGGTTATATATATATACATATATATGTATATATATGTATATACATATACATATTGTTAGAAGAATGATTCTAAGCTTTTATAGAAATGATTACAGACATACTATTACACTAACTAAACATAGTGTTTAATATACAGTTTAGTGCTTAAATATGTGTATAACAAGGACAAGAAAGTAACCAATTGTAATTTTAAACACTTAAATGTAACTATTTAAAAGACTTTGGGGAGCTTCAGAGAATAAGGAAACCAGTGAATTTGGTGGGAGGCTGAGGAAAAAGATCTTTCCAACCCTGTTTACTACCTGCGGGTAAAGGGAAACCTTCACCCTGGGTCTGAAACACAAAGAACATCAGAAAATAGTTGGGTTAGAGGTAGACCAGCAGCAGAGTTTCAGTGATGTTGCTTGAGTGCGGTAAGTAACTGCATCTGAATGAGTGGTGGGGTACTGTGTGAATCACTCAAAGTTTTAAGTTAGATTTTTCAAATAATTATTGTTATATTAGAAAATCCTCAAAACCCGTGATTTAGGTAACATAAAGTAATGCCATAGCTAGGATGAACATAATTTACCATCCAGTTCAGGACAGTGTTGAGAGCCAAAGGGTGTGCTGTAATCTGCCAGGGCAGCAGGTGTAAACTGGGATCTCAGCAAACTTGGGAGCTATGGGCACCCTAGTATAGTATAGTGCTACTGCAAATTCTATTGAATAATTTCTGATAGTCTTATATAATGTATTTGTAAGAGGAATCTTAATTCACATGCAGTATCTTTAAAGATGTATTATTTTATGATAAAACTACCTTCCATGATATGTTTTGGATAGCCAAGCAAGGCAGTTTGTGACTATGACTTTTATAAAGCATGACTGATGTTTTACAGCTTTTGGAACCTATTTTCAAGGTGAAAATAGAGAGGTATTACTATTGGGAAGAAAAAGATAAGTATGATAAAGTTGGTTATAATATAGTAGATAATACTGAAGTTTTTCTTCATATCACACAAGGATTTTTTGTGCTTGTCTTACCTTATAAATATTCTATTTTTAAAAAATACTCTAATTGATGATATATTTGACATTGTACTGAAAACAAATCATATTTTTTATACCTTAGGAATTTATAATTTTATGTTGGGTGAATCAGTGGTATTTTTTTCCCTTAAAAAACCATGTTACATATTATATATATTGATAAGTTGACAGCTTTGCCAAAACATTTTTGAAAACAGCTGTTTTTCCTTGGTGAATTTCTGTGTGTGAAAATAAGAATACCTAGAAAAGAGTTGATTAAAGGTTTCTTTTGTGTGTGTGTGTGTGTGTGTGTGTGTGTGTAGTTTTCTTTTCAGTTTCCTCTTGACATGTATTTATCTAACATGGCATATTACATTATTAAAGTCATAATTGGATTAAATTAAAGTTCTAGTTAATTTGCACTTAGGTTATGGATGATTTGTTAAGTTGAACTAGGTAACCACACTGGTATATTTGTATTTGAATGTACATTAAAAAGAAAAATTCTCATGCAGTCATTCTTAGTCATTCATATGTATAATATCAGAACTCTTTTTGTTCAGAAAGGCCTATTATGCTTAGTAACAAAAGTAAGAGTTTTCATATATTCTGCCTGGAGTTTTTTATAGTCTGAAGCACTTCATGAACTACCCACCTCTATAGTTGTAAGACTATAACATAGCTTATGCGTTGGCTCTGAGAGTAGCTCCTTTATAGTTATGACAAGTAAAAGTACAGCCAAAGGTCATGTTAAACACAAGATTTCTTTCATACCTCATCTATTTTGTGGATAGCATTTGAAGTAGCTTGGGTCCCTGTATTGATACTTTTGGAGAGCAACCCAAAAGATTGTTCCCATGGAAGCGTTTCAAATATCTTTCCTCCAATCTCCCATGTGGTTGCAATATCTGGCATGAATGTGCATTTGAATTCTGTACTAATTAAATAGAACCTTATTAAATTAGAGTTTGCACCATAAAAAGGACTTTTGTACTGCTAGGATTTTGTAGGGCACTACAAAATAATACTGACATATAAAGGTCTTTAATAATTGAATACTCTGACTAAATGCAGTATTTTAGTTTTGACCATCTTAGTATTGATATTGTTCACTCAAGCAGTAGATACCAGATAACATACCAACAACAGCAAAAACAGAACATGAAATCACACAAATGAAATTACATGAACAAGGCATGCCTATACATATACAACCTACTGATCAGATCCTGTTTTTGACTTTAATTTATTAGATAAGTAAAATTTAGAATGTTGAAAAGGTCATATATAGGAAAATTTTCTACTAAAAGTCATATACTGTATAAAGAAAATATACAAATGTTTCAGAGTGGTTATGAAATCCTTTTAAGTTATCCTCAGTATATAATACCAAAAAGTGTAGACTGAAGTAAGAATGTTTAGAAGAAGATAAAATTGTCAGGTTAGTGTTTTTGTATAATTGCTAAAGCATTTTTTGTTTTTAAATTTTTTTCTTTTGTTTTCTCCATTATTGCATGCTTCTTGGCAATAAGACTTATGATTTCACTGATATTTTATATATAAAAATTAACTTTATATGAACTGTGCATAAAAGGGAGTTGAAAGATGAGATTTTATTTTCCTCTTAGTTTCCCAAGTAGAGTAAGCATAGTTTTTCACTTAAAATTTGAAAAATAACTAAAACTAACCAGTCAGGTTTTTTAGGGGGGTGGGGTGGATTTTGAAATTGACAACTGATATAATCATTGTCAAGCATTTTGAAAGGTTGCTCTTATCTCTGAAATGTTCTCTTGTTTTATAGAAACTGTACTGTTATATTTTGTTATTGGTTTCTTAAATAAAGCCTAATTATAAAATAACCCAATTAAACCATGTTGTGAGTGAAAATGTGGGTGTGTGTATTTTTTTGTGTAGAAACATAGTTTATCTTAAAAAGTGATACTGTTTATAATACATGTAAGCACAACCTTAGAGCTGAATGTGTAACAGTTTGGCAGTCATTTGACATTGGTTTAATGGAGAGACGGTCACCTGAAGACTAACTCATTGTCATGGGGGTTTCCTCCAATCTCACAGGCATATTTGCCCAGAGAATACTTGCTTCTCATTGCTTCCTCTGCTTTATTTCTCCAGTTGCTACTGCCATTTTCCCTCAGAGTTATGCTGTCATATGTTAGTGTGATGTAGAAGAAAGTCAAAGATTTGATATCCTTAGAGGTTGAATAGCTTTGCAGTTCCTTTTCTGTGGATCCCATCTCCTTGTCTGTTTTACTGTCAGACTTGATTAACAGTTGGCTTGGGTATAGACTTCTAGGTTGCAGATCATTTCCTGTAGAATTCTGAAGGCTTTCGTTCACAACATTCAGGGTTGCTACCAAGATGTCCATTGCCTTCCCCACTCCTCATTGTTTTCTGCTGTGCATGACCTGTTTTAATATTAAAATAAATGTTAATTAAAATGTTTAAATAAATTAATCAGCAGATATATTTTGAGTACAAACAGGGTGCTGGTATGATGAAGGGAAGTTGAAGAGGTATTCACTTTTGAGAATGTATCTTCTCTTAAGAAGATGTGTGTACATAAGGAGTGGCAGGTGCAAAGTTCAATAGGATGAGAAATGTCTCAAAATTGTATGTAATTAACTACCATGAATGGCCAAGAGGGGTTTTATAGTAATTTAGGTATTTTAGCTATCTTAGTAGAATATTTAAATATTCTTAAGTCATATTTTAGGCATGAGGTATATATAAAACAGTAATGATCAATAACTTAAGAAAGTCACCTAACAGCGTTCTAATTTTATTTTTATTGTTTATCTCTGATTTTTATCCATAGACCCACTATCTTTAGCACCTAGCCATTTTTATCCTTGAGTTTGCTTGCTGATTAGAAATGTTCTTAAAGTTACATAGAATTACTTTTGGAATGTTGCATTTTTCACCTATAATTCATATATATACTATTATAATATTTTTATTAAATCATTTCAGTTTCAAAAATTAGGGATTTTGCAGCAAAAAGTAGGTGATGATTTTTTTTGCCATACGGTAATCTTTGTCTTCATAAATCATAATTTGAATATGTTGTTTTTGTTCATGTATTTTTATTTAAATTCACCATTTATATCTGTTCATAGTAGTTTCAGGGTAAAATTAGATGTACTAATTTTTAATTCAAATTAACTTATTTTCCCTTATCTTAAGATCTTGTAATTCATTTGGAGTTTCATTAAAACCATTTTTGGAGTATACCCCGTTCATACCTACACCACCTCTATCACTTTATCTCCTGTACTTCCTTTATCTTCTTATCTTTCATTTTGTAGCCCACTTCCTGTTAGGTTACACTGAACCCAGTACAGGCAAAAAAAAAAAAAAGTTGTAAAAAAACTGAAATCAAGTGCAGAAGGGTCTTATGGAGAAAAAACATAATTATGCCATTGTGTAAACTTTTAAAATGTCTAGCAAGCTAGAACTGTTCAACAGATGTGATTGCTTCATTGTTGCAAATTTATGCCAATCAGAGTTGATAGGATTTGATCACACTCTAGTAGATTTATGAGATAAATTACAATATTGCATGACACGCTTCAGATAGAAAACATCAATATAAGTTGAATATGATTTCTTGTTTAAGATAACAAGCCAGTAATTCTTTAAATCAAATGGTTGTGCTTTGAGAGAATAACAGTTTTTGCAAAAATTAATAGTATCTTTGATATTTTCTTCATGGTGAGAAACAGCATATTAAACTTTTCTTTTAGTGTACAAATGTGATTGTAAATGGGAGGCACCTTGTTTTTATTTAGCTATAGGTGACCAGCCAGATTTCCAAAGGCCTCTAAAGAAATGGGACTGAACTTAATTTGTCTGCAGAAAATTTTAATAAAAGACAAAAAAAGCTTGTCATTGATTCTGAATTTCTTCAGAGTAAGATTTTACTAGATATGTCTAAAGGTTTACTAGAAATTTTGTTTCTTTTTGAAAGAAGTAGAACTTTATTTTTCTAAAAGATTTTATTTACTTATTTTTAGAGGGGGAAGGGAGGGAGAAAAAGAGGGAGAGAAACATCAATGCGTGATTGCCTACAGGTAACCCAGGCATGTACCCTGACTGGGAATCCAACCAGTAACCTTTTGGTTCACAGGCTGGCACTCAATCCACTGGCCATACCAGTCAGGGCAAAACAAGTAGAACTTTAATACCTCCCATAAACAAAGAAAATGAACAACAACAACAAAAAACATATTGACTAATGAAATGACAGGTTCCTCCATGGAAGTTAGAGCCAAGGAATGGGAGTCAGGTTCTCAAGCCTGTTTGTTCTAACGACAAATGGTAGCACCAGTTATTTAAAAGCCCTTGCTAAGAATGATTTTAACTTCAAACGAAGTCTACACAGTAGGATCTCTCAGTTCAATTTTGAAATACTTGCATGGAGTGCCTTGAGAAATTGATTTGAAATTGTTAGAGTCAAATCATTTGTGAAAAGAGGGTGGGATTTTTAATTTATTAGATTGGAATTAAAACTTTTAGACTACAGAGACTAGCCAAACTAATGATTTTAGGAAGGTAGACCCTCATGTAAGGATATTGTCAAATCTTTAAATTTTTTCAGAAGAAAATTTTACAACATGTCTTAGATTTAAATATTCAAGAAATAATTCAAATATTCACAAAATGCAGAGGATAAATAGAACAGGTGACCTTGTGTTTACCGTGCAGACACAGTTTGTTAACATTTGCTCTTTCTTTCTCTATGGATATATTTATATATAGATTTATATAGATAATGTTTTAAAGTCCTTTCTTTCTAAGAGATAATCACCATCCTGAAAGTGTCCATGCTTTTAGATTTACTACATTTATGTGTTCATTAACATTGAATGTTCTTACTAACTAAAATATTTTATTAGTCTTCATGAAGTTTGCTTTTTCATTCTTCTTACCCATCATTTCTGAGCTGGTCCTGCCGTCTGTTTTTACATCTGGCTTATTAATTTTAATTTTTCTCTAATGCTTCATGACAGGACAACATCAGTGCCACAGCGTGTTCATCACTTTCTCTTTGGGTGGACATTTATGGGTCAGGAGACTTTGTATAGACTTCCACAAACATTCATGTGGCTCAGTGTTTCCAGCACATGAGACAAGCTGCCCTCAAGCCCTACAGCACTATACTCAGGTTTTGGCATTAGGCAGCGTCCTCGGGCAATTGGTACCACTAGAGCTGTGCATTGCTTTCTCTTTTCTTGCCGAAGTTCCCCTGTCCTTGAAAGCCAAATCACAAGGAAGCCTGCAGACAACTTTGTCATGCTGCTCTTAAAAAAACATTTTTCTATTCTTTCCATCTCACCCCCCAGTAAAATTCCATAAAATGTGAGTTTTTTTGGTATTTGTTTGAAAAAGATACCTTTTTGTTATATTTTACAGTTTTTACATTTTGTTTTTAAATTTTAGTTTGTGGAAAGCTAGGACCTGTGCTACTGGGGGCTTTCATTTGCCACAGCAACAGGTACATGGGGTCTGTGCATGCATAAGACATGATTTTGCTTAGTGTGAACAGTATGATTTTGGGCCCAGGGGGTTATATAACTGTTTCAGGTAATAACAGTGAACTATTGAATATTGAGAATGATACACTTATTTGTGAATAGTTTGGAATTTTTTAAAGCTTACTTGAACATTTTACAATCTGAATTACATTCTTTGGGTTCAAATTTATATGATAATCTTCCTTAGGCTTCTTTTATTTTAATATATTTTATTTATTAGTAGAAGTCATATATTTAAAAGTATACTTAAACATGTATTACACACTTAAAATTTGGAGTGTGATGCACTCTCAAATCATTGAAGAGAAAGCTGTCAGTTTACAAAATTCTTTGACTATATGCCCAACAGCTTGAAGCTGCCTTATAGAATGCCAAATATCAGACTATTAATGTTATTAACCCTTTTTGTAATATCCTTGGAAATGTTTCTTCTCAAAATAGAGAAAAAGGTTAAAGAAATTGCTAGGTCTGGATAATTTCTTCTGTGTTTTTTCCTACATAATTAATAGACATATCTTTTCATGTCATTGTCAACATTTTCTGGAGTTTTTATTTGATTTTTACACGTATTTTCTGGATTCCCAGGAATATGTTATTATCTCATAAACCTATTCAAACCAGTTACTAAAATATCTTAAAGAAGATGCATCAGCTTGTCATGGATCAAGTCTCTTTGGCTTGAAAAAAAATTCTTGTTCATCTTTTAAATTTGCTACTTTTTTTTTTTTGAGTGAGGACTGTGTATTTTTTATAACTTACAGAAAAGTTTTAGGGTAGACTCAGTTTAGTCAGTGTATTCACTGTTGTGAGGTTGTGCCTTGAGGTTTCAAGTCTCTGTCCTGCATGTTCCTAGGTTGCCTCTTAGCTTTGCTGTTAGCAGAGTCACAGAACCTTTCCTCGTCTCTGCGAGCTCCTCGCTAGACTCTGCTTTTGTTTCCTCTTCATTTGATTTATTCTCTCAAACTCAGCTTCAGTTGCTGACTTTGAGCCCTTAAACTCTTTTGCATCTGGATTGTACATCTTGATTGACAAATTTGCCTTTACATACGGTCAGATAATTCTATATTTGGAAAAAATATTCCTATTGTGTGTTCTATTCCACTGAACCTTTCAGTGTTAAATGTAGTTTGGATGCATGGGGAAGAATTAATGATTGGAAGATACAGAGTTGGTAAATTATTTATTCTGGCCCCGAGGAAGCTGAAAAGCTGAGTGAAAGACTAATAAATCATTTGTGGTAGTGCTGGTTGTCACTTCCAATTATTTTAGACTGTTTTGTGATAAACTGCAGCACCTGCTAGATATCCGCACACCCTCCCTTGATGCTGGTGGTGCAGCTCGTTTAGTCGATTATCAGAGGCAAGTTTGTGTAAAGTTTATTTAGGTTGGAAAGGAAATTACTCTTTTTAAGTCAGTTTTGTTGCTTTTTCTCATTGCTTCCAGTGAAAGAATTTCTGTGACAAGACAGAGAATCTGTAATATATATACTACGTTAGCCAGGGGAGACTGTCTTTATCTTTCGTGAAATTAAATACTTGAAGAATTGGGCTTCTTTATTATTCCCAGACTAATTAAAAACTACTTTGACCGAAATGATTAGCAAGCTAAAGATCAAATCATCTCTTTGATATGCTACCACTTAATAGGGAATCACTGCTGCTGTTTGACCAGACCTTTTCATCATTCTTTGTTTTTAATGGCCGAGGCTTTGAAGCTATTAGTCCTAAAAAGTAGTGAGGTCCCTTTTTGCATTGGTCCTAAACTCAGCTGCTGAGATCCTTGGAGGCATTAAAAAAAAAAAAACTTGAAAGAAAGCTTAGCCTAGACTGGTCTGGATCTAACAGTCATGAAATAGGGCCACGCTAAAACCCCTTCAGAAATAAATTATGAACATCATATAATATGCATGCCTCATGCTTAGGATTATGGCCAGCTTTTCTGTTTCCATCTGAGTTTAACAATTATTTATGTTCAAACCCAGAACATTCTTTGTTTATACATCAGAGTAACTTGTTTTCACTGAGATTTTCAACTTTAACATAAAAATACGGAAGATTTTAGAGGACTCTTAAGACTATACAAAGAAATAAACTTTATAACTGTCTCGTATTCATTCAGTCACAATTTTACTCACTATTTCTCCATATTAACATTTATTAAGTTCATGTGTACCTGCTCCCTGGGAACAGCACTACCACTACTACTATTAGTAATAACACCCAGCTCTTTTTTTAGAGCTTAGTATGTGTGTGCCATGTGCTGTTCTAAGATTTTACATGTATTAACTTATTTTAATGCAACAACTCTATATGGCATTTACTGTTCTTATCTGCATTTTCTGAAGGACCTATAAAGAGTGGTAAGGCCATAGTGATTTTTCATTTTTTCCTTAGACTCTATAAAGGAGCGAAGTGTTTATGATAACTCTTAATTAATTAGGTTTAGGAACTTCAATCCAAATAGTGTAATAATCACTAAAATTCATCGAACATTTAATTTTGTTTAATATTATATATATTTTACTTTTAACTTCTGCATAATTCATCATTATCTTCTTTGTTATGATGAAGAAGCTGAAGCTTAAAGAGGTTAAATCCTCTTGGAGGTGAAGGAGCTGGGATCTGGGTCAAGATCTGACTGCCTCTGCACTCTGTTGAGGGGTCCCAAACCCTAGTCCCAAGTCTGGTGCTGAGTCAGCCGCAGAGAGTGTGGAGGAAAATGGGCTGCTGGAAGCCCCGGCAACTGGAGGCTTTTCCACCAGTGGGGCCAGAGCCTCTAGATCTAGTAATTTTTTTTGAGAGAAGATAAAAATCTAGACTTTTTATGTAAAAGTTTAAATTTTAAAATCTTGGCAGTTCAGGATGAATTGTTTGCCTACTGGATGCTGCTTGTGAATGTCAGTTTGTAACCTTGTGTACTATGTTGCCTTTAGTAGAATTTGTTTTGAGGTTTTCCTTCTAACTTCATCCGATTGGAAACTAGTACGAATCAGTGAAACAATATTAACAGGAGAGCGTCAGTAAAATTTCATCCTTTAGGGCCGGGGTCCCCAACCCCGGGGCTTCGGACCAGCGCCAGTCAGGGGCCTGTTGGGAACCAAGCTCTGAGCAAAGCTCCCCTGAGCTCTGCCCTTCTCTCACCCCCCTACCCACTCCCCTTGCACTGTCTTCCACAAAATCCATCCCTGGTGCAAAAAGATTGGGTAACACTGCTTTAGTGGGATTAATAGACTAGATGAAATGTAATTATTATTTTTTAGTAACTCTCTATAGTTTGTAATGCATCTCAGATGAGTTTCAGTTGAATTTTGTTTTCAAGTTACCATGGTGTGCATAGTCTAGTATAGAGCATGAAAATCAAAGAATTAAAAATTAGGCTAGAATCTTAAAAATTTAAGCAGGTATTAAAATACGTAAATGTTCATTGAAACTTTCTCAATGTTCTTCCTCTGATAACAAAACCTTTCATTTCCTCCTTTCTCTACTCCTACACATTTCTTTTCCTATGCTGTGAATCATGCGGGAAGTTAAGATACATACAATTTCCATTGAAGTGCCTTTATCAGATTACATGTAGAATTACATAATATATGGAACGTTGTGACTTTTAATGGAATTTAACACAATTAGTCAAAGGCCTTTATTTATATGAGGTACTACCAAGTGGCAAAGTTTTAGTGAATGGGAACTATTTGAATAAGTCAGTGGTTATTTGCTTTGGTTTATCAAATGCTTTTATGATACTTAAAATTTAAATAAAATATCCCTGGAGGCAACTTCAGTGTCATTTTATAACTGTTTGAAAAAAATTCAAATTAGTTGTTAGAGGTCCTTTCACAAATCTAGATTAAAGACCTAACCTAATGATTGTTAGTAGCATATTCACTGTTTCAAAATAATTTTTCTTAATGGCAAAGCCTACCTTATAAAGAAAGATGTTTCATCCAAAATCAATAGTTCTTTTTAGAAAATGGCTTAATAAATTATGAATTCTTTAGTGTGTCTTTTTGATCCTTTATTTATTGTTTAATATGTAGGTAAAATATTTGTTACTAACTTAATTTTTTTGTTATAAGTTTGTTATGTTATAGGAGTGTTTTGATTTAGAGCATTCATTTAATAGTGTTCAATTATTGGTCAAAGTATAGCTTTAAAAATTTAATAAAAACATTTTACTATGTCTTTTTATTGTAAGAAAAATATATGTTCACTATAGAAAAATTAAAAAATAAAAAACACATTTGATTCTACCATACTGAAATGACCAGCAAACCACTTTCTATTTTGAGGGTTTATTTTTCCTTTTTCACTTTACTTAGTATTATATATTTGTCTTTTCTGTGATATTCTTAGTTTAGTAGATTTGTTTTTAAAAGACATTATATTATTTGAACAGAGTTCAAACGCATCTCCTTCATAGAGCTTTTTGTCCAGTATCTGGTAGTAAATTCTCCTCCTAACTTCCATGTGACTATGCCTCTGTTCCTTATAGTTACTTTTATCTTACCCCAGATGTCTCTGAGGGCAAGAACTATCTTATACTTATCTTTATGTTCTTACAACATTCACTGAGTGTTGAATGATATATAAAAATAGATCTTTAATTCAATTTGTCCCTTGCATCTACCATTTGAAGTAGCAAAATGGTAGCAAATATATGAACGCGGTTTTTTATCATTGTAACGGGTAATTCCAATAGGGCTTTTGTGGAAATGTGATTATACAAAGAAATCACTGAAGGTTATGGTGCTAATCTTTCTTTCTAAATCTAAAGATTTACCTGGTGTGTTATATCATAATTAATAAAGATTTATTATAATCAGATATGTTAAGTAACTATAATTCGAAGGGAAAATTTTGCTAAATGTCTATATACAATATTATAGTATTAGAAATCTGCAAAAGAAATACTAAATTATTGGAAGGTTTATAATTAACCTTCCAATAGAGCATGGGAAATATGAAGTAAAAATTTTTAGATATGGTAGGTCAGGTATGGTATTATTTAGATTAAAGGAAATTTATAATGCTAGAGATGATTAGGTCTTTAGAAGTAATTGTCTTCTTTGTGGGTAGGAAACTGGAGTTTTGGGACATAAACAATTGGACCAAGGTCATAAGACTGCCGTGTACCAAATGCTCATTACTAATGTGTTTTCAAATATATTTTGAATGAGTAAATTATTTGTATTATGTATAGAAGGTGTTCATAACTTTGCCACTTGTATTTTAGGAAAGTTATTACCAAAAATTTTTACCATTAATGTGTATATTAGAAAACAGAATGCTTGTATTCTTTAAAATATGTATGCTTTGGAGAAAACTTAGAAGACATAATACTTTTAAAACATGACAATGTAAGGAAAGATGAAATAGAATGGGTTCTAGTAGTTTTGTTTCTAGCAGCACTTGGACTTGTAATTGGAAGGTAGCTTTATGGAAACTTTTCAAGTTGGAAGAAGATTTCAGCTGGAGTGTCTTAGGGTCACTTAAAAAAAACCCTCTATATTAAAATAAAATGTGTCCATGCCTTAAAGAAAAGATCTCAGAGTTTGCAGATGATCCTAAAATTGGAGCTAGAGGAAATAATGAGGAACAATGCAATCAGATTCAAAAAGATTTGGATTGTTTAGGTGATTGGGCCAGCAGATGGCAAATGCAGTTCAGTGTAGACAAATGTAAAATAATTATCTTAGGAACAAAGAACCAATCATACAGCACACTGATCAGGAAAAAATTTGTGGGTTATTGTAGGAAAACCATTGAAACAGTTAACCCGGTGCACAGCTGCAGCAAAAAAGGCAAGCAAGAAACCAAATTAGCAGACGGATAGAATATAAAGCAAGAGGCAATACTTATAGTGTATTAAGAAACTTGCTAGACCCCATCTAAATTACTCAGTCTAGTATTGGTTGATGGAACCACTTTAGAAAGAGTAAATTTTTGCTGTGGAAATAGACTTGAAATTGTAACATGCAAATCTAATAATGTTAAAGAGATTTGAACTATTTTTTATGAACTTTAAATTTGTGAACCTTTATAGATATGAGCAAGACACTGAGTCCAAGTAAAGGTACTTTCAGGTCTGTCCACTGTCAAAACTTGATCTTAGTGGAGGACATGTATGGTTTCAGCTGCTTTCCAGTTTAGGTAGAAATCTGTCCCTTACCTCTCTGACTAAAGAAGCCTAAGCTGGTATGAGGTATTTCCACAGCCCGAAAGCTGCACTGCAGCACCTAGAGCCATCATGGGCACGAGATCTCAGAGCTGCTGCTGAGATGCTCCTCCCTGGCCTGCTGCTCCTGATGCCGTAACATACCTTGTGAGCTTTATCCCAGGCTGTGGAGGCAGGACTTTGTGGTTTGACTTCCTTCGTTCCTGTACAAGCCTGATTCTCCAACTTTGTCTCAGTTTTTTTTTCAGCTCCTCAGTACTTAGCCAATAAATTCCATTTTGACTTGATTATCCAGAACGTGTTTGTTTATAACCAAGAACCCTAAGTGGTGTGGTGATAGCGTTCTGTATTTTAGCTTTGGCCATTGCATTGTTTTTATTGTTGTTGTTGTTGTTGAATATGTTTGCTTTGTTTGGAGTGGTTTTGGAGCAGAAGAAAGTTGAAGTGCAAATATCTATCACCCTCTCCCTTCCTCGCTTCCTCCCTCTCTTTCTCTCTCTGATCTTTCTCATAGTTGAAAAGAAGGGAGAATTTGTACCAGTACCATAGTATCTGTAATTCTTATGTAAAATTTAACTTTATCCATGAAGGTGAATAGTGTCACTTTGTTAAAAATGGTGCTTGGTATTTAGCCTATCTGTAAGAATAGTATACACGTTTTGTTATATTTATATTAGGTATTTCTAAAAATCACTTTCTCCTGTTATTTTGAAGGAAACTTAATGCATGATTTTCTTAATGTCATGTGAGTAATAGAGGGTAGAGTCTGGAATACTGCATAAGGTTTTCTTTTGGTTTATATTGCTATTGATTTTGGACATTTATTGAATGAAATATTTTGAAAAATAACACTTGTAGTTTAGGAATAGTGGATTATCTTTTAAGTTTGTGGTGAGTTGATTGGTTAATATTTAGAATTGATTTTTATCACACAAGCAATGTTTTAAATAGTCTAGTTTTAAATAACCACTAATAGTCAATAAAACCACTATTAAAACTATTAAACAGTTTATCACATATGCCATACTGACTTGTTTTTCAGTTAAACTATTAGCCTAATATATGGATGCTTGAGACACAGCCACACTGAGTAAACTAGGGAAAAATGTAATGAGAGCTTTCTTCCTTTTTTTTTTTTTAGAAGTGGTATGCAGGGCTGTTCCTTGGAAAATTTTCAAAATAATAATTTGATTTTGAGTTTTTTCATCATTTTTAAAAGTAAAATGGAACCTTCCCAATAGAAAGATATACTCGAGTCTATTATTCATACACCTGTAGGTTGCCAAAACTTTCACTACCCTAAAACCTGTGTGTGTCATGGCCTGTCCTGCCTTCCAAAATAAGTATTCCATGATTCAGATTTGACATCTCCATGTACCCACTTTGTCCCATGTTATATATAAGTATGGACAGCGTTAGGAGAAAAGAGCTGTGTGACTGACCTATTTGAAACACCCATTTTAATAGTCCTTTCTTAGAGATTATTCTTTTATGATGAGAGTACTTAGTTCTTTGAAATGTTGGTCAGTATGTCTTGGTGAAGGAAAACTGTTCTAGTGTTCTGGGAAATATCTTTGGTTGTGTTGCAGTTAGGGACTGCCTAATCACGTATGTCTTATAATAAAATCAATATACTTAAAAAAGTAATTATTCTAAGTATGTGAGTATTAAAGGTAATTGGAGTTTTACATTCTAACCTTTACATTGTTTGACATCCTTGTATAATGGAATAGCATGTGAACAGTTGTTTTTTAGAAAATAAAACTGATGTATCTTTTTAAAATTTTATTCATTTACTTTTAGAGAGAGGGGGAGGGAGGGAGAAAGAGAAGGAGAGAAACATCAGTGTGTGAGAGATACATGGATTGGTTGCCTCTCACACGCCCTCAAATGGGGACCTGGCCTACAACCCAGGCACGCACCCTGACTGGGAATCAAACCAGAGACCTTTTTGTTCGAAGGCTGGCATTCAGTCCACTGAGCCACACTAGTCAGGGCCATGAACAGTTTTTTCTACGTTATGTACTTTTATAGAAAGAGATGTATGAGACATGGCCCTGAAATACTTAGCAGATGATTGCATACTGCAGTTGGCATACCGGACTGCTGAAAGACTAATCGCTTGTCTGCAAGATAGCATAATGGTCCTTTTAGGATCAGAGTCAAGACCCACTACCCCAACCTCCTTGCCCTCCCTAAATGAGTTTGTTGTATTGATCTTGCCTGCACTGCAGGTTAGTCTTATGGCACAGGGTCTGTAGCTAGCCATTTCTTTTGCCACTTGCAGTTGAGCTCGTCTGCTGCTGGGGTGGGGGTGAGAGTGTAGGGCTGATAACTTTCGGGATTCCTGGTCAGTTCCTGCATAAAAAGACATGCCTTCACTTTCAGAGTGCATAAAGGGTAGCTAATGAGGTCTGTGGCTAATGCCTGCTTTATATACTACTGTTGGATGTTCAAGGGCTGCTTTTTCCTAAACAAAAACCTTTTTCTTAAAAAGTTATTGTTTGGTTTAGAGTCAGTTCCAAAGACCAATGGTTCTGGATAGCTTATCTGTGTAGTGAGATTTTTTACATTCATCTATTTTTGCCTGCCTGTCTGCCTGCCTATCTGCCTGCCTTTTGCCATCCTTTCCTGCCCTCCCTCCCTTTCTCCATTGCTTCTTCCTTCCATTTTTGTGTGACAGTATTGCTTATTTCTGGCTTAAAGAAAATGGTTGTTAGAAAATTCTTTGTAAAAATGCAACTGGTCAGTTTATTGTAAAACAAATTAAGTAATTATTAGTAAGAAGGGATTAAATATGTTTAAAAATTTTTAATATAAAAATAGGATCTCACCCATCTATTACTGTTTTTTGTTAACAGTAATGGGAAAGAATATAAATCTACATCATCTCTTTTAAAAGTTGCATAACATTCTATTTTATTTAACCAGTTCCCACTGATGACAATTTGGGTCATTAGAATTTTTCACTATTATGTGTAACACTGCATTCAAAATACTTGTGATAAAGTTTGTATATGTCCCTCATTATTTCTAAAAGGATAAATTCTGTGAGTAGAATTGCTGATAAAAGGGCAATAATTACATTGTTAAGGCTCCTGATACTTATTGCTAGAATTTACATGTTTCACTCCTACCAGAAATTTTTGAGAAATTCTAGTTTATTTCCATATCATCAACAGGCTTTACAATTAAAAAAAACTTTTCTAATTTTATAGGTGAAAAGTAGTACCTTGTGTTAATGTATGTGTTTAGTGCTATTGACCATTTGTATTTATTTTATAATCTCCTTAATATCACTTGGCTGTTATTCAGGTGTTTTTCTTAGTACTAAATTACATAATAAAAAGCGACCCTTTTCTGGCATGTTGGCAATATTTTTTTTCCATATTTTGTTGTGTGTATATATATTTTAAAACTACTGAGTTGAAGTATTGTTTTGTTTATGTTTTGTTTTATTTTGGGACTATCTAGCCCTTCAAAATTTAATCAAATATGTCTTGTTTCATACTTTTTTATTTTTAGCATTAAAATTTTTTTAATTAAACATTTAAAATCTAGGATTTTTAACTGTTTTATAGTTTTGGGACATACACTCTGCATTTTCTGTTTATTGTCTTTGCAGACATTGATGTCCCTATAAACTCACAATCAGAAATATAAAGAAAAGAGCACTGAACTGTTGCTAGCTGACTGTGACCTTGAGTCTCAGCTTCTGCATCTGTAAAGTGAAGGTATTTGTTTGGTACACTGCTATTCATTTAGTTATTTTGTCCAAGAACTATAGTGAGAAATAAAATTTAAATCATGACCCCAGAATTCGTGCATATACGTACTCATATACAGATATGTTTGTGTGGTAAACATATACTACATGTTCTCCTTTTTTGTGTTCATATCATGCCATGGAAGGCCAGACTGTTAAAAAAACCTGCTGTATGCAACTTACTAAATTGCTTTCATTATCCCACAGTAGGGTGTGATCTAGAGCACTGGACACTCAAAAGCCCATAGGGCTGACCACATAACAAATGCAAGTATTTTGCCCCTTTAGCATACCAGAGGGCCTGGGTCCTATATAAAGGCATTCAAAGCAAAATAAAACAAAACTTGCTAGGTCAATAAATATTTTCAGGTGGAATTTACCTGCTAATTTTGGCTCCTAACTTAGGCTAAAGGGAAAAAACCCAAAGACAAAATACTAGCTTATTACTCTATCAGATTGCTATAAAATGTGTTAAACAAAAGGGTGCATGTCATGGACCACAGAACATACTTTGAGTAGCATTGATGTAAATGCTGGTCTTCAGATACTTTCCAGTACCTTCGTGTTCTAAAATCTATGGCTCTGTGACAACTGTAGACATGGAAACTTGGAGGTGAGATGGCCTCACTCAGTTATTCTGATTTGGGAAGATAATGATGTTACAGAAACAAGCCCCCTCCCCTGGGGTCTTTTTTTCTTTTTTTTTTAATTTTTAATACTATGGTTCTTCTTTGCCTGCCACTGTGTTAGGAACTATGGCTCTCAATGCCAGAGTTTGGTAAAAAGGAAAGGAACTGTTTATTCAAAAGTTATGCAGGTTTAGACTAATGGCGGAATGTCTTTGTTAAATAGCAAAGTTCCTTTAAAACACCCAGAAACACACAGAGACCTGCCTCCCCTTGCCCAACCAGGCCAGTCAGGACCTGGACTCCCATTCTTAATCCAAAACCTCATCCTCATGGTGGGCCAGTGGGAGTCCTTCAGCATTCTTTCAAATCACTGAGAGAGAGAGCTTTGCATGACTGCTACATCTTGCTTTCCTGCTTCCTAAGCCACATGGTCAACAGAGCCCCCTTTCTGCTCCCAAAACCGCATGGTTAAGCCCCTGCATGACTGCTGGTCTGGGTTTAAATCCCAGCACGGATCTTCCTTCATAACCCCATTTCCGACTCCTTCCAAGTAGGCTACACTTGCCAGTAGTCTGGTTTCTTCTGCCTTTCTCATCTACCATTGTTGGTCCAGGCAAGCGTGGTCCATGGTGTGGAGTGAACCATTCCAAGCTCTCGCATAGGTGCTTTAACAGGTGGAGCTACCTCCTAGCTATGTCACAGGTCAAAGTCATGTATATCTCCCTGGCTCTGTGAAGGCTATGAAGCTAGCCTGCTGTTACTGATCTGCAAAATAATTCTCAATCTCTGTGCTGCTGCTCTTCCCAGCCCCCAATCTAGGTTTGTGGTGGGGACCTGGGGCCTCTCAGCCTATGCCCTGTTAAGTCTACACCCTGTTAAGCCTATACCCCCTTACAGCATCTGAAAAATAGAAACATGAAAGAGATTGTTCTAGGTATCTGAGTTACTCTGGAGGTTGATTAAAGGTGGAGGTGAACTTTGATCTTTTCCTGTCAAGCAAAGGTGATGGCACAATATCCCCAAAACAGAAAATGCTGATGAATAACCAATGAAAAATCATTTAGAAGTTTAGTGTCATTGAAAAAGTACAGCAGCATTTGTATACCTACTAAATCTTGCATGTGTATGCACACAGAATTATTTTTATGACTCGATTGTCTAGTTTTGGGGGCAAAGACTCGTATACCTACAAGAGAGATGCTGTGATGTACAACCATTAAGGCTCACTCTGGTGACTTAGGTAATTGTAATGGAACCATGGAGCCATTAGGCTCCAGATGGAACTTTAATCTGGCTTCTGATTGAGCCAAGTGTCCTTGTAGAGTCTCTAAGCATCTGTTTTGGAAATATATGTGACATTATTCAAAATTTGTACAAATTAAGCCACCCTTGGGTTATAATTCAATTTTTCTTTATTGAGACATGTATTGTAAACAGTTTTATGCAATCAAGTAAAACTAGCCTGTACCCATTATTTATTTGCATATTAACTGGTCATTTGTATTTTTGTGATTGTACTCTTAATGGATTTAAGAAAGCTTACATTACTTCTAAAATTGTTTTTTGCTTATAAAATCAGAAGACTGTTTCCGAGTTTTAAATAGCTTCCACATTGGTACTTATTTTTGAGAGACTATTTAAAAATGCATAAAATTATGGTGATTTTACCTTTGAATGACAGACACCCCCAAATAATCTGCCTTATTCCAGAATGAAGTTTATTTTCTCCTGTAACAGAAATTCAGAGGTAGGGGAGACTCTAGGGCTTGATCTCCAAACACTGTGTGAACAGGTACCAGCTTGTTCATTTATTTAACCTTATACTGGTTTCCTTTGTGATCACAGGATGGCCACCATTCAGCAGCTGGACCAACAAACATCCTTTAGTTCCAGCAGAGAGAGAGAGCAAGAATTTTTCCCCTCATTGAATTTTGAAAGTTTTTCCTTCTATTTTATTAGGCTAGTTTAGACCACATGTTCATATTGGTCTAGTTTAATTGATTATTCTCCCATTTACAGATACACAGAAATTAAAATTATATTGTAGCAAGAAATACTCAGGCATTTTATAGTTACTTTGGTTTTTCTTAAGTACAGACTGGAAGAGCTACTTTTTATTTATTTACTTTAAAGATTTTATTTACTTATTTTAGACAGAGGGGAAGGGAGGGAAGGAGAGGGAGAGAAACATCAATGTGTGGTTGCCTCTCTAGCACCCCCTGCTCTGGACCTGGCCCAAAACCCAGGCTTGTGCCCTGACTGGGAATCAAACCAATGACCGTTTGGTTTGCAGGCTGGTTCTCAATCCACAGCAGCCAGAGCGAAAACTACTTTTTATATTGGGGGTAATAAAAGTTACCTGGCCCAGGTGAAGTATGAGGAGATTGCATTATTAAATAAATGTTAGTGATATTTTCTCAGGAATAAATTCTCTGAAATATTTTACTGCTACTATTTGTTCTTCCCCCAAAGAAAGCAGTACAGTTCTTTGGACCTCTGGTCCTTAGCATATATAGCTAAGTTTAATTTCTTTTTAAAAAAATGTAGTGTAATTCACATACAGCAAATATTTAGTTATGTTTTAACAATGGAGAATGAGTACTGGAAATGAAGACTTACAAATTCATAGTACAAAGATCTTACCTTGGATTTAAGTTAGGAAATACTGAAAATGCTGATGCATAAGAGAAACATTCCTGAAGGAGTAATTACAGCAAATGTAGATTTTAGTTTTACATCATCTATTCCTGTGCAGTAGTATTTGTATGCAGATTTTCCTGCAGGGTATAAAGCTATGTTTTCCTGCCAGTTCATTCACTATTAAATTTCTTTTGCCCTTTCATGGTCAAAAATGCATTATTGCCAATACCATTAATTTAGATTTTGTGATTAATTAATTGATCAGAGGTAGTTTTAACCATAAACAATTTGATAAGCAACTACTATAATGAATAAGAACCTATTTACATCTTTAAGGATTTGAAAAACAGTCAAAACATTCTAGATGTCTTCCTTCATCTCTGCCTCTAATAGGTCATGTTAATTTTCCCTATTTCTTATATCTGGAATCAGTTCTCTGTATTCTGGTTTGGACCCTATTATGTCTTACTTGGATTTCTCAATCTCTGTGCCATGATATTCATATGACACATATTAGTCTTCACTTGACTTTTTAAAAGATTTATTAGAATATAACACCTTCCAATGTGAATACATATACCTAGCCACTTTAGTTTTAGAGCTTCATAGTATTCCAAAGTAGCTATTTGTCCCGTATAATTTTAAAATAGCCCTTCTTGGTGATAAATCTCATCATGTTACTCTTCTGGTTAAAAGTCCCCCTTCCATCCCCTTCAGTGGTGATTCTTAGGGCAGGGGACATTCATTTCCCAAGGACGGGTAAGTCTGAAAGGTGCATGGGCATTTTAAAGCTCTCTCCATAAAATTTTGATATCCTCTTTTGGTTGAGGATTTCTCTTGTAGTAGGAACTGTAACCATTTCAGATATCAGTGATGACAAAAGGTTGTAAACTCCCTAGTGGTTTGACATTCTTACCCCCTGCAATCTAATAATTTTGAACAGCTTGCCTTTCCCTTGGCAGAAAATCTGTTTTCTCTTTCACTTCTTTGCATTGGTGTGTCTTTTTACTCTGCTTAATACCCTTCTTTCCTGTTTGTATTCATCCTGAAACTTTATCCCACATTTTCTTTCTTCTGGACTTTTACACTGCTCTTGAGCTTTTTACCAAGAACACTTGTAATTCCTTCTAAACTTTCCTCTAGTAAATTTTTAGCTGCTTGAGGACAGAATGGTGTTATGATCTTTACAGTTTTAGTATGTAATTATACATAGTATGTATGGTAGGAGATGAATTATCTGATTACATGAATGAAATTTAGTGAAATTATTATAGAAATATACTAAAAGTATTTACATTTTTGCATAAAAAGCTAGGAGAGTTAAACATTTAAATCTGCATGAGGAGGAGCAGAGCAGAGATATACAAAGTCTCTGAAGAGGCTGAGTGATGATGGGCTTGCAAGCTTGGTGTTGCAAAGCTTGGTCGCCTCCTGACTGATGCAGCTTAAACAGGGTATGCCCCTTCAGGGTGGGTTGTGGATTGTTCTCCCATTATTGTAAAAGGAAAGGCCCAAAGGTTGAACTTGATTATACTTACCACAGTATTGGCTGGGAGATTTTTAATATTCCAGTTTCTACCTCTCAATAAAGAGAAACATGCAGGGAGTTGCAGATGGATACTCCAGATTTTCTTCACAGGTGGAATAGTGATTAAGAGAGAGACTTGACAGACGGGGTTGCATTGCTGTCTTTGTTACCTGCTAGCTGTGTGTTCTTGGGCAAGTTTTTCATCCGCTTTGTGGCACAATGTATTCATCTGTATACATGGCGATGATTATAGTACCATGTATAAACCATCAAAGGGTTTGGTGAGATTTAAATGAGACGATATGTGTAAAACTCCCAGAACTGTTCCTATTGTAAGTACTATGTATTAGTACTTATTTTATTTAGGTTATTTGACTTCCTGCATAGTTTTGTCTGCAAGAAGAGAATGTGCTTGTTATGCCATTACAAGGGTTCCAGTCCTGTGACACAAATGTTCCCAGTTCTTTGGCATTTATTTTTCATTATATGACAAAAGACTCAAGAGTCAAGCCTGTTTCTTGACCTTGATTAATGTTTGTTTACTGTAAATCATGATTGCATTCTTGAATGTTCTATCAGAATACACTTTCTAGGCAACATTGCTGAAAGGCAGACCTGGAGATTATTAAAGTGTTAAAGTAATAACCACCCTCCTGTGGCACTTTTTGAGAGCCAGCCCTAGTGTTGCCCCCTGACAAGGCCACACCTCATCCCAGCAGCACTGTGGGCCCAGGTGCTTGAACTGTTCCCCTATTCGAACATGTGTTTCTATATGTATGTAGCTGTATGTTTGACAGTAACTGAAATATCCAGTTCATCTTTTTCTAATGAAAAAAATATATGAAAGTGTATGCCCACAAAATATACTCATTAAAAAAATACACAGGTATTTGACATGTACTGGATTGATCTTGAGAAGTAGGGTCTGAGTTTGGGTGTATTTTATTTTTGTTTTACTTTGGACTATATTTGTAAGGGGTATCTGAAATTAGTTCAGCTTTAAAAGATGTGCAGCAGGAAGAGGAGTAGAAATCTGAGAGCAGGGCTTGATTTTAAGATTATAAGACATGCTTTTAGTTTTAAGGCAACATAACAAAACAAACCTTTAGCTTTACTGTGGATATCACCTTTTGGTCTGGTTACTAACAGGGGTCTCTCTTTCTATATCATCATTAGCTTGCATTGTTACTTTTCCTACTGCAGCAACCAGGGCGGAAGGCAGGTTTCTTCATAGATAACTAAAGAGTTCAAATAGTTTGAGAGGCTCACAGAATCTGAAGCAGCCCATCCTTTTCAAGCCAGATGGCGAAGGCCCTAGCTTACTGTTGAGCTGGAGCCTAGTACCTTACTCAAGGTCTCGTTCATTGTTACTGGTCTGGTTGAGAACTGAGCCGCCATGCCACAGAGGCTGGCTGGGTTCAAGACAGCTTCTTTAGCGAGTGACTGTGACTGCCATATTCAGTAAAGTGTGTTAGTCTGTAGGGGCAGAGATAAGGGCTATCTTTGGTTTGCTCTTCTAGGAGAAGGTGGTTGTGTGAATATAGAAATACACGATTTTATTTGCTGCATGATAGCTGTATTTATTTCAGAACACAGCTCCACAAACTGGCTGGCTTAAATAACAGAAATTTATTGCTTCACGTTTCTGGAGGCTAGGAGTTTGAAATCATGGAGTCAGCATGGTTGGTTTTTTCCTGAGAGATACAAGACTGCGTGGTTTTTAGATCTTAATTATTTATTTAAACATCTTTTTGTTTTTAGTAATTAGCAGATTTACTGAAGATGATCATCTTATCGTTTTACTATGGTGGTAGTAATGTAGTTGTACAGTATTTGAATGCCAGGATGTTTAAATGGTTATTAAAATTGGTAATGTTTATAGAATTTATGCTGGTGGGTATCATTTAAGAAATTGATTCTTTTGGTCATTGTATACATACATTTTCAAGAGAATTATTTCTAGTAGGAAGGTACCCCATATAGAAGGGCTTACAACTAGGAGTTTTATGTCCAAACACAAATTGACTTAATTACATATCAAAATCGCTTATTTAATATTTTGTATTAAGATCTAAAGAGCCTGTTACAGATATAAAGTAAAATTAATTCTGATTGAATTATCAAATGGCTTTAAGTCAGTGTTATTCTAATCATTCTGATAAAAATATTTTAATATATTTAAAATGTAGTTGTAACCCATATGATTTCAACAGTGTTTTGTTTTAATTTTTCCCTTTGACTTGTTTAATTTTAGGAGTATTTTTTTAAAAGATTTTATTTATTTATTTTTAGAGAAAGGGGAAAGGAGGGAGAAAGAGAAGGAGAGAAACATCAGTGTGTAGTTGCTTGTCCCACGCCTCCAACCGGGGACCTGACCTGCAACCCAGTCATGTGCCCTGACTAGGAATCAAACCAGTGAACCTTTGGTTCACAAGCCACTGCTCAATCCATTGAGCCACACCAGCCAGGGATGGCTTGTTTTAATTTTGAATTCTTCTGTTGAAAATGTCAAAACTAGTGTAAATTTTACTTAGCCTGATTTCTAAGACTTAATTATTATGACTTGACTGTTTGAGGAATCTGTCCCTTTCCCCTCAAAGTGAATTGCTCGTATATCGTTAAAGAGATGCAAATTTTATGAATTAAGTCTTGTCATAGAATAACCCCTCTATTTCTTATTCATTTAACTTATTTCACAATTTCCTAATGTAATGTTCATGGAGCAAGTTAAAGTTAGTTGCTAGGCCTCTTCTTTCCTTCCCTTCTTTCTTTCTCTCTGTTTTCTTAAATTATATTTTATTGATTATGTTATTACAGTTGTACCAATTTTCCTCCTTTGCGCCCCTCCACCAAGCACGCCCACTCCATCAGGCAATGCCCACACCATTGTTCGTGTCCATTTGGTCATATGTATTAGTTCTCTGGCTACTCCATTTCCTATACTGTACTTACATTCCCATGGCTATTCTGTAACTACCTGTTTGTACTTCTTAATCCCCTCACCTCTTCATCCATTCCCATCTGGAAAACATCAAAATGCTCTCTATATCCATGATTCTGTGTGTATTCTTTTTATTTGCTTAGTTTTGTAGATTCAATTGTTGGTGGAGATATGTTTATTGCCATTTTATTGTTCATAATTTTGCCCTTCTTTTCCTAAATAAGTTCCTTTAACATTTGATACAATAATGGTGTGGTGATGATGAACTCCTTTAGTTTTTTTCTTGTCTGAGCAGCTCTTTATCTACCCTTCAATTCTAAATGATATGTTTGCTGGGTAGAGCAATCTTGGCTGTTGATCCCTGCTTTTCAGACTTTGAAAAGTCTATTTCTTGCCAATCTCTTCTAGCCTGCAAAATTTCTTTTGGAAAATCAGCTGACAGTCTTATGGGAAGTCCCCCTGTAGGTAACTAATTGCTTTTCTCTTGCTCCTTTTTAAGATTCTCTCTTTATCTTTAACATTGGCATTTTAATTACAATGTCTTAGAGTGGGCCGCTTTGCATCCATCATGTTTGGGACTCTCTGTGCTTCCTGGACTCAAGTGTCTATTTCCTTTGTCACGTTAGGGAAGTTTTTTATATTATTTTTTCAACTAGATTTTCAATTTCTTGCTTTTTCTCTTTTCCTTCTGGCACCCCTATGATGTAAATGTTGGGGTGCTTGAAGTTGTCCCAGAGGCTGCTAACACTATCTTTGGTTTTTTGGATTCTTTTTTTCTTCTTATTCTAATTGGTTGTTTTTTGCTTCCTTATGTTCTAAATCATTGATTTGATTTTTTGGCTTTATCACTCTACTGATGTTTCTCTACTGATGTAAATTGTTCTTTATTTCAATTAGTATATCTTTCATTTCTGATTGGGTCTTTTTAATGCTATTGAGGTCCTCACTAAGTTCCTTGAGCATCCTTATAACCAGTGTTTTGAACTCTACATCTGATAGATTGCTTATCTCCATTTCGATTAGCTCTTTTTCTGGAGTTTTGATCTGTTTCTTTATCTCCTCGTTTTGGCAGCCTCCCTTTGTTTGTTTCTATTTATTAGGTAAAGCTGCTATGACTCCCTTTCTTGGTCATGTGACCTAAGTAGGTGTCCTGTAGGGTCCAGCAACACTGCCTCCTCTATCACCCAAGCAGTATACTCAAGGTGTGAACTTTGTGTGGGCTCTGTTCACCCTCTCTTGCAACTGAGCCCTGATTTCTTTTGGCAGGTCAGTGGAAGGGATTTACCCAGGCCAGTCAGCTGCAAGGACTGTCTGTGACCACTGACCACCAACCTCCATCCTCCATGGAGGATCAGCTGTACAAGGGAAGGGGGTGATGTTCTAATGTGGTCTGTAGCTGTCCACTTCTTGTGCAGGCTCTAGGGTTTCCTGGGTGATATAGGCCAAGGTCAGCCCGCACCTGTTTTCTGCCTAGGGCCACCCTGCATGTGCTATAAAGCAGTCTGAGATGGCTTCTACCGGTGCTGGGCTTGGAGATTCCTAGGCAAAGACAAGCTGTGAACCTAGGCTGGCTGCTGCTAATGCCAGGAATGGGGCCACTTAGCAATTGGTCCCACTTAGCAAGAGGTATCGGGGCTGTTGCTTGTTTGAGAGGATTTAGGAAGTTGGTGAAGCATGAGCAAGGACCGGCCATTCATATGGAAAAGTCATAGTTAACAGTTTGGGTGGGCCCGTAATGTGGGTGGGTTAGAGTCTCAGGGGATCTCCAGGGTGGGGCAAACAGTGTCATCAGGTTGATGGAGTCTCAGGTATGGCACCCACCTGCTGGCTCTGTGGCTCTCAGGGGGAGGGCTCAGAAAAGGGACAGTGGCCTCTGCCCACCTTTCTATCTGGGAGCAAGCTGTCCGCTAGCTATCACCCAGATGCCAGACACTTGAGTTCCTCTTATATGTCACTAGAGCCTTTCAAGCTGCTACCCCACTGCTGGAGCTCAGAGGGGAGTCTGAGCAAGTCCATGCACTGGAACTTCAGCCTGGGGGTCCTGGTGTCATTCTGGGACTCCTTGCTCCTGAGATATCCCTCCCGAATTTTCTGCATCACATGCGGATGTGGGACCAGCTGGTTCTGTGTCTCCCCACCTTTCTTACCAGTCTGGATGGATGTGGTTTGTTTAATTCTGTACTTGTCAGACTTCCATTCAGCTTGATTTCTGACAGTTTTGAGTGGTGGTTGTTCCATATTTTGGTTGTTATTTTTAATGTGGTTGTGTGAGGAGGCAAACCATGTTTATCTATGCCACCATCTTGACCAGAAGCTCTTTCTCTCTTTTTTCACTTTCTAATTTTAAATATTTTAGACTTGCAGAAGAGTACAAAAATAGTACTCTTTACCCAACTTCTGTTAATGTTAACACTTTATATAGTCACAGTATAGTTTCCAAAATAAAGAAATTAATATGATTACAGTACTATTAACTAAGCTGATTTTAATGTGGATTTCACCAGTTTTTCCACTAATTCCTTCTGCTCTTTCAGGATCCGTCTTTGGCACCCATGTTGAACGTAGTTGTCATGTCCCTTTAGTTTCCCCTATGTGTAGCAGTTCTTCAGACTTCCTTTGTTTTTCATGACCTCGAGACTTATGAAGAGTACTGGTCAGTTTTGTTGTAAAATATCCCTCAGTTTGGGCTTGTCTGATGCTTTCTTATGATCAGATCGAGGTTATGCTTTATTGGGAAGGATACTACATATGTGATGTCCTCTGATGTACTGATTGTATCAGTGGTCGTATGGTGCTTTATTATTCACTTAATTTTAAAAGTTTAGGTGAGATTCATGTAACATAAACCTAACCATTTTAAGGTGAACAGTTCAGTGGCATTTGGTACTCTGACAATATTGTGCAACCCAGCACCTCTGTGTAGTTCCAAAACATTTTCGTCTCCCAGAAAGGAAACCTATAGCCATTACTCAGTTACTCCCAGTTTCTTCCTTTCCCTCCCTCTTTCCCCCCAATCTGTCTCTATGGATTTACTTATTCTTGATATTTCATGTAAATGGAAGCATACAGTAAGTATCCTTTAGTTTCTGGCTTCTTTGGCTTGGTGTATAGTGTTTTTAAGGTTCAGCTGCATTTGGGCATTTACCAGTAGTTTTATTTTTATTTCTTTATTTTTTTATGCTAAGTAACATTGCATTGTAGTAAATACCGCACTTTGTTTAACCTTTCATTGATGGACATGTGGCTGTTTCTGTCTTTCGGTTGTTGTGACGCATGCTGCTGTGAACGTGCGCATACCTGTATTCGTTGAATTGCTGTATCATGTGGTAGTTCTTACAAACCTTCTGGTTCAGGTATTTTTAAATTCTTCTGGTTTTCATTTCTATGAAGAAATCTAATTTTTAACAGAATAACAAGGGTACACAAAATTAAGAGCAAAAATATTTGTAGATTCTACATGTCAGAGTGAGTTGTGTTTTAAAGCCTGGAAGTATTTGTCATTCTGATTACGCTACTTTTTTTCTGGATTTGATTGTTGACAGATTTTACCTGTTTTTCCCATTCATAATAATAACTAGATACAGCACTGGAGTCCATGAATTTGTTATATTTTCTGTATTACCAGTTGATGTTGTCGCTTTGTCCTTATTTTGGATATTTTATCTCCCAACATTCAGGAAATTGACTAGTCGAAGGAAACATCTGTAATAAATACATTGAAGAATAGTTTAAGGAAGCTTTTCATACTTTTAAATATTTTCATTTCAGATTTGAGATTTTTATATAGTTTAGAAACCTTCCTTTGATATTGATTGATTTTCACATGCTAAACACAATATAGGATTGATTTGAAGAAATGCTTGATACTTTTTCATATAGCAGATAGAAAAAGGAGGGATGATAATTCTACTAGAAACCTGTGATAAGATAGCAAATGAGAAAGTTAGTCCTCTCTTTCAGAATAGATCAGTTAAAAAAATACTGTTCTTTTGTCCAATATTCTTTAATCTGGAGTGACTGAGAAACTTGTGTATAGTCCCCAAATATATTTCCACCAAATGGGGATATAAGTTGTATTCTTCGATGGCTCAAAATACACTCTTTGGTTTTTAATTTACCATGTTCCAAAAAGACCAGTCTTTAATGCTCAGCCTCAGTTGACTAAGGAAATATCTGTCCCCCTTGTGGTAGGAAGCTCTGGCACACCTGAGGCTTTCAGGCAGTCAAAAGGGACCTCGAACTTTTGATTTTGGTGAGAGTTTCAGCTCTTGCATCTTTCAGCCTGATTGGGCTTTCAACTCTAGAATAAAACTCATGGCCTCCTACCCTGGCTGGTGTGGATTGAGTGCTGGCCTGCGAACCAAAAGGTTGCTGGTTCAATTCCAAGTCAGGGTACATGCCTGGGTTGCAGGCCAGGTCCCCAGATGGGGGGATGTGCAAGAGGCAACTGATCAGTGTTTCTCTCCATCTCTTTGTTTGTCCTCCCCCATCTCTAAAAATAAATAAAATCTTTAAAAAATCAAAGAACCCTTGGATTTATTTTTTTTAAATATGGCCTCCTGCTGGTCTGACAATAAAGGTATTATCACTCTACCACAATGGTCTTCATTTGAGCGGGGAGAAAATTTGAGAATTTTTATGGAAAAGGAGTAAATTAACGGACACATTGTTTGAGAACAATTTGAAGCTACAGAAACTTTTTGTTTCTGTTAGCAGTTCTCAAAAATCAAGCATTACCATGAGTATCTAGACTTAAAGGTCTGGTAATGGAACTAATGGTGGAGAGGTATCTCTAAAGAATAAATGGTAGTATACATCTCAGACTAATGTCACTCCATTTCTAGTACATAGACCAGGGGAGCAGATCTAAGTTTCTTAATACCTTTGTTCCTTGCGGTTGTTTTTTTTCTTTTTCCTCTCCTCTCCTTCACTTCCAGGTCATTTTGTGGTTAATTCTCTGTGGTTTGCAGTGTTATTTGGTTGTGAAACTGCCTTGGGCTGTTGCTGATATTTGGGCAGCTGTGTGATGAAGTTACACAGTGAACCATGTTGAGGACTTGGAGTGCCTACACTCTGGGGTGCTTATTGATGATAAAGCCATGTACTTAGAAGCATCCTTTTTTTTTGGTTTTGGAATCTCACTTTTGTTATTTTAGAGTTGGAAATATAATTTTTTGTGTTCAGTTTTAAATAGAGATGTAAAGAGATTTAAATGGTATTGAAGAATTCTTTAGGCACAGCATGGAGACTGTAGTTTATAATACTGTATTGTGTTTATTTGAAAGTTGCTAAGAGAGTAGATCTTAAGTTTCCCTTACAAATAAAAAATTTGTGACTATGTGGTAATTAGATGCTAACTAGACTTACTGCGATGAACATTTCACAATATATACAAATATGGAATAATTATATACCTGAAAGTAATATAATGTTATATTTCAATTATTAATAATAAAAAAGTAAAAGAAGCTTTTTGATCGAAATGAACCAGAGAACCCATTTTAATTTTTTAAAATAATAATTGAATAAAAAATTATCAAAACTAATTTTTGCAAAAGGTAAGATAAAGAGTTCTTAATAACAAGGAAAATTATGTACTGCTATCCCAATAATAATGTTTTTATTTTTTTAAGATTTTATTTATTTATTTTTAGAGAGAGGGAGGGATAAAGAGAGGGAGAGAAACATCAGTGTGTGGTTGTCTCTCCTGTGCCCCCTACCAGCGGCCTGGCCCACAACCCAAGCATGTGCCCTGGACTAGGAATCAAACCAGTGACCCTTTGATTCTCAGGCCGGCACTCAATCCACTGAGCCACACCAGCCCGGGCAGCCCAATAATAATGTTTTTATTGTTAGTGATTGAACTGATCTGATGATATATCGGATAGAATTTTCGTATGTGAACAGTTTAAAGCTGTGTCTTTTCAGTCAGAAAATTGGGTCGACTTGTTTAAATGAAGTTTAAAAGGAATATGATAGAGATGCTGTACCCAGAGTCACTGTTTTAAACATTCAACACTCTGTACACTAAGACTTCAGTTACGTCAATGGATAGTATTCATTAAAGATGATCCCTCCGAAAAAAGGGAATAACATTTCTTCAGCAACTTTAAACCAGCTGTAAAGAGGGGAGTACTTTCATAAATACAGAGCCTCTGTGTGAAAGCCCTGCTTTGGAGTGGACTAAATTCAAAAGTGTGCTATACTGTTTTCTAGGAAATCCATTGATTCATCTCGAGTGATCTCTTCTCCCCTCCCCCTCTTCCTTGTGCATTTTTCCTTTACTAATAGGGAAGAAGTAAAAATCATTTTTGCCCATTTGAAGTTATTGCTTTGTTGTATACTGTTGAAATTAAGCTGATAAATTAAAAATGTGTCTTTATCATATGTGTATGTTCATCATAATCACCAGAATCCCCTGTTTGGCTACCACCTCTACCCTGGTCCCAGCCACCATTACCTCTCATCTGGACTTTGGGGAAGCCTCTTAGCTTTCTCTCTGTACTAGCCTCTCTCCCCACCAAGTGTGTTCTCTACATGGCTCCAGAAGGATTCTTTTATAAGGAATGCCAGATCAGGCTACTCAAAATTACACTTTTTATTAATTTCTAAACTCCTACAATGAACTTCAAAGTCCTCCATGATCTGACTTCTCTAAGACCTGATCTTTACTTCCTTTTCCCAACTGTAGCCACAGTGGCCTCACTCATGTTCTTTAAATACTGTGAGTCTGCACTTCCATAGGGTGTTTTTATTTGTCCTTCTCTTTGTCTGGGAAGCCCTTCTCTTAGATATCCACAGGCCTTTTTACTCACTCTCTTTAGGTCTCCTCTTACATTATCACTCTGTCAGAGAGTTCTTCTCGAATCACCTTATATAAAATCATAACCTTAATTCTTTCTCCACTCTCGAACCTTCCTTATTCTCTTTACCTTAATTCAGTTTTCCCTGGAGCGTGTAATACCATCTGAGTTAGTGTTTGTTTATTTTTTGTGTGTTATCTGTTTACCATCCTCTTTAGAATGTACATTTTATGAGGGTAGGAACTTTTATTTTTATGGCATATCTAGCTCTTGGAGCTAAACCTGGCATGTTGTAGGCACTGATTATTTGTTGAGTAAATGAATGAATGAATAAGTAAGGGATAGAGAGTTTTAGGCAGATGTGAAAAGTGTGGATGTGTTTGAGGACCTGAACATACTTCCATGGATATTTGAGGGTGAGGGGGGTGTGGTAG
This sequence comes from Trachops cirrhosus, assembly GCA_028533065.1. Lineage (NCBI taxonomy): Eukaryota > Metazoa > Chordata > Mammalia > Chiroptera > Phyllostomidae > Trachops > Trachops cirrhosus. Next base: position 23,093,669 of record CM052544.1, read on the forward strand.
GTCTCTTAGTCTCAGAGGACATGTGTTACATGTAGTTTTGTCAGCCTGGCTAAAGAAGTTAGACTTTGTCCTTAGGTATCATGGATGCCACTGATTATACAGTCTACACTAATACACTGAAAGTGTGATCAGATCAGCATTTTAGAAAGTCTGAGTGGTAAGATGAATGAGCCCTGGCAGAGTGGCTCAGTTGGTTGGAGTATTGTCCCCATATACCAAAAAGTTGCAGGGTTGACCCTAAATTGAGGGTTCAGTCCCTGGTCAGAGTTCATAGGGAAGCAGCCTATCATCGTTTCTCTCTCACATTGATGTTTCTCTTTTTCCCTTCCTCTCTCTCTAAAATCAGTAAATAAATCCTTGGGCTAGGATTAAAAAAAACAAGATGAATGAATTAGAGAGGAGCAAGACTGTAGGCATGGTGGCCACTTGGTGAATAGTTGTCCAGGGGCATGATGATGGTGACCTGAACTAGACTAGTGATACAGAGATGGAGATAGGGACACATTAAAGTAGGCCTTGGTAACTGATTGGATATGGAGCAAGAATGTTGCATAAGAAACTGCCATGGCTAGCTAGGTGGATATGAGGATACTTGGAGATGAGGTGAGGTTTGGAGGTAATAGAGTCCAAATTGTGTTTAGGATGTTATATTGGCTTCATAGGGCTGCAGTAGCAAAGTGCCAGAAACTGGGAGGCTTCAAGCAACGGAAATTATTGTCTTTATTCTGAGGTCTAGAAGACCGAGATTTAAGGTGTTGGCAGGGCCATGCTGTCTCTGTTTTAGGAGAGAATTCTTTCTTGCCTCTTCTAGGTTCTGGTGTTTGCAGGCGATCCCTTGGCATTCCTTGGCTTGTGGATGCCTCACTCCCATCAGATGGCTATTTTTCCTCTGTGTGTCCTCACATAGTCTTCCTTCTGTGTCTGTCTCCTTGTCCAAATTTCCCTTTTTTATAAAGACATCATTCATATTGGATTAGGGCTTACCCTAATGACCTCATTTTAACTTGATTACCTCTGTAAAAACCCTATCTCTAAATAAGGTCATATTCTGCTACTAGGGGTTAGGATTTTAAAATACCTTTTATTGATGAACGATAGAATTTTACTGAAAAAAATAGGATTTGATTAATTAATACAGGGTAGAAGGTTAAGAGGGAGAAAGGGCAAAGGCAAATCTTGAGTTTTCATGCTTCATTGAGAGAATGCTGGTGCTATTGGAAGGAATAGGAAAATAGGGGGAAAAGGGAAGGAAATTTTCCAGACAAGGTGTGAGGGTAGAGGGAAATGAGTTTTGTTGTAAGCCTTCTGAATTTGGAAGTATATGACATAGTCAGATCAGTTCATGATCTGGTCAGTTCAGGGAAGGGGTTGGCATTTTAGGTAATAGCTTTGTTATGAGAATGTTTTGGTTCTCTGAGGGAGAGAGGACAGAGGAGAGGGAAGTCTAAAAAGAAAGCTAAAGAGAAAGAGTTACTTCGTTGAAATGGATGCCTTCATCCATTATAGGGAAAAAAAAGTCTCATGAGAAGATCTCTCCGTTTATTCTAAATGTCAATTCTAGTAAAGTCTGGATAGTGGATTTAGTAGCTGAAGTGGTCGCTGCATGAACAGAAGTAGAGTTACCAGTTCCTGACAGCTGCGAGTCAGCCTCTGGGCATCTTGCTAAATTTTCAAATATAATTATACAGTAGACTTCCTTTAACAAATTCCGTGTTCCCAGCTATAATTATAACTGCTTTTCTTGCCTGTAGCCTGCTCTTTGTCTTACTACTCTCCTCCTTATCTCCCCCTGCTGGTTAGAATTATCCTCTGGTCATTTTTGGTATCTGAGAAACTATGAAGCTTGTTTACTGCAGTTTTCTTTCCTAAGCATAGATTTTCCGGTGCACACCAATTTCCTTCTTTCAACTCTAGTGCAAAATACATTTATAATAATAAGTAATGTTTTAAAGCACAAGTTAGCCATATTCTATATTAAAAGTAATTTTTCAAAGAATATGGAAATACAAACAAATTAAGTACATTGTAGCTCTCGACAAAACTGTCAGAAAATGACCACCACAACTTATCCATTGCCCATGTAACACCGAAGACTCCAAAGTCTTGCTCAGGCTATGCTTCAGACCAAGATTATTTTAAATAAATTAAGGTTTATAACCGACAATGACATCATCATAAATCCTATAACCATAAATAATCCTGCAATAGTTTTTGGGACTCATCATGACAGTAATTTGTAAGATCAGAAATATGAGTGGGATTTCCTGTTTTCTCATCTATTTTTATCGCCCAAATAAGTAGTATGAAAATAAATCATTTTAAAAAATGACTTGATGTCCTTTACAAATATATTATAATTTTGGGGTAATAAACTTCAACAACAATGCATTTTCATGTCATTTAGATTATATTCTAAATCATTTTAATGTCTTTCTTTAAAAATAACTAAAATGTATAGATTTCTGAACATACAGAAGAAAAGGTATGCTTGAATTTTTAGGCTGCCATGGAAATAGTCCAGAAGGAATCAGGGACCTATGTCAGTAATACATTGTATACGTATTTTTCATCATTAACTTATTCATTAAGAGTATGTGTTATATGTCAGGCACTGTGCTGGGTGCTAGTATTCTGAGGTTTTCATTTGAAGAACTAGATTTAAAAGATATGCTTACAGATGGTTGACATATGCTTGGGGACAAACAATAGAGTATTCAGTTGCCTATTAAGATAATTCTGTGTATTCTTGGGTAGCTTTAAATATTACAAAGTTGGACACTTTCACACAATAATTCTCTCACACAATAATTGGTTGACACTTTTTGACCTCATTGTAAGACTGCAGAATTTAATGAACAAATAAGGAGAATAAAGTTTAGGTAAATAAGGCATTTTCTTGAAGCATTTAGAAGTAAACTTTGAAGCCGTTTAGCATTAGATTGACAGCTTTTCCTTTTGTGAAAGAATAAGTGAATAAGGCAATATTTCATGTTTGCAGGTGTACTCATCCTGTCATAGGGGTGACGGAGCTTGCAGAGCAGAGCTTTGGAATTCACTGTTCTTAGGGATCTCTCCTTACCAGTATAATTTTATGCTCATGTGGTGAGGTTTCAGGTTGAGGAATGAGATTAGATTTGCAGGGGCAGAATTTTTGCTGTCCTCGTTGTTTTGGTTCCTAAGGAATGCTTACCCCATAGCCTCAAATGTGCTGTGGTATTAGTTACTTTAAAATAGACTTCTCAAGACTCTTTATTTGGAAAACCTTAAATATGCATCGTGATGCATTACTTGCAATAAAAAATGAGGCTACAATTATATAAAACAAAACACTACAGCTGCTGACAGATGTCATTAACAACTTACTCAAACACAGAAATCCTCCTGAAAGAACTGTTAGACATCTGATTCAGGGAGTTAAGGTGAAATTCTGTTGTCTAGTACAATTATTATTTTTTGTTTTTGTGGCCATAGCCTTTTGATAACTTATTAGGACCTTGGTATTTACAGATTTAAAACCATTCTTCTGAATTACACTTAATAAATGTAGAAGGAATGAGGGAAATAGCAAATCACCGTGAGGCAAACACTACATTAATAGTTGTAGGCAAGATCCATTAATGAATGCCGAAAATTGGGTGAAAGTTTGAGGAGAAACAAAATACTTGCATAGTCAGAAAGTAACTCCCCAAGATGTTTAATCATTTCAAAGGGAAATATAGTAACTTTACAGAGGAAAGAACTGGCAGACACCAAGTGGTTTGGATTAGCATCACCAATATGAAGACATATTAATGAAATATGATATCCATTGAAGAGAGCACAATATCACTTATCTGATGTATTGTCAAAAATGTGTAACCTCAGTGCAATCATGGGGCAATGTTAGACAAACCCAAATGGAGGAACACTTTACAAAATAACTGATTGATACTCTTCAAAAGTACTAGGGGCATGAAAGATGAGGACTGTCACTGACTAGAGAAGACTAAGGTGACCTGACAACTAAAGGTAATGGGGGATCCTGGATAAGATGCTGGAATAGAAAAAGTGGGAAAAACAGGAAAAAAACAGAAAAAAAACATTAGTGGACAGCTGGAAAAATTTGAGTAAGGTGTGTAATTTAGTTAATAGTATTGAACCAATGTTAATTGTATGGTTTTGATAATTGTAGTGTAGGTACATGTAATGTTAATATTAGCGGAAGCTGGTGAATGGTGTGTGGGAACTCTACTACTTTTGGAACTTTTCTATAAGCATAACATGATTTCAAAGTAAGAAAATTTGGAAGCCCATTCTTCTAGAATCTGATAGTGCTCTTGAATTTACCCATGAGGCTTAAAGGTGATCCTCTATTATCATAAAGCATCTTTGGTTTTAAAAATAATTATTTAAACAAAGTCCTGGGTAGACTCTTATTACAACCTATTTTGCGTAGTACTGTGTTTTATCTCATTTCCTCTAATCATCTTTTCATAACAGTTGTAGAGACCCAAGTTGTCTAAGTTGTTAATTGGCCTCTGTCATCAGTGGCCTAGTATCTGGAAGTATTTGAAGATTAGAAATGATGACATTCAAAAGTGACATCAAAAGTGAATAAATAGCAGGTGTTTTGAGATATGTTCTGTCATGATTTTATAAAAAATGTGGCCATGTTTCCAAGATGTTAAATGCAAAAATGTTCTAGAAGTTTGTTCTTTTTCATATATACTGTACTTTTTTAAATGGGTTTCAGTAATGAAGAAATCTCTGGGAAGAAGTGGACCGTGGAATGAATTTTTTGTGTTATAATGTTAAATACATAGCAGGTCACCTGTCATCCATTTGAGATTAGAGGCACATAAACAGGCTTCCTAAATAAAAATCTCTAATACTACTGTCTGTATATGGAAAACTATTAGTTACACTTACGTAGGGAAGGTTTATGCCTTGTTGTTGCAAAGAGCACTCCCAAACTAAACTTAATGCGGTCAGTCGCTGTTACTTTTTTTTAAATTTCCACTTAGAATAGTGCTGGTGATAAATCAATACTTAATGAATGAATGAATGAATGAACATTAAAGACTATGTAAGGTAGATTTCTCTATTAATGTAAAATTCAGATGTCTATAATAATGCAAATCAGGGCAATTTAGAACCCAAGCCACTAAATTTTAGGAAGTTTTCCAGAGAATTAACTCCTTCCTGTACACTTGCTATTAAGGGTGTCTCAAATTTTGTATTTAGTAATTTAATGATACTGTGAATATTTTTGTACCTGGGTTTGTTTCATTGTTGCAGCAGCAGTACTGATGCTGTGATGGCAGGGCACACCATAGCCTCTGGAAAGTTCTTTAGAGAGTTGACAATTGTGTTTTACCTGAGAAACTGAAATTAGGGGAGAGAGCAAATGAAGAATTCTCCTGTTTCTGGGATATAATTCTTAGCAATCTTGTAAAACTTATTCTAGCCAGAATATTTTTCTAAAACATTTATTAGGATTGTTAATATCATAAGGAGAATTTAATGACATAGTCGATTTGTATCAGTAGACAGCTTAAAACATACTCTTTGGAATAATAACATGAATATATTTACTGAAATAGACATACTGAAATGAATAGCTTCCGCTTTGTTAAAAATTGCTAATTTTACATTGTTAAATTATTTGTTTTTATAGACTTCATCAGCCCTCTTGACCCAAAGGTATACTTTAAAAATGTCATTTTTTACTGGTTTGATAACTGATTCCTCTTTCCCCATCATGGCACATTATGTTTATCCTAGTAATGCTTCTTTTCATAGTCACTTGTAAAAGGTAATGAATCTCCTTTAAAAAAAAAGGTTTGGTTAGTTTACCAAACTACTTTAAAGTCTTTGGAGAAGTAACCATGTGCAGTAGGCTGAGGGGAGAGAGGAGGGTTAAGTTTTCTCCCATTTAAATACTATAGAATGTCCATAGTAAACTAAAATTGTTTGGAGTCTCATTTAATCATTCACAGTTTCTATGTCTAAAGGAACATTAGTACTGGGTGGAAGAAGGTATTTGTAATTTTTATTCGTTTTCTGTGAGGAACATAGACCTTATATTAAAAGTATGTGGTTTTAATGTTATACAAACATTCATTTTTGTTTAAAATTTAGGGCAGATTGAAAACAAAGTTGATGGAGGTTTGGGTTCTAGCTCTGCCAGATACTCAATCTGGGATCTTGAGCAAGTCAGTTGTCTTTCTGAATCTTTATTTTTTATCTGTGAAATATTGAAATTACGAGTATCTCTCTACCTTTCATGGTTTGTAAGGGTTAAATTAATCAAACATGATAATATACCTAATAATACCTGGGCACTTTGCCTAACTCCTTTTGTTTTAAGGATTTTATTTATTTATCTTTAAAGAGAAGGGAAGGGAAGGAGAAAGAGATAGAGAAAAACATCAGTGTGTGGTTGCCTCCCATGCGTCCCCCACTGGGAACCTGGCCTGCAACCCAGGCATGTGCCCTGACTGGGAATTGAACCAGCGACCTTTTGGTTCGCAGGCCCGCGCTCAATCCACTGAGCTTCACCAGCCAGGGCTAGCTAACTTGTGTAAATCCACTATGACCAGTGACTCTGGGAGGCGTGCTGAGCACAGTGCCTAAACACAACAGTCATACTTAGTTAATTGGCTCTGATTTTCTGATGAGAAAATGTCTGTTGAAAGGGTATCATGAGTTGTAGTTTTGGAATTAAATATTTTAATATTATTTAATTGTTAAAACATGGTTAACCAAATTGATGCAGTTTTACAGAATTTTTTATAATATCACAAACCCAAAATTTGTACAAAATAAGTTATTGAGGTTTAACTCAATAATCAATAACACCTGATTTTGAACCAATAAAAAAAGCAATAGTATATAATCCTTGTTGCAAGCAACAGATTTTGGATTATTTCAAATAATTTCTATTTATTCCTTTTTTTTTGCAGGGGGAAAATTCATTAGTCTGCATTTATAATCTGGACTAGCTTCCTGTAAAATTATTTATTTTAACTTTTTATTTATAGATTTTGAAATTTACAATTCTAAATACAGCAATAGTAAGGCACTGCATTTTTGCAGGAAACAAAAAGCACAATTAACATAAAGTCAGAGCCAGCCACAAATAAAATATTCCAGCAAACTGTGTAAGGAAAAAAAACATGCGCTTGGAAGCAGATGCCAAGAAATGTTGCAAAGGTGGCCTCATTACATTGGAAAGAAAAAAATACAGAAAGATTAGTAGTAATAGTAGTTGTATTAAGAGGAGGAGGAAGAGGATGATGGAGAGGGAGAGGAGGAAATAGATAGCAAATAATAGTGAATGAGCACTCCCTGAGAGTTAGGCACTGTTTAAGTACTTCATGCAGATTCTCATTTAATCTTCCCAACTCTTTATGAGTTAGGGTCCCACTTTACAGATGAAATAGCTGAGACTCAGAGAATGTTAAGTAATTTTCCCAAAAACCTTATAGCCAGGATTCAAACTCAGGCCGTTTGGATTTAGAACTCATGTCCTTAACCCCATGCCTCTGCATAGCCACCATTTACACAGAATGTAGACGATCCAGAGAGTGCAGTTTTTTGTGAGTAACTTTTTAATGTTGTCGTGGGATTCTTTGGTACCAAACGTGTTGATTTGGTCCTTTAATAAAAGTAATTGGTTAACTGCTGTGATCCCTGGTATTGTCCTCAGAAATAACCCACCCAAGAATTCCTCAGTGTTTAAGACCTTAATGATCTTTCTAGATGGATTTTTTAAAAACATTCTTTACCATGTCTGCATTAAGTATATTATTATATATGATAATTCCATTTATATACTTCTAACTTTTAATAATGGTCTAGACAAGTAAGTAGATGAAAGGAACACATAGGAGTGGTAAGTGGGTGTGGGATTATATTGTTGATCTTTAGGTAGGGATTGTTTTTGAATTTTTGTACCTTCTGGCAGACTACCCTGTGCCTAATGGGAGTATTTGGAATCTCACATAGAAAGGGCTTAATATTTAATTGATTGCATGATTCTAGCTATGGAAGTAATAAAACGCCTATAGTTATTTCTTTGTGAAAAGATTTTATTTCAAAATATTTCTTTTTTGACAAAATAGCTATGGATTTTTGCTTTAAAGAGATACGTCTGAATTTTTTGTTTCATTATTTTTTTTCTAGCTTGGAGTTGGCAGACTCAAATGAGCAATAGTTTTTTTATGATAGCACCTGTTCATTTTTTTTTTTACTGTAAAATCCTTAAAAATGATATTGTGACTAAATTATTTTATTCTTAGGGGTTATATTTTCTTTCCTTTTGTCTTATAACATTTATAGTGCTTTTTAAAAATAGTATTGTCCTTCTCAGACCTAAGACCTAACCTTCACATTAGCCAAATTTTACGAGTTCTACTTTTAAGAGGAAATTTTCAGTGGAAGGTTTTGGCCCGACCTGAGATTCCCTATCCTAACTTCAAAAGATCTTCAAAACAATTTTAATTAGTTACCTTAATTCAGATAACTAATTCTGGCTTATTTTCTCCTAATTTTAGTTATTAAAAAATGATACATCTGCCCTAGCTGGCTCAGTGGATTGAGCGCTAGCCTGCAAACCAGAGTTGTGGGGTTGATTCCCAGACAGGGCACATGCCTGGGTTGCGGGCCAGGTCCCCAGTAGGGGACGTGTGAGAGGCAACCACACATTGATGTTCCTCTCCCTCTGTTGCTCCCTCCTCTTTTAAAAAATTGATAGATCTACCTTAACTGCACCAAATGGCACTTGATTTAATAAGAAAATTCTAGCAATATAAAGTCCAGGAGGTCAGGAGATAAATGCTATGGAAGTGTAGAATTTGGTATTTATTATTGTTGGGACTCAACCTTCCCCCTCACTTCTATACCTTGTATCCTCTGTATTAATACTTCTCTGTAGCTACCTCACCTTGGACAAGAAGAGGGCTATTTGTGTAACTTTGCTCTTGGGCTAAAGCAGGGATGGCAAATACAGCGTCCAGCACAAACTATGCCCCTTTTTATTACAAAATCTTTTATTACAAAATCATAAGCGTGCAATTCTTTAACATAATAATATCACACTCAAGCACACCTTATGACATTTTAGGTGAAATGTCCAAATTAAAACTATAAATTATTACACCCATATTATTACCCTACCGACCACACTCAAGAAGGCCTTACTCCTTTTGGACCCTGTATGTAGTTGACATGCATTCCCTTTCCTGTGCTTATTACAGACATCAGGTCATAGCATACTTTCTTAACCATCAAGGTGGTTTCATAGGTTTCTCAACTTCAGGGAGTCATTACTAGTTAACCAGAGGTTTCACATAAGAAATATATCTTTGCTGCTAGAAAAGAGAGTTCGGGTGATTACCAGAAGTTCTGTATCATTTCCCTTCATGTTTAGGATTTGATGTAGCCCAAGATTAAGATAATTAAATGTGCTAGGAGTTTAATAACCTTTTAAGGTTAAACACACTTGAATTCCACACAACACAGGTGATCTACCCGGCCTCCCTCTACCAAAAAAAAAAATCCAACCCTTTTTATGAGCTCCTCTGTTAGGAAACCTTTCTTTAAAAATCCTCACCCAAGAACATATATATTGATGAGAGAGAAATAGAGAGAGACAGAGGGAGATTTTAAGGAATTGGCTCACATGATTGTGGAGACTAGAAATTTGAAATCTGTACAGTAGGTCAGAGGCAAGGCTGATGTTGCAGTTGAGGTCCAAAGGCAATCTGCTTGTGGAATTCCTTTTTCTTTGGGTGAAGATCACCTTTTCAAGTGTATAATTTATTGTTTTTTTTTTTTTAGTAAACTTAGCAAGTTGTACAACTGTTATGAATCAGTTGTAGAATGTTTTTATCACCCCGATATATTCTCTTTTGCACAGTAACTTAATCCTCATTCCTCTTCATTGCTGCCCCAACTTTAGGTGACCATTAATCTATTTTCTGTCTCTGTAGTTTTGCCTTTTCTGGATATTTCATGTAAATGAAATGAAGTAATGCAACATTTGTTCTCTTGTGTATGACTTTTTTGGTAGACAATGTGTTTTTAAGGCTTGTCTATTTGTGGTATGTATCCCGTGTGTTTCTTTTTATTGGTGAATGTTATTTTATTATTATTATTATTATTATTACTACTACATTTTGTCAGTATGTTCACTGTTTTGTTAGTTCATTCCATGAACATTAGGTTGTTTTTAATTTTTGGCCATTATGACTAAATCTCCTAAGAATACTTGTGTTTATGTCTTTGTGTGAATATGTGTTTTATTTTTCTTGGGTACATACCTAAGAGTGGAATTGTTGAATCATATGATAAATTATGTTTATCTTTTTTTAAAGGTTTTATTTATTTATTTTTAGAGAGGGGGGAAAGGAGGGAGAATAAAAGCAAGAGAAACATTAATGTGCGAGAGAAACATCTATTGGTTGCCTCTTGCATGCTCCCAACTGGGGACCTGGCCTGCAATGCAGACATGTGCCCTGACTGGGAATTGAACCAGTGACCTTTCAGTCTGCAGGCTGGTGCTCAATCCACTGAGCCACACCAGCCAGGGCAGATCTTTTTAAGAAACTACTAAACTATTTTCCAAAATGGCAGCACCTTCGTATACTTCCATCACCAACATATCACAGTTCCCACTTCTCTACATCCTTACCAACCTTTGTTATTATCTGGTTTTGTTATTATACATACTCTGTTAAACTTACATTTTTTTCAGTATTTAGTTTTTGAGATTTACCCATGTTGATACATGTAGCTGTTGTGTGTTGACTTTCACTGCTGTAGGGTATGCCAAAGTATGAACATGTAGTACAGTGTCAACCACAACATCAAAATAGTTTTTCAGAATTCAGTTGTGTAAAATTTAGGGTTGTATTATTGTGAGGTTACTGAAAAACAGTATTTTTAGTGATCTCTGTTGTCACAAGATGTACAAAAGTAAAGATGGTGAAATTTATTCTGACTACCCCTGCCAGCACACTGATCTGAGAAACTTCAGGTGGTCACAAGGCAATCATTGCCAAAGTGCATCCCACCTGCTTCCACAGAAAAAAATAATTTTTAGCTTTATTTGAGAAATGGGCAGAGGATGGTGTCTGGTATAATGGGAAAATATTATCATGGAGTTTTATCATTGGAAGTATTTTTTAATATTTATTTATTTATTTATTTTTAGAGAGATGGGAAGGGAGGGAGAAAGAGGGAGGGAAAAATCAATGTGTGAGAGATATACATTGATTGGTTGCCTCTCACATGCCCCCAACCAGGGACCTGACCCACCACCCATGAATGTGCCCTGACTGGGAATTGAACCAGCGACCCTTCAGTTCACAGGCCGGTACTCAGTCCACTGAGCCACACCAGCCAGGGCTTTATTTATTTATTTTTAAAAATACATTGGAAGTATTATTATGGAGTTTTACTGACATTATTTGTTCATTCTCCTGTTGATGACCATTTAGGCTACTTCTAAATTTTCACTTTTGACATACTCTTATTAGCAGACATACATTTATATACATGTAGTCTTGTGCACATATTACACTTCCTCTATAAAGTGAAATTTCACATATTCAACTTTATTAGATATTGTCACATTGTTCTCCAAAATTTTATTTTCCCCAGTCTAATTTTTACCCTTTAGTAATATAGTATGCACACTGACATATAGGAATGAGTAGGAATATGTCTCATGATTGAAAAGTGATTAGTTTTATCCAAGTTTTATGAAGTTATATATGTACATACATAACTATATATAGTTACATATACATATAGTATTCTATACCACATATTAGTGTATACATATTAATCTATGTAAAACTAGAAAATGGAGCCTTTGTATCAGAATATTTTTTATCTTCAATATATAATTCTGATCTATAGTAATTTTTATTGAGAAGTTGATATAAAAAGATGTACTTATGGTATACAGTTCTTGATCTTATTCTGGAAAATATTTTTGTTGTTATCTGTGGCTTTGATGAGCAAACATATTAACTAGTTGTAGGTGATATTAAATATTGAAGATTAATCTTAATTCATTTACTAACCTAATATTATCAGAGGGTTGTGTTGCTTGATGTTTGCTTCAGTATTGAGATGGTTGGAAAAGATTTAGTTAACTATGGTTTGAATTTTTTGTGTTTTAGCTGATAATAAAATAGTTATAGAATGTTTGCTTATGTTCAGTTTTAACTAGGAAAACTAGGTGAATTGATAGGTTCATTATATTTTCATTTCTAAAATGGAAATGGCTTTAAAATCATACACGAAAGCCAGGCAGAAAAATGGTGTGTGTGTGTGTGTGTGTGTGTGTGTGTGTGTGTGAGAATGAATGAATGAAATGTCTGGAATGGGAAAATCTGTAGAGACAGAAAGTTGAGTAAGGTTGCCTAGAGCAAGGGAGGGGTGGCAGGGAAAGATGGAGAGCGACTGCTAACAGGTGTAGGATGAAAGTGTTCTAAAATTGATTGTGGCGATGCTTGTACAACTTCGTATGTATTAAAAACCTTGAATTATATACTTTAAAAGAATTGTATGGTATGTGCATCATATCTCAGTGAAGCTATTCAAAAACATGATATATGATCCTTTGTAGAAAATAGTAATAGTACAAAAAAAGATACAGAAGGAAGTAAGAAGGACTTCACATCCCAGGTGTTCCTGTGTCAATGTAGAAGAACAACATTATTTTGAATGACTACTGAATAAACTTCATTGTGTAGAGGTACCATGATTTATTTAATTAATTTCCTAATAGGCATTTTGGTTGGTTTCATTAAGTGATGTTTCAAATAAAGCCATTGTGTGTGTATTGTGTGTACTTACCTTTTAGGATAAGGTCTAGAAGAAAATTGTTGGGTCAACGATTAAGTATATTTAATTTGGATTCATATTTCTAAATTGCCCTTTATTAACAAGCTCTAGTTTGTCCTTTTCCCAGAGGTATACGATAGTGTGTGAGTCAGCATACTCTTGTCAGTGCTGTATGTTATCAGTATTTTTAACCTTTGTTAATTAGGGGAAGTTAATGCTTTTTTATTTACATTTTTTTGGTGTATAGCTTGTTATATGTCCTTTAAATTGTTTAAAAATATTTGTTTCTCTTCTTTTTCTTTTGGGATAACAATCCTTTTTCCTCTTTCATGTGTAAAGTCTTTTTCTATTAAGAATATTTACTATTTGTTTCTCACATAGGATGAAAATATTTCACTCTTTATACTTCATATTTATTTACAGTGTCATTTTTGTACTGTACAAAAGTTTTAAATTTTGTGTAGTTACATTTATTACTTAAAATAATAGCCTTAGTAACTTTGCTACATTCTAAGATTATAAAATTATTTTATCATGTTTTAAAATTATTTTAATTGTTTTATTTGTTTAAATTTGCAATTCATTTGTCATTTATTTTGTATAAGAAATGAATAAGAGATCCATTTCAGCCTACTGTGATAAATTTTTATCATTATCAAATGCTAAATTACTATATTTCCTTAAGCATGTCATTTTAGACTGGTTCCACGGTAAATCTGTTCTCACTCCACTACTACACTCTTTTAATTATTGTGGTTTTCAATAATATATTTTCATATCTGGTAGGCTAATTTCTTACCCACTAAGGGTTTGAATTCTATATTGGATGAAATGACTCTGTCAGAAACAGGTACGAATGAACTGTGCATGTGGGTGCTACTGCTGAGTCGGGTGATCACAAACCCAGTTTGCTGGGGACAGTGGCTCTGTATGCCTGTTATCCTGCCTTAATTATTTCTGAGTCCCCTGTATTAGATTTTTTATTGTTTCCATATAAGTTACTGCAAATTTAGTAGTTTAAAATAATCCAATTTTTTTTTAAAAATGTTATAAATCTGTAGGTCAGAAGTCCAGTATGGAACTCACCAGGCTAAAATCAGTTTGAACTGTTTGTTTATTGTGTTTGTTGGCAAAATTCAGTTCTTGGTGGCTGTAGGACATAGGCCTTCATTTTCTTCTTTAAACCGTAAGCCTTTTCTAGTTTGTAGAGGAAGCTACATCTTGGCTGATGACCCCTTCTTTTCAAAGCTAGCGGCAGCAAGTTGAATTCTTATTTGCATGCCTTTAACCCTTCTCACAGCATTTTTCTTCCCGACTCCTGTGATTAGATTGAGCCCAAAGGATAATCTCTCCATCTCAAGGTCCATAACTGTAATCACATCCTCAAAGTCCCTTTTGCCATGTCAGATAACATACGCACAGGTTCTAGAGACTGAGAGACATGGGCATCTTTTGGGGAGTTGGTGCATTTTTTCTGCCTTCCACAGCTCCTTTTCACTTTTAGGAGTGTCCCAGTTTAGACAATAAATGATATGGTTATTCAATTTTTGGGTACCCAGATGAATTATTTAAACATGAATAAAAAAATCAAAATTTAGGTTTCTGTCTCTCTCTTTTTCAAATTTGTGTTTCAGTTCTTTCATTTTCTGTTTCCTCTCTTGCCTACCTTTGACAGGTTTTCAAAGGGCATTAATAGTTTTCCAGACTCACTTGATAGAGGAGTCAGAAAGGAGAGTGTATATGCTGCTTCTTTTTTGGTCATTATTTGTGAGTAAAGGAGCCACATGTGGTTTTATGTATGATGGCTTACATCCTTTCCATTTGTGCTGTTGAAGTCCGCCATGCTCGTGTTCCTCAGTTTAGTGACAAGGGAACGAGTGAGTCCTGAGGTTGTAGCACCTATATTTGTGCTACCACGTGGGCTTGACACTGTCCTGAAACTGTCACGTGGGAAGAGGTGGAATTAGGCTCTTTTGCTCCCTCCAACTTTAGACTTCATCTTATCATGGACATTGCATTCGTTTAAACAGGTGATTTTTTTTGGTGGGGGAGAGTGTATTTATGGAAACAATTTTACCAGTGCAGCTCTGTGTTGTTGTTTTTTTTAAATAAAGTAAGTACTTGAATATTTTTATTTTACATGAGCTTAAAATACATTAATTGAAGAAAACAATTATTTTATGTGCACGTAAAGACCAAATTGCCATTTAAGTCTACTCTTCAATTTAAATCTGTGGTCTATAATTTTTCTCAAAGTACAAAATGTAATTTGTATTCAAATGGATTAATTTGTTCCTTGGAAAGTCTTAAAAAAGACCAATTTATTTTTAATAATATATCTTATTTTAATAAGCTAAGTAGTTGTTTGATACTTCCTAATTTGAATATACTTGTGTTCTGATTTAACAGTGAATTCATCAGATTATAGATTTAGTAAGTAATGCCTAAGGGAAAACCAGTGCTACATATCTCTACAGGGAATTTCTTTCTTTTCAGTTTACAGTGCTGGTTTTGCACTCCACTTGCTATCAGTGGAAATGTAGGCAGCAGACACACCACATATTTATCATCACCAAGTTCACTATATCATACAGGAAAAGTGCATTAATATGCCATACAGAAAATCTAACACACATAAACAACCACTTAGCATTTTTAAGAACATATCTGACTTATTGATTAGCTTGCATGTCTTTTAGTGGAGTGTGACACCCACGTAGAGTGCATATATTCACTTACTTATCAGAACAAGTGCTTCTTGTGCTGATGAATGAGCACATCTTCTCTTTATTTATCGTGATGAAGATCAAGCCTTAGAAAGCTTTCCCGTTTCCATTGGAATCCCTAAATCTTGACACAATTAAATTATTCCCAGGGTTCTTCAGATAAAGTGCACTCTGGAAAACAACTTTTTAAAGCCTTACTATATGTTTACATTTATGCTTGGTTTTCTGAGCCTTTTTTCTTGAAATTTGTACTGTTATTCTCTGTGCTAGGTATGGTGGTGGGTGGGTGGGTAGGAATGGGGACTTTACATTCTTTCAGTTTTCCCTATGAACTCTTTGTTCTTCTACAATCTTTACCTGTAAATCATTCTGAAAATGGGTTGTGTGTTAGTTTTTAAAAATATGTATAGTACCTGTTACAATATTTTTCTCATTGAAATATATTCTTAAAATTAGGAGATATCAAAATACAATATCTAGTTTCCTTAGATACTGACCTAAACCTTAGAAAATAGTGACAAGAAATAATATG
Source organism: Trachops cirrhosus (assembly GCA_028533065.1). Taxonomy (NCBI): domain Eukaryota; kingdom Metazoa; phylum Chordata; class Mammalia; order Chiroptera; family Phyllostomidae; genus Trachops; species Trachops cirrhosus. Next base: position 23,109,767 of record CM052544.1, read on the forward strand.
AATATAAATAAATAGGGTGAGTAATGTCATTGATATAAAACATAAAAAGCAGGTGAATACGCTTTTCATTTAATCTTTTAGGACATTTACTTTACATTTCATTCTAGCATTTTTCTTTTAGTGAAACAACACAGTAGCAAGTTATGTGTTTATAAGTCTTTAGGTTCCAAAGATACTTAGTTTACCCCTCCGGTTTATATTCTGATATTTTCTGTCTCTAAGACAAAAACAAAAACAATATTTAAAAATGATGCTTTCTTCAGCACTTCCTAAGACCCTGCCTGTGTAACAACCTCGGGTAAGGTGTTCTGAGTGCTCACTCTGTGCATTGTGTCCTTTTTTCCTTGAGTCTTTCTGGACTGAAACTACGCCATAAAACCAGTCATTCCATTTTATTTTAGTTTAGTTAATGTCCACAGATATATTTATAGAATTTGTTTAATAGTATAGTATAATCTTCAGTCTCTGCTTTTTACTCTTTCCCTTTTTCCAGGTTCTAAACTACTATATCATCATAGAGAACTCTAAAATCTATAGCTCTACATTTGACCTATTTTTCATGTTTCATCTCGTTTCCTACTGCTTTGAATATTTTGCTCCCCATCACAGCAAATGTCTGGAATTGAAAGCATCATTTTGCCCCTGACCTGTTCTTTCCAGCCAAATCCAGCTGTTCTTAGCTTCTTTTCCATTATCATACCTTCAGGGTCTTTATCACAGACCTAAGAATTCACTGGCTTCTTCTCCCTTACCCATCATATTTCATTAATCAGCATATAGTCTTAGTAATTTTTTGCTTCTGCCAGTTCCTTACCATTCCCAAAAGTCAGCCTCATTCACTCCTTCCAACTTTATTCCTGGATTACTTAAGAAATCTTTGCTCCCCTCATTTCTGAAACATTTGGTTTCTTTGCTATCTTCCAATCTGTCAGATTGTTGTTAGATTAGTTTTCCTAAAGGATTGCTTTTACTTTGCCACTCTCCTGCTTAGGAACCTTCAGTGCCATTTAGCCTTATCCTCTGCTGGTTAGTAACCACATTTCCCCGTAACTGTCGAGATAGTCCAACATAACTGAGAATAATGCTACATTTGTACATCCTTTCTCATTTCACATTATTTTGTACCTCTTCTCCTTTTTGCCCTGTGATGTCTCTTTTTGCTCATCTAAAGCTTACCTACCTTTTTCCAACTTACAGCTCATGTTCTGCCCTCTCTGTAAAAGTTTCCTGACCGGTAGTCTACTGTGATCCCACCCTCTCCTGAATTACTGTTTTGCTGTGCTGCTACTCACAAGGTCCTTTCAGTTTGGTTTTTTGAATTATTGCTTGTTTTCAGTTAGGTCTAGGTCCTGTATTGGTAACTGCATTTTAAGGGTCTAGAGGGCAGGGCATATATATTTGCATTTCTCTTATGGGTTTAGTACAATTCATTATAAATCTCAGATGATAAATTGATATTTGCTCACTCATTACTTCACAAATATTAATATACATTCAAGCACTTTTGATAAAGAGTTAAAAGAGGCATGGATATTGCTTTCATGGAATTTACATTCTAGAAAAAAGATACATATTCTATAGCTAATTTAACAATACCTATTTAAATAAAATTGAGTAATGTGGTTTGCTACTTTTTTGATGAGTGAAGAATCCAGAGAATTGCTTCCTTTTTTTCCTGTTGTTATTGGTGTGTAATTAAAAATAAATTTTGATAGAGTAAATTACTCTTGAAATCATAGGTTTCCAAATGGTAAAACTTAATTGTTTTCTTCTAAATGTACATAATACTGATATGCTTTGTGTCTGGGTAAATGCAGTAGACAAAATAATGGAAATAATGATTTATATGTTTTTGACATTAAAACAGTTGTAGTAAATGAATATCAGCTATGTGATTTGTAAACTGATGTGAAATAATTAAGATAATGAAAATATTTTTAAGTGGAAGATTCCCTAAACTCAGAACTATTAGAACTTCTCAGTTAATATATTCAGTAGTAAAACTCTCTTTTATAGGAGAGTAATATTAGGATAAAATTAAATACATAATTAGATACATTATTATTTTAACTTCCAGTGTTTTTTCCAGTGGCCTAAACATCATCATGTATTTCACAAAACAAAATTCAGCTGAGTAAATTCGAGGATCTAATTGGCTTTATTCAGCAATTCATGATGGGTAGCTTCCCATCCAGTTATTAGAAAGGAACTCTAAAGAGCTTCAGAAAAGGAAAGTTTTTTAAAGGTAGAAGGGAGGTGGGGCAAGGAATGCCAAACAAAGGATTATTTTAGACAAGCTCACCTTCCTTTGGGGGGAGAAACGGGGTCTATCTGGGCAGATTATCTCTCTAGTACTGGCCAAGAAATTCCAGACTAACTGGTTAAGATCACATGCCTGGGAGAGGTTGAAACTGCTTTCAAGTTAGATTTAAGTCTCAGTGTGCTAATTTGGAGTTTAGCATGAATGACTCAATTTTGGGTCTGTTTCCTTTTAACAATAGATAGGATTTTTTGACATCATAATAACCATAGGAAGTTAATGTTGAAAGAGTGGCAAAATATGCAGTGAAACAAAAAAAATTATTGTATTTGCAGATGTAATATCATAATTTACATAAATGTTATAGGCAGGAACATTACGAATGTAAATATGCCTTCTCTATTCTCAGTCCTGTAATGCCATTCTTTGTCCAGTGGGAGATGAAGAGTGATGTTGAGACTGCTGTTTAACCTATTATAACAGCTTAGAAAAATTAAATAACATTGATGTAAATATGAGGAGGGAGAAGAGTATTTATCTCCATTAAATGACATAAAAAGCCATGGAAAGAATAACAGGCTGGTGGGTGTGCATTAAGCAGTGAAATCCCCCAATTCAGGTTCTAATTATAAGCACAAGGACAATTGCCTCCAGAGCACTTAACTGTTGTGCACGTATTTTCTTTAGTCAAAGTGTAATTCAAGTTCTTGGAGTGCTGAATATGGCTTTTATTTTTTACACTTCCCTTTAGCATATATATCAAAAAATTAAAACTGCTTCTGATGGACTGTGATTTTGATAGATGTAAGTGGAATATTCAACCAACTACTACAAAGATAATTGATTCCCATGATTGCTCTTGGTCTTTATTGAGTGCCTTACCTGTTTCCCACTATTAAAAAACTAATGTTTGGTAGTAAAATTAAAATTATTTAAACATATTTGAGTACAATTTACTTGCTGTGCTGTACTAAGGACAGTAATTTAAGGCTTAGATTGTGAAATGAGGTATTACTACTGGCATTAAGAGTATATTTGTTTAGATTATGGTCTTTAAAAGTTATTTTGGTTATGGTGTCTGATATATTGTCTTAAAAGTGATATATTCTGCATTATCAGTTTTGACATTTCTAAGTGTCTGAGAAAAATAGTTTTCTCTGCGTTTTCTGTGGTACCTTTCAATGATGATTTTGTAACATGCTCTTCAGTCGTTGAAAGGTGTGTATAGTACAGAAACCCTGTTCTTAGAAGGTACCTGACTTTTAAGTGTAGAATAGCAGGAAAAGTTTTACAAATTATTTTTAAAATTCCATTTTTAGAAACAAGTACAAAAAAAAACCCTTTGTAAACTTGCCACTTTTTTCTATAGGTTTTTATTTAGCTTTTAATAACTTGTAATTTAAGATCACAGTTATTAGGTGTATTTCTTCATTTTATATATTGCTCCCAGATGCTACAGTATTAGTTTTTATCACTGCATATTTTATGAAATGTCAGCCTTCTGTTGGCTGTTCACGCAGCATTGTTAGTGATCAAGACACAACATAAAGGAGAGGAGTCTAAACAGTTGGCTTATCTTTGTCCTTCACTGTGACAAAAATTCCATAAAATTACTTCATTATAAGATGTGAAATAAAGGCATCATCTAACATGCAATGAAAAGATAAATGTCTTTGTTTTCCAGTGAAATAAAGTTTAAAATGCTTAATATGGAGAAACCCAGTTCAAGAGAAATAATTTCTAGTTTTGCTAACTTTTCCTTGGTAAGGAATGAGGATATTAGTTATTGGTAATTTTGTAAAACTTTGCTAAATGACAGCACTATGCCCAGGAAGGCCGGTATAATTTTTGACAACACAATAGGTCATTCACTTTAAGCTCTTAATTTTGTTACTCAAAACATATAAGTGGTTAATAGCTTTAGTACAAGCATTGTTTAAGTTGTATATGATCTAGTTTACTATTTTCTTGAATTGACTTACTTTGTAGTGTAAAATTTTATTACATGGATTTAAAAATCCTTTTGTCTTTAGTTCCATGACTTCAATATCAAGCTAAAAATACAGATTGGGAAAAAAAACTCTAAAAGCCTGAAAGAAAAATATGTAAGAATAAACTCCTGATTTTTATCAGCTGTTGTATATGCTCACCACAGCAGTTGGTTTAATCAATTTTATGGTTTGGGATGGTTTTATTAAAATGAGCTGCTGCTTTCAGTTAATCATTAAGATGATGGCTGTATATATTTCTTTTTGGGGGGTGAGTGCAGTGTAATAATAGTTTCTTTTTGCAGCCTTGTAAGTCAGTAAAGTTGGAGACAATTCCTGACCACCATAGAAACCAATGTTTCTGCATTACTCGTATGGGCATTTGGGAATAGAAATAGAATGAGGATTTAGGCTAAAAGGTGATTTTGTACATGCAGTTTTATGGCTATCTACAGAAAACTTCTATTTCTAAAGAAAAATAATTGTCAGCAGATTATAATGATTTTAGTATCTTCTTTTTATTGTATACAGTTTCTATTTTTATAAACAAATGAAAGCTTAATTGTCTTCCTGCGGGAAAATTAGAGCTTTGAAGAGCAGTAGGATAGACATAGCCATTGGATATTTACAAGTTAGGGGCCTCGACTTTTTGTCTTGAGGTTCCTGAAACCCTCACCCAAAGTGTGGCCCATAGTTCAGTAATGGTGGTGTTACCTGAGAGCTTGCTAGAAATGCAGAATATCGGTCCCAACCCTATAACTACTAAATCAGAATCTTTTTATCACAATTCACACTTAATTTTTATGCACATTAAAATTTGAGAAGCATTGCTATAATGCTTTTCAGTTAAAACTTTTGATTTGCTCTCTATGTGTGTTTTCATTGTGGGAAGCTGATATTGGAGTTGGTCATCTGCATTTAAGAGTTAGAGGAGGTGATGGAAAATCTCATCAGAATTTTAGTGGGAGCCTAAAGTAGGCGGGTATTTAACCTAGAACTTGCAGGATTTTGGTGTTTATAATTGCAACTAGAATCAATAGCTACTTTGTATTTTATGTGTGAAGCTTTACTTGACCCTGCTAATGTGAAGCAGGTTGGTTCTTTTTGTTTTTAAATGTCTTATCACAGTCCAAAGATTCTGATGTTTTCACTTAGGTATAATGTAGTCAACATTTCCAAAATATATTCTATGGTATATTTTTCCCAGGGGATACTCTGAGTAGAAAGATCCCATGATCAAATAAGTTTGGAAAGCACTGTATACTTTGATCTCCTGTAGGAGAATCACAGGATACATTGATTTATAGTAAACGATCTGACAATTTGATATAGCTTAATTAAATTTAGCATTTTCCAAATTTAGTTGACCATGGCATCTTTTTTTTTATTTTATTTATTTATCTTTAGAGGGAAAGGGAAGGAGAGAGGGAGAGAAATATCAATGTATGGTTGCTTCCTGTGCATTCCCTACTGGGAACTGGCCTGCAACCCAGGCATGTGCCCTGACTGGGAATCGAACCGTGATCTCTTGGTTCACAGGCCCGCGCTTAATCCACTAAACTACACCAGCCAGGGCTGACCATGGCATCTTTTTTTAAAGACCATTATTATCTTTTCCTTTAGCATATTCACAAACTAGCTTCTTTCCAGCTTTTTTATTTTTGTTAATCAAAATAAGAGATGAAAACAACTTTTGAAACTGTCATGCTGTTATGCCACATAAATAGTACTTTCAGCATTGTAATTTAAATGCAAAAAGGTACTGGTACAGCCTTTGTATGCTGAAGAAGTTGAACATGGCTGACATTTTCAGGGCTGCAATAACTGAGAAAGTATCTTTTAGAAAGTAAACGTTGGGTAGATCTCAGTCAGATTTGGTAGGTAAATGAAGGGGAAGGAAAATGTTTGCTAGAATGAGGAAAACCGTGAGCAATGGAAGAAGTTAAACATTTCAGTTCAATAAATGTTTACTGAAATCCCTAATATAAAATAGGCTCTGTTCTTAGCCTTGGACATAAATATTGAGAATGATACAGTTCTTTCCTCTAGTTGCTTTATTGGAGTGAGCATAATACATCCTGGTCAATGTGTGAGAGTTAGAAGCCAGAACATAGGGTTTTCTCTGGGATTTGTAAAAAATAAAGTTGGCCAGAGTACTATATGCTGGAGAACCGGAGATAGGATACAACCGTAGTGGTAGAGGCATGCAGTTGGGGGAAAAAGAGGAAAGGCAATTTCAAAAGGTAAGGTAGGGGACTTGGCTTTGGGTGGTGGACATACAGTATGATATACAGATGATGTATTATAGAATTGTACACTTGAAACCTATATACTTTTATTAACCAATGTCACCTCAATAAGTTCAATTAAAAAAATAAAAAAGGTAAGCTAGGGAAGACCAAACAACCTTGGCAATCCTAGAGCTAAAGGTGTGGCTAAATCTAATGTCTGAAATATGCAATATATTGTGATAATTAAAACAAATGTTAGATTCTGGAATAAGACAGGCTGGGCTCACCTCCTGATTATTTCTCATTATGAGGCCTCACTGTATTCAGTTGTAACATGGGAATAATATGGTAGGAAAAACAGTAAACAACAAACCCAAACTTCTAACTAGGAATAATTTGAAACTTATGAAAGCATTCTAAGAGTAAGAAATCTTTCCTCAGTTTCTCCACTATTAACATTTTATCCCTTTGCTTTTATCACTTGGACACTTCCCCTTTGTCCTTCAACACGTGCACAAACACACACTCACACACACTTGTTTTTCTGAACCACGTGAATAGAGATTGCATGTATCCCTTGTTTCTTAGGAGTAGGGATATTCTCTTAACTTTAGTACAGTGATGAGCTTCAGGAAATTTAACATTTGCTATAATACTTATATCTAATCTGTCTTCAATATTCCAGAATTGTAAGATGAACCATTAATATTCTTTACAGGATTTTCCCCCTTCAGTAAGAATCCAGTCTAGGATCAGGTATTACATTCAGTTGTCATATCTTTTTAACCTTCTTTGATTTATGACGTTGACATTTTTGAGTAATGCAGTGCTCCATTTGTCTTGTCTCTCTGTCTATAATTCCTCATTTGGGATTGTTTGCCGTATCTTCATGACTAGATTCAGGGTATGTATTTTAACCATGAATACTACATGAATGATGTCATGTCTTTCGCAGGACATCATGTCTGGAGGCATGTTGGCAATGTTAATTTTGACCATTTGGTCAGCGTTTTATCAGATTTCTTCATTGCCATGTTACAATTTTTCTGTTGCAACCAATAAGCAGTCTGTGGGGAAATACTTTAAGATCATAGAAATATTCTGCTCCTCATCAAAATTTCCACCTAGATTTAGCATCAATTAGTGATTCTTGCCTGGTACAGTTTTTCTGTAGTGGTTGCAAACTGCTGATTTTTTCATCCCAGCCTTCCTCTCAGTTGCCATCATTCTACGATAAGCAAAATCCATTCTCATTGACTCATTGATTGCTTTACTTATTCATTCAGTCATTCGTTATCAGTATGTGCTTATGGGTATCTGTTCTTCTCAATGGTTTATAATTCATTGCTGTTCTTTCTTGGTGCCCTGATTGTCCAGGTTTGGTTAGTACTAGTACATGGCATCGCCCCATCACATTTTTTAAGTATTTTCTTTCTTTCTGGCAAAACAAATTGTCACAGGCTTATTTTTGATCTGTGTGCCCCAGCTCTGTGCAACTATTCCTCTGAAAAGCTCTGTTTGTAGTTCGTGAATGCTATTAGAGATCCAGATCTGGGCACTATTATGCTCATTGCTACTGGATTGTGCTCCTCACTATGAGATCTTTGCTTTTAGGCCCTTTTAGAGGACAGAGTCAGGGAATACACACACACACACACACACACACACACACACCCCTACATCAATACATAAATATATACATACATGCATACTGATAAACATACACATTTTAGTAATCATTATTTCATACCAGTATCTCTATTCTAATCCATCTCCACAGGTTCTCGTCTTTCAGCTTTCCATATTTATATGTCCCTTCTTTCACATTGAGAACATTGGCTTTCAAACAGCATCAACACAGTATTTGTTCAACTCAGTAATACATCTAAAATAATTTCAGAATTGGTTTATGTTACCACTACAACAAACAAGTCTTCCAAAAAGACTAAGATTTGTTCCAAGTTCTCCCTCCTCATCCCACTTGATTCTGTGTGTATATATAGTCAAGTGTGGTACTCATAATTACTTGGATTGCTTCTTTCTTTTTTATCTTTTAAGTGTGGATGTGGCATTAATTTGAAATACAGTTGAATTCACTCCTTTTAGTTTTCTTTCAACTTCTGTTTTCCTTTTTTCATATCCTTGCTGATTTAATTTTTTTGAATATGTAGAAAATGATTATTTATTCCCAAAAAGAAAAATTGTATGAAAAGGTGATCAGGAAAAGTGTCACCCCATCTCCCCTATTCCACCCCATCCTTTATAGGTAACCAGCTTTATTGTTTTACACTTCACCATTTTATAAAGATAATCAGACAAATTTTCTTACTTTTTTCTTATTTCCCCTGTCTTAGGAAAGGTAGCATGTTATATATGTTCTTTTGCAATTTACTGATTTTTCATTTATCAGTATCTCTTAGAAATCACTCTATATCAGTTTATAGAGATCTTTCTCATTTATTTCCGCAGATGTTTACCACTTTATTGTGTGTATGTACTACAGGTTATTCAACTGATGTCTTATGCTTGGGCATTTAAATAATTTGCAATATTTTGCAATTGCAAATAAGTCTGTGATATATAACATTGTGCATCTGTATATTCATATTGTTACTGGTTTATCTTCAGGGTAAATTCCTAGAAGTGGGATTGCTGGTTAAAAGGGTAAATGCTTATGTAGTTTTATAGATATTGCTCAGTTTCCCAGCATGAGGCTGATCATTTTGCATTTCCACTAGTAATGCATGGGAGTGCCTGTTTCCCCACAGCCTTGCCAACAATATACTATGAAACTTTTCAATTTTTTTGATAGATGAGAAATGGTATCTCAGTGTACATTTATTTTTTATTTTATTAATTTTCATGTTTTTTTAATTGTTCAAGCACAGTTGTTTCCATTCACCTCCCAATCCCTCCCACCCCAGCCATCCCCACTTCCCACCTTTGATCCTACCCCCCTTTGGTTTTGTCCATGTGTCCTTTATACACTTGATTTGCATTCATCCTATTATAAGTGGAGTTTAAAGTCTTTTTATATGTTTAAGAGCCACTTTCTGTAGGATATTTGATCTTTTTCCCTCTCAGTTTTGAAAGTTTTGTAGCAATGGTGGCCATTTATCCCTGATATATATGCAAATATTTTCTCCCAGTTTGTCATCTGTCTTTTGATTTTGCCAGTGTTGCTTTTTTTTCATGTTAAGGTTTTGGATTTGGATTTGAATTCTAGACAGAAAGTGTTTTCTTTAATAAATTCCCAAGTTATAGGAAGACTTCAATGATTTTTTTTTTAGTATTTGTATAGTTTCATTATTTACATTTAAATTTCTGATCCATTTGGAGTTTATTTTTGTATATGGTGTGAGAAAGACATCAGATTTAATCTTTTTTTTCCTTCCCAAATGTCTATTTATTTGTTAAAAAGACCATCCTGTGCCAATGTTCTGTGATACCAATTTAACATGGCTAAATCTATTTCTGGAATTTTTGTTCCATTTCATTGGTCTGTCTATTCATACAGTAATACCACACTGTTTAATTATAGTGGCTTTGTAGTATGTTTTAATGTCTATAGTATGTTTCAGTGATGTTTTTCCCCATGTATATGTTTTTTCAACTTTTCCTGAACTCTCTTTTTCAGTATCAAATTGTCCAACTTCATAAAAAAAGCTTATTAATATTTTTATTGGACTCAAATTAAATTTGTAAAATTATGACAAATTGATACATTAGTCCTAACCAAGGAGAAGGTTTTATTTTGTTTTGTTTTTTTAGCCACTCAGACCTACTTTTGTGTCTTGTAAAAGTGTATATTTTTCTCTATGCTCTATGTAGGTTTTGAAAATTTCTATTTATTCCTAAGTATATCATTTTTTATTACCATTTTAAATGGGACTTTCTTATCCCATATGTATGTATTCTATCTGTGTTTATTTGTGTACATGAGTGCTACTGATTTTCGCATGTTCATTTATATCTTGCTACCTTTCTGGATTCTTTTGTGTTTTGAGCTTCAGCATTTATTTTCTAGGATTTTCCAGGTATTCAATCAGGTCACCTATAGATAGTTTTATTTATTCTTTTCCAGTTCTTCTGCCTACAGTTTTTTTTCCTGTAATAATTTTGTTTTTTCCAGTTCTTATTTTTTACATTTCTAAAGGTTTTCTCTAGTCTGATTTCATTGACAAATATGTCCAGAAAAAAAGTGGTAGTGGGCATAATGGGTATTCTTGCCTTCTTCCTGACCTTAGTAGGAATGAGAAATGCCACACTGAGAGCTATCAGTGGGAGAAAAGATAGAAGTACGTGAGATGATGCACTGTTTGAAGTAGTTTATAGACATTATGGTATTATCATGTATAATTCTCTGTAATACTTCTTTTCCCTTTCATAGCCAAATTTTTTGAAAGTGTTGTCTTTACCTGTCAGCGTTTCACCTTCATTTCCTTACCTCCCACTCCAACTTCCCAAACAACTCCACTCAGGTTTCTCCATTGTGAAAACTAAGGCCCACCATTAAGACATCTGTGCTATTAAATCTGAGGGACTTTTTCCCCATCTTTATCTTATTCTTATACTTCTCTGTATCTTTCAGTATTGCAGCTGTTGCCTTCTTTTAAATGCACTTCCCCCCCATAGCTTCTAAAAAATCACATTCTTCTGGTTATTTTCAGTCTTCTAGTTCTTCTTTCTCTACTTGGCTTCTAACAGCATGTTTTAGGCTTTTAAAAATTCTGTTCTGTTTTTTTTTTGCGGGAGGGGGGCTCTCTGTTGGCTTTCTAAGCAAACCTGTGGCTTAAGTTATCATCTATGTTACAGTTATACTAAGAGTAACATCTCTGATCTACGCCTGTCTTCTGAGACAGGTCTACACATCGAATGCCTATCTGGTATCCATTCCCATTTTGGGATGTCTAAGTCACTTCACAGTAGAAGCTCAACCCTTCCTCTCAGGTGCCTCCAGTTTTATTTCAGTGACGGATACAGTCATATATCTCATTGTATATGCTACAAATCTGAACACTGTTCTTGATTCTTCTTTTTACTTCATCACCTTTATCCACTGCATTGTCAGGTTCCGTTGACTTAATCTCTACACTCCCTCCAGTTTTCTCTAGTTTGAAGGGAAGAGAGACCCCACAATCCAGAAGAAACATCATGAGTAAAGAAGAGACGTGCTATGTTTGGTAGAGTATATAAAGTGGAGGCATACAACTAAGAGCAGATGTAACCTTGCAGCTCCATTGCCAAGTGTACTGATTGCAAGAATAAGGAGTCTGAGTGGTCACTGATTGCCTAGATAAATGGGATGATCAGATTCCTTTGCAGTACTTAGTAAGGTTTGCAGAAAGAAAAAAAAGGGAGGTACTACAAATGGGAGAGTAGTCAGGAAGTTAGCCCTTGTATCAGCTTTGTTAAGAGGTAGTATTAAGTGCTTATATTAGTGAATAACTTTGGAAGATAAAAAAAGATCAATTCAATGTCACAGTGTTACTCATTATGTTACGGCAACAGTGTGGATCTGAAGGCACAAAAGAGAATTATTGAAGATCATGAGATTCCCTTACAAAGAGATACAAGTAGAGTAGAAAGTTTTGGGGAAAGATACTGAGTTCCACATTTGATATATTGCTTATAAGGTGTGAATATGGACCATCAGGTGAAGACATTTAGGGAATGATTGGGGATAGTGAGTAGATGCTAGCTCCATCTGATAGTGTAGAGAGTCTCCAGAACAGTGTTGAGAAGTCATTTGAGGCAACATCCATCCAACTGGCAATGTCTGCTTTGAGTGTTATGTACATGCCAGCGTGGTCTAGTTCTTGGGATCCAGGCCAGGACTAGAGACATAAGGACAGAAGATGATGGTTGGAGGCATGAAATTTGAATGAGACTAATAAGCCAAAAAAAAAAAAAAAGAAAGAAAAAAGGGTGGTGGTGGAATAAAATGATAAAGGAATCAGCCACAGATAGATCTAGAAGAATTTTTGCATGTTAATAAGGTGGCAGCATCAGAAAAAGGGTCAGAACTGATGGATGGGTTTATTGTTGGGAAAAAATTATAGAAATGGGAAAGAATTTTAGGAAGGATTCCTGGTCCTTAGGGCTACAGAGAAATCAGGGAATATAAAGACTTGGGAAAGGACATTACATTTGGACCAAGGAGAGAACAATGTCAGGAATTTTAAAAGGCAGGAGTTAGGTAAAAAGGGATTGGTATTTTTGTAAATATAATGTTGCTGAAAAATGTCTCCTAAGAAATTGGGAATAGGTTTTGAAAAGTTAAACAGTTAACTAGTCAAGTAATACTAGTGTTTTGCTAGACTTCAAAAAAGTTTGTAAAATGTGGAATAACTAAGTGATAATTTTAAAAATTTATCATGGATTAGGAACTGATTTAGAAATAGGAAATGAAAACCATGGGTAAGTAGGCCATCCCAACTGGAGTCAGTGGGAACCCTCTGGAATCGTGTAGTAAAACATTCCAGGTTTTTGCACGGTACTTAGGTCTAGGAAGCAAAATGCTGGGGAAGCAAATGGTGAGGAGTAAGTGCAAGAATACTGTTGAAGGCAGCGTGGCTGTTCAGGGACCTGGCAAAGTGCTGTTGTTTTTGGCAGTTGCGAAGTGATACTTCAAGTAAATTGGGCTATCTTTTACTAAGAATAATGAGTTGTGACTCACTTATCCTGATATAGAAAAGAAACTACAGAGTATACTGGAGACATTTTAGAGTATACGTAGAGATACTGGCCCACTCTGATGGTCTGGCTCAAATGAGCCAAAAAAAGGGGGGGCAGGGGATATTTTAATTACAGAAGCAATTTGATGTAAGAACAGAATGTAATGAAAATGCAATGGATCTGAGGGTAGGGTACATTATCCCATTGTTATCAAACCTTAGCACTTAATAAATGTGTAGTTCTGGTTGGTGACTGTTAATGAAAACTTTACTGTAGAAGACACACAGAAAGAAAAGAGATAATCATGCATACATCAGGGAAAGCAGACACATTAAATCAAAATTGGAACCTTATTTTTGTATAGATGGAGCAAACTTTCTGAATGTTCTCATTAATTGTAATAAAGTGTGTATAGATCCTCTTGGATGTCTTAAGTTGATTATTATATCTGAAAGTGTGACTTTGCTTCTCCCCTTTTAAAATTATTCTTTTATTTTATTTTTATCTTATTATGCTCTCTTGAAGTTTTAGTGCAACCTTGAGTAAAAGTTATAGTGGGCATCTGCTTCTTACTCTTTTTTAAAGGGTAATGCTTCTGATGTCCCATCATTATGTACTATATTTGGTATAGATTTTTGGAAAGATCCATTTCATTCATGTTTTCACTTTAAGGTAGTTTTCTTTTTTTAATCGTTGAAGTTTTGTTTTTAATTTTTAAAATCATGAACAGTGTTGAATAATATATAGTATTTAACATATAATGGGTTGCATAATATATAGTATTTTAATAACATAAAATCTCTAGTAAATTTCATAAATGAAAAGATGGCTAGTCTCTTCTCTAAGAGTTGAGCGGTCATTTTTCTCCTGGATGCTGTAAATTCTGTTCTCAGTCCCTTAGGCTGTGGTGTTGATTGCAGCTCTTTAGCAGTCAGCTGGGATGAAACCAGGGACTAAGAGGGTCAGCTATGAATTTGCAAATGTACTCTGTTTTTTTTTGTTGTTGTTTATTTTTTCTTTAAGCTCAAACTTGGTTTCTTTTCCTTCATAATCTCTGATAACTACAGGTTTCAGATATTAAAAAACATTTATAGTTACAGGTATATTAACTTGTTAATTAAAATGAGTACAGAAAAATGGATAATGTGGATTTGAATTTATATAGAGTTTCACATAAAAGTATATGTCATGTTGGAGGGAGGCTATAAGGCACCATAGCTCAATATGTAAAATTTTAAATTGGATTAAACTTGTATTCCATTTTTATTCACTACCATATGTGGATTTTTTAAATAGTGCACACTAGATATTATTGAGAAAATATTTTAAATTTTAGTTTGTATTAAGTTTATAATTATCTCAATCTAATGATAATCTTTTAACTTTCTTGCAAATAATGAAAGTTTAAAAAATTATTACTTTAATAAATAATTACTTGGCTTTTTAGATCACTTCTCTTCTCTGGGAAACTACCTGTATATTACTTCCCAAAAACATGTTCTGGAAGATGCCTGATTTAATTTTAATAGCAATAGCAGCTTTTACATGGTTAATCATTCAGTAAGATTGAATTAACTGTTAGAGGGGAATTTGATTAAGCTATTTCTTCATAGATTTTCCCTCTTCTTTGTTATGTTCTACAGCATAGCCAGAGTAGGGATTAGCTGTTTTATCTGAAGCTACGGGTGTGTATCAAGATCTTTCTTCAGGGCCAGTATTATCATTTAGCTAGCTTTGGATTATTTTTGATTATTGTTTTTATTTAGTGTAGAAATGACCTGTTTGTAAAGTGTATGCTTTCATTTTAACAGAAAGATTTTAAAAATGTTGGAGCTGAACCCTTATAAAAGTTTACTATTATAAAGTGCTATATTTGATTTCTTTTCTGAAGAGTAGTCTATCATATTTAATTATATTAAACATTTCTTATGCTAATTATTTTATTTTAGTTGTGTATTCCAAAAATTATTATATAATTATCATATAAATAATTACTAATCCTACTTTTCCTATTAAAATAACGTATCAGTCCTTTATTTTACTTCAGCATTAATTATAATATTCTTATGTTCCATATATCATAGCCATAAAGCTTTGAGTAACAGAATAAAAGTACTTAATGAAAATTAGACTGACCCTACTCGGGAAGGGACAGGGAAGAGGGCCGTAGGGTATTGATGGAATAAAGAACCTATGTTTCTTGTGTTCTAGTCCAGCAGTTTTCCACCTTTTTGATCACATGGCATACATAAACTAATTCCTTAAATTTTGCAGCACACCAAAAAATATAGTTTTGCTAATCTGACCAAAAAATAGATATAATTTTGATCATTCATACTGGGTGGCTATTGTTGTGTTGGCTGTTGTCATTTTTTTATTTGACAGTCTAAAGGAAAAGAGGTCAGTGCCCCTGAATAGCCAGGTACTGCGTGTTTTAAAAATTCTTGCAGCACACTGGGTGAAAATTGCTCTTCTGTTCTATCACAGTTTAGAAGAGGGAAACTAACAAGACAACTATGCCTAGAACTACAGAGCGGGCTCATAAGACAATTTTTTCAGAGTGTAATATAGTAGTCAATAATAATTTGGTGAATGATCTTTGTCTCTGTGAGAAAAAGTCTGCTCAATATCATGGGAACATTTATTGTTGCATATAGTATAAATATATTTATGTATTGCATTACCATATGTTAACAAAATCCCTTTTTTTCCTTAGCTCATAGAAACTTTACAAGATTTATCTGTTGCTATTGAGCATGTTAATATATTTGTGTTAATATTTACTGGTATACCTCCCCAAAATGAACACAGATCATTAAATCACAGACATTGATAAAATGAACCCCTGTGTATGAGGAAATTTGTTTCCTACATGATCAAATTTTTCTACATGATCAAATTTTCTGTTTACTAAAAGACATTCTTTTCCTTTTTAAGACATTTGGTCTCTTCTGAACATAACTTAACATTTGTGGGATGATTCAAATGGTACTTCAGATTCTAAAAATCAGAAGAGTTGAGCAGGATTCTAGTTGCTAAAAGTGCCAGGGAAACTGGACAACTCTAGTACATGTAGTTCAGTGCATTACTTATAATTGGGTTCAAAATACCAAGTTAATAAATCACCCGTTCATGCGAGGACACCCTGCTACTGTTGATGGTGCGAAGCTGGGAAGGCCAGCCCAAAGGCTCCGCTGCTTTGCAGAGAGCTTTCACTCCAGTGAGAGGTTTTCGGCTTAAGAAGAAAGATTATTCCAGAAGACAACTTTACCAATGTAAAAATGGTTGCTTCGGGCATGTGGAAGCCCAAGACTAAATTGAACTTAAAATAACATGACTCTTACCAATTCATAGAATAACATTGTATGAAGTTGTTTCTAGGCATCAGATCTTGCCTAAATAATCCTCATAATAGACTACAAAGGGTCAAAACAGAGTAATGATATTCAAAAGAAAATACACCCCAGTGTCTTATTTTAAATTTATTCTTTTAATTCTCATATTGACAATTAAAATGATTTGCCAATCTATTTCCTAAATTTAATTGATACATAATATATTCTGGGTTGAATCTCAAGACCATATGAGCTTTGTTTTTTGGTCAACATTACTCCTCTGTTTCAAGAGGTAGAAGAAGTGACTTAATCTGAAACTTAGTGCCCCACTTTAAATGTGTTTTGACTGAGGAACTCGGTTAGGTGGTAAAACAAGTCTAGGCCTCTGGAAACAGTGACAAGCTCTTTGTAAGGAAAATCTGGAATTGCCTTCAGGAGGTACTTTAGTAAGCTCTTTGGAACTCTTTCCAATTGGTTATATCGACTTTGGGGATGAGGTGGAGATGGGCCACAGATCTGAATTTTCTAGTTTTGCTCTGAATTATTCTTAGTATGGTAATTTCATATTTGGGGTTTCTTCTGGGATTTTTCTATATTCATTGCACATCTACACAAATGAAGCTCAGGACATGTTTTGGTTTTGTCTGGACCGCTTGCACACTGGCTTTAGGAATATTTGAGAAGAAATGCCATTAAAAAAGTCTGATTCTTATCTGTATATGTATATAGATGGGCTATCAAGGATAATATATAGAAAACTGTCTAGGAATTATGTAGAAATTTTAATCTTAAATTAATGTCTGTCATACTGACTGAAATACAGAGCTTGGATAGGTATATTTTCAGAGAGAACTTTTTTCAGAATGAAAGTAAGTGAAGAGAAATTGATGTCTGAGCTCCATGAATCACAGATTTCAATGTTTATGAGCCAGTGGTTCATGGTTATGGGGAACACAAACTTCACTTTCAAGGGTAGGTTTCCAGGGTACTCCAGTGAGATGGAGATAAAGAAATCACTTTAATTTACCATGTGACTTTGTCTCACGTTACTCATAGGTATACTTGAAGGCATTGTGATGTTGAGTAAAGAATATGGCTTTTGAAGTGTCACAGACCAGAGTTTAAATATCAGTGATTGACTGGGTGGTATTAAATACATTTATTAAATGTGTTTAATTAACAATGCCTATATTTCTTCATCTGTGCAAGTGGGAATGATAATAATGAGACTTTTCTGTAGAGCTGTTACTGGGAAGTGAATAAAATGACATTTCCTAAAAAACACAAAGACAAGCCTTACTTTTAAGACATCCTCACCCACCCTCCCTACCACCCTAAGTATCATGGTCTGAGAGTGTAATATCACCAGGAATTGCTCAGAAGGACAGTTGCAAGTTTGAAAGTACATTTTATATGTTGGTCTTTGGTTAGGACACTTCTCAATGTCTTCAGTGAACTAAAGGAGTATTTCAATGAGCATTTAGGCCATTGTTTGAAAAAGCTGCAACAATTTTAGATTAGGTAACCTAGACTTTAGGTTTTTACTTTTCCTTCCACAGCTACCGCTCTGGTGGATGGACTAGTGTTCATTCAATGCAGGCAGTGAGTGGTGCAGTACAGAGGGCTGGGAAGGAGGTACTACTGAGTAGGGTTACCAGCCTTTTTAAAGGCTTCAGTAGCCTTACTGAAATTTGTCCTTGCAGGAGCCTGGCCATCAACCATACATTTACTGTCGCCTCTCCCTTCTGTTCAGTTGGATGAGAGAAATAATTGTAAGATAAACACAAAAGACTTCAAGGCTCATTTCTTAAAAGTCTGACTTAGGGTGTTTTTGTGGGTTTTTTTTTAAACATTTTTTAAAACATTTGTTTATTTTTCAGAGAGAGGGGAAGAAAGGGAGAAAGAGGGAGAGAAACATCAATGTGTGGTTGCCTCTCATGTGGTCCCCACTCGGGACCTGGCCTGCAACCCAGGCATGTGCCCTGAC
>CM052544.1:23128745-23171245 GCA_028533065.1 Trachops cirrhosus
AAGTTCTTTATATATTTTGGAGATTAAACCCTTGTCTGAGGTATCATTGGCAAATATGTTTTCCCATACAGTTGGTTCTCTTTTTATTTTAATACTGTTTTCTTTAGCCATGCAGAAGCTTTTTATTTTGATGAGATCCCAAGGCTTGCAATAGTGTTGTTTAGAAATAAGGAGACTTTCTGAAATAAAGTGAAGTTTCAAATACTTATGGAATTAAGTGGTAAGATCTGTTTTCTAAAGTTTAGTCAGTGAATTCAAATGACTTAATGTTACAGAAGTTAGCAAAATTAAAACTTGAGATCATTCATTTGCTTCTTTCATCCTTTAGAGGGGTACAGGATACTGAGGTAGGTATATATTTGAAGTGGTACAGTATACACTTTTTCTCTTAACCTTTATTCTTACCACTCTCTCCTCCTGCCTTTTTGTTATTCTTTCCATGGCATAAAATGTGCCTAACTCCTAGATTAGACAATTTGGGAATTTATTAAACTTATTTTCCTTCCATTTATATGTGTAGCTATCACCATTTTTCTCATGTTCTTTTGTCTCTCAATCTCTCATTTGTCATAGCTTACTATAGTAAGTTTGTTAGTACTCTATACCTCAATTGGAATTATCTTTCTAAAATGCTAAGTACCCAACAATTGATTCAGCCATTTTTCTATGCTGCTAATGATTACCAGCATTATCCAGTTTAGATTTCCTTTATTTCTTTTTGAGAAGCACATAATAGGCAACAAGATTAATAAAGGAATAGTAGTTTGGTAGTAAAGTAAATGATGGAGAAGTCATGAATTACGAAGTAGAAAAAAATGGATCTGAAATCCTTGAATCCTTTGTAGAGCTAACTTATCTGTTCCCTCTCTGGTTTTAATTAGTATTGTCCACATCTGTTTTCAGAGACCTCAAGTTTCCTCAGAATTCTAGAATAACTTGGGACAGTGACTACTTTCCATAGATTTTTCTCCATTGCAGTCAAGTATGGTTTGAATTTTTGTTTTTGTACAGTTCGAGCAAGATAAATTACAGTGTTTATTGGACAAAAGGTGACAGGCAGGTGATATTACTAAAAGCCAATAGATTAAAAAAAGGAACTCTGAAACAAATGGAATAACATAAGGAGTAGTAGTTAATGAGATGTTAAATAATTTAATAAGTCTGGAACTGAACATTTAGAATGCAAAATAAAATTATGGGCAATGCTTACAGTTTCAGCCTGTTTTATCTAAAATAATTACTTCAAAAATCTTATTTATTTTCATTCTAGTTACAGGAGCATCCTTAAAAGAAGGGAATACTTTAATTACAAATACGCTGTGTTCTTATTATACTATGCAGGATGTCTACCTTGAAAAGTCCCATGCCTTATATCTGCCACCGGAAATGGACAAGGACTATCACAGTCTTAAGGGAATTTTCCATTTTTTGGAGTCAGTTTGAATCTGCATTTTGTTTACAGAAACCATAGTTCCTGGAATTTTCTAACTTGTCCCAGGACTTTAGGCTGGTCTTTAAGATTGGAATGAAACTCAGGTGCTCAAAGTAACTCTCAGAATTAACCAAATGTATTTTGGTTCATTTAAACAAAGGGATGGAGACTAATCTTTCTTATTCTTTTTTTTTAATCCTTGCCTGAGAATATGTTTTACTGATTTTAGACAGGGAGGAGGGGAGGGAGAGAGAGATGTGAGGGAAAAGCATTGGTCAGTTGCCTCCTGTCCACACCCCAACTAGAAATCAAACCCACAACCAAGGTATGTGCTCAGACCAGGGATTGAACCCACAACCTTTTGGTGCATGGGGTGACACTCCAACCAACCAAATGAGCAACTCAGCCAGGGCTGTTTCTTATTCTTAAGCTAATTTGAATTAGGCATCCAGAGCTTGATCCTAAATAGAACTAAGATTTAGAGAAGATACATTATTTTGATTGGCATCTGGAGGAATATTAAAAGATAGAGTTTTAATATCACAGAAAATTCTCTTTTTGCATTGTACATACATTGGTTTCTGTTTTACCTGGAGCTTAGAGTAGTGTGGGATCTAACTTGGTACCAACTATTTAGTGAAAAATGAGCATGACTGTGAGAAAATAATATATACTAATACATGATGAAGAGTCATTTGGAATTAAAGATATGTTTTATTAGGGCAACTTGGTAAAATTTCATCCACCATAAAAGCCAGAGGAACATACTTATATTATGTCAGTAGTTTTGGATTGTTGTCTGTTTAAAGGTTTAAAAAGTTAAGAGAATTCATGAAACAGTAGGGTAAATCATACTCATAGTTGCCTTTAAATGGATGTAGCATGATATAAGAATATTTAGACCATAGGTTCAGTTCTGGGTTCGAATTCCAGCTTTATCATGTGCTAGCAATTATCTCTTGGGCAACTTAGTGTCCTGATGCTCCTTTTAGCTGTTTTTAAATTTTTTTGGTGTGGGTTGTGGAGTGAAGGTGAGGAAGCATTAAATTAGATACTTTAAATATCAATATCAGCAGAGTATTGACTTCATGGTTGCTAAAATTTTTTTTCAAGCAACTTGGTTATCTTTAACTTTTTGTTCTCTATCACAGTCCTAATGTAAGTCATGAGATAAAAAAAACAAACCAAAACAAACCAACCTGAGTGGGTGTTTTCTTTGATTCAGAGAAATAAACTTTATATAATTTATATTAAAGTTTATATAATAAACTTTAAAGTTTAACTGTTCACTTTTAGCTTCACTGATAAGCCTTGAAAGAATAATATCCATCTTGAAATTTCAAAATTAAAAATTCAGTTAACTTTGGGTGAAAGTTTGGAGTTTTGGAATTTGTTACAATCTCTAAGCTACTCGAACATTGTTATAGCAGCCCTGACTCAATGTGCCAGTATGTGAGGTTAATTGGAGCTACTGAGACAGTGTGACTGGAAGGTATGCTTTTGTAGTGACAGTTGTGGTTCATGTAGAGGGAAGATGAGCGTACTGTAACGTTTAGTGATCACAAGTGTCTATCTATAGCCCTGGCCAGGTAGCTCAGTTGGTTAGAGCATCTTCCTGATACGCCAAGGTGTTGTGGGTTAGATCCCTGGTCAGGGCACATACAAGAAGCAACCAATGAATGCATCAATAAGTGGAACAACAAGTTGGTGTTTCTCTCTCTTTCAAATCAATACATTTTTTCAAAATAAATTTTTAAAAAAGTGTCTGAAAATATATTAAACATTTTCTGTCCTGAATGCTGCTTTGGTACCAGTGTATTTTCACATGTACTGGTGTCACTGAGCAGGGTTATATATACACTTATATTTCATTTTTGAGATAATTATTACTGTATCAGACCCTCTGACATATTTATAAGGTTCCTTACTAATATACAATATATTTTATTTAACCAAAGGTTAACTTTTGTAATAAAATTTTCCTTATGGACCACTGATCTTCCTTAAATAGTCCTATATCTTTTGAGATATATATATCTATATATATATAGAGAGAGATATATATATCTGTATATATACGCATGCACACACACATATGAGACTTAATTTTTAATCATAAAACTAAAATCTGTATCAAGGAAAATCAAATTTGCTGGAGGCATTTTATGTAGTTAAAATTTTTTGGTTAATCATCCTGCTTTCTATTCAAAGGGAACATTGATAGTAGTTGTTCAAAAGAATATCTGAAAGTTTAATATTAGGTTGGGCACAATTTTGTTGGACTAAAGTAATATATATGTTTAACAAATAATTTAAAAATTATGCATCTGAAGAATGGAAAGTGGTTCTTGGTGGTAGATATGTTTTAGAAAGATTGAGGGAACATCGATTTCCCTGCTGTATCAGAACCTTTGTGGGGAGGGTCTGCTTGGGAATCCCCATTATAAGAAGCTTCTCAGGTGATTTTTATGCACACTAAAGTTTTAGAACCACTGCTGAATTCTCTACTGGCAGCTTTTAGGATATTGTCTCCTGCTGGTTCTTCTGTTAGAAGTTACTTCTCCTTACTTGGGGGAAGAACAGGGGTGGGGGGTGCTGAATTAAATAGTTATACCTGATGACCTGCCATGTCCTATACTGTGAAATTTCCAAGGTCTTAGTTTCTGCTCTGAGTCCTCTTTCAACTGGTACTTCTCGGGGAAAGAGCATGTCACGTTAATGGTGATGCACAACCAAGTGGACTGTGACAGAGCTTTCAAATGTTTCCTAAAACTTCAGTACTTCCTAACAAGGGAAAAATTGCAGGTAAGGAAATGTCAGAGAATTTAAGTGGTCTTCTGGGGCCAGGATTAAAACTGAGGCTGATTTATTTTAAAGCATAGCCTCAACACTGTATGAGGTACCTTCCTACTTAGTGGAAAGAACATGAGTTGTGGGTTCGGGTAACCTTGGGTTGGAAATATGCCTCTATCACTTACTGGCCAAGCTTCAGTGTCCTCATCTGAAAAGCAGGTATGATAACTGTTAAATCTCTAAGGTTATTGTGAGGATGAATGTCCTGAAGCCCGTATTTGGAGTGCCTCAGCATGTTTCTGTAGTTTTATCCCAGACTGAGCATTCCAATAAATGATGGTTCTTATTCAGTAACTTAAGATGAGGCAAACATTGCCTTATGGAATTAACCAATTATAGGCTAAATGAGTTTGTCAAATTATGAAATATATATTTACCTGTTCTGATGTGGTGTGATAGCTAGAAACAAGAAAGATACAGAGTGTGTGATGGGAGTTCCCTATTTTTACAGCTCATATCCTGGTAAATTCTAAATTTGATTCTAGCCCAGAGCATTCTTTTTTTTTTTAATTGTTGTTCAGTTATAGTTGTCCCCATCCCCCCCCATTGCTCTCCCCTGCCCTGTCTAGCCCCTTCTCGTAAAGACAATCCCCACCCCATTGTCCTTGTCCATGGGTCCTTCGTACATATTCCTTGACTTAACCTTTCCCCTTCTTTCCCACATTATCCCCCTCTCCCTCCCCTCTATTCACTTTCAGTTTGTTCTTTATTTCCATGTCTTTGGTTTTGCTTGCTTGTTTATTTTGTTGATTAGGTTCCACTTATATGGGTGAGATTATATGGTGTTTATCTTTCACTGCCTGGTTTATTTCACTTAGTATTATATTCTCCAGTTCCATCCATGCTGCCACAAAGGTTAGGAGTTACTTCTTTGTTTTGGCTGCATAGTATCCCATTGTGTAAATGTCCCACAGGTTTTTGATCCACTCATTTACTGATGGGCACTTAGGCTGTTTCCAGCACTCAGCTATTATAAATAACACTGCTATGAACATAGGGGTGCATAGGTCCTATTGAATTGGTAATTCAGGATTCTTAGGGTATAATCCCAGAAGTGGAATTGCCAGGTCAAAAGGCAGTTCCATTTTTAGTTTTTTTGAGGAAATTCCATACTGTTTTCCACAGTGGCTGCACCAGTCTGCATTCCCTCCAACCGTGTACTAGGGTTCCCTTTCCTCCACAACCTTGCCAGCACTTGTTTGTTGATTTGTCAGTGATGGCCATTCTGACCTGTGTGAAGTGATATCTCATTGTGGTTTTAGTTTGCATCTCTCTGATGGCTAGTAATGTTGAGTATTTTCTCATGTGTCTATGGGCCATCTGCATGTCCTCCTTGGAGAAGTGTCTGTTCAGGTCCTTTGCCCAGTTTTTAATTGGATTTTTTGTCTTCCTGCTGTGGAGTCATATGAGTTCTTTATATATTTTGGAGATCAGACTCTTGTCCAAGGTATCATTGGCAAATATATTCCCCCATATGGTTGGTTCCCTTTTCATTTTGCTGATGGTTTCTTTAGCCGTGCAGAAGCTCTTTAATTTGATGTAGTCCCATTTGTTTGTTCTTTCCTTTATACCCCTTGCCCTAGGGGATGTATCAGTGAGAATATTGCAGAGCATTTTTAAAGCTCCAGATTCTTCTTATAACTCCAGATGCTGACATTGAAATGCCTACAGGACATCTTCAACAGGTCACCACTTAACAAGTTAAGCTGGCCTTAGTTTCCAAACACTGATCTTCTTTGAGAGCTTGTGCATCAGTGAATGAAATTCCTATCCATTTGTATCCTCCACAAAATCTGATTTTTTTTTTACCAAATTCCACTGATTGCTATATTATAAATCTCTTTCTGCCTTCTCTTCATCTTCATTCATCACTATCACCTTAATCTAAGCCACGGTCATTGCACCTGTACCTCCTCCCTGCATCTCTCTTGCCCCTGTCTATAATTCAACCTAATTTGATAGCTCTTTAGTGTAAAATTTATTGCTAAACCTTATTTAAGATTCTCCAGTAATTTTGCCTCATGTTGACTTTTTCTGCCCCATTTTGTTTCATATGTGTTTCCTCTCTAGCAGTGACTGGCCTCTCTGCTTTTCTGTTTTTGAATTGGAATGTGCTTATCATATAACTGCTTTTAGACCTTTGCGCTTGCTGTGCCTGGACTGGAAGACTTCCCATGACTTTCTGATCTCATATTAAAGTCTTTCCTTAGGTCTTTGTAGATCTCTGGGCTAAACCAGTCTCTTGTTATAACAATCTCTTGGCTCCTCACCTGCCATATTTTTAATAGCATTTATTTCTCTTTGTAGTTATGTATTTGCATGGTTATTGGGCACTACTGTCTATTTTCCAAAATAAAATGTAAGTTCTAGGCTGAGACAATTTCAGTGTCTTCAAACAGCCCTGACAACAGATGAGAAATATTAAAGTACATAACGTTGAATACTGAAGTACATAACTAGGCAATGAAATACAAAGTGATTAATTCTAAAGTGAGGTAAAGTACAGATGGAGTCACAGTGTTGGCATTTTAAGCATTGTTATTTGGGAATACTTTAGTTACTGTAGCATAGGCTGGATCAGCCTCTAATTTTACTTTTTCTCTTCACTAAATAATAGTAATATCTTGAGTCTTGAATTCCCCAGTTCAGATTAAGAGCTTCCAGAAGTTGATTGTACTTGAATGAGCTTTAGAATAAAAACTTTCCCCTTTCCTCATATCTGTATAACATTTGAAGTTTACAATTAAAAAAATTACAGGTTACATACTTTTCTATGTTTACTGTGTGGAATATGTTAGGTGCCTGAGACATAAAAATTTTAAAATACTACCAAAATTTACAAAGACAAGAAATCATAGATGTTTTAATAGGTTTCTCAGATTATAAAAGTTAAAGAGGAATCAAGATTAATATGATATTGGAATTATGTTTTTACATTTTAGGGGGGGTTTTTTTGGTATTTAGACCTTAATTTTACTGCCTGATTTGTTGGCAGATTCAAATGTCCTTATGAACACCCTTAAGATTTTAGTATTTTCTTGAAAATTGGTTTAGTTCTTTGTTTACACTTAAAAACTAGTGTTTTCAGTAAGATTTGGTTTCCATCTATCCTGAATTCTCCCTAGGAGTATACAACTTCAAAAGCAAAGAGGCACTGTCAGCAGAAAAAAAGAGGTGGTCTGAACATTTATGTGTTAAATATGCATGTTAATTAAGAAAAAAATTAGAAAAATATGAAAACAGATGTTACATAAATTATTTCAGTCCCAGGGCAGCAGTAACTTATACACTGACAATAATTTTTATATGTGCATGTGTATGTCTATTTCTAGATTTCTCAGTATTTATGCAGTTCCACAGAGAATAACTAGAAAAAGAACTGGTATATCCTTTCAAGTGAGACTGTGGTAAACATCCCTTTCGCATATGGATTGCTGAGGAAGTCTGGTTGTTTCGTACAGTCTCACTGTGCAGGTAGTATTGCTTTCTCCTCATCTTGCCTATAGGCTTTTTCTTCCCTTCTTGCTCTGTCTGATGGTATGTCAGTGAGATCTTTTCATGGACATATCCTGTCAGAACAAGAAAATAAATTACAATCCTAGCAGTGTAAGAAATGTAAATTAACCTTGGTATAAAGTGTGTGTTTAGAAACAGAACATATTCAACTACTCAGGACACTGATTGTAGTGTCAAATTTTTTTTTGTTACTGTCACACCCTCTGAAGAAATAGCCATTGTTCTGTGAATAGTATTGACACGTTAGTGTGACGATATATATTGTGTTAACATAAATACATATTCATCAAATACATATGTGTTAGAATATTTCAAAGATATTTGAATGTCTTTCACTTTCAAAGAGAATGAAAATGGTCTGTATTTTTACAAGGGAAAGATGAGAAATAGACATGCTTTATTTTAGTGGTTGAGCAACTTTATTTCAACCATCCAGCTAAACCAAGTGACTATACTGACCAAGGAGCTGCTGACAATATTTAGGTGTATTCATATGCATATTACACAATTTAGAAATTTGTTGTTTATAACTTTTTCAGATAAAATTAAAAGTTAAAATAAGGAAATACTACATTAGAATGTCATAAATCATTCTTTTAAACAAATGAAACATGAATTATATGTAATATAGAGCATAGAACGTATTTTAGAAATCTGTCTACAGATTTCTAAATCTGTAGGATTAATCCTACATTTATTTCTAGTATTCAGGAATCCTACTTTGCTATTGAGTAGTATATGATGCTAAAATGTATTTTAAGTAATTAATTTTTTTGTATCTCAGTAGATTTCAGTTACTTCTGTTATCCTAATATTTTTCATTTCTGTTACCAATTTATGTTTCACATTACATTGCCTAATTACTGTTGACCTTTTGTATTTATGCTGAGCTACTGATAAGCCCTAACAGGTTATTGGGAGTAAAGTAAACTCATATAGAATGAAATCTAGAGGAGAGCGATAATTATATGTTTCGTAATTTATTAATATTAAGAAGTTTTATACTTAAATGGAAAACAAGCAAGCAAAATATAACCAAAGACACTGAAATTGAGAACAGGCTGACAGTCACCACAGGAAAGAGGGGAGGGAATTTCAGGGGAAGGGGAAAGGGTTTGAAGGAACTAGTGTGAAGGACACATGGACAATAACAAGAGGGGGGTGGACACTGGAGGGAGCTGGGTAGGGCTGGGGGGTGGACTGGGATGGGGGTAAAGGGCAGAAAAATGTGCTTGAACAACAATTTAAAAAAAAGACGTTTTATACTTAAATTGATAGCTATTATAAGAAATTCTGTTGTGATTCTTGCAGAGTTCATGTAAAGATATATCTGTGTCAAATATGATTTGTGAAAGTATATTATTAAAGGTGATATGCAAAAAGTATGGAAATTAATTATGCAAAAAGTATGGAAATTAATTTTTAATTCACAAACAATATTGCCACACTGATATGTTTGTATATTTTAATTTTATATCTTACTAATGCTTTGGAATACACTTTCAATGGAATTTTTTTCACGTTTCTGTTCAGATGCCAAATTTCTATTTTATGTGATTTTAATACTTAATATTTTATTATATATTAGAATAGTGTTTGTTATTTGAACACTTTATTTTATTGCAATGAAAAGAAGTTGTATGATTTGTTTTATATTGAGGTATTTTGAATTTTTTTGGTTATATAATGCCTTTTATTTTACATATTAATAAATGACTCCCTTTCTTCCTGGAGTTAAAATAGGTGATGGAGAGTGATTGATGAGTAGACTAACATTTGTCCTCTAAGAACTTAAAATAATATGACAAATATTTTCAGCCTGTCTTTTTCATTTTTGCTTTGTTTTAGGGTTTCTTCTGGAATAGGAATATTTGAAACTATTTTATTTGTTTATTTTTCTAGGTATTTGCTGTTTTTCCAGCAGCTTAATTGAAGGAGTACTCTGCTGATCTTTATTTCTTGATTCTTCTTTACGTCCTGTTTGCCACCAAGACTTGTATTTGGAGAACTCTGTTGTACTGATCCTTGAAGTCACCTTTGACCCATAAGAGCATGCATATTCAAGTGTCAGTTAGATTTGTGGATCAATAAAGTTCTTCTAAAAGGTAAGCATATATTTATTCAAAATGTACCTTTATCGATACCAGTCTTCATCTGTTCAGGCTTTATAACAAAAATACCACAGACTTGGTGTCTTATAAACAACAGAAATTTTTCTGTTCTGGAGGCTGGGAAGTCCAAGATCAAGGGACCAGGAGACTCTTTGTCTGGTGAGGACTTCCTGGTTCATAGACTGGGAAGGAATGAGAGAGCTCTCTGGTGTCTCTTCTTATAATGGCATTAATTTCATTCATAGGGCTGTACCCTAATCACTTTCCAAAAGCATCACTCCTAATATCATCATATTGGGAATTCAGATTTCAGCATATGAATTTTGGTACGTAAACATTCATTTCATAACAGTACCCTTGTGTTCCATAGATTCATGTACGAAAAAAATGTGTATGTGTGTTTACATATGTGTGTGTTTATACACTTCTACTGGTTTTAGATTGTAGGCTCCTTCATGGAATGATGACTTCTACCACAGTTACTTAGAGTTACTAGACCTGTTTCTCTCCACCTCATATCTATTCACTAGCTTCCACTCTCTTCCTTTTCTTCATTGTTTCTCTTATCTGAGTTTTCAGGGGGACATTAAAAATTTCTTCCGCTTCCCTTATAGCACTTTCCTTAGGGAATGTTTTTTGTGTCTTTTTCCCTTTTCTCTCTCCCCTCCCTCCTCTCTTCTTCCCTCCCTCTCCACATTCATTAAATTTGTTAAAGGAGTAGCAAAATTAGAATGATTGAACTTAGAGTTGAAGTTATCTCAGCTAGCATTTACACTTTTTTCCTTTTTTTACCACAACCCATAGTAAGAAATAAAATTTACATTTCTGAGCCATTTCTCACAGGTACAAATGTACAAATGAAACTGAAACAAAAGTTGCAACAGTTTTTACCCTGACTACCTGGAGTGTATGCTGGGCTCGATTCTATTCTCTTCTTTGTATGTTTTATTTAATACGTGCTGGTGCTTATAACTATCTAATAATGGATCACTTTTGTAATTTCAAAAACCATGCCTTAGATCACTAGTATATTTGTTCACGACTGACTTGTTAGAAAGGTAAATGGAGTCAGGCCATTTGTTTTTTGTCTCTGTCAAGCTGCTTTTAATTCTCTCTCCTCTGTGTTTCTCATCTTTCTCATCTTTCTCCATTCAGTACAGTCTAGGAAACAGTTTGGTGAAAGAACTGGGTAACTGCTGGGAAACACCAGCCCTTGGTTCTTCTATAGTAAGAACACAGGTACAAAGAGAACTCTAAATTTGAATGGAGGATAGTCTTTGATTGAGTCGTCCCTTATAGCAGAGTGTATATTCTTTATTCTTTTCCTGTTTGTTTCATCTGTGTAAATTGTGTGCTGATATCCTTAAGTCATTCTTGATTTAAAACATTTTTAATTTTTTCAGTCCTCTATAACAGCCTAGAATAACCAAATACTTTCCCAAAGTGGTGTCTTCTCATTTTATTTAGCATTTTTATCCTTTTGATTCTAAAAGTAATATGTTCTTAGAAAATTTGGTGTATATATAGAAAATTTTAAAAAAGATAAAAAATATCCCTACTCCAAGGCAGCAAAAGTGTTTCTAAGAGGGAAGTTCATGGTGATAAACTCCTATATTAAGAAAAAAGAGCTCAAATAGCCTAATTTTATACCTCAAAGAACTAAAAATAAGAAAGAACAAGCTAAGCACAAAGTTAGTAGAAGAAAGGAAATAAAGAGCACAGAAGTAAATGAAATAGAGACTAAAATGACAAGAAAAACTATCAATGAAACTATAAGCTGGTTATAAAAATGGTAAACAAAATACACAAACCTTTAGCTAGGCATACTAAGAAAAAAAAGACAGGACTCAAATAGGAATGAAAGAGGAGACAATACTACTAATACCACAGAAATACAAAGGATTATAACAGAATATGGTGAACAATTATATACCAACAAATTGGACAACCTAGAAGAAATGGATAAATTTCTAGAAACACACAACTTACCAAGACTGAATCATGAAGAAATAGATAATCTGAACAGACCAATTACTAAAAGGACATTGAATCAGTAATTAAAAATCTTCCAATAAAGAAAAGTACAGGACTACATGGCTTTTGCTGGTGAGTTCTAGCAAACATTTAAAGTAGAATTAATGCCAGTTCTTCTCAAACTCTACCAAAATATAGAAGAGGAGGGAACACTTCCAAAACCATTTTCTGAAGCCAGTGTTATCCTGACACCAAAACCAGATAAGGGTGCTACAAGAAGAAAAAAATTACAGGCCAGTGTCCCTGATGAACACACATGTAAAAATCCTCAACAAACTGAAATGAACTGGATTTACCAATACATTGAAAGGATCACACCCTGTGATCAAGGGGGATTTATTCCAGAGATAGAAGGATGCTTCAACATCCACTATCAGTGTGATAGACCACATTAGTAAAATGAAGGGTAAAAATCACATGATCATCTCAATAGATGTTAACAAAAAATAAATCATTCATGATAAAAACACTCAACAAAGTGGGTATAGAGGAAATATGCTCTCACATAATAAAGGCCATCTATGACAAGTGCATAGCTAATTTTACTCAATGGCAAAAAGCTGAAAGCTTTTCCTTTCAGATCATGAATAAGACAAGAATGCCCAAACTCACCACTCTTTTTCCCTCAAGGACCCGACTGTCCTTTACTTGGGCTGTTTATCAGGGTGTTTTCTGCAGTGAGCAGCCGTGAAGATCCAGGCAATGTCCCCCATGTACAAAGAACCAATCTTGCCACTTTTATTTATTCAGTTAGTTTTTTTTTTTTAATTTTTCTTCAATCTTGCCACTTTTTTTTTTTTTAAAGATTTTATATATTTATCTTCAGAGGGGAAGGGAAGGAGAGAGGGAGAGAAATATCAATGTATGGTTGCTTCCTGTGCATTCCCTGTTGGGAACTGGCCTGCAACCCAGGCATGTGCCCTGACTGGGAATCGAACCGTGATCTCTTGGTTCACAGGCCCGCGCTTAATCCACTAAGCTACACCAGCCAGGGCAATCTTGCCACTTTTAATTGACATAGTACTAGAAGTCCTAGCCAGAGAAATCAGGCAAGAAAAGGAAGTAAAAGGCATCCAAATCGGAAAAGAAGTAAAACTTTCTTTATTCAGAGGTATGATATTGTATATAGAAAACCCTAAAGACTGCACCCCCAAATGGTTGGAGCTAATAAATTAATTCAGCAAATTTGTGGGACACAAAATCAGTATGCAGAAATTAGTTGCACTCCTGTACACTGAAGATGAACCAACAGAAAGAGAAATTAGGAAAACAATCCCATTTACAATTGCATCAAAATGAATAAAATACATCAGAATAAATGTACCCAAAGAAGTGAAAAATCTGTACACTGAAAATTGTAAGACTGATGAGAGGAATTGAAGAACACAAATAAATGAATATTCTTTGTGGATTGGAAGAATTAATATTGTTAAAATGTCCATACAAAATGTCCACCCCAAGCAGTCTGTAGATTCAGTGAAATCTCTCAAAAGTCCAATGGCATTTTTCACAGAAATAGAAAAAATAATCCTAAAATTTGTATGGAACCACAAAATATCTTAAAATAGCCAAAGTAATCTTGAGACAGAAGAATGAAACTAGAGGCTTCATACTTCCTGATTTCAAACTGCAGGGCCCAACACAAGTAACTTTTTCTTTATTACAAAATTATAGCATGTAATTCTATAATGTAACACTATCACACTCAAGCACACCATATGACCTTTTAGGTGAAATGCTCAAATTAAAACTGTAAATTATTAGACCCATATTATTACACTACCGATCACTCTCAAGCAGGCATTACTTCTGCTGGACCCTGTATATTACAAAGTTATAATAATTTAAGCAGTACAATATTGGCCTAAAAGTGCATAGACTAATGCTACAGAATAGAGAACTCAGAAATAAACTCTCACGTATATCGTCAATTAATTTATGACAAAGGAACCAAGAATATATAATGGGGAATGGTAGTTCCTTCATTAAATAGTGTTGGGAAAGTTGGACAGCTACATGCAAGTGAATGAAACTGGACCTTTGTCTTATACCACATGTGAAAATCAACTCCAAAATGCATTCAAGATTAAATTAAGACTGGAAATCATAAAACTTCTGGAAGCAAACAGGGGGTAAGCTACTTGGCATTTGTCCTGGCAATGATATTTTGAATTTGACATTAAAAGCATAGCAACAAAAGCAAATATAAGCAAGCGGGGCTACATCAAACTAAAAAGCTTCCACACAGCAAAGGGAACTATCACCAAAATGAAAGGCAGCCCTCCAAACAGGAGAAAATATTTGCAAATGATATATCTAATAAGAGGTTATATTTAAAATATAAAGAATACTTGTATAATTTAGTCGCAGAAAATCCAAACAATCTGATTTAAAAAATAGGCAGGTTAACTGAATAGATATTTTTCCAAAGAAGAAATCGCAATGACCAACAGATACATGAATAGGCGCTCAACCTCACTAATCATTAGGGAAATGAAAATTAAAATGACACTGTGGTATCTGCTCACTGTCATAATGTCTGTCATCAAAAGTACAAGAGATTATAAGTGTTGGTGAGCATGGAGAAGAGAGAACATTTGTGCACTATTGGTAGGAATGTAAATTGGTGCAGCTACTATGGAAAAGAGTATGGAATTCCTTTACAGGTTAAAAATACAGCTATCCTGTGATCCAGCAATTAGATTTCTGGGTATATATCCAAAGAAAATGAAAACAGGGTACTGAAGTGATATTTGCAATCTCATGTTTATTACAGTACTATTCACAATAACCAAGCTATGGAAACAATCTAAGCATCCACCAATGAATGAATGGACAATGGAATATTATTCAGACATGAGAAAGAAAGAAATCCTGCCATTTGTAATAACATGGATGGACTTTGAGGGCATTAACTTAAATAAGCCAAATAGAGAAAGATAAATACCACATGCCTATCACTCACATGTGGAATCTGTTATAAAAGAGGAGAAAAATACTCAAGCTCATAGAAACAGAGAGTGGAAAAATAGTTGCCAGGAGCTGAAGAAACTTATGAAATAGGACAAGGTAGGTAAATAGTTACAAACTTTCAGCTTTAAGATGAATAAGGTCTATAAATCTAATGATGACTATAATTGATGACACTATTATATAATTTAAACTTGCTAAGAGAGTAGAACATGACTATTCTTATCAAAAAAGAAAAAATTATAAATACAGGGGTGGGCAAAAGTAGGTTTATAGCTGTTCATATGGAAAAAGACACGCAGGTTATGATTATTGCAATAGCTTTATTAACTCAAAAGATTGTCACCCACGACTCTAAACCTAACTTTACCCACCCCTGTATGTGCAGTAATGGATGTTTTAATTAACTAGATGGTGAGAATCATTTCACAATTTATGCATAAGTCATCATGATGTATACATTAAATATGTTATAATTTTATTATACTGGGGTCACTTAAACCTCAATATAGCTGAACAAAATATAAAAATGTATAAAAAGAAATGAAAAAAGGTTCCTAATCTTATCAAGTAGAAATGAACTGATGCGACATTAAAAAAATAATCTATTTAAAAAATTTATTTGAATTTAACAGAGGGGAAAAACCTGAAATGAAGCTTTAATTATTAGTGACCCTCAGATAAATGTTTTTCAAAACCATAAATACTAGTTCCAAAGAACCTTTTAATGTTAAAAGAAGATTATAGAAATTTTTAAGTATTCTGGAAATAAAAAAATAGGAAAAGGCTGATCTAAAAGCAGAATACCCTTTTATTTTAAAATAATTTAAAAGAATTACAATATGCCGAGTTGAGAATCAATTTTAAAGGAGCAGGGGCAGAATCAGAGACCATGTAGAAGGTTGGAGGTGAGGGATAGTTGTGGTTTGAACAACAGGCGAAGATGATAAAAGGAATACAGTGAGGGGACAAGGTCAGGAGTTTGAACTGGGACTTGCTAAGCTGGACATGTTTATTAGACATTAAGTTGGAAAGGTTGAGACAGATGCTGATTCAGAGTTCAGGGGAGAGGTCTGGGATAAAGGAAAAACTGGAAGTTGTCAATTATGAATACTGTTTTTAAAGGGGTGAAATTGATGCAATCCAATAAATATGGCTACAAACAAATGAAAGTCCTAGCTTTGGGGCACTTTATGGGGTTAGGAGAAGAGAAGTTAGTGGAGGAAAGAAAAACCATTGAAGTAGGAGGAAAATTTCTGGCTTTCAGAATATCTGAAAGCTAATGAAGCTGAAGTGACATAAATGTTTTAAGGAAGGGGAATGAGCACCTGACAAATGTTGCTGAAAGCACAGTTGTAGATGAAGTGCGAATTGACTCGATTTTACCACTTGGAGGTCATTGGTGGCTTGGTCAGGAGTAGCTTCAGTAGGGGACATATCTCTGGAGTGTGTTAAAGGGAAAGTGGGAGGAGAAACACACCTGGCAGTTTAAGGGGGGTTCTTGGATTTTAAAAAATCCAACACAGGATTTTTTTTAAAAGAAAAGAATCAGCATACACTAGTATTGGTAATGTTCCAATAAAGAAGAATAAATTGATGGTATAAGAAAGAATGGGGAATTGCTGAAGCAATGTACACAAGTGGAGAGATCGGTTTTAGATGGGAGCATGGATGGTTATCCTTAATAATAGGAAGGAAGGCAGAGTATATAGGCACAGGTCCATCTTTAAAAATCTGTGGTCTATTTCCAGGACATACAACATGCAAGAAGCATCATGACTAGCTGCTTCCCACTTCTTTAGGCTTGGCCTGTTCCAATTACCCCTTTGTGGTTTTTGTTTTAGCAATGTAAATAAATGAATGGTGGTTTCCAGTATAGGAATTTTGTGTTTTTAAACAAATTCTGTTAACAGAATTAATACAAACAATAGGCATTTATGAATAATATTCCTCTTGAAGTTTTTGAAAAATCTCAAGTGTGTAAACAGTGGTATGTTTTAGAGAACCACCAAGCTACATTAAGGTCAGAAGCAGAGCCATCAACTCCTTTCGCTGTGCTCCAGTACTGTAGAGCTTAATTTAGGAGGGATAATGGGTAGGTTAACAGGTAAGATAAAAAAACTGATCATCCTTGTGTTTCTCATTGCCCTCATTACCTCTAGTGCATCATCTCTTCCATTTAAATAACTAATTTTTATTCTTTATATGCTCTACCATTCCTTAAAACCTGGCACAAGTTTCTTGGTCATTGAGCTGGAAGATGTTTTGAGTAACACCTTCTGTACATCCATATATTCACTGGTCCACCTTGGACACATTTACTGAGGGTCAGTTTATTTGGCATACTGTCAATTTACTTAGTACTCTGTCTTTAGGTGTGCCTACTGTTACGTTAGTAATAGTAAGAAATAAGAAGACGTGTGCATCTTCTAATTTTATTTTAATTTCCTCTAAATTTAGGCTCTAATTTATTGCACTCCCCTTTAAGCAAGAATAAAAGTTATCTCTCGTTTTCAAATTCTCAACCGAGGCTATGTTTACTGATTTTAGAGAGAGATGAAGGTGGGTAGGTGGGGGGGAGAGAGAGACATCAATGTGAGAAACATTGATTAGTTCCCTCCTGTACGTACCCCAACTGGGGATCAGACTCACAACCTTTTGGTGCACGGGAAGATGCTCCAACCAAATGAGCCACCCAGCCAGGACATCTCTAAATGTCTTTTGATATGTATGCACAATATGTCATGGTCTAATATGTGGATTGTGTCTATTATTTGTGGCGAGGCTGGCCGGTTTTTAACGGGCTAACTCTGAGAAGGGTCTTCAGTAAATTCTCCTTTTAATAGATGAGTTAGTTCACGTGTCATAAGCTGCTCCTTCACCATCTTATTGGCGAATTCCATGTTAAATAACTTTATTATTTAACAT
Organism: Trachops cirrhosus; assembly: GCA_028533065.1. NCBI lineage: Eukaryota > Metazoa > Chordata > Mammalia > Chiroptera > Phyllostomidae > Trachops > Trachops cirrhosus. Next base: position 23,146,590 of record CM052544.1, read on the forward strand.
AATTTAGTGCGTCTCCTTTCCCGAGCCTCACATACACATTTTTTCAGTGGGTTGCTATTTTATCATCTGGGACTTGGTTTCTGTGTTTAGATTACTGACTTAAACCATTTTCAGTAACTTTCTCTTTCTGAACACAAACTTCTTTCCAGAAACCTTGGTGTAAGAATCCCACTGTCTCATTCTGACATTGTTGTGCTCCCTTTGCAAGCTAATATTGATGTCTGCCCTTGAACCATCAGTCCTATTCTCATCATTTTTGCAAGTTAAACAAAGACAAACTGTTATCTCTGTGGGGTTTTATGCTAGTGGTATAATTTGAGTAACATGGAACTATGGTTCTTCCTAAATGTTTCATTGAATTGAAAAATTTTAATTGGAGAAGATATTTGGAAACATGGGGACAAGGTGAAAGGGTAATTCTGTTTCTGTTGACTCTAAAATGTCATCAGCTTCAAGAGTAGAATCAATGTGAATTCACCTATTCATTTTATCAACAAATATGTATTAACTGTTTACTCTATGATAGGTACTCAGCTAACTCTTAAATAAATGCCATTTTAAAATGTTTTCTTTCTTTAAAATGGATGATGTAAGGAAAATCAGGTTTTTGCCAGGCTTAATGTGAAAATTTTTTAATGTTTTTAATGTACATGAATTAGACATAATTCTCACTTTTTGATAATGAAAAAACAACCAAGTCTAGATAAAAGTGAAATGAGGAAAATACAGAATCCGTTTCACTTTCTCTTCCTTTTATTCATTTTTACAAAGACTTATGAACAGTGAAATTGACCAGCAGTTTCACTTCTTCTTGCTTATAGTTCTGCTGGTCTTTTGTGGTACCTAGTAGATCTGAAAGAAGCATCATGTACTGGAAGGGAGAAGTTATATGGACATATAATCAGACATATGGAAAATGGACCCTTTATAGTTCAGAAGTGACTATATTTCTATTTTACTTAGAAATTTGAATTTTTACTTTAGGTATTCCCATTTAGGAATACTTTGTAGCTTATAAACAGCTGACCCATTTAAAATGAATTTTTAAAATCTTTAATTTATAATGATTTGACCATTATGATACTAACATTTTATTATTAAGACAAAATAAGATGTCAGTTATTAAAATATGTATTCAGAGTTTTATGGAGGATGAATAATAATTTTACTTCAATTTAAGAGTTACTTAATTTCTTCAGAATGTAGCGAATATTGGCTGAAGATATTTTGAAAGCCTAGATTACTTGGAATACATTTGAAGCCTCTCTTCTTATGTACTTCTGTTCAAAATGTTACATATTTTTGGATCATATATAGTATAGGCTTAAAGTTTGGAGTTTTACATTTTCAGTCTTATAAAGGCTTATAAATATATATGTTAGTACTATTGGAACTAAATAATTTTATCCACATAATTGTCATTCAGTTGTAGCTGTCTGGAATAAAATTTCTTGGAATAAGTAGCCATTTTCCACGTGAAATAACCATTTAAAAATGTGTTTCATCTGATAGCATGTATTTTAATCTTTATAAATAGCACAGAGGAACTGAAGTATTTATGTAGCTAAGGAAGGTTATCAGTTCAGGTTCCATAGTAACTTGTCTGACTTTATTAGGCTGTGGATGTTTTATAATTTTTAAAAGATATGTTTATTATTACTTCTGTAAAATACATTGGGTTTCAGTTATAAGTTATGTGTTAATCTAATTTCTTATTGAAGTTGCTGATTAAAAGGGAATTGTGTACCAGTGGGATTCTAAAACCTTGACATTATTTTAATCTGATAACAAATGGGTTTAAGTTCATGTTCTTTCAGTTGTTGGCAAAAAAATCTAAACCTGTATTTTTTGGATTTATGAGGATAAGTCCTGCTTTGGCAATCTTATAGATCCTCAAGAGAATAGTTAAACAGTGATTAATCATTGTTTCTTCACTGAGTGTGCAGAAAAGAATGGAAAATCTGCATTTCACACTTCTGAAGCAATTAATCCCCATGATCTTAGCCAGGTTTGTCTTGTAGATAAGTCAGGATACAAAACGGTACCTAATTTATCAATGTATGCATGCCATAAAGTATAAAACACACAATTTATTTCATATCATTTATAGTCAAATGTAAAAAAAGAGTGACTTTGCCATATCCAAGAGTGTTTCCTACATTACCTTCATATAAACTAAGTACCAGAGATTACAATGGGATTCCTGTTTATTGTGCACATCTGGTGCAGTCACTATGCATTTTCTCATTCACTTGCTGGCATTTTTAGTGATTGTGGCATAAATCACCTTGCTAATCAGAAACATAAGTGACGGGAAGTCATCTCCTTTTTTTGAACAATGGGAAAAAACATATGGCTTCTTAGACAGAACTTGGCTGTTATACTATTTATGTGGCATTATATTCTGTATTTAGAATTTCATATTAATTGTAGTTGGTTTGATTGAAGGCATTGAACACCCAGTGTTTGTGGTCAAAGTATTTGTTTTGTAGCATTTTCATAACAAATAAACAAAAAAGGTAAAATTACATGCCTTCTACTAAATTTTTTAAAAATACAACTGCTTTGGGAAGAATTTTTAGATTAAGATGAATTGAAGAAAATATATAACTTTAAAGTGTGTGGATGTTTCTATGGATGCATAAGTATAGTAATTATAAGTTACAAGTTAGTTTTATAATTATACCTATTTGAAAACATTGCATGGATTAGAGTAAAAATTACTGTCCTTTAAATGATAAAATGTAATTGACAGTAGTTTGCTTTTCTAGACATAGTATTATTTGAAAATGAGTTGCATTTTTTGATGAATTTTTATTAGTTGGCATTGCTTTTGCATATACTACAACAGAAGTTAAAGATGAAGTAAAGCTTTGTAAAAGATAAATATATCTGTGCAGACTTTAAGGACAACTTTCAGTGAATTTGTTGGTGTTTGTTATAGAATGCTTGCTGTAGATTTGTCTCTTTTTCTTCAACAGTCACTTAGCTCTCGAAAAGTAGTAAATATAATAGCCTTTCATCCTTATTTCACGTTATTATACCTTCCTATCCCTTATCACTTTCTATTTTCTTACTGTTGGGTGGCAATAAAATGTTTAGTTTGAATGTGTAAATTTCAAGTGAAAATTTATTTGTGCAAAGAACCTTATGTCTTTTACAGTTTGTTTTCTCTATTACATGTGACTATAAATTAGTGAGGAGAATTTTTAAACAAATATATCAGCTTATTTATTCAAATGTGTGTTATTCCCTTTGAAGTTGTCCCCTTGGGAAGATGTACACATAATCCATAAATCAAAGTATTTTAGGAATGCCTCTTTTTGAATTTTCTTCAGCAGAATTGATATATAGCTGCCCAAAATGGATACTTTGAAGGGAGATAAGATTCATTATGTGTATATATGTGCTAGTATTTTTGTTTAAAAAAATCAATCATAATAGTTTGTATTGCAGCCTGTATATATCTTGCAGATAATTGGACACTCTGAATATAAATAGAGTTTTGAAAAACTGCTTGAATTTTAAATAAATCGTCATATTTATCCATTTTGTTTTAGAAATCTTTTATGATACTGTCTCAAGGATCACTTGCAGTGGGAGTCCATAGATTGTATAAATGCAACATAAGGAGGAAGTATTTTTTGATGTTGTTGTTATTGCTTGTTTTAAAAAATGCCACTATCCAGATTCTCTAAGGTATAGTGTGCTATTCTTAAAAATATATTTATACCTGAATTGAGACTTTCTTTGCAGATTAAAATTATCCAGTGCTTAAAATTACCTAAAATCTACACCATGCTGCCTCGATCCTTGTCCATTTTTATTTCCTTCATGCTTTAAAGTCTCTTCTCCCCCTCTCCCCCAGGTATTTTGTATTTGTTTTTTAAAGATCAGATGTATTTGTTGCAAAGATCAATTTTAAAGTTATTCAATTTAAAAAGATATATTTGTATTTCTTTTTCTCCACCAAAATAGAAAATTTTAGGACGATAGGTTGTTAAAATCCAAGAAATACACAATTTATGAGATGGCTAAAAGTATCAAAATAAATGAGGAAAAATAGAGTTCTATTTTTAGTGACTGAACACTTGGGACTTTGTTAATAATGGATTTTTGAAGAAAAATTTCTTTCATAAAGTGCTTAATGAGAAAAATATACTAAGCTAAAGTATTTGCTTATTTATCATGTTTCTAAGTCAGGAATTTAATTTCCAAATGTATATCAATTTTTGAATGGAACTGAACTACTAGTAATGTTTATATTCATTGCATGCTTTGTTTAAATTTGCTTTTATTTTCAGAGAATTTGCATTATTTTTTCTTCTAGTGCACTCTTATTTATATTCATACTTTGCTGGTATATGTTACCCTCCAAAGTAGATTCTGAATTGAGTACAGAACTTACAAGAAGAGTTATTGTTCTTTTCTTATGTTCTCATGACATAAAGAACAAATCCTTTCATCATAGGGATAAATTTACTGGTAATTCCCAGCCAGGGGGATTATTGCTTGCTGTCCTTTCTGGCCATCCCTTTTCTCTCTTGGTGTTTGTCTGGAAGTGGCCTTTGGAATGCTTTCCACTGCCTGACAGAACTGTGGGCTAGGTAGTGTGACACTCTTGGCCTAATCACACTGGAATTCAGAAAAAAAATGTTAATTTGAATATTTCCCCAAAGGGAGGCTTTTGTTTGTGAATGAGAAAGCTGCTCTGAGTGGCTTATATGATTCAGAAATTTTAATGTAAAGTTTTTAATGGAACATGTTAAGTGTGAGAACCATGGAGCAAGAAAGGGTTTCCATGATTAAAAGTTTGTTTTTTATTTTGTTTTGTTTTGTGTTTAAGACTCACTGTGGATAAGTTGTTTTCAGCGTGGACCTCACTTGTGTTAACTGCTGGGGTTCAGTCATACTGCATGTGGTGACCAGCAGGGTTGGCCTGCCAGCAGTCATTGATGCACAGGGGCAAAAGGGAATTCTTTTCCTAAGAAAAACAAAGATGAAAGAGCCAGGTAACAGTCCCAGTTGTTAGAGAAGCAGCATTTTAAAACTCACCCTGGGGTCTGTTTGGTTTTCTGGTCTAGACCTCTTAGGCATTGTGTCATAGAACTGTGGAGGCAGAAGATAGGTGGCCTGTAGAAAAAAAAATTAGAAAGAACTGGAGAATGAAGATAATTCTGGAAGATGCTTGGGGACAAGCAGTGTTCTCTAAACGGAGAGACCAGTAGAAAAGCATTTTCCCCTTTTTTGCCATGGTACACAGAATGACTGGCATTTTGCAAACTGCACTGGGCTGACAGTGTTAGAAGGGTGTGTGGCGCCATGTGTGACAGCAGTGTGTTTGACAACGCAGCAGTTATGGTGGAGGGGAAGGAAGTGGGGTTCAGTAAGAGCCGGGGTATGCTGGAGACACTGCAGGGGTGCCCCATCAGTGGTAGTGACAGTAGCAACCAATAATCCGCAGCAGAGAACAAAGGAAATACCCGGATAGGGGGACCAGTGAGGCCCACTCAGGTTTGATTTGGAGGAAATGGGATGAGTAGATCTCAGACACCACACAGAGATGTGCAAAGAGAGGTAAACCATGTACGTGCCATGGTGGGTGACTGACTGTGAGCTGACTGGGCTTGCTCAGGAGCACGTGTGAGATACTTAAGGATGACTCCCCGAAATGTTCCACAGGACAATTTATAGACCTTGCATTCTGCATTGTGGGTTATATTAGAGTCTTCCAGAGAAACACAACCAATAGAAGATACTGTATATATAAAATACAGAAATCGGATCATGCGGTTATGGAGGCTAAGATGTCCCATGATGTGTCAGGAATGCCTGTGCTCTAATTCATTTTGAGTCAAAGGCCTGAGAATTGGGGTGATGGGGCGGGGGTGGGGAAGATGGCCTAAGTCCTTGTCTGAGTCCAAATATCTCAGCTCAAGCTGAGAGAGCGTTTTGCCTGTCCTCCAGCGTTTGCTTCTGTGCAGGTCCTCAGTGTATTGGATGACGCCCATATTGGTGAAGGCATTTGATTCCAGTGCTGATCTCTTTTGGAGACATCTTCATAGACATACCCAGAATTGTTTCACTAGCTATCATGGCCTTCCCTCACCCAATCAGGTTGACATAAAATTACTCCTCACGGGTGAAGGTGAGAACCGGCAGGCAAGTATGTTACACTTATTTTGTCAAATAATTTACAGATTTATTGAGGTACTTAGGGTCTTTTCCTCCTTCCTTTTTTTTAAACTTCTTTCCACAAAACCATTTGCTTAGTTATCTACTATGGCAAACAGTATTCTAGGTGTTGGATCAGCAAAGTTAATAAGATTCTTTACTTTAGAAGCTTGAAGTTTATAGCAGAGGAGATAATAGCAGCTAAAAAAATTAACTTCTGGTCTGATGAATGATAATGGTAGAGTCATGCATGGGAGATAGTGGACCCCAGAAATGGGTACATAAACCAGCTTGGACATGGGATTGGGGGATGGTTCTGAGGAGACTTCCAGAGAAGGTGCTGAAGAAAGACACCCTAAGCAGAGGGAAATATTGTAGAAATGACTGCATACCTAAAGTGTATTTGAGGAACTGCAAGTGGTTTGGGTGCATGTTGGGTAATATTGAGACCAGAGACTATAGATAGGAAATCAAGATTTTTGAAGAGTCTTGAGCATTATACTAAGAGTTTGGGTTTTTTTTTCTTGAAGGAAAAAACAGAAGAGGAAGGAGGACAGATGGGGTCAAAAGAGCTTCAGATTGCAGTGCTAGCTAGGCATTGTGACCTACTGAAGGAATTTAAGCTGAGGAGCAGAGTGATCAGATTTGAATTTACAAAGAGCACGTAAGTGACATTTGATCACATAAGTGAATTGGAGGGAGATCTCAACATTCAGGATACCAGTGTAGGAGACCATGACAGGAGGTAAGGGGAGAAACTGAGACAGTAAATAGAGTCAGAGTGAGGAAGAGGAAGGGAGTAATTTTGAAAGGAGAATTGACCAGGTTTTTCAGTTGACTGGGCGTGAGAGGGGCAAGAAGAAAATACAGGTTTCCGGCTTGGGCAAACGATTCATTGGCAGTGTTATTCCTTAGATACTGAGTACAACAGGAACCTGTCTAGGCATCTGTTGATTAAAAACATTAAGGAGATGGTTGAATATATGGATCTCTGAGGCCTAGGAGATCAGTTATAGTAAGAGATGTATGCTTGGAATTATTAATATAAAATTTGGCATGAATTTATTTAACAGTTGTTTGCTGAGCTGTTCCAAGCATTGTGGTAGGCACTGATGAAACAAAGATAGATAAGTGTATTTGTTAGGTGTGTGTAAGACTGCCCAGGGAGAGGACCTTGGAGGAGTTGAGTACTCTCAAGTGTATGAAGAGAGGGAAGAATGTGTTGAGGAGATTAAGGAGGGAAACAGTGAATGATGGTGTGACTGAAGACAAAGCAGGAGACGGCAGTAAGGACAGTGTGATGGATAGAGGGGTCAGAAGAGAAGTGCAGGGAAATTGAATTTTACATCCCAGATGTGCCTCAGTGAGCAGCGGAGTGGAGTGGAGTAGAACATAAGTCAGTTCACAGGGTGGTTGATACATAAGTGGGAGATGAGGTATTATAGACTACCAGTGAGAGGTACTGTTTCATATTGAATGTCCATATTGTTATCCATGAAAAGCTGGCTGTCAGAGGGGGATGCAGGGTTGAGTTTGTTGTTCTTAGAGTTTTTACACGCTGATGAAAAAGAGCCAGGAGTGGGAGAGAAAAGTAGATGATATAGGAGAAAAAGCAAGTTAAAACAGTTAAATTTGGAGCAAGGTATATATATATGAAAAGGTGAGACAGATTTGGAGACACAGCTAGTGAAGGGGTTAGCTACTACAGAAGGATGGCTAATATTTTTACTAATAATACTGCAATATGAAGAGTGAATGCGCCAGTAGTGCAGGTGCTCTAGGAAGCAGGTGTCAAAAAGAAATGGAAGTTATGACATTTACTGAGGGGAACCTTTGGAAGGTAAGGGGAAAGGAGCCACAAATGCCATGAGTAAGCATGGAAAGCCTCTCTAGGGGTGTCCAACCTTTTGTCATCTTTGGGCCACACAGGAAGAAGAAGAGTGTCTTGGGCCACACATTAAATACACAAACACTAATGAAAACAAAAAAAACTCATAATGTTTTAAGTACATTTATGATTTTGTGTTGGACAGCATGCATAGCAATCCTGGGCCACAAGTTGGTCACCCCTGCTAGACCATCATGCAGGTCTGACATCTGTGTAAGAAAGGAGGAAGGAAGACAGATTGCGCGGGAACTCTCAGATAGCCGTGCAGCTTTGAGAAAGTCTCAGCCAGACCAATGGTGAGACATGGCATAGGGGTGCATAGAGGAAATTTTGCCCATTAGAGATGCCCTGTGCTGGGAAGCAGTGGTCTTCCTCGAGCATCCCTCTCTTTGCCTGGGGCAAGTGTGGCCTTGATATGAACACTGCTGTGGATCCTGAAGGCGTGACAACTGGAAATTGTCAGTAAACTGCTCTCCTCACAGCAGCAGTGCACTCCTTGGCTGCCACAGTGGATGTGAGGGTTTCAGTTGAATAAAAGGTGAAAGGAATTCCTCTTAGTCCATTATTGCCTCTGCTTTCAGTAAGTTGAATATAGAGTCAGAGAAGGTAACTGAGATTGGACAAGTGTTGGAAGGTTTTCAGGAGAGATACAGCTGATGGAGCAAGAGAGGAGAATGTATTGGTGAGATATGAGTTGAAATGTTAGCTCATATAATCTAGGATTGACAGGGAAGGAAGTGAAGCTAGAAGGGGGCACTAAGGGATTGATACGAAATGAAGCCAAAGAACTAGGTGTTGCAGTGAGTTTGAAAGCACTTGTACTGAGGGAGTAAGAGACCTTATGCACAGAGGCAATTTTGGATGAATGGTGTATTACTTTAAGATTAATAGCCAGACTTCAGGAAATACTGGTATTTTGAAATCCCTTCATGTAAATAGGGAATAAAATTTTAGCAGCAGAAAATGACAATTATGAGCATGTATGTATATATGTATAATATTCACCATAGAATCACAACCATAAATACTATGTAAATGTATAAGCAGATCATAATTGCTTAGTTTTAATAGTGTGACTTCTCTGCAAAGTTACATAAAGTTTCTTGATTAAATCTATTTAGTTATCATGGACTATGATGTGTTCCCCTAAGAACTTTTATTATGGATTATTTTTCAATTTTTCTAATAGCCTAAGAAAACATTTTAGAGTTTTTTTCCTCAAAAGAGAAATAAGCGAATTCTCCTCTTCTGAAGGGTTTGTTTGTGTCTTTATACCTGATAGAAAAGTTAGAAAGTGGAAAAACATTCAGAGCATGTATAGCTAAACATTTCTTTTTTTCTCCCTATTTTGTTTGTTTATTTTGTTCTTTAGATTCTACATATAAGGGAAATCATATGGTATTTGTCTTTCTCTGACTGGCTTATTTCACTTAGCATAATGCTCTCAGGTCCATCCTTGCTGTTGCAAAGGGTATCCCAATTTAGTAATAGTAATGGCCAAATATTATATGTCCACTGTGTAAATGTACCACAGCTTTTTTATCCACTCATTTACTGATTGACACTTGAGCTGTTTCCAAATCAAGGCTATTGTAGATTTTATTTATTTATTTTTAGACAGAGGGGAAGGGAGGGAAAAAGAGAGGGAGAGAAACATCGATGTGTGGTTGCCTCTCACACGCTCCCTACTGGAAACCTGGCCCACAACCCAGGCATGTGCCCTGGTTTGGAATCAAACTGGTGACCTTTTGTTTCACAGGCCAGCACTCAGTTCACTGAGCCACACCAGCAAGGGCAGAATCTTGGCGATTGTAAATTATTCTGTAGTGAACATAGAGTTGCATATATTCTCTCGAATTAGTGTTTCAGGTAGCTAAACATTTCTTGAATGGAAAGTAATAAAGGTAAGGCAACAGTTTTAAATACATACAAAACTTTTCATTAACTGTCCTTTTGCAGAATGGAATCAGGATTGGAAAAAAATAGTTAATTAAAATAATGTAAGATAGATTGATGAGTGGACAAATGGATAGACATTATAATAAAGCAAGTATATTAAAATGTAATTGAAGATTCTGGTGGATATTCACTGTAAAATTCTTTAAACTTGTTTCAAAATATTTATAATAAAATGTTGAAAAAGTAATATAGCATTTGCAACTTTGAAATGCATAAAAATGATGGTCTTGATGAATAAATAGGTAAATGATAAAACAGGTATAGTAAAATGTCAGTTATAGAATCTATATAGTTGGTAATGAATGTTCACTGTAACATTCTTGCAACTTTATGTAATGTTTGAAAATTTTCAGAATAAGATGTCGTAGAAAATAGTGCCATAAGCAGAGCAATATTTGGCATTAGAGGTCTGAGCTAAGTTGCCTTTTCTGTAAAATAGGTGTAATATCTAGTTTGGAGGTGGTTCTGAGAACTAGAAAAAACTATCTGTAAAGCAACTAACAAAGACAGGCATTTAAAAATGCCTCTGATAATACAGAAAATATAAACTCCAAATTTAGGGATCATATCTTAGTTTTTGCTTAATATATTTAGAATTTTTGGATATATGTAGGATAACTGGATATATCAGTTAATTATTTTGACTGAACTAGCGATGAGGTGAGATCAAGATACAAATTTTTATTTTTGAGATTGCTTTATTTCACACAAACAGGGCTTATGCCCCATGTTCAGAGCCTGTATTTTTTCTGGCTTAGTCTCTTAAGTTAATCAGACTTGAGCCCTAATGATGGGAAGTTAGAACAATCTTTATAAAAAGGATGAAGTCTCTGACTTTCTAGTATCTCTCAAGGAAAACTAGATAGCCTTTAAAAATATTTTCATTTTGTAAACTGCTTAATTTCTCCAAAGTAGAGTTATTGTACTCCTGTCTTAATTATTACTTCCATCTGAATATATGCATACCATAAGTCAGTCCGGGTTTTGTTTTTAGTTACACTAATTTTTAAAAAATATATAAAATGTAAATCATATTTACTGCTGAACATATATATTTATAAATTATATATATAAACATATAAATATTTACTGCCTAATATTTAGTAGTACCTTCTCCATCAATGACATTTTTCTTATACAAATTAATCTTTTTATGTTTCTTTTTAAGAAATAAACTTAGATTTCTGGTGTATTTGAACTTTGGCCTCAAGTACATTTATGAAGTACAATTCTCTTTTTTTATTTGTTCTGTTTCATATGCAGGATAGATAAAAATTACTGAACTTTTTATATTTATGTAAATTTATTTTAAGTTAAATTCAAATTTGCTACCATATGCCTCAAGGCTAAACATAATATAGACTATTACAATCATTTATATAAATTGGTTTTAAAAACCATTTCAATATGTTGAATCAATATGTCATGAATTTCACATCTATGTAGTTGTCATCCTAGTAAATTCCATGGCATATACGTCTACAGCATACATATTTTAAATAAAATTGAATAGACTTTTCTAGCCTGCATTATGGAGGAACTTCTGTTATCTTCCAATTTCCTGATTTAATATCCTAAAGGAACCATGCTACTTAAATGTGAATCAGCCAGATTTTGTATATCCATCAAATCCTTTAGGACAGAATCTTTAATTTCTCAGTAATATTTACCGACTGTCCTTCATTTGCTAATCTTTGTGAGATACAGAATAGTATGAAAATAAATATCCACCACAGAGGATTTTTCAAAGGGTGCCCTTGTTTTCTTTCTGTGGGTATTTGCCAGTCTATGGCAACGATTTCCTAGGGAACATTAGGGAAATATATGCATTGAGTTGGTGTATTTTGTCAGTTAAGTAAATGTACTTCACTGTACAGGGAAGATCTGTAATATATTTTGAAGTTTAAAAAAGTGTCCTTATATTCAGATAGTTAGGGATCACTAATATACTAGGGACATCCAGTGTTCTGTACTTTAGATGAGTAAAATTTAAGCATGGGTGGAATTTTGGCAACTTTTTGAAAGAACAGGTACAGGGACATATTAGTGGAAAAAACAGGCAGTAAACCTATTCCTAACCAAAAGCTAGAACAACAGTAATGAATTATAAAACAGTAAATATATTTCTTATTGTCAAAGGAGGCGAAAAGTTTTTTTCATTCTTAAATGCAGATCTTTTTATGACTTAAGTTTTCATTTACTTAAATTATGGTAAAATTTTCAAATATAGGATATTTAATATAAGCATTATATATTTGTCACTGGCCTTGCATGTTAAACAGTGCAGTGTACTACTATTTTTGTGTAATTATAAAATCAGGTCATTTTTAGTATAACTTCACAGTTATGCTGTTAACACTTAGCAATGAGACATATAATGTATAAACAAAAGCTGTTTGCACTAACCCCTTGACAGTGTTCTCTTTTCATAAACAAACTGTGAACATATTTGACCTTCCATTGTGTTATGTTTATAAAGAATTAAAATAACATTTTTAAAAAAACTGATTTTTTTTTCAAAAAAAGTCTCTCATTTTCTCTTATTTGCTAAATAAAATAGCAGTGAAAAACTGTATTATTTCTTATATTCTTGTAGAATTTATTTTTTTAAACAAGTGCCCATTAGGGTCATTTGCTCTGAAATCTTATTTTTCCCACATCAAAAATGAATGAAAAATGTAGAAAAACATTCACCTTTAAGTTATTATATTTCCAAATCTTTCTGTAACATTCTTATGAAAGTCTGCTATATTCTGTAAAGAGAAGAGATTGGAAGAAAAGAATTAGTATATTGTCATAAATCATTACTCTGACTTAGTAGGTCAGGATTTTTAAAAAATTAATTGTGTATCATCTAAGAATTTTATTCCTGGATACTTTTTGATCTTGAATATCTTGGCCTTTTGTATTTGTGTGTGATTTTTACCTTGTCAAATACAGGTATCTGTTGTTTATTTAGACCAATTTCTAATTGTCTTCAGAAATCATTGAAAGCTGAAGACTCTAAGTAATTTATTTTCAATGTGTAGTATTTACTGCTGTGCTGTATATACATTTTATATTTATGTCAGGAAAGGGTTGCAGAGGGGTGCTTTAGAACCACCTTTTCAGCTCTAAATAGCTATTGTGTACGTATGGTAAGGTACTGCTGCTTAACAATTAGTAACTGCTTTGATGAAACTAAATTACATGTTTAAGTTCCCATCAGGAAGTCGCTTCACATATCTGTATTAATGTATTCAAGGCTCGAGAAGGAAAGTTAATTTTCCAGCTTAAATATTTAATTCAAGCTTAAAATTTAGTCTGTAATTAGAGCTCCCAAATGGCAGGAACATGGAGTATTTGTCCATTTTAATTAGATTGTTGTTTACCTATTAATTATATATCATATCTTGTCATATAGTTTTGATGGTAACAGATGGTGCTAGGAGTTAGTAAGGGTTTGAACAAAATAAGATTCCACATGATTTATTAAGTTGCACTTTATTAGTGAGTGGTCTGCTTTAGTCAGGTTATTCTCCCAAATAAGAACTGTGCCACATTTCACTAATTTTGTAATTATTCTTTTGTGGAAATATTGAAAACAAAAAAGTCTGAGATGAATAATGTTTGTTTAGAAATAATATGGATTACTTTAGGATTCTTTAATTTTACGTAGCATGTATTGTCAAATAGTATGATTGTTACAAAGTTTAGTGCATTTTGCTAGGACAAAATCAACGAAGCAGAATTTTATTTATTGGTAAAAGTATAGGCAGAGGGAATGTTTACATATATGTAGTAGTGATTTAGGATATGAGAAATAATAGGATGATGGTTCAGTTATTTATTTCAAAGGCATTCCTTTTCTGCCTATTGAATTTAACAAGAAAGCATGGTTTTTTGTTTACCTAAATATCTAAGTGCAGACTCTAGTGTCCACCGAGGTTGACTTACAGAATTTCCAAATTCAAAAAGTAAATGCCAGCTAAGTAGAAAGGCTTTTTAAGTTTGTGTATACAAGATTTTTATTATTTTTTTGTTACCAACTCAGCTTCCTAAAGTGAATTTATTATACCTGTGTATGAGGTCTGTCCAGTAGGTATTCAGCCATATTATTTGAAAAATAGAGACATTTATTGAAGAAGATGTAAGATACAAGCACTGTACATAGGACAGTGATGCCTTTGTCTCCTTCAAAGTAGGCACCTTGGGACCTCACACAGTTCTCCCAATTGCCATCAGCTGCCCCATAGTATTTTCTTGAATCTCTTCAATGGTCTGAAGTCTCTTCCCTTTCAAGGGTGATTTTAGTTTTGGAAAAAGCCAGAAGTTGCAGGTCGTCAAATCTGGGCTGTAGCAGGGCTGAGTCACCTGGGTGATTGACATTTTGCCAAAAAACTGCACAAGATGTGATGCATGAGCAGGCACATTGTCATGATGAAGCTGCCAGTCACCAGTTGCCCAAAGCTGTGGCTTTCTGAATCATCTGAATAGTTTCTGTAGATGAATGTCCAAGCTTAGTGCAAAATTTGATGCAGGTTCATTGCTCTACTTGCTCAGTCATTTTGAATGTGATGGCCACACAGTACACATACTCACTCAATGGTGTCTACTGCCCCCACTGACTAGTACAGTGAAGTTGTCATTGTTCATGCAGGACATTCCATTCAGCTCTGCTTGGCTGCCAGGTTACTTGGATGTTGTGCAAACCATTCTTGTTATATTAACAATGACTGGGCTTTTTCTAGACAGACCTTGTATATGAGCGTATATGTATGGAAAGAGAAAAACAGGAGGGAGAAACTGGAGAAAAGAAGAAGGGTTTAAAATCTTAATCATTTAATGTTATATACTTTAAATTTACTATAGTCCTTAATATCATTAACTTAAAAGTACATTTAGTTACTATGTCTTAGCTCTTAAGCTTCTTAGTTCAAAAACCACTCAGTGTTTTATAGTAAAAAGAAAATAGAAGGCCCTACTGGACTTTTAACTAATTTCAGTGTTTCCTCCTCAGGACCTCTCTGGTATATATCAGATCTTCAAAGCTATAGCTTTCTGTTTCCTACATTGCCTTCAGTAAGCAGCTTTGTTTTTGGTTAGTTTTCTCTTGTGTTTGTATTGGAATTTGTCTCAAGCCGGTAAGTTTTTAGAAATATAAGATATGTCTTTTGTTGCCTTAACTAATTCTTTACAATGAGGAGATATTTTAACATTAAATGTATGATTCTGCATGTTCACAGTAGGCTATTAGATGTGTAAAACAGGACTATTAATGTGTGTGAAATGCTCATGTAACTGAAATTCTCACTTCACTCTGCCCTTAGTTCCATTTTTCCCCCTAGAATGTTGAGTACTTAAAAACTAATCTCAAATATTGTGATATAATGATTTAATGCAGGAAGGATGCTGCATTATAGGTGTAGTAATCAAAGAGAATATCATAGGAGAAAAATTATTTCACTTAGAATACATTTAGCCTTAGTTTGAAAGTGTGAATTTTTAGTGTGTCGTTCCCTTGTAAAAATATGGCATTGTATAATTTTTGGCAAAATACAGGATCCTGCAGACGTAAGGCTTGCTTGAGTGTGCTTGGTAGGATAATAATATGGGTGTAATAATTTATATTTTAATATGAACATTTCACCTAAAATGTCATATTGTGTGCTCAAGTGGGATGTCGTTATGTTACAGAATTCCATGCTTATGATTTTGTAATAAAAGATTTTGTAATAAAAGAGGGGCGTTATTTGTGCCAGACCCTGTATATCAAATGTAACATGTACTTTTTCCACACAAAAAGAAAATTAAGTTGAAGCATATAAATATAATAAAAATGATCACTTTGTAATTAATATAAAGATAGTTCTTTATAAAAAAAATGAGAACATGATTTTTTTACAGACATATGAAATACATCATATATATGTTTTATTTTGTTTTACCTGGGGAAATAAATAAATGACTATTTGGTGATTGTTAACAGAAACAGCAAATGAAAATTCAAATGCTATTTTAGA
This sequence comes from Trachops cirrhosus, assembly GCA_028533065.1. NCBI lineage: Eukaryota > Metazoa > Chordata > Mammalia > Chiroptera > Phyllostomidae > Trachops > Trachops cirrhosus. Next base: position 23,162,613 of record CM052544.1, read on the forward strand.
AATGAGGTTTTCTTTTATGTTTACTCTCTCCAACCCCTCGCCCACCACTCTACCCTTTGAGAGAACTTTTATTTCAACAACCAATTGTGCACATATTTGACTTTTCCAAAGAAAATGACAGTACTGATTAATTTCCTGGAATTATGAAGGTTCTTTCTTTCCCTAAAATAGCAGTGCATGAAAATATTTAGGAAAATGTGGTAGATGATAAATCAGTCTTATTACTTGACAGTGACTTGACCCCAGTTGGAGTTTGGGGCTTACTTTATTATTTTCTTTTCTTTCTTTTTTTCACTCAGCTGTAGGGTGTTAGTTACTATGCAGTGAGATAGTTTCAAAATTAAAATAATCTGTAAGCAGGGTATTCAAGATTTGAGACTTATTATTGGAAGGATGGATGTTAATTTTTTTAAGCACATAGAAAAAAGATAACTAGTTATCTGTGCTGAGTACTTTAAAGATAGAGATGTGAGGCTTTGGTGAGGTCTTCATCAGTAGAGATGGGGCATACATAGGGAACCAAGAAGTATGGTGGTTAGGATGGTTGAATGCAGATTTAAACTTCATTAGAAGAATTCAGTCTTCTCAAATGTACGTTTATGTCTCTCTGCTTTTGCTTTTCTGTTCCTTTTGAATACGATGAGCTGGACTGGAGCCTCCTACCTTATTTTTCTTCAAGGTTCAGTTCAAATTTTCTTTCTTTCATAAAATATTTTAACTTATACCTTCATTGGCACTTTGTATATACGCTTGTCATGTTGAATTATAATTATTTGTTTGTATGTTGGTGTTGTCTGTTACAGTGATGGCTCCCATGGCTTAAAGGTAATATCTTATTTTTATTTTTACCTCCAGAGTTTTTAGCACAGTCAGTGCTTTATAACAGATGTTTAATAAACACTGGGTAAAAGAATGAATAAAACTATTTCATTCATGGGATGTGGTCACAATGAAAGAGTTAGAATGCTATGGATCTGTTTGAGGCCTCCCTGAATTTCTTTTAACCTTTAAATAATTATAATTTTTCTTCTTATAAAGGAAATATCTGGAAATATCAGTTTTTTCTTCAAAATAAACTATATTCTTTGCTAACCTGTAACTACTCATGTTTTTGGCAAACATTCAAAGCTACAGAAGTGTATAAAGTTGAAAACAATCTGTAGTTCTTTTTCCTGTGCTGACCATTGTTTTATGTTTGTATATGTCCTTCTAAGAGCCCCCTCCTTTTTTATGCTGTTTTCCTTTTCTTATTTTCTTTTAAAAACATTATCTGTATAAGCCCTTTTTAAAGACACTTTTGAAATACAGATTTTTCACTTGAATTCTTCACGTTGTGAATCTGCATCCTTGTACCATGCACAACGTGCTTTGATAATTCAAGTGGCTATTTTCAGACCTTAACTTGTACTTTCCACCATTTTGAAATATGTTTTTGCCCTTGCTTGTATGATATATTCCTGGTTTTCCTATCTCCTGACTGATTACTGTGTCTCTTTTAGCCTATTTTCCTCTGCCTGATTTTTAAGTGTCTGTATTCCTCAAGATCCAGTCTTCTCTCCTCTCACTGTACTTTCCTCTTGATAGTCTCATCCACGACCATGACTTCAGTTACCAACTTTGTGCGATGATTCCCAAGTTCACAGCTCCAGCGTAGATAGATCACAGTTATGACCACCAGCCTCATGTATCTAACTACCCACTTGATGTTTCTTTACTTGGACTATGAACATTCTTCAAATTTGATGTCCAAAACTACATTTATTCTATTCTTGGTTCATTTGGTCCTTCTGCACGTAGTTTCCCAGTTTCATTCAGTAATATCTTCCTACCTAACTATGCAATTAGAAAACTCGTAGTCATCATGTTTATACCATCAACAAAAGTCCCTTCATATTCTAAATTTTGGTATAGTTATTGATTTGTTTTGGATTTAGTTTTAATCTATTGATCTGTCTCTCTTTTCATGGATTTTATACTTTTTAATAACTGGATTTATTGCTTTTTTATCTTATAAGTCTGTTCCTTTCACATTATTCTTATTTAAAAAATCATAGGTATTCAGAAAATCTAGATGGACTTTATAAAATCTGTTGAATCTGCCACTTTTTGTCCTCTAATCCTTTTTGGACTTTCTAATAGAATTGTTTTAGAAGTACTGATTACTTTGAGGAAAACTTATATTTTCCAATTATGAGTCTTCCTACCCAGGAATGTGTTAGGCACATTGATTTAATCAAATGCTGTGTGAGTCCTCCAAACACATCACACATTTTCTGCATGTAGTCTTTTCACAGTGCACTGTTTGTTGTTGGCTATTGTCATGGGGTATTTTCCTTATGGTTCTAAGTGGTTAGTCTAGTGTTTACCACAGCTCCTGGCACATCACTCAAATATTTATTGACTTGTGAGGAGTTTCTGGTATAAAGGAAAGCTTTCTTTTTTTAAAAAAATTATGCGGTCTTGACACGTTTTATAAAATAAAAAAATTGCAGTTGTTTAGTTCACATTTTTGTAGGTAGATGACAACAACTGCAAATTATAATTTTGTCTTCCTTCCTTTTAAGTTTTATACTTCTTATTTCTCATACTTGTCCTGTTGGGTTTGCTGAAATCTTCCTAACAATGTTGAAAAAAGCATTAGTAGCCAAAAGCCTTGACAATTTCTGTTATTTGTGTTTCTGTTCCATGCCAATAAATGTTCTATTGGAGAATGAAAGTTTTATTTTTTATTTGATTAGTTTATTTTTTAATAAAAATTAGTTAAATTTTATCAAAGGTTTGCTACATTCAATAGAATGATATTACAGTCTATTCTCCCTTAGCTTACTTGCCCAGTCAGTTACTCAATTTTCTAATATTAAATTGCCATTGCATTTCTGGAAAGATTTCTTCTTGGTCCTGGTATATTGTGAGATCATTGTTTTTGTGGTTTCTTTGTTACGTTTAGGTGTTAGAGTCATGCTAATGTCCAATGAGTTGGGACAGTTTTCTTCCTTCTTTGTAATGCAACAGTTTATACATAGTAGGCCTCATTAATTCCTTAAAGGTTTGTTAAAATTTACCCATACTGTAATCAAGGTGCTTTGGGTTGGAAGTGAGAGGCACTGTGGTCAAGAAACAGAGCTTTGTCAGCTGCTGAGGAATCCCTTCCATATGCTTTATGCCAATTGTAGCGCCCATACTCTCTCCAAAATTAATCACTCTTTTGACTTTTATAATAATTATTTAATGTTATGGTTTTATTACCCAAGTGTGCATCTCTAGACACTACAGTTCAGTGTTGCCATTTAAAAAAATTATTGTTGTCTTTAAATTTTTCTTGATCTATGGTTTCTTTCTCCAATGCTTCGTTTTCTTTATAAGTGATCTATTGAAGAACCTGGGCGGTTTGACCTGGAGCGTTTGCCGCAGCTCTGGAATTTGCTGATTTCATACTCGTACGAATTAAACATTTTCTTCTATATTTTCTCCAAATTGACAGGTAGCATCAGAGCTTGAATAGATTTTGGCTTAATGTCTTAGGCAAGACTGGGTGCTTTTGTGTCCTTTCATCTGGAGGCGCAGAGTATCTTCTTATCATTTTACATGTTGGCAGCCATTGATGCTCAAAACCTATATTGGTTAATTTATTATTTCGTTGTCTATACACTGTTTTTATTACATAAGATATCTAGAAGTGAAATGTGTTTCAATTTCTGATTACCTAATAAGTATTTTTTAAAAATTTAGATTTGTATTGTCAAGAAATACATGCTGTACATTTTTACATTTTATTAGTATTTGTCTCCTTAAGTATGCAAATTTGCAAGTGTTTCATTAGTATTTGTAAGAACTGTTTTTCTTTAGTTGTGATTTAAATGTTTTATGTTTAAATATTAAGTCAAATTTACTAATGTATTTTTAAAATGGTCTTTGTTTTTATTTGTGTATCTATACCTGGTTAATCAAATTATGGGACTAGACTTGCATTTTAGAGAGATTTACTCTAGTAGCAGTCTCTTAGGATGGCTTGGAGGTGTGACCACCACTGATCAGCAAGATCCCATAGGATGCTTTTAATTTTGTTTTGTTTTGGGCAGTTATCTAAGTGAGGAATAATGACTCTGAATTAAGACGTCGATGATAGAAAGTAGGAGATAGATTCTAAAATATTTGGGATGTAGGTGTAGAAAACGAGGGAGATAAAAATCAAGTTTCTATTTATGTTTAAGGGATGACAGTGTCATTAATGATATGACTTAGAACACAGGTTGACTTACATCTGGTTCATGGGCTAAGTCTGTTCTGCCATCCATTTTTGTATTACCCACCATCCAAGATGACTTTTATATTTTTTAATGTTTTAAAAAGTTGAAATAAGAGTGATATTTTGTGATACATGCATATTTATATGAAATTACAGTGTCCATAAATAAAGTTTATTGTAACACAGCCATGCTCATTAATTTACAGCAGAATTGAGAAGTTAAGACAGAGACTGACCCACAAAGGCTAAAGTACTTACCCTCTGGCCCTTTACAGGATAAATCTGACAACTCTTAGCTGAGAAATATTCTCTTTTTTAAAAATCTTCTCTATGCCCATTGAATCTGGTGTTCATAACTAATAATTTCTTATGGTAACATATTTTTAAAAATCCATATATACTGTACCTGCATTAATTCAGCCCTGCTCATGACCATTAATTTTTGACTATGTCCAAATCCTTTTCCCATGAACATTTTTTGGTCTTCGTGTCTGATTACAAGCTTTTAAAAGAGACTATATGCTGTTAAATCAGTATTTTTTCTTAAATGCTATTCAGACAGTCTTGGTCATTATTATTAATTGTAATTTAAGGTGATAATTTCATATTGTATAATCTGTTAGGTTTATGTTTCCCATGGAGTTTCTTTTATTCATGAACTCAAATTGCAGTTTAAATAAACAAATTGATTATAATAATCTTTCCAAAAGCAAAAACCTCTTGAGATTTTGGGAGCAGGATTTTGGTTTTATTAAAGATTCAGTAAATTATGAATTTACTTATAAAGTCATAGTTTATTGATTTGTTAAGGTACTATAAAATAGGATTTTAGCAAAACAGAGTTTCTTAAAAAAGTTTAATCTGGTAATATGTTTATAGAAGAATTTGGCTTTGTTGAAACAAAACAACAGGACCAGAATGGAGTCCCATATGCTAAGCCTCTTGTCACCAAACCAAAACTTAACTACATTTTCGGCTTTCCCAGAAATGGAATCTAAGTCAGTCAGAAATTGTCCAATCACACTAGTTAAATAATCTGCCTGATAGACTCCTTCCATTCCCTAAAGAAAAGTAATCTTGCCATAACCCATCCACTTTTTTTTACCTATTATAAGTTCTTTGTTCCCATGTCCTTCTACCTATAAAAGTTTTTCATTTTGTACAGCTCTTGGGAGTACTTTTCTGTTAGATTGGATGCTGCTCCATTCGTGTTCATTAAATAAAGCCAATAAGATCTTTACTCCATTGGATTTTGTTTATTTAGCAGCTATTATAACCATACAAATGGTTACTCTAATCAACAAGAGAGAAAAATTTGAGTTATGGGAACTACAAAAGTTTTTATAACATAGCTGTGCAGAGTAATCAGAAGCCAGCACTGACCCATCCTTAGGAATTCAAGATGAATCTGTCTTGTTATGGTATGTGGTTGTGTCTTGCTCTGAATCTGTATCCTGTCTTACTTAAATTTCTGGTATTTATGCCCTAACAAATTACAAAATGTTATCTTTTCATTTCTTTCATCTTCTTAAAGCTGTCACTTGAAGTGCTTAGATACCACCCCCCCAAAAAAAGCCAGAAGGAGTACCAATGGGAATTGCCATGTAAAGCAAGTAATACATACTTCCAACTTAATACTTGTTAGCAGCAAAGCATATTCTTAAACTTTATATTTTTATTTAGAAGAGTGATGTATTTATATACAAACTTCTTATCCCATCATTTAATTACATCCAAATGAGGATGTTAATTCACTTAAGCCATTGTGTGTCAGAGTAACTCTGAGAAAAGAGGACTCACCGCTCTTTTTTCCCCCAACACATAAGTTTTATAGCTATGTTGTTTTAAATTTTTTTCAAGGGACATTTCTTAATTTTTATTGTAATTAATTCCTTATTTATACTCATTTATCTAGTTATGTTACCAATGAGTAGTTAGGTCAATACCTGCTCTTTAACTAATGACTTAAAAATTTATCAATGTACAACATGCTATTCATTCATGTCAAGTGGTTAGGTTTTCATTTTAATTTTGTGTTGAGGGAGGAAGGTACTTTAGGCTGTGTTACATTTTGTAGTGGTATAAAAACTTAAATTTGCTTTGACTTTCTATACTTTTTAGTTTTCCTCTATGTAGGTAGATGTGTACCAATATCTTAAATGTTTTTTATTCTTGTTTGTCTACTCTTATTCCTACTTTTTGTACTCACTAAAATAATAGAAATGGTCAGTGAATGTGATTTATTTGTATATGTAAATTATTGTTCTAACCACAGTTAATAATGGTAATTTCTTGCTCTAAAGGCATTTTATAGTCTGCCATAATCACTTAGGAAATTTATTCCTATGTAGTTCATTAATAAAAATAAATTATCAAATTTGAAAATGAGTTACCCTTTTGATAAATTAGAGCTGATTTAAGATTATCCTTTAAAAATGTCACCAATGATCAGTTGCATTCTAATAAGCTTTCAGGCCTGGGAGAGATAGGTGTGCAACAAGGCATGTCACATCAGACCCTGTGCTTGTGGAGACCGTTCTGGTGTTGGTGTGTAAGAAGGTGTCAAGAGGGTTAGAAACCAGAGGTGTGGAGGCAAGCGCAGTACCTACTGTAATGTCGTGTTGGCAGCAGGGAGAGCCCGAGGTGGCTTATGACTAGCCATGAAGCAAGAATGAGATGAAAATTCAAGTAATGGAAATGAATTTTAAACCATTGGATGTTACCTTTATTTGGTAGATAAAAAACTATTAAATATCAGCAATTTCATATGCTTCAACTTGAGTTAGTAAAAAAAAACATAAATGTTACGTATTTGAAATTGAGAGAAAAGCTAAAGGGCTGTGTTCTTTTTAACAAAAGGGTCAATGACACTAGAATGGAAAGATTTTTATGGAGAAAGTTGATGTGTTTTCTAACATCCAGATCCTCCATGCCCTTTAGGATCTAGCCCATTTGTGAAAAGCTTTTACTAACACCCAGGTGCAGAAAATTGCTCCATGATGGGGAAAGATAAAGAACCTGTGTATTCATTTGTCAACATTTGCTGATTTTCTGGAATGTGTTTCTAAGTATCATATAACAACAGAAAAAATAGGCATAAAAGAATAATTGGATTTCTGTGGTTTTCCTCAACCAGAATATGTCCAAATTAAGCCTGTTAAATAAAAGCCCCTGTCTGTAGTCCTGTTTTCTTTTCCTTCCCCACCTTTTCACTGTCCTTTAAAGATGTGTACTGGCTCCAGCTCAGGAGAGCTTCTTGCATTGATTACATTAGCTATGGGCCACCTGTGAAGCTGACTAAAGCTTCTCCAAATTACTACTCTGTGAGCTAACATACTATGATTCGTTCCAAAAAAATTTTTTTCAAAAGGTATTTCAGGATGAGTTCCTTTTAAAAGAATGGATTAGTGAAATGGTAAACAATGGGTTTTGATTAAGGACTTTTTTGTATTGACTGATAACCCCTTTATAGTGATCTTGAGCTCTTATTTAAGTAAGGTTATTTCATTCAATCTTTTCTCACCAAATGTACTTGCACTGCAGTAGAGTAGGGTCCTATATGATAGGCTGAGTGTTTAGTGAATAGATGTTAATAGGATTTAAAGGCACCAATGAATAGTTGAATCAGCCAGTCCTCTGTTACTGAACACTTACTTGGGTTGTTTCCAGACGTTTGCTTTTATATATTGTACAATATTGTAATGAATAAGCTTGTACAGATTCTCAATTCCTTATCTGAAATACATAAAAAGACTAGATATGTTTTGTAATTCACTATTTTTTTTTATTTTGGAATTGTTAATGCACGTGTTTCAAAATAACAGAGCATTTCTAGTGGATGCAGCACCAAGCAAACAAACAAGTTACTATTTTTGATGGAAAATATATGATTATCACACTGTTGGCTAAATAAAGACTATAAATACCTTCATATTCAAGTCAAATTTTGTTGCCATGTGACTATATATCAGAGTTAAGAAATTGCTTTTGGTTTGTAGAGATTGTGGATTAGTGTTTTGGGGGGAATAATTTCCAATGTGGTTTTTCTGGATCAAAAAATGTATTTGTAGTTTTAAGTGTTGTCAAATCCCCCTTGCTAGCATTGTACCTTTTCCATTCTTTCCAGCTAGTCTTTCCCAGTATTGCTCCTAGTGTGTGTTGTCAGACTTTTGGATATTTGACAATCCGATAAGTGAAAAGTAGAATCTCATTATATTTTACAAATGATATTTTTAAAGACAAGGAATGGCAGTTCATGTGGCTTTGGTTAAGGACTTTTTGTGTTAACTGGTGACCTTCTAACAGTGACTATGAAGACTTTTTAAAATAGTAGCAGGGATACAGGTTTCTTACCTATTTCTCTTTTGTCCCAAATATGATGGCCGAA
>CM052544.1:23176245-23217824 GCA_028533065.1 Trachops cirrhosus
TTGTTCTGCTTATTTCACTTCTGATTATAAAACCAGACTCTAATATTTTAGATTAACTTGGATTAAAATAGCCTGTAATGTTTCCTAGTATCACTTTACTGTATCTCGTAAAGATTCCCACTGTTTTTGTTTTGTTTTGCTTCCTAAAGCCCCCTGCTGCTGTTGATTACACCTAGATCTGCTACTGATTGGAACTGTTAAAAGGCAAAGATAGTGTGGCTGGATGCTGAATCATTTAATTGTAGGACTAATAAGAGATGTTCTCTCCGGGGCCTAAAAGAAATAAAGACACTAGAATATTATGTATTCTAGTAAGCCAAGAAATATTCATTTCCACTTTAATATTTTTTGAAGATGAGAAATTATTTACTTAGTGAATTTATTTTCTTGTAAGAGAATAGAGGAATATTAGCTGTCTGTTTGAATTCCTAAACCATGTAACTGAATTCTGTTGAGAAGAAAGGAAAAGAGAGGAGAAATTCTAGATAAAATTTAGTACTAACAATTATTTTCCCCAGCAACTGAATGTGATTAGTTTTTATAAAGATAAAACAAATGGATAACTATGGTATTAACAGAAAAAAATGTTAATTTAGTAGTTGAGATATTTGATAATATAATGTCAGGAAATTCAAAGTTAAATTTTCATCTGTAATAGAGGTCATGTTTGTAAACCTAATCCGCAGATCCAGGACAACTATCAATTTGTATCCTCATTACATCACATTTTGAGATAATTAGTCCTGTGCTGAACTTGCTAAGAGATTATTCAAGGGGTTATTTTTTTAAAAAATTTATTGTTATTCTATTAAAGTTGTCCCAATTTTTCCCCCTCCTTCCTCCTCCTCCCAGCCCACCCCCCACTCCCAGTCAATCCCCACACGGTTGTCTTGTCCATGGGTCATTCATACATGATGTCATGTTCTTTTTTGGTAAGCACAGGTATATTATATGATTCTGTATGATATTACTGTTCCTGTTCATTATAAATAACTGTTTATTCTTTTAAAGATATTTCAGTTTTCTAGGTGCAAACTAAATCAGTGGTTTTAAGTAATTTGAAGTCATGTACATCTATTGGGAGGTATGATTGACTATAACTTGAATTGAGAAAAAACACAAATGTTCTTTTAAGGTATTTGTTGAAACATTTTGATCAGGGAAAGTTCATAAAGGGTGGTGTCATGAAGGGTGCTGTCAGTAGTACATGCAACGGATTGGAGAAAGAGAAACCAGTTAGAAAGTTGTCCCAAGGATGAGGCAGCGAGTACTGAGTGCTGTAGCTGAGGTGGTGGCAATAGAAATGAAGTAGAGTTCAGTGTTGGTGTCTCCTATTTTCTGAATCAAACATTAATAAGCTTTGAAAAAATGGCTGAAACTTAGTAATGACTACTGAGTATTCATGCCTTTTTAAGTAATAAAACATTAGACTGTAAGCTCTTTGAAGGCAAATATTATTCGTTTTTTGTGGTCTCAACATTTGACATAATATGTTGCTTATAATAGTCATTCAACCTTTTAAAATAAAAAAAAAGTAAATAAAACAGAACTTCTGGACTGATTCCCTAAGATTGCCATAACAAAGCATCACAAAATGAGTGGCTAGAACAACAGAAATGTATTGTCTCACTTTCGGAGGTTAGAAGTCCAAGACGAATGCGTGGCAGGGTTGGTTCCTCTGCGGGCTGCGAAGGATGGGTCTGTTCTGGCCTCTCTCCTTTGCTTGTAGGTGCCTGTCTTCCTGTGTGCTCACATTATCTTCCCTCCGTATGTGTTTAGTTTTCCTGTTTCAGTAAGAACACCGGTTGTATTGATTAGGGCGCACCTTAATGATGTCATTTTAACCCTGCAGTGGTCACGCTCCTGGACTGAAACCGACAGTTACTTTGCATGGATGACTGTTGTCATCCATGCGACTATTCAAGGGTTAACTTGATTTCCAACATGAGGCACCAGCTCCAAAGAAAGGTCATACTTTGCGGTAATGGGGACGAGGACGTAAACAGGAATTTTAGGGTATCACGATTCAACCCATAACACCTCTAAAGCTGATGTGTTTTACAGACCAATGACTAATGCATGTACACTTAATTAATTAAATAATAAATGTGGTTACACTCCAGTAAATGTCAGTATAGGGACCCATAGCTGTATGTTCCTCTGTCATGTGATGTAATGTAATTTTAACCTCAATTTATTTTACTATTTTTAAATAACATCTGCTACTTGACAGCTTATCATTGTACTGGTTTCCATCTAGTGGCAGAAATAGGGATGCGAGGTTAAATTTGAAAAGTACCACATGTCTAAATTCTTTGTCTCCTCTCCTCCTTTTTTCACCTTGTTTAGAAAAATTGAAATCATCATCCAACCGCCACCACTCAGAATTCTTAAGTTTTATGAAAACATTATTATTGAAATATCATTGGCAATAGCAGGATTATATTTCTAATGTTGTTGTAACACTGTAGTAATGTTGTTAGTGGATGGGTTTTTATGCACAATTTTATGTACAGTTTTGATCCAGAACCGATTTTCTCAAAGTGTGGCCCCTAGACCAGTAGCTCAGCTTTATCTGGGGACTATTAAGAAAGGCAAACTCTTATTTATAGGCTCTACTCCAGACCTATTGATTAGAAATTCTGAGGGTGGAGTCCAGAAATCTGTGTTTTAATAACATCTCCAGGACATTTCAGTGTAGATTAACATTTGAGGACCACTAACTTGAATATAACTAATTGTATTGTTTTCAGTAATTATAGAAGTTTAGATTTATATATTTTTCTTTCTAATATTCTTTTTGTTATATTATCTGATACTGAGACTTTGATTAGGAATACCATCCAAAATTATTACATTATTTTCATGGGAGACCATTAATCTTCATTATTTATTTATTATGTGCCTTTCTAGAAATATTATATGCATGTAAAAGCAAGTACAACACTCTGTCTATAAATCTGTGTGTGTATTTTCTTTTCACATGTATAGTAACATAGGATCTTGCTAGTTTTACTTACCATTTTAACTTGGAAGTCTTTTTGTATCAGTACCTTGCTTTTTTTTTTTTTGTCTTTTTCTTTCTTCCCTTTTTAAGCTATATATAATGCCACTATATGCATGTACAATAACTCGTTTAATAAGTCCCCAGTTGGTGGACATTTAGGTTGGTTTCAACATTTTGCTATTTAAAAAATCTGTCAGAAATATTCTTTGCGAGTGTATAAGTTACAATTTCACATACGTGCAGGCATATTCATAGCATAAATTCATAAGAATGTAATTACAAGGTCAAGAAGTGTGTGTGTGTGTATGTGTGTATTAGGTCTGTCTGAATAAAGTCCAGCCATTTGTTAATATAATGAGAATGGTTTGCACAACATCCATGTAACCTGGCAGCCAAGGACAGTGCACTGTAATGCGCATGTGTGAACAATGACAACTTCACTGTACTATAGTCAGTGGGGGCAGTAGACACCATTGAGTGAGCATGTGTACTGTGTGGCCATCATATTCAAAACGACAGAGCAAGTAGAGCAACAAACCTGCATCAAATTTTGCATTAAGTTTGAACATTCCTCCATGGAAACTATTTGGGTGACTCAGAAGGCTGCAGCTGTGGGCAGCTGGTGGTGATTGGCAGCTTCATCACAACAATGTGCCTGCTCATGCATCACATCTCATTCCGAGTTTTTTGGCCAAATATCACCCAGGTGACTCAGCCCCCCACAGTCCAGATTTGGTGCCCTGTGACTTCCTGCTTTTCCCAAAACTAAAATCACCTTTGAAAGAGAAGAGATTTCAGACTGTTGATGAGATTCAGAAAAATACAACCGGGCAGTTGATGGTGATTGGGAGAACTGTGTGAGGTCCCAAGGTGCCTCCTTTGAAGGCGACTGAGGCATCATTATCTTATGTACAATGTATCTTGTATCTTCTTCAATAAATCTCTCCATTCAGATTACATGCTGGATAGTTTCTGGACAGACAGACTCTCTCTCTCTACACACACACACACACACACACACACACACGTCTGTGTGTGTAATGTAAATTTCTAATTTTGATGGCTATTTCCAAATCACCCTCCATGTCATTTATTCCAATTTATACCCCTTTTAACAGGTATGTTACTGTTTCAAAATGCGTTTTTGATGGTGCAGCAGTGTTATATGACAGCATTATATTTTTGAAGAAAACATCTATGTTATGCTAAACAACACAAAACTTAAATAAGTGTCATTTAACAAACAGTACATAAAGACTATCTCAGAGTTTCTTACATTTAAGTTATGTTTTAGAAACTTCTTGATGCATAAATTGAAGATAGGATTGAAGACAGTCTCCACTAATCTGAAGTAAATCTGCTTTTAGTGATTCATTAAAAAGTAATTTTTACATATCTGGAAAAACATCTTTGAAATAGTTTTCGTTTACTGTCAGTGAGTAGTTGGACAGTCTTTAAATATGGGGATTATTTGAGATGCTACATATGTAGTTGTTTAAAAAATTATGATTTTTTTGTAACTGCTATGTTTTTAATTAAAACTCTTTTTAGGTATTTCATTTACGCAATAATTTTTCATTGGTTTATATTGTGTTAATTATTTCAAAATCTTAAATGAAGCAGTAGTTAGACATAGACATTGGTTTTGTGTGTGTGTGTTTTTAAAAACATTCTATACCCCCCTACGCTGCCAACCCCCCTCTTTTTTTTTTTAACACTCTCTTAACTTAAAACTACTAAACAGATTTTTATTTTAATCTTTGGAACAAAAAGTGTTCTCTTGGGCTGATACCAGTACTTTCTATGCCAAGTTACAGACCGGAATCTATTTTTATAGGCCAAGATACAAACCTCTGAAAACCAGAGTTTATAATGGAAACATTGACAGGCCCTTAACTATCACAGCACACATGGCACTGCTGAAATCACAAGGTATAAGGCACAAGATTTCATGTGCAAGGGTGAATGTTGAATTTTTCGGCAATTGTACTGTCAAATGCCTTTCAACTAGCATTTAATAATCATCACATGCAAACGGAGCTGTCCTAGGGGCCATGAAAGCACATTGTATCGGCCTGATTTCTGCCCTCTAAATGCTTGTACCCGAGCACACAGACACTGAGAAATACTTGAATAGACCTGCTAGGAGATGACCTTGTGAATGGATTTAGTTGGAGAGAAATATGTAAACTTCTTTATTGCTAGATTTTGCTAGATTTAGTTTGTGGTACAACCTTTAAAACCCTGTACATTTTGTATGTGGGGCACCATACTTGTGTTCTGGGTATTATTATAGAGCAGGTAATACTAATCGATTACATCTACATTTTAATAACATCACTAAAGAAAATTTGAGCATTGTATTGTTTCACAGTCAAGTAAGTTTTGTACCGAGTTGTTCTTGAAACAACTCAGTGAATGGTGAACTGAAACTTATCATTTTATCTCCTCTCTGAGGGATCCTACCTGGGTTAAAAGTAGAAATAGCCTTCTTCAAAGGCTACATTTGATTACTCAGCTTTAATTGATTAAAGAGAAATCATTAAAGCAACCACTCTGGGTCCTTGAATTACTATGCTTTGTTTTAGTTATCTTTTAGTTTACAAGGGTCCTTCTACCATTAATTAATGATAGCTATCAGCACTGAGTGAATGACTCTACAGTGTATAATTACTTTAAAGGGAAACAAGTCAGATGCCTGTGTGGGAAAATAGTTAAAATTGAGATGTATAGTTAATGTTTGAATGTTCATGAAAGTTTGGATTCTTTCACTTGCAACACCATCATTTTTTTTTACTTTTTCTTTCTGCCTTTATTCTTTATCTTGTTACATGCTGGAGAGAAGTAGAGGTGTTATGTCAGATATGCTATCTCAGAAGCATTGTGAAGTGTTACTGAAAACCAGTATCTTGTGGGAAGATAATGAAGTGATAGTTTGTTGCTACAGATTTTGCAAGTGCATACTGCCAGAAGGAATAGGTAAAAAGAAGATGTTAATTTGAATCTGAATCAGATTTTCCGTTGTAGTTTAAATTTTCCTTATCTGTTGACCTATATCCATATACATTTAATAAGATGTAGACAGAAGACATGCTTGACACCCTAAGAGGTATCTTTTATTTGTCAGACTGATTTTCCATGAATGAAAAGAATGTGGACTGTTTTTTAGTAGCTTAAGGTTTTTAGATGTGTAATTAAATTTCTTCCCCTAATGTGTTAGGAATAATGCTTTTGTATCCTGAAAGATGGAAGATTTCTAAATATAAGCTATTCTGTACAATTGTGCTAATTCTAGACTAGTGGGCCCTCATTTTCATCTTTTGCGTTCTTGATATATTTCTTTAGGGAGGAAAGTCTTTATATGAACTCTCCAATCTACTTCCCCTTGCCATTGCTGTAGAAAACCTTGCCAAGGTTTCAGGAAATACAGTGTTGATCTTGGTTATATAGGTAAAAGATAGAATCACCTTATATTTTAGAAATGCCGTTTTATGATGCATTTCACTATAAAATAAAGGAGAGTGTGTATATACATATATGTACATATATATCAGATAATTCACAAAGTCTGTTTTCCACTGACTCTGTTACTAAATTTATCTGATCCAGTCTTACCACTGGCAGTTTCTGACTAAAATAGTTTTTAGGAAGGGCAGTGTTTTTAATGACTAAAAGAAGAGACTTAGATTTTGCTTTGCCCCTGTGTTTCATGAAGTGTGAGTGAGCGTGGCAAGGGTTTTCTTTCCCATCACATTCACATGTTCGTCCTTCCTTTCCGTCCTCTCTGCTTAGGGCTTGATGTGCCAGACACGGGGCTGGGAGCTCCTGGCCTTCAGTAGTTGTCATTCACTCTGAAATACCCACAGGTCTTGAGTTTAATTAATGACATTTCTAATATGGTTCCAAGCTTGGATATTTTTGCTTTTTAAAAATTATATAGCAACATTAACAGGTTAAATAAGCTATGGTTCAGTCTTAAATAAGTTCATTTCTTAAATAAGTTCATTTCATTAAGGGATAAACAGATTTAGAGATTATTAGAATGCAGAAAAGGAATTGACTTCTGAATTTAAAAAATTCAGAATGTTCTAGAACTTAGGTAAATAATTGGGAGAAATTGTTGTCCACTTAGTTTTCAAGAAAACATAAGCCCTGGCAGGTCTGGCTCAGTTGGTTGGAGTGTCATCCCATAGATGAAAAGGTCGTGGGTTCAATCCCTGGGCAGGGTACATTTGAGAACGCAATCAATTGATGTTTCTCTCTCATGTCTATGTCTGTCTGACTGTCTGTCCATTTCTTTCTCTCTCTCTCTCTGCCTCACCTTCTTCTCCTCTCTCTAAAAAAGGCAATGAAAAAGTGTCCCCTGGTGAAGATTTTTTAGAAAAGTAAATAATACAAGTATTCCAGTTAAAAGGTGGTCGATGAATGATATTTTATGCCTAATTTTGAAATATACAAGAATGTTTTGGGGGAACTAAAGAATGGAGAAGCTGTGAGAGGATCATAAATATTGTGGAGTATTTTTTTTATCACTTAAATCTAAATTGTGATCACTCCCTCTAAAGAGATAGAAATGAACTCTAGTTACTTTTCTTGTGCTGATAAGTGTACTTGTAACCATCAACACACCCCACAAGGTGGCTGGTATTTTCAATATAAGTATATTTTTGCATACTTGTTCCTATTGAATTGTATGCTTTTTAGGTTGGGTCAATTTTTACTTATTTTTAAAGCAAACCAGTTTTATTAAAAATAAAAATGTACAATTAACTTTTCACCTGAATTGCCTTCTTTTAGGAAATGTCATTGTTGCATCCCTTTCTACAAATATTAATGTGTCTTTTGTATGCTAGGCACTGTGCTAGGCATATTCCTTGCTCTCATGAATTCAGGGGCAGCAATAAACCTTTAAAATATATGTGCTTATGTAAACACAGTCTCTCCGTAACTCATTCTCTGCCCTGACCACTTCCTCTCAGTCAGTTGCATTAAGTACAGTGATGGAAAGCTAAGGGCTTCAGGACATATGTAACAGAGACAACTAACCTCATTTAGGAGAGGAGGGGAGTGTCAAAGAGGACCTCACTAAAGAAGTGAAATTTGCCCTGGCAGGTGTGGTTCACTCAGTAGATTGAGTGCCAGCCTGTGAACCAAAAGGTCATCGGTTAGATTCCCACTCAGGGCACATACCTGGGTTGTGGGCCAGGTCCTCAGTTGGAGGTCTGTGAGAGGCAACTGATCACTGTATCTCTCACACATGGATAGATGTTTCTCTCCTTCTCTTTCTCCCTCCCTTACTCTAAGTAAATAAAATCTTTTTTTAAAAAAGTGAAATTTAAGTTTTGTTCTTCAGGCAAAAGATCCCAAGGTTGCTGCAGGCTGAAGGAAAAGCCTACACTGAAGCCCTGAGGCTGGAATGAAGGGATCATGTGGGGAGGTCCTAGAACGTGCAGTTAGAGCCCAGAGAGCCCAGAGACAGTGGTGAGAAAAGAAACCAGATGTTTGGCCAAGGGCCGCATAAGACCTTGTGGATTTGTTGGAAATTTCACCTCTTGAGTGGTAACTTACTGAAGGGTTTTAAATAGGAAGACTAATTTGATTAGATCTATTGTTTTAAAGAATCACTCTGAATGCAGGGATCTTGATTGAGGGGAACACCAGAGGAATGCTGGGAGATGTTGCCTTGAGGTTTCAACAGTGATCCAGATGATGGTAGCTTAGATTAGGGAGTTCCAAGGTCAGAGAGACATGGGTAGAAATGTTCAGGATGCCTAAGAATTGGAGAATAGAAGACATAGACTGATAATGTGGACAACCTTTTTGGTTTTTAATGTTTTGAACTATTTCCTGCTTGAAATATAATTAATGTATTATCAAATATTTATATTTCCAATTGTTTTGTTTTCATATGTGCCCAAGTAACTGACTTGCTTTTGTTCAAAATATTACAGTACTTACAGGCATTTTTTCTGGCTTTGGGTGCTTACTGATGTATATATTAAGAGAGTAGTACATAAACAAGTTTCCTTTCTTTTTCTTCCATGTAGCTCCGCCCAAATGTCTAGAAAAATAGGCGTGTAGAAGTGGAAGAAAATGTGTTAGTAATTTTGTATGTGGTCTGAACAGAACCATGCATATATAAGACACAGATTTAAAAACTTCACTGTGCAAAATAGAATCAAATTACATTTAGCATTGCATTTTATTATCTTACATGATTCTCTGATTTTATTGATTAATTGTTGGTGCTTTATTTCTCCAAAAATACCAACAGCATCTTGAGGACTGTCATCTGGCTAGGTGCCCTTTTGTGTGACTTAGTTTTTATTCTTATACTGTACTTATTTTAAAAAATCATCCTGTTTAAGTTTCTGTGGTGACTCCTTTTTCCCCTGTCTTCCTCCTCGTAATGTACCATAGTCTTGATATTATTTCTAGAACTGATATTTATCTTTATTCTTAACCTTTCTCAGGAAAAACTGTCGTTTGAAGAAGGTTCTGGCTGGATAGCCCCAAGTGCTGCTCAATGCTTTCCCTCATCTGAGAGATATAGAGTTTTGCAAAGAGATCATATGTCATACCCCTGAGCAAAAGCCCCTAAATGGCTTTCCATCCCACTCAAAATACAAACAAGAGTCCTTGATGGCCTGAACAGATTTACTGTGTTTTGCCGTGTATAATGCCCTCCCATGTTTGATGTGGACCCACATTTTTGGCCCAAACTTTCAGGAAAAAAATCTTTTGTTTTAATTTAATCTTTATTTAGATTTAGAAACAAAACCGATTATCATCTTTCAGGCTACTATTTTGTATATGGATATCATTATTGCCTTTTAGAGTTACACTTTTAATGCATAAGCATAAATAAAAGAATTAAACACATTTATATGGATACAGAATTATTACTATACCCATGTACAATGCGCATCCTTATTTTTCCTCTCAAAAATCTGGGTAAAAAGTACACGTTATACACGGCAAAATACAGTAAGTGGCCTGGCCTCTCTCCTGTATCCCTTCCTATTTCTCTCCATTCTTTCCATCTTCTTTCTTCCTTCAAAACTCCCCGCTGTTTTGCACTCTTATGTCTCCACATTTGCTCTTCCCATCATGCTCTGCCCCAGGTTACATGGCTTGTCCCTTCACTTCATTCAAATGTCACCACTTCAGAGGGACCTTCCAAATACTTTCTCAAATCAGGTCCCAGCTCCCAAATAAACTCTCAGTTGTGACCCATCATTCTGTACCCCCTTATTCTCTTGAGGTTTTCTTTATAACGTGTCACTCACTACTGGACATGCGAACTCCTTATCCTTAGTTTACTGTTGGTCTTCCCTTAGCATGTGAATTCCCTAAGGACAGAGGCTTTGTCTCATTCACCATTAAATGATTGTCTTCTACAGTAGCTTTTGAGACACGGGAGAATTCAACAAGTGTTTAAGTTGAATGTATATTATACTTGCGCAGTCCCTGCTTTCTCCAATTTCTGCTTACCACCTTCTTTCCTTCCTCAGTAGACTTTCGGAGAAAACAGTATGTGAAATCTAATTGTAATATAGGCAATAGTGAACTAATCTAATGGGACACTCAAAGGATCTGTGTTTTGGAACTGTACATACCATCCTGTCTTCGGTTTGTTCTGAGAGCCTAACTGTGTAAATATATCACCAGAATGGTGACAGTATGATGGTGATGGTAATAACAATAATAACTAACTTTATTGACTGCTTACTATGCATGTGTCAGATATTATTGAAGTATTTCAGGAATATTTCTGTAATATTCAACACCTATGAAATGGGTTTTTCCTGTTTCATATCGAGAAAACTGAGGCACAAAGAGTTGAACCAACTTGTAGAAGGTCAGACAGCTAGTAAGGGCATTTCCTTAATTTGAGCCTAGGGAATAAGACTCCGTCACTGGTGTCAACAAAAGGAGATTTGGAGGTTTCCTTTTGTAGAAATAGTAAAGCATAGTAACGGAAAGCAGTGGTGCTGGTGCAGTGGGCGGCGGGGGGCGGGGGGCAGGCAGGGCGTGCTGTTTTCTCCTAGCTGTTCAACTTTTATTCCCTCAGAGAAGGAACCCCTCTGTTTTGCTCATTGTTTCTTCATAAGAAGTGGAAATATGGAATCGACTTTTACATGATCCAATTTTTGAATTTATTCAATTTAATAGTTCACAACTGAATGAAAAGGAATTAGGAAATCTTTTTGAGAGAATGGAGCATTTGATAATGAACTTAGAGAAGTGATTAATGGGATATGGTCCGATGAAAATTTATTCATTCAACAGTATTTCCTGTTATTTGCCAGGCCATGAGAAAAGAAGAGTCTGAAGAGTTGTTGTTGTTGTTTTTTTCCTTTTTTAGAAATTTCAGAGAGAGGAATGGGTTGGGATAGGGATAGGTTTTCTCGACCAAGGCTAGTTGCCCAAATAAATAGAGAGAGGTAGGAGAGCACTGCATGTCATTAAAGAATGAAAAGATATAAAGGAGAAGATTAGAAAAACAGATGAGGGTAGACCATGAAAGGTACTGAGACCCAGAAGGTAAATTTATACTTTGGTAGGCATTATGGAACCACAGACATTACCATATTTAATTAACACAGTGGATTTTTCTGAACAGTAGTAAACTTTATAAAATAATGTAATATAAAACAATGAGTTATGAGCCCAAAATACTTTTATTAATAGTTCTGCTTCCTAATTGTATGAACTTGAACAAGCCATTTTCATAATTTTATTACTAAATATTTGCTAAAGGATATGTCCTCATGTTTTAATTTTTTAAAAAGCATACACAGGGGTACAAACTGAAGAATCTTTTCTCATGTATAGCGAACTTATGTATTTTACAAGATAATGGTGTCATCCTATATATATTCTACTACCTACTGATTTCAGTATCCTTTGTATATTTTCTATATTAGTGCATTTATATTTTTAATGACTATATAGTACTCCATTTCAGGATTACCATAATTTACAAAACCTATTTATATAAAATATTTCATTTATTTTTAGAGCAAGGGGAAGGGAGGGAGAAAGAGAAGGAGAGAAACATCAATGTGTGGTTACCTCTCGCACACCACCTACCGGGGGACCCAGCCTGCATCCCAGGCATGTGCCCTGACTATGAATCGAACCTGCGACTCTCTGGTTCACAGGCTGGCACTCAATCCACTGAGCTACACCAGTCAGGGCAAATCAGTTTCTTATTGCTGGATATCTGGGTTGTTAATAGTTTCTGACTATTACAATCAACCTCTTTCTGCATAAATTTGGCTAGAGGATAATTCAGTAGGATAAATTCATAGCAGTAGAATTGCTGAATGAAAGGCTTTGTGAATTTATCATTTTGATAGTTACTACCAGATTTCTTTTTAAAAAATTTATACTTACGTAATCAAGTTAATATCAAAATGCATATTTCTCTATACCCTTATCAACACTAAGTAGTATTCACTTTTCTTGTTTTGTAAATTTGAAGATTGATAAATTACTTCTAATTGTTATAGTTGACATTTCTTAATTATGAGTGAGGTTGCACATTGTTTTATGTTATACACATACATACACACAATAACATTTCCTTTTACTGTGAACCTGTTTATCTCCTTTATTCATTCAGTTATGTCTTGCAGTTTTATTTGTCTTAAGTGCTTTTCCAAAAGGGGACTGACCCTTCTTCCCACTAGAACACAGGTGGCAAACACAAGGCCCGTGGGCCGAATCCAGCCCTCCACCTTGTTTTATCCAGCCCAGCACCTTGTTTCTGCACCACAGCAGCGCTGAGCTCTCCCTTAACTGTTAAGGAGAAGATACATCTATACAGTCCTAAAATTACATTCGGCCCTTTGAAGGCAACCGTGAGGCTGAGGGGGCCCCTGGTGAAAATGAGTTTGACACCCTTGCACTAGATGGCAGGGATGATCAAATAAGGTAGCATTTTAAGTGTTTCTCAACCTCTTTTTTCATTGTTACTCCCCTAAAATGCCTTTAATTTTTTCTCCCTAATCATTTTCGTCCCCATGAAATTTTAATATAGCAGATATACTGGGCCCTGTGGTCTGTTAGAGAGCCACAAACCCTCGTAATATATAAGATTCCCCACCCCCAACCCCACCCCAATAACCATTTTTCTCCCCCTCAAGGACAGTGTCGCCTCATTTGAAAATGCATGGTATATGAGAAAGTTTTTGTGAACTTCAAAGTGCTATTTAAATGTAAAACTTTATTGTTAATAATTTGCATTTCATATGACATAATATTATATGTCTGTTTTGCAGCTGCCTTTTTCTCATTGCAGATTCCCTTTTGCAAATACAGACATTTACTGTTTTGTTCATTTTGCTGCATTTGGAGCAATCTTTTTTGAGTTGACCTCTGATCAGCTGTCTCTGCCCATCTGTGCCTGTCAAAATGTTACTCTTTTTTCAAAGCCTGTCCTAGACATTCCCTTTTTCCATGAAATCTTTCTAGTGTTCCATAATTGTCCCTTGACATCTTAGAGTTAAAGCTGCATTATCCTCGGCTGTGACATTCTGTCTTTCATTGCGTGGTCTGTGTATTTTCCATATTCCACCTCCTGACAGAATTAAAGCATCAAGACAGCAAGGATGTTGCCCTCCTCATTCTTTGTTCCCTGGTGTTTCTTTCTCAGTGCCAAAGTCTGAATTCGAGTCCCAGGCACTTAGTATGTGACCTAGGGCTGAGATCCTTAACCTGCTAACTTCAATAGCCACCTGTATAGAATAGGGATGATACTGATGCCTCCCTGATAAGATTGCAGAGGATGTGGAATGTGATAGTAACATAAAGCACAGTGTCTGGCATTTAGTAAGCATTCAATAAAATATTAGTAATCATCAATATTGCAAACATTTCTTGTTCAGGATCATAATCTGTTTTTCATTGTTTCATGTTACAAAGGGAAAATTGAGTTGCCTTTAAGTCATTTTTTTTCAAAATGCATTCTGCAGTATAATTCACAGTATGGGGACCATTTAACACATATGAATGATGATTAATGTACAGTGTACTTTAGATTTTTCAATACTGTATTAAGATTATGTCTCCATGATTTATTTTTTTAAATCCTGTAAATTATTAAGAAAAAGACAGCCCAGTTGAAAATTGGGTAAGAGATATGACCAGGCAGCTTACAGAAAAGGAGACCTAAATGGCCAGTAAACAGATGTGAATTCTTAATTTTATGTATCAACTTGACTGGCACATAGAGTGCCCAGGTATTTGGTCAGAGATTATTGTGTTTCTGTGAGGGTGTTTTGGATGAAATTAATATTTAAATGGGCACAAAGCAGATCGGCTCCCATAATGTGGGTAACCCTTATCTAATGAATTGAAGGCCACAGTGGAACAAAAAGACTGAGCTTTCCCCCAGCAAGAGGAATTCTATAGCCGACTGATGTGGTTGGACTTCATCTGCAACATCATCTCTTCCTGCCCTACCCAGCCTGCCTGCTCACCTTGCAGAGTGAATTTGTCAGCTTCCATGATCATGAGAGCCAATTCCTTGTAATTAATATTTCTAAAGAAATAAACATATAAGCCTCTATGTGTATCTTTTTATATGTATATATATATAATGTCCTATTGGTTCTGTTTCTTAAGAGAACCTGACTGATAGAAGAGATGAAAAAATTTTCAATTAAGAAGTGGTCAGGAAGATGCTAATTAAAACCACAATTCAGATTGGCAAAAAGTAAAATGGTTCATGATGCTAAGAGCTATGGAAGGAAGTGGAAAGTAGAAACTCTCCCGTAACAAAACTGGTACACCTACTTTGGATGGAAGTTTGACAGTGCTTTATTGGTGTTATACATATGGAAATGGTTTGACCTAGCAGTTTCACATTTAGGTTAAAATTAATAATAGGTTGGTCATCAAAATAGGATTATATTAAATATTAAAATATATACCTTAAACCTTACTTTTGTTTTAACATGATCCTCATAAAAATTGTTTCATGATCCATTTTTATATTCGGTTGCTTATTTTACTATGGATATTTGTGTATGCCCTGCCATATGGGCTCACAGTGGCTTTTCTGTGCAGACTTGTAGAGGGTGCATAAAGAAATATGTCAAGAATTCAAGTCGCTGTGGCCGGTATTGAAATTCTAGTATTAGCTAAAGAATATAGACTAATTTCTATTCTTGTTTTTGTTTATTTGTTTGTTTTTTTGTTGCTAAGGCTTTTATGTCAATAAATCACTAGACTGATTCTGTAAGGAGTAATACCGGTGTTCTGAGGGGATGTGTGTGCTGTATGTGAGTATATCATATGAGAAGATAAAGTATTAGGTTCTCAAATATAAGGAAGAGAATATATCGTACAAAT
The DNA here is from genome assembly GCA_028533065.1 of Trachops cirrhosus. Classification (NCBI taxonomy): domain Eukaryota; kingdom Metazoa; phylum Chordata; class Mammalia; order Chiroptera; family Phyllostomidae; genus Trachops; species Trachops cirrhosus. Next base: position 23,191,616 of record CM052544.1, read on the forward strand.
CCACTTATGTGATTAAAGATATAAATTTACTGCTTTGACCTCTTATATTTAGTTATCATAATTAAAGAACAAGTGATCTTTCTTAGATATTTAGTAAAAACTTAGAGCTTCACACTACTTTGGACAATGTCTTCCTATTACTTTCAAAATAACTGGCCATCTTAATCTTTTACTTGAAATTAAAATATGTATTTATAGTTTAAAGTTTTAGTAAAAAAAACCTTTCTTTGCTAAGGAAGACTTAGTAAAAATGTACTTACGTAAAAGTGAGTATATTTGGACTGGGGGGAGGGAATTATCTGGTTTTGAAAGCCTCTATTTTTATAAGAAAAAATACTTTATGGTAACATCAGTTAAAAAGTTTGATTCTTTATTCCCAATAGAATTTAAGATAAAATTTTCAGGTCTTAAAGTTTTCAGAATCTTCAGATATCTATTTATTTAACTCAGTGTATATAAATAGAACACTGTAATTACAAATGATTGTGCCATTGTTTTACAAATGGCAAAGCATGGCGTGAAGTTTGTCATCTACTTTTAAATCGTTAGCTGAGGTTTAGGCATGGATAATCAAAGTTTTAAAAATTATACAGTGATTTCATTTAAATCAGTATGGCAGAAATTGTAGTTGTCTAATATAATGTGTTTTAAGCACTTTATTGTGGTGTGAAGTGAAATTTTCTGATAGTGTGCTACTATCTTCTGCCTAAGTGTATGCACAGGAAGAAAGAGGTATATATTTTTAGTAAATTTTTCTGGCAGTTGAGATGGGGTTTTTATAGTCCCTCTGTAGTCCTTTCGTACCCACATTACTATTTGTGTATTTATTTGTTTTGTTAATTGCACCCTTTCACAACCTTTTCAGACCTTCATTTATTCTACATGGAGGTCATGGAATTATTTTTTAGTATGCATTGATGTCTTGCAAAATTCTTCAGTAGTGTCCATAGAACCTTTATGTTTTGTGACATCAAGATATTATGTAAGTACTGGGCATTGTCTTTTCTTTTTTAATTAGCCCTTTCTTATCCCTCTTTCATTTTGTCAATGCCGTAAACATTCCCTCTCATAAAAATGAAATCTAAACAGCTTTGTTCTCATTTTCAGGTCCAATAATGTTTACATTTTTAAGCCATACACACCCGCATACACATATATATATACATATATACATATGTGTATACACATATACATATACATATATACATATGTGTATACACATATACATAAACACAAAGCTATTCTCAAAGCTGATACATGTAAATATCAAAGGATGTAGTCATACATCTGCTATACATATACATATGTATATACATATGTGTGTGTGTTTCATATACATGTATGTATATGTATTTCTGTTTTCCTACATGGACATCTAAGTGATTTTGGTGTTAGAAAACATGCAGACAGAAGTTATATGTACACAAGTCTCTTTTGGGTAAAGATGGAACCCTTACGATCAACATAAATATCAAAGATTCTGGAGAAACCTTTAAGTCATACCACTTTTCAGTGAAACTCGAATTCATTATTTTATAGTAAGTTTTAATAATTTAAATGATTTTTATTTTCTGTTATATAAAATCTCTATGTATTTATATGTCATCAATTTGGGGAATTGGAGTTTTTCCTTACTCTGTTAGTAATGATGATCTTCAGATACATGTGAATACTTTTTAGTATAAGTAGTTTCCAAATATTACTTTTGTGGTTTTTCTGGAATTCAATAACTGGGCATCACTATTTTTATTTTATTTTATTTCAATTAATTATTTCAGTTCATTATTAATTCTAAGTCTGGCAACTCATTTTCTGGGCCTTTCCCTCACTAGACTTTGAGCTCCTTCAGTGAAGGGGGCGATTGTACCCTGGTTCATGTATACTTAGTTTTCCTGTTCCCATGATAATCTGGGGATTTTTGTTGACTGAAAGAATGAGCTCTATAATTACCTTTAATGTTTCTTTATGTGGGTATGTATGAAGTAACTTTGCTGTACTGAGTTTGCCCTTTTACGTGAATTAAATTCATTGAAAAAAATCATGTTTCAATGAATAGTTGCAGATCTCAACCTTTTATCTCCCTTTCTCTTCCCTTCGTCATCTCTCTTCTGCTTCTCTTTCCAGCTCTTACTATAATTAGCTAGCATTAACAGCAAATGTTTGCTTTAGTTAAATTATTCAGAACATTTATTTTACTTGTCAAAGGTTAGATCAGGTTGTTGTTTGAACTGGTAATTAAATGCAGCCTAATATTGCTCTCGTATTTATATGCACTATAAGTCTAGTTCCTCATCATTCTGTATAATTTTATGATGTTCAGGGCTGACATTTCAAAAAGGTTTTTGATTTCATGGAAAAGAAAACATTCTGAGTAATCTAGTTTGTTATCTGATGTGAATGTCCAAAGTTATGGTTGAAAGTGAATACCACATTTCAATGCTGTTATAACCTGAAGTATCATAGTGGTAATTTTCACCAAGTAGAGTAAAGAATTAAGCTCACTGCTTATTGAATTTGCATTCAGTATGAGGATCAGTGCTATGGTTCTTTGTCCTCTAGTAGGTATTCAATATGTAATTGTTGCGAGTGAGTTTTTTAGGTCATATTAAACAATGTGGAGGATAGCTCAGTTCCTGTAGCTCAAACAGGTAATCTAAGGTGATATTTGTTCCTACAACATACTCCAAGATGCATTTAAGTCATTTCAGTGTGTATCTTGTGTGTAGGAAGAAGTATAACTCAATCCTCATATTTGGGAATTATACTATCTTGTGTCTTTTGGGTTTTATTGATTGAGGGGATAATTGATTTTTTCAAGTTCTTGTATGCTAGTACGTTGTAGTGGAACGTACCCTCTATCATTAGACAGAGTAGAGGTTAGTGGGAAAGCAACCATTGTGCTAAAGAATAGTTAACATCAGCGTGGAGTTACACGTGAGGTTAGTGGGCATCTGAACCAAATCGGGGGAAGGAGTGCCGAGGGAAAGTGACTTTGGAGCTGAATCTTAAGAACAGGTAGCAAGCGGTTGGTTAGGCAGAGAAGGTGAGTGTGCCAGGCCCAGCAGGCACGTGTACGGAAGTCTTTAGGTGACGAGGTGGGTACAGCTGAAGAAAGATTAAACACAGTGAAGCAGCAGATGTTGCCTGCTCTGTACTTGAGAGTATTCAGTGGCTTCCACTGCCCTTAAGAAACAGCTCAGAGGCTTAGGTGTGGTGTATGAGCCATGTCTTATTTTTTTAAATATGTTAAAGATTATTTGTTTATTTATTCATTTATTTTTAAGTATGTTAAAGATTATTTATTTATTTTTAGAGAGAAGGGAAGGGAGGGAGAAAGAAAGAGAGAGAGAATCATCAATGTGTGAGAGAAACATTGGTCAGTTGCCTCTCACATGCCCCCAACTGGGGACCTGGCCTGCAACCCAGGCATGTGCCCTGACTAGGAATCGAACCAATGACCTTTTGATTCATGGGCCAGCACTCAGTCATCTGAGCCACACCAGCCAGGGCAGCCATGCCTTATATAGCCTTTGCCTAGTTCCTGAGCCTGATTATCAACTAAGGTGAACCTGACTCCTTGCAATTTTGAATGGAGTATGAATGCACTGTCTGTCCTCTGAGCCCTTGCACATAATGTTTCCTCCGTCAAGAGTGCTCTTCTTCCGCTCTCCTAGCCAATCTTACTCTTTGTTTACAATCTGCACCACCATTTAGTTATCAGTATACCTTGTAGACATCAAAGGATGTAGTCGGTTACATATCTGCTATCTTATGGAGGATTTTAAATATTATTATTGTCAGTAAACTATAACCATGACTCTTGGTTCCACTGTTGTTTTTAGTATGTATTCCCACACATGATCTTATTTAATCCTCATGTCAGTCATGATATAGGTATTATATGAAATTAACAAATAGATAAAATTTGTCTTTAATTACAAAAACACCATCCTTTATTTAGAATTTAATTTTTTTTCTGAAGAGAAAATTGGTAATTGAAATAAAAGTAAAAACATCTTTCAAAATGGTAGATAGAGCGTTATATAGCATATCTTCTTTGTGTTTGTGTATGTGTGTTTTTTAATAAAATTGATTTAAAAGATTAGCCACAAGATATCATCTACTTGATGTCAGATATAAACCAAATGTTACCCTAAAGTACTTTCAACCTCTGCTTTTATCATTGAAATACTATTTCTTTTTGGGGGGAGGGGGTAATGTACATAAGTATACTTGAAAATGGTAACAGTTACCTTTTTATGAACTTCATTAATTTGGTTCATTAATTTGAATCAGTGGTTTATGATATATTCTCATCATTGGCCTGCAGATGGTCTTTTTGTTATTTGTTTATGGGTGGTTAACTTTGTAAAGGTTGCACATTGTATAAGAATTAATGTGTTACTATCTTTCAGAAGTTTCTCAAAATCAGAACATTTACAGTTGAAATGCCAGGGTCCGTGACAGTCTCACCCACTGTACTAGTGTGTTTAAGAGAGAATCTGTAGTCCAGCCCTGAGCAAGAAGTGGGTTATTTTTTCCCATGAGTGTGTGGACTTGACTCGGAGCACAGATCACAGGCTAGGTGCACAGATTTCTTGCTGCTGTTGGTCTTCCCTGCTTTCAGTGGGAAAAGGGAGGGTGTCTAGCCAAAGGGCAAGGTTAAATATAACAGTTTCCCGTATTTTTTAGGATGTGGTAAGTGAAGATGGCAGAGGTAAGAAGTATGTGTGGGTGTGGGTGGATGGGAGTGGCTGACAGCCTGTTGGTCCACAGGGAGCTCCCGCTGTCTTCTGCCATCCTGTGTTTCTAAGCATGCACTGAGCAGCAGCACCGACCACGTGTTCCTTCAGCTGCCTCAGGGTCTCCCAAGAGAGTGTGGACTCTTGTCTAGGGGATCCCGTCCTTGCTTCTTTGAAGTAATTATTATTAGAAAATCTTAATTACCTAACGTCTAGTCTGTTTTATGGGTTCTGTCTTCTCAAATATCTTTAATTCTAATCTCTTTAACATTTATTTTGTGCTAATATACTTCCCTCGCATGTACCTAGGAATTCTTGAAAGAGTGATTTAAATTAATCATCTAACTTGGATTGAATTAGCTTTCCTCTCACTGTACTTTATTGGACGATTTCAAATTGTTGTCAGAAAAGCCATATAAAACAATAAAGGTACCTTCCAGATATGGGAGATAATAGTGGTGAATAAAATAAAGCTTTTGTATTCATACAACTGATAATAGGGGGTTGACGTAATTTGTGGTAACAGGTTAGGTAGTGATAAGTGTTATAAGAAAAGTAAATCTGGGTAATTGGATGAAGAGTAGGGGAGGGTGTTTGATGAGTGTGGTCTTGTGATCATGGGTGACCTCACAAATAAGGTTACATTTGAGCCTGCCCTTACAGACAGTGGAGAAGAGAATCTTGCATCTACCTGAGGGAAGTGTTTTGGAACCAGGAAAGTACAAAGGCCCCCTGTGGCAGGAACTTGCTGGGCACATTTGAGAAACTATAAGGAGACCATTAGGACTGGAGGGCTTGAGTGGCTAGGGAGAGAGTTGTAGGAGAGAAGGTCAAAGCAGTAGCCAGGGGCAAGATCCTGTAGAGTTTTGTGACGATTTTGTATTTTGTTCTCAATGAAAAAGAAGCTATGGGAAAGTTTTGAGCTGCAGTGACAACACAAGCTGAGTTAAATTTTAAATGGATCAATCACGCTGGCTGCTATGAGTAAATGGCCAGTAGATGGTCGGGATGGAAACAGGGAGACCTATGAAGGCAATTAAATAGTCCATGCCAGGGATAGCAGTGACTTGAATGAGGGTGATTGTGGTACAGAATGGTTTGATTCGTGATTTTACTTTAAAGGTAGAATCAATAAGATTTGCCTCTGGGTTAGATATGCTGCAGGAAAAGCTTTCTCTGCTGACCTGATTTTGAGCCGACATGGTCTGTCCAGAAAGTATTCAGCCATGTAATCTGAAAAGTAGTGACACATTTATTAAAGAAGATATAAGAAACCTTGTACATATGACAGTGATACCTCTGTTCCCTGCAAAGTAGGCATCTTGGGACCTCACACAGTTCTCCCAATCACCATCAGCTGCCCTGTGTATCTCATAGAGAGTGGCCTGAAGTCTCTTCCCTTTAAAGGTGATTTTAGTTTTGGGAAAAGCCAGAAGTTTGCAGGCACCAAATCTGGGCTGTAGTGGGGCTGAGTCCCCTGGGTGATTTGATCTTTCGCCAAAATGCTCTGCAGGAGAGCATGATGCATGAGTGGGTACCTTGTCATGAGGTAGCTGCCAATCACCAGTTGCTCGTAGTTGCGGCCTTCTGAATCATCCAAATAGTTTCTGTAGAGGAATGTTCAAGCTTAATGCAAAAATTGATGCAGGTTCGTCACTGTACTCCCTCAGTCATTTTGAATGCAATAGCCACATAGTACACATACTCACTCAGTGGCATCTACTGCCCCCACTGACTGGTACAATGAAGTCATCATTGTTCACCCATGCACATTCCAGTCCACTCTCCTTGGCTGCCAGGTTACATAGGTACTGTACAAACTGTTCTCATTATGTTAACCATGGCTGGACTTTTTCTGGACAGACCTTGATGTATGCCTGAATGATGTTAATTGGCAGAATATTCTCAGGAAAGGAAATGGATATATTCATAAACCTGAAATGGCAGTGAGCTGTACTTTTGTTTAAGGAATAGTAAGAAGTCCTATCTGGATGGATCATACTGAGGGGGGTGGAGTGACAAGGTGAACAGAGCATTAAAAATGGGCCTGCATGTAGGGCCTCTTTACACAGTTTGCATTTTATGCTAAGTATGTTAAGACACTATTTACAATGAAAAAAATTGCATTGGATATTATGTGGTAATAGATTGTAGGATGTTAGGCTAATTTCAACTTGCAATATCAGAAAATCTCAATTGGGTCATACAGTAAAGATTTTATTATTACATATAGCCAGAAGGCTAGAGGTAAGGTGAATCTAGAATTGAGTAATCCACTGCAATTATGAATATACATCTTTGTTGAGGGAAAAACCTCTAGAAGTCCCTGGGTGACTTCCATTCACATAGAATGGTTCATCCCAACCAATCTGGCACAGGAAACTTGGACCATTTTGATTGGTTAGACCAGTTATGACTCATCCCCTGGGTATCTCTCTGGGAGCACATGGCCCGAACAAAATGTGGGTTTTGTTGGAAAGACAATCAAGAGTGTTTGCAATAGCAAGGAAGAATGGAAGTTGGGAGACCAGTTAGGAGGGTACTGCAAGAATTTAGGTGAGAGATGAATGCTAGGATCCGGGTGCCAGGAGTGGTCATACTCCAGAGATGAAGCAAATACTTGAATAAAAAATATTAACTCTAATGAAGTCTCCCATTACATACCTTTTTGTCTAGAAGAAGACTCTATACTAATGCTGTTGACAGAAACGTAGAGCAAACAATTCTTCATACTCTAACTACTGGCATTTATTGATTGATACTGTCATGCAGGCTCTGGTGGTACATTCCAGTGAGGGAAATGATGCTGTAGAAGACCAGGGTGAAAGTACTTCTGGTGCTGGTCCGCAGAAGAAAAGCAGGGTGCTCGAATGATGTATAGCATTTAGAAATGTGGATAGGAAGAGCCTCATCATGAGGAAAAGAGGTATGAATAAAACTGTGGAGGGAGAAAAGTGTAAATAGTTTTATGTAATAAGTTTTTTGAAGAGATTTTATTTATTTTTGGAGAGCGGGGAAGGGAGAGACAAGGAGGTGAGAAACATTTATCGGTTCCCTCTTACATGCACCTAGTGGGCCTGCAACCCAGGCATGTGCCCTGACCAGGAATCGAGCTGGCAACCCTTTGCTTTGTGGGATTACACTCAACCAACTGAGCCATGCTGGTCAGGGCTGCAAAAAGCTGCTTTGACTGGACAGCATCAAAGCATGCTTCTTAGCTGTTGGTCTTTCCTCAATGATGTCACTTGAGGAAAGTGAAGTAGACATTGGTACTGTAGACATTGGTGTAATGTGAATCTATAGCATTTGGGAAATAAATCATTTCCAATTTTGACTCTTTGATAGTGATTCCAGAGGGCAGTGCTGCTTATTCATGAGTGATAATTTAGTTGAGGCATATATAAACTATGCTTACAACCATAGCTTACTTGTTATTTTCTCACTAGATACACATTTACTCTCAGAGGTTGAATTGGGAAGGCACATATACCTTGCAACTTAAAGGGCTTATTAAATTTAGAATCCTAGATTTTGTAAAAAGATTGCATGGTAGAAGAACTAGAATACTTTGCATGGCATTATAACAATAAAAACTTTATCCTCAAAATCCTGGATTAATTTTTAGGGCATTTATTAAGTCATTGTTACATCATTTGAGGTGGTTTTGCTACTAAAATTTGTGTGACCTTGAATAAGTTACTTCTCTGTTTTAATTATCATAAAAGGAGATAATAGGATCTACCACACAGAGTTGTTGTGAGGTGTAAAGGTGTTTATATGTAAAAGTGCCTAAACAGTGCCTACTTCCTAATAAACGCTGTTTTTGCTGTTGTTGTTGTTGTTATTATTAAATTAAAAGTGCTGTCTTTAATAAAGTATCTTTGGGTTTTCTAGCCCAACCACTTACTGATAGACGAGGAATGAATGTCACATCCACATCAGCTTTTAGGATCTCTCCACATTTTGGTCATATGCTCCTGAAAAAGGGATTGCACCAAAGGGACTTTTTTTGACAAGATGTCTGATTTGATTCTTATATGAAGAGCAGACATTTGTTTCTTTTTCTTATTCTTAACAACATCAACAGTTGAACATAAGTGGCCACGTTATTATTATTGTTTTCTCTTTTCAAATACTACTCCTGCTTCCTGATCACCTAATTGCTTATTATAGTTACCTTGATGTTATGAAAACCTGGCTAAATAGTTTAATAGCTAGAGGAGGTGTCTGTGTAAAATAAGGACAGTATATTTGGAAACAGTATTTTTACTGTTAAAATTATTTGGCTGCATGTTAACAAAAGGTTTGGTCACTAGGCTGAGCTTTTCCAATTTATGATCTTGAACGTCTATCTGTTCACGAGAAATCTGAAGCTATCTGAGGCCACACTGTGGAGAACTTTTTCTTGACCATTTTAATGCTTCATAATGCTCTATTTTTCTCTTGGTTTATATGGCCCCAAGTGCCACTTTCTATGACTTTATAGCATTTGAATATTGAAAGGCTAAATATATTTTTATTTTGTAATATAAAATATTTAAGCTCACCTATAAACCTTTCATATGTTATAATCTACATATTTCTGATTAGGTATATTGTTTATGTGTCTAGTACTTTCATAGTAGATTGTTTACCTTAAACATCTTGTTCTGGTAGCCTGGAAATTATAAGGATTAATTTTGTTTTAATTTTCTTAAAATTATTATGCTTAGTATGTAGACCCTTATTGTAGTTCTATACCTCTTTAATAGGCAACACTTGAGTAACACAATTGTGTGGTTGGTAAAAATGAATTAGGGTTTCAGGATTTTACCAATGGGTGATATTTAATATTGAATGACATGTATTAAGACAAATGCTTTTATATATAATTTATTTGGCATTGTAAATGCATTTGTCTTGTGAGAAACAGAACCCCTGTTGTCAGATGAAGCATTCTGGAAAGGTTTGGAGTAAATAAATAATAAAACTACTTTGATATACAATCTAACCAATATTAAATATTAAGACTTTCAGATGATTGATTTTAATACTTAATTAACTTATTTAAAGTCCAGTGTAACCCTCTTGCATTAAAGATTGGCAGAATTTAAAAATGGGACTTAATTATTTTTCTTTCTTTGTGCTTTCCCTCTTCCCTCCCTCTCTTTCTTCCTTCTTTTCCTTTCTGTCTCTTCCCTTTTCTTTCCTTTTCTTCCTCCTGTGTTCCCTCCTTCTTTCTCTTATAATTAAGACTTTAAAGCATCATTATTTCCACAATCAAATTTACTACTAGCTATCAGCATTTCTGAATAAAGTTTTGTCAATTCTGTAATTCAGTTACTCTGTCTCTTAATTATAAAAATACAGCTTCTATCAAAGTTTCTAGTTTTTATAGCTAAGGTGTCATATTTTAGGTTATATACCCATCATAGTAAATGCATGTTCCTGTAACAGATACTTATTCATGCTATATCATCTCCCCATTTTATAATCGTTCTTTGGAAAGGTTCATTTAAGCTCCTTGATATGGTTTTCTTATAAGAGATATCTTTATGTAAAGTAATATTACTGTGTCATTTGTGTTAGACTTTAGGTTTACCATCAGTCAAGAATTTAAATGAATGAAGTATGCTTATATGAGCTGTGAATATGGATGTCTTTAGAAGACACAATTCAGAATGCTAATTCTATGCCTCTTTATTAGAAACAATGAAAGAATGAATACAAGCTGAAATGCATAAAACTTGAGGTTCAGAAGGAATACATTGTTTTTTCTAGAGGCTTTGATTATATGATGCCATTTTGAAAGATAAAATTTTACTCAACTAACATGTTTTGTCTGTACAATGCTAATTAAAATTTCACTTAGAAACTTGTATTGCTTCAGTTTACATGAAAAATAGTAGTTTTGCAATTTTACTTAATGTATATGAAAACTGTTTTCTAAGCTTTAGTGCTAAACTCTTACCTTTCATTAAATATTAACTTCCACAAGATTTCTTTTTTTGTTCAGACAGATCACTCTTATCTTAAGATTTAATACTACAAAAACCAAATTTGCGAAGCCAGTACAACTGTCCTTAGGAGTAGCGTTGGATTTCAGATAGCAGTTCCAGCAGAGTGTGCCAGTCCTGGCAACCAGGGTAGCAGTAAGACCCTGCTGCACAACCGGGTTTGAGGGGTTTTGTATTTTGAGTTCATGTGAAGCAGGAATTGTTATCCGTAGTAAGTGTAGCAAAGACAAGGGTATTTCCTTCCTCAAGTATTGAAAGGTATATTGCTGTGCTTTCTGCATTAGAAAAAATAAGTTTACCTTTATTTTTAAAAATATTTTGAGTACCATTTTTTGTTACTCAGGGAAATTCTAGAGACAGTTTAGTGTTATCTAAGAAAACTGAAACCCATCAAGTATGGATTTGAGTAGTCATTTACATTTTGGTCATTATATATTTTTCTCTATAAATCTACATTCTATGTAGAGAAGATTAAAGCATATCAGATACGGAAGTCTCAGTTTGTAATGTAAATATAAAATGTAACCATCTACCGTGAATTCAAAATGTTTATGCCATTTTGTCTTTTGTAGTGATTATATTGAAATTTGAGACAAATTCTTCTTTAAATCTTTATTTGAATTTTTGTCAAATATTTTCATTTGGTCTAATATTTATAAGTAAATTTTTTATTAGTAATAGTGATTAAAGTAAATATACATTCGTTTGTTATAAAAACATTTAATATTCTGCTTTGTCATAGTCAAATATTTTCACTTGTTGGTATAGCTATAAAACACAAATTAAGAAAATTATTTCACGTTTAAAAACAACAATTGTGATTTTATAAGATAATCACAATAGCAATAACTAACACACTTATTTTTTTATTATTTTAGGAAGCTAAAATAGCCCTTTTTACTTAAAGTAGCAAAGCAGCACCTACTTAGTAAGTTACTTTTGAACTAGATTATTATTTTAAATTCGTAATTAAAAGAATATTGTCCACATTTTTTCATCAGGTTTCTTCATATTAACTCTATTACTATTCAGCAAATTGCCTTTATTTAATTATAAAAGCATTTCAGTGACTCTGTTGTAATCTCTAGGCATAATCAATCAAAATATAGTGGATATCTGTATTGTAGTTTGGTGTATTTGGTAAATTTTGTATTGTGGTTATTGGATTTACTGAAGAATTAGCAATTTATAAAGATTATTATTTAAGCTAAAATTAAATGATTTCTTGAACCTAACTTTCTTTAAGGATTCCTAAAAAACATTAAGTACCTTTGAGCATCTTACATGAATGTGCAAAAACATTATTATATTGTAGAGTATTTTAGCTTTAGAAAGTTTTTTGTATCCTATAAAAAATACTTTGCTATCAGTTTTCTCATCATTTGTCTATTTCTTATAGAATATATGAAGTCACCTATTTGTTTATTTTATGTATGTGAAGTTTGTAACAGTGAAAGAACACTATAAGAATAAGAAATTAAGGTAATCATATAAATACACGCTATAGGAAATTAAAGAAATTTTAAGAAAATCTGGTATTTAACTTGGAATATGCATTTTCAAATGTTTACTCTTGTATTTTTAAGAGTATAATAAAATATATAGAGGGTATGAATCCTACATTAAATAGTTGTCCATGGGCCAGATACAATTTTGAAATGTGTTTTGCTTCATAAATTTTTTTTTCTTAAAATTTAAATGATTTACCAACACTTATAAGGAAAGAGATTTCACAGGAAATTCTGGATTTCCAGTTTGTCTTGGAAATGTTGAAGCAGAATAAAGGATGTTCCAGTTATTCACAGACCCTGTCCTTTGTACCCCGCTGTTTCGTAGCTTGTCTATTTGTGTTATTGACTAATGCAGTCAAATGTCGTGTAGGATTAGAGAATGTGAGCTCCGTAGTAAAATAGGGTGGGTTCATATTCAGGCTTCAACACCTTCTAGTTATGTGACTGTAGACAAATTACTTAATCTCTCTATACTTCAGTTTTTGGTTAAATGAAAATGATGAAGATACGTGATAGCGTTGTTATGAGGATACAATGATGAGTTTTTATCAGCATATATATTCATTGTTTAGTAGATGTTAACTGTAAATAATAAGGCTTCTTACCTGACCCCTTTAGGCATTCGAGTTGGTGATCCTTACTTTTCCCTAATAGAGGACTTCAGCAGAATTCCTCTGATTCTGTTTTGTGATATAACTGATCATCTACATTTTGCTATTCTCTTCTAGATTATATTCCCCAGAATTCCTTCTGTATAGTATTACATATAAAAAATTCAACTTAGTAAATTTGAGGATCAGTGTTACTCAGTGATTCATGAGTCACGCAGCATCCCATCTATCAGTAGAGAGGGACTCAAAGTTGTACAAAAGTGGAAGGATTCTATAGGCAGAATGGGGAAAAGGGTAGATTGTTTCAGATTTCATTACCTTTCCTATGGGGAACTGAAGGGATTACTTATTGGGGATTACCTCACTTGTGCTCACCAGGTAATTCCAGGTTGACTGGTTAAAGGTTACATTCCTGGGAGAAGCTGAAACTGCAATTAAGTGAGGTGTTAAGTCTTGGTTTGCTGATGTGGGATTTAGCACAAGTAACTTCATTTTGTGCTAATGAAACAATGACTTCGCTGTTTCTTCTTTAACAATTATAAGCGTTTAGCATGTGTTGATTGATTTGCACACAAATACTGACAACCATCTAGATTTACGCATTTAGGATTTACAGTTTTCCCTAGTGTTGGTTTTACCTAACCCTCTGCTTCTGTCAGTGTAGCTAGAAAGTTCAAAAATAATTAAAAATCTTTATGTAATTGGAATTATGTATAGACATAAGAATTAAGGAGGAAAACCTTCAAAACTATAAAAGAAAAAATAGGTGCTTATTTCTATAACTTTGCCTTTGTAAACATATTACCAGAGACAGAAACCATAACGGAGGTACAGATGTATTTGAGTGCATGAAAATGAAAAAATTACTTAGGTTACAAAAATGCCACATACTTTGAAGACAAACACAGTCTGAAAAAAAATATGTATCCTATGAAAAAGGCTTAATATACTTAATATTTAAAAGCGTGCTTGAAACCATGAAGCCAATCATAATAATAAACTCTGTCCACACAGGACAACACACAAATGTCAGAGGAAACATGCGAAGTCTTCAGTAACCTCACTAGTTACCAAGCAAATGCAATATTAAAATTTGACTGTCACTCTGGTCCACACCCTCCCCAAAGGAATTACCCATTCCCATTGTTATGAAGGTCCATGAGAAATGAATTGTGTACAAGTATTTCTAGAGCAAAATTTGCCGAAAACGTCTCATGAAGACCCATGGACAAAGACAACAGGGGTGGGGGTGCGAGGATTGAATGTGGGAGCTGGGGGGTGGGTAGGGCAGGGGAGAGTAATGGGGGGAAAATGCGGATAACTATAATTGAACAACAATAAAAATGTAAAAATATATATGTTTGGGTTCAACAATTACAAGAATTTATCCTAAGACAATAATGATGGATGTAGCACAGATATTACTAAACTAATGAGGCTGTTTATAATGTTGAATAAATGAAAATATTCTAATTGTTTACTAATAAGGAATTGGTTACATAAATTATTATAGCTATATAATGGAATACTAGGGATGCATCAGAAGTGATAATAGATTTTTATGGAAAGGAAAACAATAATTTATATAATCAGTATATTTAGCATGACGGATCACATTAAAAGTATATATATGTATATACTTTCTAGTTTTGTACAATACTTTCTACAATATGTATAAATATATATTGTATATTATATATAAATATTTATATATTTGAATGCCCAGGAGAAAGGCAGAAAGGATATATAAAATAAACTGGAATGTTAACCGCAGTACTTTTAGCTACTATAATTATGAATGATTTCAGTTTGCTATATTTTTTACATTTTGAAAGTTTCTATTGTAAATGTTTATTGTTTTGGCAGTGAAACAAAAAGATATTACCAATGTGATATAATTTAACTTAAAATTCAACTTTTTGCGCAGTTTACTGACAAAGTGATTGAGCATTGAGGTAAAGGTTACCAACGAAGTTCCAATTTGGAAAGAAATTGTTGACACGGAAATTGAATGTCACTTTTTCAATTCTTTGCATATGTTATGAGTGTGTAGCACCAGTCCCTGGAGCCTGTAGAAAATTTGTTAATGTCTGTAATGCTCATTTAATCATTTAATCTTGTATTTATTCCCAGTCATAGCAGAAAGAAAGAATATTTATCATTTTTTCTATATTCTTCATCACCCAGGTAATCACTTTTGCTGACACTGTCCAGTATTCGCCATGTATCACTCCTTATCTGAAACTAGACATCCTCTGCAGCCAGAAGAACAAGAAGTGGGTATTGACCCCTTGTCCAGTTACTCCAACAAGACAGGAGGTGAGTTTTGTGTGCAGACACATTCTGTGGTTACTGGGAACCCTAGCAGTTCCGCTAGTTCTGCCTGCCTTAAGTGTGTAATTCTGTAAATGAAGCTGAGCAGGGCAACGTTAAAGAACATTTCCCTGGATAGAGCACTCTGAGGAATGAATACCACAAAACGTCAACTTTTGTTTATAAACAAAAGCATTAGTCAGATGTTTAATGTGCTGTCATTTGTTTAAAAAAAACATACTTAATTACTTCAGCATAAGGATGTTGAAATGTGAAATGACTTTTGTCAAACTTCTTTTAAAGGAGTTTAAGCTTTTTGGTGTTGATTTTACAGGGATTTCTTTTTCCTCCAGCAAGTTGAGATTATTCCGGATTAAAAAACTGGCCTAATTCTCCTTTTAGAAAAATGTAATTGAAATTTATGTTGTACTTTAAAAGATCTATGCTTTGAAATTTTTAAAAGATAGATTGTTAAAAGGTAAACTACTAAGGGCCTATCCCATAAAAATTTATGAAATGTGTATCAGAACTCTGTATTTTTCTCTCAGTATTAGTAATAATAATATATCATCTTAGAAGGAAATGAGTTTGTTAGAATTCTTGAAGCCTTATTCTTATTTTTAATTAATTCACTAAATGTTTGATAAAGTCGATTCATTGACTCAGGAATCTCCTTGTTTTTCACTTATGAAATGCACATATCAGATCAGGATTGTGAGACGTATTTTAAAAATCATAATTAGTCAAAGTAACTTATATGTGTTTTGGATACTTCAAATATAATTTTTGTTTCTATATTGATGTAAAGGTCTGCCATTAACTCAGGTTTTGGGAATTTTTTAAATAATTGATTCCTTAAAATGGCCATTTCTTTAGTGTACAAGCCCTTGACCTTTTGGAGTGTCATTGAAAGTAGTATAATTTGCCATACAACTTATTTTTCTGATTTTATTTTAATATTTGCTTTTATTTAAAATGTCTCAAAAAGATTGCTTTTTAAGATTTTGAAATATGAAAAACAAAATAAAAATTATTAGTTTCTAATTTCAATTTCAGCATTTTTTTTTCAGTTTCAGCATTTTAAAATTTTCAGTGGTAACAATGCTACCTTCCCTAGTAATGTTTTTTCTTAAATGCAATATCTGTAAGAATCATTAATAATTAAATAAGTCCAATTGTTTGCAAATCCTTATATAAGGGGATATTATAAAAGTGAATATGTCTGTGTTGTACATATATAAAATAGTTTCACCGAAATTTTCTGGCTAAAATGCTTATTTTAGAGCATAGAGGTTTTTTTTAAAGTGCATGTTTTTCTCTGGTCTAGTTCATTAGATATTGAGCGTTTAAAAAAAACTAGTTAAAAATATTTTAAATTAATTTTGTCCTTTATTGTTGCAGGAAGGAGTAGTTACCTTTACTGAAAAGACTTTTCGTTTATATCCTTGCCTAACATTTCTATGACATACAAAGTTATTAGGACTGAATTGATGTTTAAAAGTGCCATTAATTCATTTACCCCAAATGTTCATTAACAATGTAAATGTATGCTGATGTTCTATGAGACAAGGAAGTGACTAATGACTCTTCCAACTAACAACACTTAAAATGAATAGAAACTTTAGATAGCTAATCTTGAAGTAATCAAGACCCTCATTCAGCCTGGCATCTCTGTATGCTCTAAAACAGCTGTCAACTGTTAAAAATATATACAAAACACACATACGCACACGCACATGCAGAAAGAAAGATATGTAAATATCTAGTTCGTCAAAGCCATAAAGGTTACTAACCGTCGTGGTTTTGCACATTGTATATGTAAATATTTTATATAAAGCGTCTATTTCATCTTTTTAGGTTTCCCTTTTGCAGAAAAACGTGTGTTGCATTTTAATGGGATTGTCATACTTACTTGAAAAATCATCACCTTTCTAGTATGTTTGTTTATTTTAATATATGTCTTTCATGGGGCTCTTCCTGTATTTGAAGGCTTTTGCACATTTCTCCCACAAGGGAATCTGTGGTGACTGGATGATTCATTTTCTAAGTAGTCAAACATTGGACTTCAATCAGTGGCTTCCCTGTGTAGGATTCACGTTTTTTTTTCTTAATTCCAGTTATAGAGTACTTAAATAAACAAGATTTTAATTTCTCAAATCTGAATATAAGCATGCACATAAAGAAACAGTACATTACTAAATTAAATGATTTTGAGTATTCTGGAAAGCATTAGCAAAAATAGCCACATATATAGGAATGATAGAAAAGTGGATATCATTGGTTTGTTCTCATGGGTGGTTGATAAAAGTAGGTGAGGTCAGAAAAAGAACTGTTTAGATATATACATGTAAAATCTTAGGGCATATATTCTATGTTAATTAAACTTTTAACTGCTTGAATCACTTTTTCAAATAGAGAACAGCATAGCAAGTATGACATTTTCTCTGTGACATACTGAATTTGATTATATACATAAATTAAATTCTAAGATCTTTGAACAAAGGATAGTAGTTAATAATTGGCAAATTACCTGTAATTCAATTGAAACCATAAAAAAAGAAAAATGTTTAACTATTAATGATTCTTCATTCTTAGTATGTGACTTAGTGATCAATTAAGTGAAAAAAATTATAATCATTTTATTTTAAACTGAAAATAATGGTATCAAGAGTTAGGGACAGTTAACCTATTAATAAAACAACATTCCTGGCATGACTAGTTGTTTTCACAAGCTTATAAGAGATTGGAATGTTGTTCATGATGAGAGAACATTTTCTTCTATTGAGAATATTATTCTCTTTTGAGAATAGCATTTTGTCACATATTGCTGGTGTTTTTAGCTTCAGTTTTATATGCCTTCTTACTTACAGCTTTTATAGTATTTAGATAATTACTACTTAATGTAATGCCTTTTTATACAATATCTGTTTCAAAGCTTTCTTTCTGTCATCATGTATAAAATATTTAGTAACCTACTTTAAAAAAATCTAAGATGTTCTGAATCTCCTGTCTATTCCATTTTTACCTCTAGTAATCTTGCTTTTGTCTCAGTTTCTGTTTTTCCTGTTATAATATCATAGAGTTTTAGAACTCGAAGAGAGTGCTTGGCTTTATTGGTGAATAAATTGGCAATAGTTAGAATAGTTCATTGGACTTTATATAATAAAAATATGCTCTCCTGTTACAATCTTTAGTATTGTTTTCCATGTAGTAGAAGTGGATTTAGATTTGAATAAAAGACATACTTGTTCTGCTGAAGATACCTGACGATGGCCAAAGTAAAGGATACTGTCTGAGTCATTTTACTTACCTCAAACCCTTCCCTTGGTCTAATTGGCTAGAGTCAGCTTAGGGAGGGAAAAAATGTCCCTTTTCTGACTTACAGCTCTTCACTGTTTTTTATTGACTAATAATGAAATTCAAACTTTTGACCATGACATTTATGGCTGTCTTGCTAAAGGTTTAAGAAAATAGATGCTTCCACTGGACAGAGTCATTGTTACTATGGCATTGTGCTTTTTGTAATCTCCCACGAATCCATAGTCTTGAATATGTTACTTTGTATTTCAACTAAACCAGTTGTGTGTTTTATACTACACTAGCGTGGTGAGCACTAGAGGAAAGAGTTATGGTTGTGCTTGAAAAGTTAAAATCAATGGAAGAGTAGTCCTGGGGTTCTGGAAAGTTGGAGGAGATACAGTTTAGAGTCAAGACGGAGTGATTTGTAGACAGACAGAGGCTCATTATTTTCATTGTAATAATAATAGGAGGGAAGGGAAAGAGAAGATGTTTAGATACAGTAAGTTTATTAGTTCAGTGGCAGAGTGTTCAATGAAATATCACTGATATTTTAATCTCTTCTTTTTAAATTAGGGTGAGGTAATTTGCTGAAAGTGAATGATAAGGTGGAGCATTCGGAGATTTGTGGAGATTGACAAAGGTTAGATTGACTTGATGAAGAACACACAGCCTTGGGAGCCGAGTTTAGCATAGCTATCCTAATTTACAGGCGATACCAGCTTGTAAACTTGAATGGTTATGTCCAGTAGCGTTCAGCGTCTAGGATTTAGTCACATGTGAAGCAGTCAGGGGTTTTTTCAGGAGAATATAACAGGTACTCCAATAAACAAGGAAGTTGATGGTGAAAGAATTCATTGATGTTTGAAAATATAAGGAAATTTGCTGTTACGCAGTGGCATTCTAAGAGGGCAGAGTAGAAAATTTTGGAAGGGATGCAGTCGGGGAGATGAGGTATAGAGTAGTATGGTGATAGGAGTCATAAAGGGGACGTGGGAACAGTGTACTCGTTTGTAAGTGTTTGATAAGTACATTAATTCAGTGGAACTTTGTTTAGTGGTAGCCAATAAACCAGCTCAATAACTTCATTAGTAGATTTTGAATTTACTTTGATTTGGAATCTGTTTAGGTTTGAAGTCTTTTTTATTTTAAATACTTTGTTTTTGGGGGGAGCAGATTTAGATTCACAGTCAGATTAAGAGGAAAACACAGATTTCCTGTATACCTTCCACTCCCACACATGCACAGCCTCCCCCCTTACCAACATCCCCCACCCGAGTGGTACTTTCGTTAGAAGTGATGAACCTACATTGACACATTATAATCACCCGAAAGTTCATAGTTTGCATTAGGATTCTCCATTGGTATTGTACATTCTACAGTTTGGACGTATGTATCCGGATGTACTCATTATTATAAGTATCCTACAGAGTATTTTCACAAAATGCTCTGTGGTTTGCCAATTTTTCCTCTCATCCCCCTCCCTGTCCCTCAACTCCTGGCAACCACTAATTTTTTTACTGTCTCCATAGTTTTGCAAGAAGTACGTTTTAATCAGAAATTCTTCCTTGATATCAAGGAAAAGAGGCAATTTAGATCGATCAAAAACTGTAAGTAAGGCTATAAAATAATCAAGGGAAACAGTAACTTTGTTGAAGATAAAGATTGTTAAATAAATGAGTGACTTGGAAGATCTTAAACGACAGTAATAAAGATTTTTTAAAAAGATAAAATGTCTCCTTAAAAACAGATTGTAAGTGGTCCGACAATAAGTAGAAGTAAAATCAAAGAGCAGTCTACATGCCATGCCAGTTCCTCTAAATTAAACTGTTCAGAAGAAAGTTGGAAATGAGAGACTTCAGTTTGAAAGGCCATCCGTTAGAGATCTGAGTCATTCTCCAGAAATCTAAAGAAAGAGAAAGGAGAGAGCTGAGGGTTGATTTGTAGGAATTCTCCATGATTAGAAATTGGGTAGAGGGAGCAGTATTTTTAAAATATTGGACGAATAGTGAAAATAGGGGAAAGATGGATGGGTGCCAAAATTATAGAAGCTACAGACATGAGAGCTTCCAGAAGGTCCAAAGCGATCATCAGTGCTTCAAGGATCGCATGGGCTAAAGAGTATCGAAGGAGACTGGTGATTGGAAGAGTACTGATGACCTGTTGTATTAGTGGTTATGCCATTTTCAAAATACTAACTCACTTGAGTGGATGGGATTGATCTCAAAATCTGATTCAGAATTAACATTAAAAGATAGTAGTTAAAGATCAGTGGTAAACATTTAAGTGAAATTTGGGTGCAGCTTTGAGAATGCATTTTGCCCTAATGATATATGATTAATCTGAACTCATGATTAGTCAGAGATCAGAATTTTTCATTTTTAACTTGTATTTTATGAGAATTGAAAATAAGTTAAATAAGTTTGCTATCATTATACTGTTGCTATAAGGAGGGCTTACTTGTATCTAATAGATGTTTTGAAATAAGAAATCATTTTTTCATATAATACTTGTACTTCTCTCTGGAAGTTTGTACTGTTCCTTGAATTTTCTGAGAAGGAATCCCATATGAGCAATACAGGACATACAGAGGAAGAAACATTGTGTTAGCTTCGAGCTGTTTTTATTTTTCCATTTTTAAAATCTGAATGTTTTAAATAGAAGAAATTAAGAAGCTAGTAAATCATAAAAATTGTAATATCTCATTACTTACTTTAAATGGTCATTTTCTCTTATTACATCTCCAGTATTAAAAATACAATTTACTTAAGTCTTTGGAAATGATCCGATATTCTGCCATTGGTAATTATTGTATTACTACAAATTATAGTAATTGTCTTTCCTGGACTTATGGATCTATTTAGTTTTAGTCAGAAAAGCCACCCAACTAGCCTTGATTTATCAATAACAGTGAGAATTTACTTTTGCTTGCTCAAGTCATGTATAAGGCGATGTTTGGGCCAAATAATCAATATATATTATGGGAATATGTGTAGTTAAATAATAATTCTTCTCTTACTTTACATTCTCTCCTTCTTTCTTCTTCTTCCAAATGTGGAGAAACTTAATGCAGGTGGCTTCCTAGCATTTTCGTGTAGTGACAATTTTAATAGACTATAATTTTGACCAAGCTTACGCCACTACTGTCATTTTGAATCTCTAATCAGACTTGTGAATAGATATGTTTTATTGAATCTAAAGATTTTCAGTCAGACATCTTGGCCTGATGGTTAAGAAATTTCAGTGATACTCAATAAATGATGAATAGAGATTATAGAGGCATATATATTTTATTACACACAATAAGGCCTGCAGGCTACAGACCTGATGTTCATTCACTCAATCAAAAAATGTATTGATCATCTAGTATCCAGGGTTATACTATTAAACAAGTAGATTAAGTGCTTTCTTTCAATGGAATTTATAGTTTGGTATGAGATAGTAAAAAAATGAAAAAGTACAGAAATACGAAAAATACAAGAGAGTAATAAATACTAGGCAAAGAATTAAAATAAGATAATGTTATGATGAGTGACTGGGTGAAAATTTAGATTTTTGTGGAAGAACTCTCTGAGAAGATGATATATTGGCTATATCCAAAGAAGAGGGGCCCGAGCATGCAAAGATGGTGAGAGGGAGAAAGACAGACAGGCAGACAGAGACAGAGAAATGGAAAGAAAGAAACACCAATCCACAAAAAGGAAAGAGTTCATGTAAAGAAAATACTAGGATAGGAATTGGCTTGTCATATTTGAGGAACTGAAGGAAGTCATAGTGGCTGAGGCACTATGGGTGAGGCGCAGTGTAGGCCTAGTAGGCAGGGGCCAGATTATGAGGATTTTGTAAATCAGGCTGGAAAGTATAAATTTTATCCTAAAGAGAGAGAGTTAACAGTCTATATTGTTAATCTCTGTTGAATTTATAGTTTCTTCTCAAGAATGAGAGCCATAACTATTTTTTAATATATGTCCTTATATATCATTGATACTAGACACCTAACAAATAATCATTGATTTACACTGAGTTGTAGTATTTTAAAATTTATTTTCATGTTACATTTCTCTATACCAGTCTTTGTTTCCTCTTTGTCAAGATTTTTAACTCTTTATACTGGTGAAATGATTTCTATTTAATCTGATATAAAAGAATACCCTAAAGTTATCCATTTGTCTAAAGCTCAGTTACTTCTGTGTGGTCTGTTTTGTGCCATGCTACCAATATTAAAATAGAACTAGTAATGCAGTCTGGTGAGCCCTTTTCTGTTTGACCCATTGTGCGTGCATTTGTGTGATACTTTCGATGGGGGGCATATAATCATTATTTTCCCTTTGCTGATGTAATGGAAAATTTGCTCCTCTAGGACATATTAGAACAATGTATTTAATGCTCTTCAATTTAATTTGCTAGTATCACAATTAATACAATTAAGGTCACTTGAAATGAAACTATTAACAAATTGAGTAATTTACTTTAACAATGTCAGTGTGTTCTCACAATTACATTTGCTTAATGAGTGTACAAGCTATTATTTAATAGCTTTCTTCATATAGAAAAATGTAATAATGCATTCTTTACTCCTTGTAACAGAAAGAAAACTTTTAATGGACTGAATAATTTTGTGGAAAAGCTGCTAGATATAAAGTGATAGAACAGGAAATACAAAGCCAGAAAGCTAAGCCTGTAAGAATGTAAATAAAATAAATACTTTTCTTTGTATTTACCAATACATGTCCTACTTATCATTTTTTAAATAGTATTAGAAACATGGATCATTCTTAACTAAGAATTCACTTTAACAGCCAATGAGAAAGCTCTTCTTCTAACCTCTGTTGAGATCAGGAGACCCAGGGGAGAAGAAATGGTTACATTTCTGTTTCTATATGTGCAGATTAAGCGGAAGGAGATGAATTGTCAACGAAGTAGTAATTAATAAGCTCTGCTGTTCTCTCTAAACACGAGAGCAAGATTTACTATCATGTAATCAAGTGGAGATTTTATGTGGAAGGGAGATAAATGCAATCTAGATAATTCAATACTCTAACTTTAAAAATTAGTTTGATAATTTCTTTGCCTAATTTGATTGATTGACTTAAGTTTATATTGCTTTCAGCCCCTTTCTTTTTCCCCTTTGGCTAATGACAAAAATTCAGAAAGTTGCAAGTAAAAAAAAAGGCAGGCATAGTAATAATTAGGTAATAAATATATAAATGTAAAATGAGAAAAGCTCAGATAACCCACAGACTTTGAAATACCACATCTCTCATTTTTAGAAAAGAGTTTCATAGGAGTGTATTTAGTTTTTCAATACTTGCGTATGTTTATGCAACAATTTCCCAACTGTTTTTCATCGTGTATCCCAAACTCTGAGTTCATTCTACCAGGTTGTTCAGGTTGTTCAGAGATCAGAGGAGTCAGAGCTGGGTAATTTACTAGAAGAACAATATACTTAGTAATACTAAAAAACTAGTTTAGGTACTTTCTTTAAATAGCATTTTGAGTTTAGCATGAGTAAACTACTACTTAGGTACTTATTACCTATACTACAATAAGCATTTCTCAATTGGCCCTGATTTGATTTTTATTATATCTGGTCTCTCAATCCTATCTCGAATTTTATTTATTTATGTTATCCTCTGTCAAGGACATTTTTTTTTCATTACTTTTAGAGAGAGAGGAAGGGAAAGAAGAAGGGAGAGAAAGAAACATCATCATGATAAAGAAACATTGATTGGTTGTCTCCCGTATGCACCCTGACCAAGAATTGAACCCACAACCTTTCAGTTATGAGACAGTGCTCCCCCCAGCTGAGCCGCAACAGCCCTGGCTCAATCCTGTTTTGAATTTTAAAATGATTTATCTATAGATTCCTTAGCCTATCTTAGAGAAATTTAGAATAACCAGAACCTGATTTTTTAAATACTTGATCTTTAAAGTGTAACATATTCTACTTTATTTTTTAAACATTTTTAACTATTATTCTATTACAGGTGTCCCAATTTGTCCCCCTCGCACTCTTTCGCCCATCCCAAACCCACTCCCATAGTCATTTCCCACACCGTTGCCCATGTCCGTGGGTCCTTCATACATGTTCTTTGACTCGGCTCTTCCCCTTCTTTCCACCATTACCCCCCTCCCCTCTCTCCCTTGGTCACTGTCGGTCTGTTCCATGTTTCCACGTCTGTGGTTCTATTTTGTTCATTAGTTGACTTTGTTCATTAGATTCCTCTGACAGGTGAGATCATACAGTATTTGTCTTTCACTGCCTGGCTTTTTTCACTTAGCATAATGCTCTCCAGTTCCATCCAAGGTGTTGCAAAAAAGGTAGGAGTTCCTTCTTTCTTTCTGCTATGTAGTATCCCATTGTGTAAATGTACCACAGTGATTTAATCCACTCATTTACTGATGGACACTTAAGCTGTTTCCAGCACTTGGCTGTTGTAAATAACACTGCTATGAACACTGGGGTGCACAGGTTCTTTTGAATTGATGTTTGAGGGTTCTTAGCGTATATTGCCAGCAGTGGAATTGCTGGGTCAAAATGCAGTTCCATTTTTATTTTTTTTAGGAAATTCCCTACTGTTTTCCACAGTGGCTATACCAGTCTGCATTCCCACCAACAGTGTACTAGGGCTCTCCTTTTTCCACAACCTCTCCATCACTTAGTTTTTCGATTTATTAATGATGGCCATTCTGACCTATGTGAGGTGATATATCATTGGGGTTTTAATTTGCATGTGATGGCTAGTGAGGTTGAGCATCATTTCATACGTCTATGGGCCATCCGTATGTCCTCCTTGGAGAAGTGTCTATTCAGGTTCTTGGCCCATTTTTTAATTGGATTTTTTTTGTCTTCCTGGTGTGGAGTCACATGAGTTCTTTATATATTTTGGAGATCAGACCCTTGTCCAAGGTATCATTGGCAAATATGTTCCCCCATATGGTTGGTTCCCTTTTCATTTTGGTGATGGTTTCTTTAGCTATGCAGAAGCAATTTAGTTTGATGTAGTCTCATTTATGTATTCTTTCCTTTATGTCCCTTGCCCTAGGGGATATATCAGCAAAAATATTGCTATGTGAGAAATCTGAAATTTTCTTTCCTATGTTTTCATCTAGTACTTTTATGGGGTCACAGTTTATATTTAAGTCTTTTCCATTTTTGAATTTATTCTAGTGTATGGTGTAACTTGATGGTCTAATTTCATTTTTTTGCATGTACCAATCCAGTTCTCCCAACACCATTTGTTGAAGAGGCCATCTTTACTCTGCTGTATGCTCATGCCCCATTTGTCAAACATTAATTGACCATAGAGACTTGGGTTTACTTTGGGGTTCTTTATTCTGTTCCATTGACCTATATGTCTGCTCTTATGCCAGTACCAGACTGCTCTCTCTCTGGAAGTCCCCCAGTTGGCGTTTGTCACTGCAGCTATGGGTGTGTTGCTCGCTGTGTGTATGTGTGTGTGTATAGCCTGGATCTTCCCGACTTTGTGTATCCAAGTAACTCCCAGCCCAAGTCTGGGGGTTCTCTGCCCTGGAAGAAGAGGGAGCTGCAAAGCTGTCATTTCTGACCGGTCTCTCCACAGCTGCAGGTGCCACACACAGGGTTTCCCCTACAGCATATATAATCTACTTGCCGCCTGTTGTAAGCATCATGTTACTCCTTGGCTTCCGAACTTATATCAGCTAAAATTCCATTAAATGTTCAGTTTATTTCTTGGAAGATCCACTAAGTATTCGAG
>CM052544.1:23218324-23289450 GCA_028533065.1 Trachops cirrhosus
CTGTTGTGGGCCCTTTAAGAGGAGTCTCCTGAGAATCCCACAGTTTTGCTGCCCTAACTCCCACTGGTTTTTACAGCCAGAAGTTATGGGGACTGATCTTCCTGGCGCTGGAATCCTGAGCTGTGTGGTCTGGGGCTAGGATCCCTTGCTCCCAAGGTATCTCTCCTGATTTTTATCCACCACACGTGGATGTGGGACCTCCCATTCTGTGTCTCCACAGCTCTTCATCTCTCTGTGCTTCTTCACATCTCTGTCCCTCCTACCCGTCTGCATGAATGTGGTTTCTTTAAATCTTTGATTGTCAGACTTCCTGACAGCTCGATTTTCTGACAATTCTGGGTGTTATTTGGTTTGTATTCTAATTATGATTTTTGCGCAAAGAGGTGAGGAGTGTTTACCTATGCCTCCATCTTAACTGGAAGTGACAATAATGTTTTTAGATATGTACAGAAGAAAGCACTAAGTTCTAAATATCAATTGTTTTCTTTTTCTTCACTATTAGTAGGTTGTAGGAATAATATTATACTTTAAAACTTCTCAATGTTGATGTTATACACTCTAATATAATTTTCAATTTTTATGGTGATCATATTACTATTACATAATTTAACATTGTTCAGATTCACTTTGCAAATGTGAAGAATTAAATAAATTATTCTTTTGATTTTGTTAAGAAAATTCAAGTTAGGTTTATGGGGTACCTCTCCTCTCACTTTCTGGGTCCTGTGAATTCACTCTGTGGAGGTTGGCTTAGCCTATGATAGGGTATATACCTGGTATACCTGTTAGCCTAATTTTTGTAAAAGTCCACTCAGGATTCTTGGAGTAACAATGGTTGTTATCCAGACCAGGTTTTTGTCCAAATCTAAGTTAACTCGCTAATTTAGTAACAAGTTAAAAAAAGGTCATTGTTCTTTTTCTTAGCTATTGAGTTTCCGATTAATTTGTTCCTGAAGTTTTAGTTCTATTGACAACACAGTAAACTGTTAAGTTTGTCTCAGTTATGACATCAGGAGTGTGACAGGTTTCATAATGAGAAGTAGTATTGCACACCATAGTGTGCTGAAGTCCTTTGTTCATCTTTAAGGATGAAATATGAAATCGTCACAGCTTTACTTCCTTTCACGGCAGTGGTCTGAACCGTGCCCAGCTTTTTATTGCTGCACTTGCTTCCCATCCTGTAACTTTCTCACGCTTGGTTACTCTTCAGTTATGGTGCTTCATTCTCAGTGGTCTAGTATGGGATTCTCCTCCCCCCCACCCTAAACTTGAGCAGATGAAGCACAATAAAAAAAATCAACATGGGTAAAAAGTCATAGCTTTTTTTTAATCTGGAAGCAACTTTGTAGATAGATAAACTATGAGTGATTCACAAGTTAATATTAGGAATGAAAAGGAGACTCTTTGATTGGGTCTTTTGATACTTTGCCAGTTATTTCTAATATCTTTGCCTAATAAGGCCATTTACTGCAATCAGTTGTCTCATAGGTTTTGAGAAAAGCTTTTGAAGATACAATTATGACTGTTAAAGTCATCATATTCAGTCATTTATATTTAATAGTTAATGTAATTTTATCCTAACAATGTAATTGTATAGACCATAATGACCTATAGACAGTATTTATTTTTCGATCATTCAGAGGCTAAATTATTTTTTGCAGCTGTCAGGCATAATACTTTAATAGTTCTTTAAGTACATTTAAATAATTGCTTGTTAACATTAACATCACAAGTAACTTAGTAACGAGTTAAAAATAAATCCTTTGTTAATCAAACTTCACACAAAAATGCAGTAAATATTTGACACATTTCTTTACCTTCTACTTTTAATGAGTTCTGAAATTGTATGCACATCAATAAGACTTATTTTTATATTGTATTAAAAAACTCAGTGTAATAGTACAGTCTACTTATGAACAGACTAGAACAGAAACCCTAATTGTGGATTAACCAATTCAATGTAAAGTTTTGAATTTTCTGTTCATACCAAAAAAAGTAATTGATTTGAGCCATTGTATATTATTGTCAAGATAAATATAAGTAAACTTCATTTAAACCTTCTATAGTCAAATGCATGGAAGCAATTAGGATTGGAAATCTAGAGCCTAACAGGAACTTTTTCAAGGGAAGTGTGGGGACTCTTAAGAATGCTTTTTAATGGCAATTCATGGAATTCATTTATACCAACTTGCAATTCTTCGTATAGTTATCTGATTTTAGAGATGACCATTAATGTTAAACCTCTCTCCAAAGAGTGAGAGTTGCTATTCTCATAACCATTCAGGAAAGGAACTGGGTTCAGATACCTGGCGTGAGTGATGAAAACACCAGTAAGCATTTATATGATTGGTAATTTCTTGCCACTAACACACACACACACACAAACAGGAAGGGGGGAGAAAGAAATTAGGGGTATATTTATGCACAATCTGGCCTTTTAACAAAGAAAAATAAGCCTATGTTTAGGCTGCCACTGCTACGAACAAAACAGCTGAGACTTTAATGAACACCATACTGAGGGCATGTAGGACATAAGGCGAATTAAGCAGGTTACAAACTGCACATCTTCTGTTTAGATATAAGAGATCTCCCCAACCCTGACAATTAGTTGTGCTGACAAGCAAGCAGATAGACAGAAACAGGAGGAGATCATTTGTATCAATTTGAGAAATAGAACTAGTAATGAAACAAAATAGCTGCACAGATAGTCTCACTTTTACTTTAAAATTGTTCCTTCTCTATATTATTCCCCAAAATAAATACGCACAGTTAAACAAAAGCTTCTTTTATTTGTTTGCAAATAAAGACCAAATTGTTTTTATTTTTTTTAAGCAAAGATTTTCTGGACACTCACAGAAATTTTAGTCTTTGTAACCTGACAGCTTTGTTTAAACATTGAGTATTAGTTTCCTTTCATGAAAATCTTTTCAAAGTATAGCAGTTCAGCTGTGAAAACCTGAATACATTAATGATGACAAAGAAGCTCCAGAATGAGCCAACATTTGTTTTGTTTCTTTACAACATTTCTTGATAAATTGCATAAACAAAAGTGTTGTGAGGTTATTTTACATTTTCCCTATTTCTTTGCTAAT
The DNA here is from genome assembly GCA_028533065.1 of Trachops cirrhosus. Classification (NCBI taxonomy): domain Eukaryota; kingdom Metazoa; phylum Chordata; class Mammalia; order Chiroptera; family Phyllostomidae; genus Trachops; species Trachops cirrhosus. Next base: position 23,221,417 of record CM052544.1, read on the forward strand.
AAATGTCTTTGTTTTTACTTTTTTTTTAGACACAGTATCTTATTACTACTTTAAATTATTCTGAAATAAAAATGACTAAGAAGTTTTTTTTTAAATAGGACTTAAAGGTAAATTTTACAGGGAACGTGTAATCATTGCTTTAGATGTACATGATTAAACATCAACATATATTCTTTGTGTTTAGGCTTTGGATGATTTTCTTCAAAAGTAAATTTCTTCCAATTACTAGACAATTGTGTTCTGAAGGTGTTTATTTAAGAATCATATACTCGGTATCATAAGTAATAAAAAGATGACCAGTGTGCATAAAAATTGAAATATTTTAATGTAGTAATGTTTTTAAGAATTTCTGTTGGGCTACATCTGCCCTTCCTTCATCAAACATACTGTTTTTTTTTTCTTTTTAAAGGTTTTATTTATTTTTAGAGAGAGGGGAAGAGAGGGAGAAAGAGAAGGAGAGAAACATCATTGTGTGGTTGCCTCTCACGTGGCCCCCACTGGGGACCTGGCGTGCAGCCCAGGCATGTGCCTTGACTAGGGATCGAACCAGTGACCCTTTGGTTTGTAGCCCATGTTCAATCCACTGAGCTACACCAGCCAGGGCTTAATGTAATAACTTTTTAAAGGATCACAGTATTTATTCAATATGGTCATTCTTGCAAAGAGTGGCATTGTTAATTTTTCTAAAATAAATGTTTCTTGAGAAATTTTAATTTAAAAAATTTTTCTATGTAGTATTTGAAAAAGATTTGAGGCACATTTTGAGTTATCAGTGAAGATTAGCTTTTCTGACTTTTAAAGTTCTAATATGTTTTTTCTATTCTGTTTACAAAATACTTTTTAGTAAAACCATATCACAAAACTTTTGCAGTTTTAGAATTATTTTATAAAAGGTTCTTTGAACTACACTTTGTAAATATTCTATTTACAGATTGAAAATGTTTTCAAATGGTATTTATCTGAGCTCAACAGCTAAAATGAGCTGTGTTGGCCAACTATACATGTTTGGTATATGCCAAACAATATTTCATGTTATTCATAAATAGTCTATGAGTTAGCTTTTGCTGTATCACCTAAACCTGGTTACATAAAACAATAAATGTTTATTATTGCTAATGAGAAATGGGCTGTGCTTTGCTTATATGTCTGGGGGAGGTCAAGTCAAGGATGGCTTAGTTTATGTGTCTGATTGACTGACTGTTGTGTAAACTGATGGAGTGACTGAGATACGTGTTTCATCCCTCAGCAGGCGGGCCTGCAGTTGTTTACATGGTGGTATAAGCATTCCAGGAAGACAAACAGAAGCTGCAGTGTTTCATAAGAGCTAGGATTTTTACTAACACTTTGTCGCATCTACCAAATTTTGTTGGCCCTAGCAAGGGATAAACAGAGCCAGCCAGAGTTAGGTGGTGGCAAAGTTATGTTTCCATATACTAGCAATGAACAAGCCAACAATAATTTAAAGCAACAATTCCATGCAATGCTTAGGAACACATTGACAAAAGAAGTAGAGAAAGTATACTGAAAAGTGCAAAACATTACTGTCCAGAAAATATGAGTAAATGGAGAGAACGTTCACATTCATGGATTTGAAATTTCATTGTTATGATCCCACTACCTCTTGATAGAAGGGACTGGAAAGCCACATTGTAAAAGATGTGTATTCAAAAAGGGGAACAAGCAGGACCTTTTATACCAGGGGTGTCAAACTCATTTTCACCAGGGGCTATATCAGCCTCAGGTTGCCTTCAAAGGGCTGAATGTAATGTCAACTCCTTAACAGTGAAGGAGTAATTACGTTTATACAGTCCTAAAATTTTTTTGGCCTTTTGAAGGCAACTGTGAGGCCATTGTGGCCCCTGGTGAAAATGAGTTTGACACTTGTGTTTTATACCATCCGTTTGCCACAGATACTGAAGTAAAAATGTAAATGAACAATTACAATGTAAGGACTTTGTTAGCAAGAATCAGTCAGAAAAGGATGACCAGATGGAAAACACAAAAGAATCCCTGAAAACCTAAAATAACTGACTGAAAGATAATAGAATAAATAGAGCTCAGCAATATGTTGGCCACTGGGAAAGAAGCAAAACAATAGTTTTCCTAAACTTTTGGGATTACTGGATTAAAAATATATTACAATTGGCTGGAGCTGGGTTAAGTCTTTTTGTAAGAACTTTAAACAAGTGTAATACAATTTTAGTCAAATTTGCAGAGATATTCTTTGAATCGGAGCATTGTATTTCTATAATTCATTCAGAATTATAATCTGGTTAAAAAGTCAATAAGAGAATGTTGTGAAATTTTTGACAGCAGATTTGAAAACTAAGATGGAGTGGAAAATTTATTAAAACTGGCTGAAATAAGGGTATTTCAATCCATTTTATGTAAATAGTAAGTGCTCTATAAGGCTAAAGTATTTGTGTTGCTTTCTGAGTTATATGTTGCACATCTAAAACTATGGCTTGGTGAACTATTAGGACACAGAAAGAATTCACTTAAAATCGTAAAACTGTTATTTGTTGAAATGGTTTTTTATAAAGGACACACAGCCCTATATACAGCTAGATCACAAATATTAAATATAAAGTAAGAAATAAAAAAACTCTTTGTGATTCTATTTGATTTAATGGAACAAATACTTAGTCATATCCCACAGAGAAAACACTGGTTCCCAGTTGGGGGGAGATCCTTTTTAACAAACAATAGAGGCAATTTTACTCTAGTAAAAATCTTACAGATAATTGAGACATAGGGAATGTTGTCAAATTCGTACCACCTGACTAATATAACCTTCGTAACTATATCTGACAAGGACATTATGAGAAAGTACAGGCAATTTTTATATGTGAACATAAACCAAATAAAATGTTAGTAAACTGAATGCAGCAATGAGTATGTGGATAACACATCTTACCAAATTTTGTTTGTCCTGGGAATCCAAGTTTTGCCCATTAGAAAGATCTTAAACATAATTCATCTTATTAACCAAGTAAAGTGGAAAAGTCATTTCAGTAGATATAGGGAAAACATTAAAAATTAAAATAACTGTGGTTTTAAAAAACCTCTTAGTAAACTGAATAGAAGATCATTTTCATAACAAGCAAAGGGACATGTATAAAAAACCTATAGCAAAGTCATCTTCAATAGTAGAATATTTAAAATGTTCTCTTTTTAGGAACAATATAAGAATCTATAGATAAGTTATTAGAACATTGTCTACCCATTGAATTTCCCAGAACAATTTCAGAACTCTATCGAAATGACTATTTGTTAGGACCATTCCCAATTCAGTTTTCTGGTGGGATCAAAGGCGCTCTGCCTGCCGCCAGGGACAAGGTAAAGAGCAGAAGTTCATTTTAGAAATGACTCGTTAGTATTATACAGAATTAAGGGAAATAGCTGGGATTTAAGCATGTAGCCTAACATTCTTTCCACATTGCTGTTATTTAATCCCAATATGTCTTCCATTTTAATTTATTTCTTAATTAAAAATTATTTGCTGTTACATTAAATGAAAAGAAATTTATGCTGGAAGTTTTACTATAATCTAATATTATATTATATTTTATTTTTTTTATTTTTTTTATTTTTCCATTACCATTCATTCCCCTTATTCTTCCCTCCCTGCTGCACTCACCACACTGTTGTCCACGTCCATGAGTCCTTTTTCCTTTTTGCTCAGTCCCTCCACCTTAGCTGTCATACTGCTCTCTATGAGTCTGTTTCAATTATTATGAACTCATGGATTTAAATATTTTTGATGTGTTTTAAACATTGCAGTTATATCCTATTTTTAATTGCTATTTACTTTATCTTTTTGGCTTTATTGAGTTGCAATTGACAAATAGGATTGTAAGATATTTAAAGTATGTATCATGATTGATATATGTATGAAAGGATTCCCCCTATCAAGGTAGTTATTACTTCCGTCACTTCACATATTTATCTTTTTTGTTTTCTTGGTGGGACCTCTCAAGTTTACTCTCTCGGCAAATCTCAGCTGTGCCATACAGGTTATCAACTGTAGTTGCCGCGTTACACATCAGATCCTCAGACCTTATTGATCTTGGAGTTGTAAGTTTGTGGCCTTTTGCAGACCTCTTCCTAATTTCCCCACCCCTAGTCTTGCCAGACACTTTTCTGCTTTCTATTTCTTAGTTTGACTTTTCCTTTTCTTTTTTTCTCTTTACTTTTTTTCTTTTCTTTTTCCTTTTTTCCTTTCTCTCTTTCCTGTCCTTTCCTTTTCTCCTTTCTTCCTTCCCTCCTTTTTAAGATTCCACATGTAGTCAGTACCATTTATTATGTGTCTTTCCATATCTCCCTTATCTCACTTAACACAATGGCCTCAAGGTTCATCTCTGTTGTTGCAAATTGCAAGATTTCCTGTTTTTTTATGACTAAACAATATTTCATTGTGTGTGTATCAGATTTTCTTTTCCCATTCTTCCACTGATGGATACTTTGGCTGCTTCCCTGTATTGGCTGTTGTAAATAATGCTTCAGTGAACATGAGTGTGCGTATATCTTTTTGATTTAGTGTTTTTGTTTCCTTTGGATAGAAACTCAGAAGTAGAGTTGCTGGATCATATGGTAGTTCCGTTTCTGATTTTTTCAGGAACATTCGTACTATTTCCTATAGTGGCTGCACCAGTTTGCATTCCCATTAACCATGCATCAGTGTTCCCTTTTCTCACATTTTCACCATTGGATTTTTGTAAGGATTTTAATGAATCTGTAGCTTGCTTTGGGTAATACTGACTTTTTAACAATGTTAGTTCTGTCAATCCATGATCACGAACTATCTTTGCATTAATTTGCATCTTTAGTTTCTTTCATACATGTCTTATAATTTTCAGTGTACAGATCTTTTACCTCTCTGCTTACTTAATCCGAGGTATTTTATTGTTGTTGATGCAGTTGTAAATGGGATTGTTTTCTTAATTTCTCCTTCTGAAGTTCATTGTAGAAACATAATTTATTTTTATATTTGATTCTGTATCCTGCAACATTATTAAAGTCCTTTATTAGTTCTAGCATTTTTTGGTGGTATATGTAAGATTTTCTGCAAATTGATATAGTTTTACATCTTCCTTTCCAGTGTGGTTATCTCTTATTCCCCCACCCCCACCCCCCAATTGATCTAGCTAAAGCTTCCATTATTATGTACAATAGAATAAAAGTAGTAAGATTGGTTCTTTGCATATGGGGACCCTTGCCTCATTTTTCATGGTTGCTCATTGAAAAACCAACCCTGAAAAATAGTCCAAGTAAAGAAAAGTTGCATCATTGCAAAACAAACAAATAAAAAACAAATGTGACAAGATTGGGCATTTTTTCTTATTCCTGATCTTAGAAGAAAATCAGCTTTTCACTACTGGGTGTGATGCTACCTGTGGATTTTTCATCTATGACCTTTGTTATGGCCTTTGGTACATTCCCTTTATATCCACTCTCTTTTTTTTTTTTAATCCTCACCCAAGGATATGTTTATTGTTGGTCGCCTCCCATGTGTGTCCCGACTGGGGATCAAATACACATCCTAGATATGTGCCCTCACTGGGAATTGAACCTGCAATCTCTTAGTGGTGTATGGGACAACACTTCCACCAACTGAAAAACCCATCCAGGATACCTTTATACCCACTTTGTTGAGAATTTCTATCATGAATATATGTTGAATTTTGTCAAATGCTTTTTCTGCATCTAATGAGATGATTGATTGTTTTTATCCTTCATTTTATTATTGTGATATCATCACATTGATTGATTGTAGATATTGAACTATCCTTATATCTCTGGAGTAAATCTCACTTCATCATGGTGTGTTATCCTTTTAATGTATTGTTACATTTGGTTTGCCAATATTTTGTCAATAGTTTTTGCATGTGTGTTCATCAGGAATATTGACCTGTAAATTAATTTTCTTCTAGTGTCCTTGTCTGGTTTTTGGTATGAGGGCAATGCTGGCCTCAAAACAGGAGATTGGAAATGTTCTTCCTCTTCTATTTTTGGAAGAGTTTGAGAAGGATTGGCATTCATTCTTCTTTGAATGTTTGGTAGATTTCACCAGTGAATTCATCTGGTCCTGGACTATTTTGGGGCAAAGGGGGAGGTTTATGATTTATGATTCGATCCCCTTACTAGTAATTTTTCAGTTCAGGTTTTCTGTTTCTTCATCATTCAGTCTTGGAAGGTTGTATGTTTCTAGGGGTTTATCCATTTCTGCTAGGTGGTTCAGTTTGTTGGTATAGATTGTTCATAGTGATCTTCAGTGCTCCTTCATATTTCTGTGGTATCAGCTATAATGTCTACTCTTTCATTTCTGATTTTATTTTAGTCCTATCTTTCTTTTTCTTTGTCGCAGTCACCAGCCTGCGGTAACCACGGGTGCTGCAGATGCTCGAGACACGAGAGAAATACACATGGACTACTGAGTCCTGTGGAGGAATAGGAACAGAATGGCCACTCCCTCAAGGAGGGAGCGCCCCAAGCCGCCGCCTGAGTAGGCTTTTTATTAGGTAGTATTGGGTAGGAATACAGATACAGTTTGTTGATTATAGTCTGGCAGGGAAGATCAAACAAGTAGGTAACTTTCAAAGACCTAAAAGGGTTCACACTGAGTTGGGGTTTTATCACCTAAAAACTACAGGACCTAGAAGGCTAGTTTCGTTTCCTGCCCATGCCTTCATATTCTAATTTAAAAGCATCCTCCAGCAATAGTAGTTTTCACAAGATCTTGCATATTCTATGCTTCAAGCCAAATATCCCGGGGGTCTGCTGGCTCTGGTCTGGACTGCAGTGCCCCTTGATGTTGCTGCAGGCCTGAGTCAGGCAGAGGAGACAAAGGCAGCCGGGAGATTTGGATTTCTCACAAGCAGGATAAGGACTCAGGCTTGTCAAAGCTGAGGGGGTGGGGATCGATCACCCCCTCTTTTCCACAGCCCCCTGAGTCTCTCCCTGATTGCTTTCCCATGTGATCGTGCCTGTCTTAGGTCCATTCTCCTCTGAGAATTCTTACCTGTCATTGACTAACCGACCAAGCAATGGGAGCCAGACACGGAGCAGGCAGCGCTTCATGCCAGGGAGACAGGCTGTCTCCTTAATGTCTCCTGGTTCGGAGGTCTCTCACTCAGCCTTAGCTATGGGGGGTTGCAGCTCCTGAAACCAGGCAGGGCGGACCCCAACATTTCTTGATAAGTCTAACTAAAGAATTGTTTATTTTTTTTATCTTTTCAGAAAACCAGCTTATAGTTTTATTGATCTTTTCTATTGCTTTTTAATCTCTATTTTATTCAGTTCCACTATGCTCTTTGTTACTACCTTCCTTCTACTAATTTTGACTAGTTCTAGTTCTATGAGGTATGAAGTTAGGTTGTTGGATATCTTTTCTTCCCTTAATATTGGTGTTTATTGTTATAAATTTCTCTGAACCTGCTATGGCTGCCTCCCATGTTTTGGTATGTTACCTTTTTATAATTTCATTTATCTCAAGGTATTTTTCTCTAGTTTGGTTTCTTCTTTGACTTGTTGGTTGTTCAGTAGCATGTTGGTTATTCTGATATGTTTGTAAATTTTCCTTTTTTCTTTTTATAATTGATTTCTCATTTTTGTACCACTGTGTGATCTAATTTTATTCCTCTTAAATTTATTTAGACTTGTTTTGTAGCCTATGATCTAAATTCTATGTGAATTTGAGAAAAGTGTGTATTCTGCTGTTGTTCAATGGAATGTTTTGCAAATATCTGTTAAGTTCGTTCACCTTGTGTAATATGTATTTTAAATCCAACATTTTCTTTAGTTTTCTGTCTGTAAAATCTATTCATTGTTGAAGATGGGGTATTAAGTCCTCTACTATTATTGTGTCTACTTCTCCCTTTAGGCCTAATAATATTTGCTTTGTATGTTTAGTTTCTCCTTTATTGTGTGTACCACTATTTGCTAATGTTTTATGCTCTCGTTAAATAGACCCTTTTATCATCATATAATGACCTACTTGTCTCTTATTATAGTGTTTGACTTAAAGACTCTCTTGTCTGATAAAAGTTACATATATTCCTACTTTCTTTTGTTTTCCATTTACCTAAAATATCTTTTTTTTTTCCTTCACATGTAGTCTGTGTCCTTAAAGCTGATTTGTACCTTTTATAGGCAGCATATATTTGGGTCTTACTTTTTATTTATTCACCAACTCTCTGTCTTTCAATTGGAGAATTTACTTTACTTACATTTGAAGTTGTTATTGATAGGTATAGACTTACATTTTCCATTTTGTTAATTATTTTCTTGGTTATTTATAATTCCTTTGTTCCTTTTTTTTCCTCTTTTTTCTTTCATTGTGAGCCAGTGATTTTCTGTATTGTTGTGTTTCTATTCCTTTTTAAAGAATTTTTATGTCTGTGCAGTTAGGTTTTTGCTTTGTGATTACTATGAGATTTACTTAAAACATTTATAAGGATTGTTTTTTTTAACAGTTCACTAATGTCATAAACATTAAGCTATGTGACATTAATAAATTATTCAGCAGTTCAGCATGTGTTTATTGAGTACCTATCATGTTCTGAATACTATGAAGACTGTTCAGAAAAAGTCCAGCCATTGTTAATATAATGAGAATGATTTTATGACATCAGTGTAAACTAGTAGCCAAGGAGAGTGGCCTGGAATGTGCATATGTGAACATTGACAACTTCACTGTACTAGTCAGTGGGGGTGGTAGACTAGTACTACCCCTACCAGTAGGTGTGTACTGTGTGGCCATCACATTCAAAATGACCGAGTGAGTAGAACAACAAAACTGCATCAAATTTTGCGTTAAGCTCAAACATTCCTCTATGGATACTATTCAGATGATTCAGAAGGCCACAGCTATAGGCACCTGATGATTGGCAGCTTCATCTCGATGTGATGCCCCAGGTCATGCATCATGTCTCGTGCAGAGTTTTTTTGGTGAAACATCAAATCACCCAGGTGACTCAGGCCCTGCTACAGCCCAGACTTGGTGCCCTGCAACTGCTGCCTTTCCCCAAAACTAAAATCACCTTTGAAAGGGAAGCGATTTCAGACTTTTGATGAGATTTAGAAAGATACAATGGGGCAGCTGATGGCAGTTGGGAGAACTGAGGTCCCAAGGTGCCTACTTTGAAGGGGACTGAGGTGTCATTGTCCTATGTACAATGTTTCTTATAGCTTCTTCAATATATGTCTCTATTTTTCATTTTATGTGTCTGGATACCTTCTGGATAGACCTCATGTTTTGGGTTCTGGGGATCCAGTGAGTGAATAACATACACAAGGCAACAAACAATATACACTTTAAAAAGCACTTGTACATAAATAAGAGCTATATAGAGAATTAAAATAAGGTGATAGACAGCTAGTGAACTCATTGATGGTTTGAGCACGGTTCTTAAGGGTGACTCTTTCTGAGGAGGAAACCAGCCATGTACAAACCAGAGGGAAGAGTGTTCCAGTTGAAAAGAGTAGCCAGTGTGAAGACACATTTATCGTGTTGAAGAAACAGAAAGAACACCAGTGAGTCTGGAGGTTGTAGAAAGGAAGAAGAAAAACTGTTAGGAGTTGATGTCTAAGGGGTTGGCACAGGACATCAAAGCATTTAGTGTTTCACTGTCAAAGGAAACAGTTTGGATTTTATTCCAGAGCATTAGGAATCCATTGGAGCATTTGTAAAATGGAGATGATATATCTGATTTACTTACTATTTTATTATGTTTTATTTTGAAATAGTTCATGGCTATTGAGAAACTGAAAGTAGTTCAGAATTTCAGTGATAATATCTTATATAACCTTGTCAAAATCAGGAAATTGATATTGGCATAACACCACCAGTTTAAGTAATGGCTTTATTCAGATTTCAACAGTTTTTAAATATTCTAGTTCATATTTTCCTCTTTATTATATGTGTAGTTTTATGGAATTACATTACCTTTGTGGATTTGAGTAAATATCTCCATAATCAGGAAACAGATTCTTCTGTCATTCGAAGACATTTTTTCATATTATTCTTTAATAGTCACAATTTTCCCTCAGCTGTAACCCCTGGCAACCATTGATCTCTTTTCCATCATTATTATTTTGTCACTTCAAGAATGTTATATATGTGAAATAATGTAGTATGTAACACTTTTTGATCAGCTTTTTCTACAAAATGATCTTAAAATGATCTTGAAGTCTAAGTTGTTAGTTATATTAGTAGCTTATTCCTTTGTTATTGCCTAATGCTGTTCCATTGTATGGATGTACCATGGTTTGTTTATTCATTCACCAAATGAAGAAAATTTGGGTTGTTTATAATTTTTATGAATTATAAATATACAGTGAGAATTTGTGTACAGGTGTTTGTGTGGTTGTAACTTAATTATTTTAGGCTAATACCCAATGGTGCAATTGCTGGGTCATCTGTTAAGAGTATGTTTAGCTGTTTTTCAGAGTATTTATACCATTTTGCATTTCCATCAGCAACATGTGAGAGGTCCAGTTGCTAGCATCCTTGCCAGTGTTTTGGTATAGTCAGGATTTTTTTTAGCCATTTTAATAGGGTGTAATAGAATCCTATTGTGGTTTTAATTTGCATTTTCCTAAGGACTGATGATGGTGTATATTCTTTTAATGTGAATAGTTGCCACCTGTATTTCCTGTTTAGTGAAGTATCTGTTCAAATTGTTTGCCTAATTGTTTGCTAACAATTGCCAAAATGTTTGCAAATTGTTTCTTATTGTTGAGTTTAGAGAATTTTTTATATATTTTGGATACAAGTGCTCTGTCAGATTTGTGTACAGATATTTTCTCCTAGCCTCTGGCTGTTTTTTCATCCACTAACAGAGTCTTTTACAGATACATATTTTTTAATTTGGGGTTTTTTTTGTTAATAAATTGTGCCTTTGGTGGCACATCTAAGAACTCATGTCAGATAACTCTATGTAATCCTAGATCATGAAAATTATCTACAATATTTCTTATACAAGTTTTGTGTTTCATATTTAGATTCATGATTTGTTTTAGTTTTGCATAATATTTGAGATTTAGGTGTTCTATTTTTTTTTTTTTTTGGTCTATGATTGTCTATTTGTTGCAAAGCCTCTTCTTGAAAAGGGCTTTCCTCCTTCATTGAGGTGCTCGTGTACATATATCAGATCAGTTGGTTGTCCTTCTGTTGAACTGTTTCTGGGTTCTCTCTCCTGTTTCATCGGCCAGCATGTCTGTCCCTCCACCAGTGCTTTACTGCCTTGGTTAAGGTAGCAATACAGCATGCATTGAGATGGGGGTAATGTTGCCCCCAAGGACGGAAAATGTGTTTTTGGGACTTGAAAAAATCTTAGACGTTACAATGGTTGTGACTCTGTGAAGGGCCACAGTATATAACGCAATACTACATATATAGTATATGTGTAGCATTAAAATTTCATGGATGGGGAGCAATTAGGAAAAAATTATCTGAAAAGTTTTCTTAGGGGGGTGATAATGAAAAAAGGTTGAGAAACACTGCTATGTAATACTTTTTTAAAAGATTTTATTTATTTATCTTTAGAGGGGAAGGGAAGGAGAAAGGGAGAGAAATATCAATGTATGGTTGCCCCTTGTGGGTCCCCTGCTGTGAACTGGCCTGCAACCCAGGCATGTGCCCTGACTGGGAATCAAACCTCAATCTTTTGGTCTGCAGGCCCACGCTCAATCCACTGAGCTATACAAGCCAGGGCACTATGTAATAATTTTTAACTCAGGTAATATGGTTCCTCTAACTTTATTCTTCCTTGTCAAAATTGTTTTGGCTATTGTAGTGCCTTTGCCTCTCCACTTAAAATTTAGCTTTTCTATACCCTCAAATATTTGTGCTTGAGTTTTTAGGAATTGGGACTGGTATTTTTAATAGATTATTTTGATGTTCTGTGGATAATGGGTAGGCAGGAGGGAAAGCAGAAAAAGCAGGGGATGGCGCTATCTTCAGGAGAGAGCTGATGGTGAGTGTGCCCTGGGGGTGGTGGACGTGACGAAAATTTAACAGGGTGTGTTTTTGAGATAAGCGGATGGAACCACTTGCTGATGGATTGATGGCAGGGTAGTGAGTATGAGAGGAATCCAGAAAGATTCCTGTATGATGCTGTTTACTAAAATATTGGAAACTGAGGGAAAATGACATTTAGAGAGAATGGAGTAGGGAAAAGAAATCAAGATTTTAGTTTGCCCTTTCTCATGACATTTTACATGTCTGGTAGACATTCCTTTGGAGATGTTCACTGAGCAGATAGGTACGTGTGAGTCAGGAATTCTGAGAAGACGAGTCTTCAGGTATGGATTTGGGGCATGTCGACGTAAGGGTGGTGTTGGATTTGAGAACATTTAACTGCAAAATCAACCCCAAGTACTCTAATCTTTAGAGTGGGTTAATAAGAGTTTAATATCCTTAGAACTTGAGAATTCAAACTAGAAGGAAAGGTGAACACAGTAGAAAAATGGCCGCAGAATATAAACAACCCCCCAAAAGTATTTTAGATGTTTAATAATTATATATGAGTGAACTCATTTTCCATCTATGGAATAACATTAAAGCAAGATAATTATTGTTTTTTACCAAATTGTCCAAAATTAAAAACTAATCAAACTGTTGGCTGAGGTTCAGAGAGATGGACATTTTCATAAGATTTTAGTGGAAATATAAATTGGTATAATTCTTCTGGCAATCAGTCTGACAGTGTTTATCGAAAGTCTTAATGTGTTCTTTGCCCTTTAACCTTCTAGTTTAACTTCTTTTCTCTTTCTCAAATTGTGTGATTTTCCTGCCCTTTGTTATATTTTACTTTTACTTTCAGTGATGCATCAAAATAGACGAAAATGTGACTAATTGGTTGAATGCAAAGTCTGAAACTATGGATAAATGTGTCTTGTGAAGATTGGAGTAATTGTTTATATTTCTTTGACTATAATGTTACTTTTTTTTTAACTTTCAAATACCATCCAGGTTGTTTTTTTCCTTATAGATAAATTTACTCCACTTTTTAAATATTACTAATGTTGTCCATACCTAGCACAGAGGACCTTATTTATAATAAGTGATGTAAAGTTCACTACAATGGATTGAATATTTTTGTTCTTCCAAAATTCACATGTTGAAATCTCAACCCCCAATGTGATGGTGTTAGGAGGGTGGGACCTTTGTAAGGTGATTAAGTCAGGAGGGTGACCTCATAAATGGGATTAGCACCCTTTTAAAAGGGACCCCAGAGAACTCTCTCCCACTCTTTCCACCATGTGTGTGCACAGCAAGAATGTGGCCATCAGGAACTATGATACTACCTGGCTCCAGACACGGGATCTGCCAGCTACTTGATCTTGGATTTCCCAGCCTCTTGGCAACTCATCCATGTTTCTCACATCAGTGTCTGTCTGTCTCTCTCTCCTCCCCCCATATTTCCCTCTCCCCCTTCCTCTCTCTAAAATCAATACATATATCCTCAGATAAGGATTAAAAAACTGCTTTTATTTCCAAATAAAAAATGTTTAATTAAGAAAAAAATGCAAATCTGTCCACCAATAGGTATTTCCACCTTATACTCAGTTAAATTCTCATCAAATTTGATTTACTGACTCAGGGCCATAACAGGTGTTATCTTAATGGAAGAGAAATGAAGAAGATTGTGTTGAACCACAGAGTCCCCTCCACAGTTTATTCTTTGTGCAAGTACAAGCAAAGTTCAAAACCCTCTTTCTGACCATTTGTAAGTACTATGCTATAGTGTTTTGTACTCTACATGTATATGTTTAAATTTATTTTAAGTTTTAAAAATACAGTTGAAATTATATAAAGAATGAATGTTAGAATATTCATAGAATCTTTCATCTTGTAAGTTTGTTTTTTATGAGTTTGTCTGTTTACCTTAATGTGCTAAGTTATTTAATCCTCTGTCAAAGTCACACATTTTAATAGTGTATTATGGACATGAGATGCTCAAGATCAATAATTCTTTTATTTAATCTCTCATGGTCAAATATGCTTTCAAGATATGAACACTATGAATTTGAACCCATTTGTTAACCATATTTTATTCTGTACATTCTAATTGAGATTTTAGGGGGGAGGTGAAAGTTGTAGCTTTCATAGGATTAGTAGTTGGTGATTTTTTTTCTCTCTTCATTGTATGTCAGGGATTGAGTAACTTCAGTGCCATGACTGAGTGGACAGGTCAGGTGCTGTGGGAACTTAGCCAGATATCTTTTCATGACACTAGCATATTAATATATAGAATTTCAGACATTCACTACCAATACTCATAAGTGTTCTGGCTTGGTTGTTAATGCAAAAAAATTTGTTTTTACTTCATTTGTCCTCAGGTTTAATATTCATTGAGTTCTTCCTTCAGTAGCTCTTTATTGAGCACCTACTGTATGCCAAGCCCTGTTGTAGATGCTGGGAGTACAGGAGTGAACAAAGCACACAATAATTTTCACACAGTAAACTCCACTAGAAGTTTACAACTCTAGTGAAAGACAGACAGGAAACAAGGTCAGAATGTAATAGCTATCGTGTTTGGTGGTGATGAAGGTAAGGGGAAAGGGAAGCATGGAAGAAGTGTACAAAGTAAGTGAAGGAGGGTGTTACAGTTTTAATTAAGGCAGCAGGAAAGGCCTTATTGAGATGGTGGTCCTTCTTCATTTGTGTAAAGACCTGAAGTAAGTGTTTAATTTTTTAAAAATCTCCTTTATAAAACCTTAATGTATTTAAATAACACACTAGGTTAGTGTTGATTTTTAATATTCTTCTAATTATATAACAACGATAAGAACATTGAAAAAACATAATATCGCCCTGGCTGGTTTGGCTCAGTGGATTGAGCACCATCCTGCGAACCAAAGGGTCCCGGTTAGATTCCCAGTTAGGGCACATGTCTGGGTTGTGGGCCAGGTCCCCAGTAGGGGAACTGTGAGAGGCAACCACACATTGATGTTTCTCTTCCCCTCTCTCTCCTTCCCCTCCCTTCTGTCTAAAAGTAAATAAATAAAATCTTAAAAAAAAGAAAAAGAAAGGAAAGAAAAACCATAATATCCTGGAACTGGCATCACTGTGTTTTATATGTCCTACTATTATAGTTTATCATTTATTTCTAGTATTTTAAAGGATCAGTTTATTGCTTTATGTGATGATTCTAAAACTGTCTGACCTTCTACAGGAAATGTGTACTTAGATTGGTTTATCTCTGTGATAGAAAGGAAATCAATTAAGTTCTATTAACACATGTAGGTTCTAATATACTAAAGTACATTTTAAATTCCATGACATTGTGAATATAGGTACTGAATTTCAACTTAATCAGAAGTATTAAAATGCTGTTTGTATGATACTATTACTTTTTCTAGATCTTTTGCAAATGCTAGGAAATAGGGAAAACTAGAAAGTAGTTTCTCCCACAGTGTTTTTTTTATACTTACGATTCTTCCTCTAAATTTTTTTCAGCTTATTGCTTAGGCAAACTTTTTAAAAATGAGTTGAGCATAAGAATACTAACACTGATAATACTTTATTGCATTCTAAGATTTTAATCCTGCCATTAAAACATTTTATAATACACCTTAAAATTAGAATTCTTTGAGTATGGGTCAAGAAGAGAGAGAATGACCTTTGAGCTCCAATTATCTGTGTACCACATATGCCTCTTTTAATACTTGCCTCCTGGGCTGTAGCTCAACCTAGCTGCCCCTCCAGCGGTATGATCACCTCGCAGAAGAGTAAAGGTAGGCTTCGTGCTCTCCTGCTCCCACTGGAGACACAGTGCCTGTTGAACCCAGTGGGCTATAACTCCTTGTAGTGATATTTCAGTAGCATGAAATACTCACACCAAAATAGTGCAGAGTAGGGAAAAGCATACCATTTTCCTTACGCAAGTCCATGTCGCCACAATTGATTTTATTTTTAAGTCAGACTTCTCTTGGTTGTGTTGAAGCTGTTATTTCAAGGTAAAGTATAGGTAATACTTGTGATAGTATTACCTATACTTTATAGTTAATTTAAGTCATATTCCATTATTATAAAGCCCCTCACTGCAACACTAATTTAGAATTATCTATATAAATAAATGTACACTAAATACACTCCACTTCTCTTGTCACTGATAAAAGATCTTAGCACATTCTATCCCTTAGTGCCGCCACAAAATTGTATTTTACTGCATATTTGTTTTTTGTTTTACTGCATAATTGTATTTTGCTGCATATAATGTTTTTACTTTTTAAAAAATTAGTGATACTGTGAAATAAACTGGATACTTAATAATTTCTAAGGGGTTGATGAATGCAGAAATAGTTACTTCTTGCCCAATTTACCTATTTTAGACCCCCCGCCTTAAGGAACATTTTAAGTGAGCTAAGGAAAATAGCTTGACCAGTCAAGTTTTGTAGTATAGACTGAAAAAGTCACTGAATCATAACTGAGGGCAAAAATGATAGTAAAGGAATGTTGCAGTAGATTAAATGAATAAAAACATGTTTTAGTATGAACTGGAGGAGGGTCCTGAATGTTAGAGTAAAGTGCAGATTCTGAGGCTGAAGTTCAGCACACAAGGGCAGGGACATTGAGTGAATGAGGAGCACAGCTTTTACAACCACATTTCAGGTTGAAAATGGGGGGTGGGGTGGATCAAAAATGAGATGATTAGCTAAATTCTTCATATAAAACATTTATTTTTTATTTTAGTACGCTTCTTTTCCTGTACAATAAGTTATGTCCTAATGAAAATTAAAGAGCAAGTTGCATTTGGAGGATCAGGTCATCGTAACTCATTGACATTAGGCCACATAACTGAATAATGTCTTCCTTCAGTGAAATACATCAAATGAGATCAACAATTATGACTCATAAACATGCCTCGCAGGCATAAAACAGCAGGGAATTAGCATGTGAGGCTGATAAATATGCATGTAAATAAGCTCCCAAAGGAATAACATGGGTTTGATTGATAGGTTTAGAATTGGAACATATGTAAACCCCTTTATTCTTCATTCTGGTGTAGCTAAGTAAAGATGCGTTTTACTTGTTAAAAAGTTTCAATAACTTTGTAAATCTTACTGCCACATCTGTGGGTATTTTTGTTTTGTTTTTGTTGTTGTCGTTGGGGTTTTTTGTTCGTCAGTTGTAAGATTAATTGAATTGTCTACAGGCTGGATGGCCCTCACATACAATAAATGGAGAAATGTGTGAATGTGTCGCTATGCATCTGGGGCTAGACATGGCGTAAGAATCTTTAGGAGATCTCATCTTTTACATTGTAAAACGGTGCATGGTTATAGGACTTTTCTTTAGGAAGTAAAGGTGCGACACAGTTAACTTGGGCTCTAAATATACTTCATATTCTCATTCTGTATTTAATTTCTGACAATGAAATTTCTGTTTCTTCATTCATTTCATACCACTGCTTTGATTGAAATGTATTTTTTATTTTATTTATTTATTTATTTTTTAAACCTTCACCCAAGGATATGTTTGTTGGTTTTAGAGAGAGAGGAAGGGTTGGGGAAGCAGAGAGACATTGATGTGAGAAAAACATCAGTTGCCTCCCATAGGCACCCCTACTGGGGATGGAACCTGCACTGTAGGTGTGTGCCCTGCCTGGAATCAGACCTGCAGCCTTTTGGTGCATGGGACCATGGGCCAATCAACTGAGTCTCCTGGCCAGAGCAGGAATGTATTTTTTTCAATTCCAGATTGATCTGCTTTTCTGGCCCTTTCAAGTCAGTTTTCATAAACTATTGTGTAACTATTAGAAAACACATACTCAAATACTGATTTGATGTTGGGGGTCTCCAATTGTGTGCTGATGCCTCTCAGCCACTGGGTGACTTCGGGAACTCTTAATCCTGTCCTTAAGGCTCAAGTCATTCCACATAAATGGAAGAAGAAATGTGGCTTATGATTTCCTAGAGCAGAGTCCTAAGTATAATTGCTGTGGAGAGTTTAAAGATTTGCTAGCTAAAGGTATTATGGGATCAGTTAGTGCTCACATTTGTAAGAAAAGAGCTTCTCTGTCTCCTCTTGTAACAAAAGTAGTGAATAAGAAGCAGCATTAGCTTAATACCATGAAAGAACCTGTGGTTTCAAAGAAATCAGGTTTTTGGTTTGGTGAGACAGAACTCAATTCTATATAAGCCTGTGCCCATCGTTTTCAAGACCAGGATTGTTGATATGAATACTAGGCCCTCTGAGTTCTTGAGCTGTGTTCTAGGTTCATGGGTTACAGCAGTGAACACAACAAATATGCTTGCCCCCACGGAGCTTACATTCTCCATTCATTCCCTCTTAACCTCTTCCCCCTCCCACCCTCCTAACATTTGGAAGCCCATAGAGCAGGGTGTGTGTGTGTGTGTGTGTGTGTGTGTGTGTGTGTGTGTGTGTGTTGGTAAAGGGTTTGCCATTGTAACTCCACTGACATTTAGTAGGTAACTGTTAAAGGCTTTGCAGTGCATCAGACAGTTCCACATAGTGAAGAACTATCTTGCTCCAAAAAGTCCATGGCTGTACTACTGAGAAACAATGAAGCAAAAATACTAAGGACCAAGATAGTGCTAACAAGCAAGAGAGTAAAGGCTGTGGAACATGAGAAGGTGGTTGTCTGGAGAGTGAAGACTCTGTGGGTCCACAAGGGCAGCTAGGGGAATTTCCTCTCCTGAACCATCTGGAAACTCTGGGCTGAGTCTCTGGTATTCGCTACTGTGGGGAAGCAAAGGTTTCCAGATAAACGTTATGTTTGTGTCCACACCTTCAAGGAGAGGCAGAGCCCTGCAGGTGCTCCTAGGACCCTGTTAGCCTTGATGCTTAGATCGAGCACAGAGTTACACACTCAGAGTTTTTTTTTATCATGATGATCTGGTACTAGTTTATGAAACCATTTTTTAAATACATGATTGACTAGGATAGGAATTCTGATCACACAAATTAGTAGTTTGTAAAGTTGCTAACTTATTTTTAAAGACTTCATAGCATGTATTCCTCTAACTTCCAAGATAATTCACAGAAGTGAATGTTGGCTCTAAGCACCTTTTCTGGGTTAGCTTGGGAGTAAAACAGTCTTACATACTAAACTGTCTGATCACTTAGAACCAAAATTGTATAGAAAGGGAAGAAATTATATTTTGAGACACTGTTAAATAGAGAATTTTAAACAAGTAGCACGTCCCTTGCTTGTTTTGTGCACGTCTGGATCCCAACACCAGGACACGTGGCACTAAGTGATCGTCATGAAGGAATGAGACACACCAGAGACACAGTCTTAGGTTCCTGGCCAGGACGAAAGGTTTAATACTGTGGGTTACACAATTCTCATCCTTCAATGAAAGCAAAAGCACCACTTCTAAGAAAGCATTAACTGCAAAAGAAATTAATCAAATTGGTCTTATGAAATAAATCATTAATCTTAGGTAAAAGTTATTGATATTTAATAAAATGCATAAATATTAATAGAGTTTTGCTAATTATCATTCATTTCACAGTTTCGAATAATTGTAATTGTTTTATATCTGTATCCTGAAGAATAAAGCAGAGCAAAAGGCATACAGAAGGTTGGTAATGAAGCCTAAATTGAACCTGGACCTCGTAACTGCCCCCTTAGTGTAAGGAGGGAGGGAGCTGAGGATTGGCTAAGGGCTGGCAGAAGCTGGACCCTAACTAGGTGGTTAGCATCTGACTTGATAAAATCAGGAAGGCACTACACAACTGGATGAAAGGTCAAACCTAGAGAAACAACAGTAAAACATACTTCTGTAGCAAAGCAAAGTATTTGTAATGATCTAATTAAAACTTAAAAACCCTAATGGGCTTTTAAAAAACAAGAGTAGAATATATAGCAATCAATTGTGTCATACCCACTATTAATACTTAATATGAATAAAATACTATATCTTTTTTTAGTATTTATTTTAGAAAATACAAAATATTTGTGGGGGCCTTCAAAATTCACTTCCAAAAATCAGTCTTCCTCAGATACTGTTTTCATTGTAAACTTTCCAATTTTTTTTGTAATGAAATTTCCAATCTTGGTATTATTCAGTAATTTAAGTATTCCTGTTGAAGATTAGCTATTTTAGTCACTTTTGACAAAAATGCACAAAAAAACTAAAGACATAAGTCCTAAAAGAATTATAAGAAAAGGGCCTAAAGCTAATGAAATCTAAAACCTTTTATTTCTATAGGAATATCTTGTCTAGAGATCTGTCAAGATCCATAGATCTTGAAGAATCCTTAAAGGAAATGAAGGCTAGCCTATGTATTTGATCACTACTTCCCCACCGAAATTATACTGGAGCCATTAACTACATATCTAAAATCTCCTGAAGTTAGCGGGGAAAAGGAGGTAAACAAATAGAGGAGAGAAATGGAAATGAGGCAATTTAAAAAGAACTTTGCCTGCCCATTTCTTTAGACAAGTTCCTTACACTTTGGCTGTCTCACCTAAAGAGGCAAGGTAGTTATCAGTTTAGGAGCCTGTTGTATAGATATTCTTCATGTATGATTTACTTAACTGTTTTCCTAACTAAACTATTTGTTCTTTGAAAGCAGAGGTTGTGTGTTTCATCTCTAAATTCCCCTAGGCACATAGCAGAAGCTCAGTAACTTTTTACCAAGTGAACTTATTACTAAGATCTCTTAGCTAGCAAACATGCTTACAGCAAGTTCTTAGCATTTCATCGTGACATGAGAGTACTGATGGGTATCCTCACTGGGCCTTGTTCCTCTGTTGACGTGGACCATAGGGATGCTTATAGCAGAGCCAAAACACTTTTCAAGAAGCAATCCGTGTGTGAAAGTACTGTGTTAATACCACAGACTTTTGTGTCACAAAACATGGCAAGGACTACAAAATATGAAGAGAACAGGCAGTCAGTTCTCTATATCAATTGTGAGGCAACTCAGGGGTATACAACATCTGAGTTGAAGTACCAATGCCTCCTAATGGACTGACCACAAGAAATTGGCTCAAAACATGTTCCTTCAGGTATCAACTTAATAGACTTTGTCTGGCATTTACCATGTATACACTAGATAGTGACTGCCAAAAACAAAGATTTGAATTGGGGTATATTTGATACTGAGTTCTTCCTAGTCTGAATAGTTATACAGTAGGAGCCATTGCTTCTTGAAATATTTATCAGTTTATGATAATGTAACCATATGATATATTTGGAGGACAAGATATATATTCTTGTTTGCCACAGCAGGAGGTTGAGTATCAGTTTATCCATGTTTATGAAGTGCATAAATTGAAAATAAGTGTGTGTCTGATTGAGGGGTGGAGAGTGGAGTGAGTCAGTTTCTTTTTCTGAGGGTATGATTTAAAAGTGAACAATCAAATTTTATTCCTCAGCTGGTTGCTCTCTGTCAGCTAGTAGGATGATTCCTTTTCCGCTTTTCCCCCCTCACAGACTACTCTCTGTTCGTCATTACAGAAGGAATGCTCTTTTCTGTGTCTCGTGCAGCACCCTTACCTTCTGCTGGTCAGGTTTCTCACCAGCAGCAAAGCAATGGTCAGGCATTGCGTTGTTGACCTAGAAGACCAGGAGTGGACTTTTTTTTTGTAAAGAGCCAGATAGTAAATATTTTAGGCATGGAAGGCATATGGTCTATAGTAACTACTGAACTCTGTCCTTATAACACAAAAACAGCCATAGAAAACATGGGTATGGCTGTGTTCCAGTAAACATAATTTATGGTATCTAACATTTGAATTTCATTTAGTTTTTGTTTGTCACAAAATATCTTCCTTTTCATTCTTAAAGAAATATTTAAAATATGGAAATCATTCTTATCTCATAGACCATATAAAAAGCTATCATTTTTAGACCCCTGATCTAGGCTTGTTCAGGAGGAATCACGGTTTGGCTTTGCTTGCTTGAGAATTTATTTTCTTCTCAATGTTATAATTTTTGATAGTATCTATTGATACATTAAAGAAAATAAATTTATTTACCATGTAACAGGCTTTCTAAAGAAGGTAGTTTGCACTATGGAATACTGCCCTATCTGTTCCTTTTTATTAAGGTGGGTTCATGGCTTGTTTGTTAGGTGCTAAGAGTACTGAAATGAATGAGAGTACCCCTGGCTTCAAGAAATTTATAATCTAGTGAGAAAAATAAAGATCTCATTTAAAATATACTTTTATATGGCTAGGTTTTTACTAGGAAGGAATGGGAGGAATATTCAAAGTGCAGGCATTGCTAAAATAAAAAATGGGAGAAAGAGTTATACAGCATGTTGGAAAGGTTTAAGGGGATTTAGGATTGAATGGAGCACAGAGCTCTTGTTGGTGATGGCTAAGAGGTAAGGAGTGACACTGAGTGACACAGTGTAGAATGGATTACAAAATAAAGGTGGAATCAAACAAACTAGTTAGAAGGCTAGATCACGAGTTAAGAGTCTATTTCACTTGGTTATGAGCTGATAGCCAACTGAAATAGGTGAGTTCTTTCTTTAGACCCATAGTGTGCAAATGAAAACTAATATTAGAATTCAGGCCAAGGTTGCTAAGATCTGGAAGATTTAAGTATCAGTATGTGGATAATGAAGGAAACCAAGGAAATTCATTTACCACCATCCCCTTGTTTCCCACTTATTAAGAAAGTGAAGAGCTAACTTCTTCAAGAGTGACTAAAATAGTCAAACAAAGACCAAAAGATTCAGATGAATAAAATAATGGAGATTTGTTCTTAGGGGACCAAGTAAAGACATATTCACAGAAAGAATTTAAATTTCGGAAAGGAAAGGAAATTTTGTTAAAGTATGCTTAGTATTTTCAATAAGAATATATGTTCTTTTGAAACAAAATATAAAAGATGTCAAAAAGTTAAGAAGAAAATAAACCCAAGATATAGGAAAATATAAAGAAAGAGCAGGAAAAAATCATAAGGAGTTAAAATATAATCATCGAAATACCTGTTAGAAACAGTGAAGGATAGAATCAATATATAGCAGACATTTAATGCATAGATTGGACAAATGAAGGGATTGTATGAAATGAGCTAATGCTTGTGATGAGACCCAGAGTCTCTTCCAGAGCGTTGAGATTCTAGAAGGGAGATTGAGGAAAACAGGAAACCACTTCACAAGGACCTTTGGATGGGAGTTACACTTGAATTTGTAATCAGGTCAAACAAAACATATATACACACATACACAGCACTGCAAGCCTTTATAAGCATGATTATTTATGTGAAGATTATTCTGGTAGTTATTTTTAGAACTTTTGAGAAAATGAAAGCAGATGCTGAATCTTTTGCAAAGAGGCAGTCCATACGTCAGGTTAAGCCTGGGAGAGGAGTGTGGTGGCTTTGCTAGTGAAGCAGCTTCAAAGCATTGTGGGCAGTAAATCAGCACACCTCAGTAACTATCAGACACAGAGGTGAAAGACTGGAAACTTCTAAATCCAGGATTTGAGAGAAGCTCACAGTAAATACATGAGAACATGTTAACAAAACCTGTTGGAAATCTAAGGAAGGGAAACATTCAACCAGATACTGTGTGCATGAGTGTGTGCACGAGTGTGTGTGCATGAGTGTGTGTGCATGAGTGTAAGGAGAGCATGAACATGTATCCCAACATAAAATGAAGTTAAATTGTGCTTGCATTATTGCTTTGGTATTAACACGCCTGAAAGTAATACATACCATAAACTACATATATTTCTAATTATACTGCCTTGTCCTATACTGTGCTTGCATCAGCCTACTGTGGAATATTATTTTCTGTGCTTTATTTGCAAGTTAACATTTTAATAATTATCATAAATAGTTACCTGATTTGCATATTCTGGTTCATAATCCAACTGTTCTGTGGATCAACCACAGTTCTCTTAGTATTCATGCCAAGACTTGTATATTAGTCTGAATAATCTATCCTAGACTGCATTTATGTTTCCAGTTTTCTGAGCTTTTTATAACTTTGAGTATAGTGCTTTTTTATCAAAAGATTGAATCATGCATGTGCTTGTATAATAATCTCTCTAACCCACTATTGTATATTGAAGCTAATATTTATTGTTGTACAATCACCAACATTTTTTGTATCTTTTAAAAAACTTTTGTAGCCCTTTGAATTTGATTCAAGTGGTATTTGAGGAATCTATCATATTTCACCCTTTCAAAATATATGTAAAAATGAACAATAGTGGGACATACATATGAAGAACTGAAACATTTGGAAAACATTACCTTTTGAGAGTCAAATTATAAAGACTCTGTAAAACAGATAATATAGTAGAATAGTCATTAGAAAGGAAAAATGACTGAGAGACATCGTCAAGAGCTTGGATATAGTATAACATACCTATAAAATAATTTTGTTGGTGAGAGGAGGGTTACCTGGGAATGGAAAGAGGTAAGTATTGGTAATAACCATTGGAGCATTAGCTGTGAAGGAGCATTTGTGTCAGAAAACCATACATAATGTTCTCAGAACTTATCTCCAGAGTTGTGTGGGAGGATGAATTCATGAAGTTAGAAAAAATCGAAGCCTTTAAAATTAGTCTTTTAACCCCCTTTTACTATGGCATTTTCTTTATCAATTTATGTTCTAAAAACTTGATTTCCCAGGTAGTTGTTCTTATATGTAGAGACTGCAGTGGTTAGATTCTCAGAAATATCTGATCCTCCTCATGGATTTCTTTTATTCCATGTATCACATAATATATTTATTAATTGGCATGTAGACTTTAATTTCTTATGTCAACTGAATTGGCTTAAAGTACCTGACTCCAGTGAAATCTATTGTACTGAAAAGTTCAACATTTAGAATGTAAGACTGAGTACTTACCACTGGAGTACTAGAGGTACAGGTATGAAATAGACCACAACCTTTCAGGTGGTCTATTTCATACCTGTACCTCTAGTTATTTCCAGGAAAGCTATCCACAACTCCATGTAATACATTCTTGTTATATAATATAATTCAGCATATTCAGCTGGATCTTTAAATTCTTGTACTTGTCTGCTGATTGCTATAAACTTATATGTCAATTGGCAGGAAAAGTCCTTTTGTTCTGAGACACAGTGCCTTTGATTCATCTACCTGCTACCTTTGAGCAGTAACTCCTACCTATTCACCCATGCCTTCACATTGTCCTTAAACACACATAGCAGTGAGTTATCGCTAAAGTGTGCTCTCAACTATTATTTTCATAAGTTTGAACTATTTTCTAAATAAGCAGTATTACAGAGATACAAGATAAGTCCTTATCTTATGTTTATATTCTCTACAGTGCCAGCCAAAGTGTTTTAAATTGTTTGAATTAAACATTAATATTTATTTAAACCTAACTATAAATAAATATAGTCATGAAATATTTTCCCCTAACTGTACTCAACCTTAAGATTAGAAATTGGGTCATCTTGTCTTGGTGGGTAGTTTGGTATTATAGATATTAGATAGCTGCTAAACTTTGGCAGAATAAATGCACTCTATGCTATAATTTAAGTAAAATATGTGGTTTAATACTAATCAATGGCTCCATAGATGTTAAAACAATCTTTAAGGCATTGCCAAAAATAATTATAAACCACCAATAAGTAAATATACTCCTACTGCTTTTCACCATAAGAGTATCTTATATAGAATTGTGTAAGTGATAAATAACTGATTGAAAGTATTTGCATTTGTAAAAAATTCTAGGAAATCTATTAAAATATGAATAATAGAATTATGGGTGTGTTTATATTTTTTCTTGTGTTAAACTTTATTTAAAATTTTCTATAATGTATTAGTTTGGTAATTTTTATCAATTTGTATTAATTTCGCAATTTTATTAATACTTTCCAGTCAGACCATTCATTTTTGTATCTTAAGGCAGCCATGGAAAGATTTATACACAGAGATACTTATCACAGTGTTGTTCAGAACAATATTTAAATATGGAAATATCCACTGATAGAAGAGTGGTTAAGTAAATTATAGAACAGTTACTCATTCTTAATTAACGCAGCCAGTTAAAATTTTGTTGCAAAAATATTTTTAAAATAACCATGGGAAAAGTGCTTACCTTATAATACATGAAATACTAGTTTGTCAAATTGTTTATGTTGTATGTGATTTCATTTTTATAGAAAAACAAAAGAAAAATATTTCCTCTTGTATTTAGATTATGGGTGGATTTTCCTTTCTCATTTCTTTTCCTTCTTCTTTTTCAAAATCTTTCCTTTTTTATTTTTTGCTAGTTTTTGTCATAACAGTTTTTATCAAATGTACAAGTTTTAATGTATATGTATTTCTTATGCAATGGAAAAATAAAATATATCCAAGACATGAAAGATAAGTAAATTATAGAATGGGTCAAATTAATTTCCACATTTTATTATTTTTCATTTATGATCTTTGCATTTATTCTTTATGATGAAACTGTATTTCGGTACAACTAATGAGAAGATAATTAGATTGCATCAATGATACAATTGTATCAATGACTTATATAGTGTAATTTTTATGTTTTTAAAAAGGTTTGAATTTACAGATTTACTAAGGTTATCCCAAGGTTTTCTGAGGCTCTTTTCATTTTACTTCTTTAACCTTCATTTCCTTTTCAGGTGGGATAACTTGTTTTGAGCTATCTTCTAGTTCACTGACTTGTTTCTCTGTTACCTCAATGTGTTATTGAGCACTTCTAGTGAATTTCTAAAATTTCATGTAACATTATGTGGAAAAGCTTTACAGTTTTAAAATTTCACTGTGATTCTTTCCCTGGCTGGGTGACTCAGTTGGTTGGATCATTGTCCTGTATACCAAAAGACTGGGAGTTTGATTCCCAGTCCGGGTACATTCCTAGGTTGCAGGTTCAATCCCCTATCAGGGCATGTATGGTAGGCAACCAATCAATGTTTGCCTCTCAATCAATGTTTCTCTAACATCAATAAACATACTTAAAAACTTTTTTAAACAAAAATATTTCAATTTGATTTTTTCAGTACTTTTTCGTATTATATCATTTTTTTCAAGTGTATATACTACTGCTTCATGGAGAAAAGTTATACTGACTTCTTTAAATCTTTGTTGATTCCAATACCTTGGTCATCTCAGGGTTGGCATCTGTTGATTGTATTGTACCTTGAGATTTTAGCCAGATTTTCCTAGTTCTTGGTATATCAAGTAATTTTGGATTATATCCTGAACATTTTAAATGTTTTGTTTCAAAACTCTAGATTCTGCTAAATCTAGAGAAGTATTTTCCTTCCTATTTCCTTTCCCTATTTTCTTTCTCCTTTTTTCCCCCTTTCCTTTCTCAGCCATTCGAATTAGGTTCAGACTACAAGATCAGCCTTGCCTTCTGTGGCTGGTGGTTTCAGTATCAGTTCAATTTTCAGCGTCCTTTTTATGCTTTTTTTGAGTCTGTACCTTAGTGTGATCCTCAGGGTTTAGTCTGGTGGTGTTTACACATAGGTCAATTCTCAAAGCATTTGTTGTGCTTCTTTGGGTGTGTTTTGAGCATAATACAGTTTAGGAGTGAATCCAAGATTTGTATGAGTTCACATACAGAATTAGAGAATCCCCTGTTCAGTGCCTTCTTCTCCATGATACCCCCACACTCTCTGGCTTGTTCCCTCAGAGTCTCTCATACTGTTGTATGGTTTCACATGAATGGGGCCACTTTTGCAGCCAGATCATGAAAGAAAGAGAAAAGAAAAAATAATGGGAATTTCTTAGTGTTCACACACCAGGTCCTCTTTTCCGAGTGCTCTATCCAAAAAGAGCTTTATCCCTCAGTGTTTACATGCTCACTTACTGATACTACCCACCTACTGTTGCAGTGTGGTTCCACAATCAGGCCTGGACTTTCTGTGAGGTTGGAAGTGAAAAAAAGGAAAAGAGAACAGAATTATTTTCTTGGTCCCAGAAAGAAAGGCTTAGAGTTTTCGTTCTGTCTGCCTGCTGTTTAGTTCTCAGTCAGCTTTCAGCCTGACCCAAGATCAAAGTTGGGAGATTAAAGAGGAAAAAATCACAGAAAACATTCCATCACATATCTTGTCCAATATACTTGCTAGTATTAACTTTTCAGAGCCCCCAAGAACTTACTTTTTGTATTTTGCCCAGAGTCTTTACTTGTAATCAGTAAGAGAGAGAGGCTTCCAGTGGTGTTCCAGTTCTAGTTCCAGTGGATGGGACTAAGGTCCTACTAGTAAGCCATAATGCCCTATTTTAGTGTTTGCATGTATGTGTGTATTTACGATTTACATGTCAGGCTTATTCTGAAGCCAAACTTCCGATCTGTGTAGGAAGCAGTTTATAAAAATAAGTAATATTATTAACATTGAAGTTAAGAAAGTTCTTTATTATATATAGAAATAACATAACAGGAATACACTTATTACCTTTCTGCCATGAAAATAATTTCAGATTATTTGAAATGATTTCACATTTCCAATCTTCTTTACACTATCTGAGAATTATGTACGAAGGTGTCAATGCCATGTCATCAGGCTCTCCAGGGAACCAGATCCTAACTGACCTCTTAGCTTTCATATCACACCCCCAATTCAATTAAAAATTTACATAGTAGCTAGAATCATCTTTTCCAAACATGAAGTGGATAATCTTTTCTTCATTTTGAAACTGTATGACAGCTTCACATAATACATCTCCATTTCCCCTTAGAAAGCCCAAGTTCTGTGACCACTCTGCCCCACAGTCCTCACACATCTACTATCCCACTCCACCATGTCCTTCCAGCCACCATGACCTTTTCCCCCGCTGAGCCCAGCTTCTGCTGCAGGGCCTTTGCATGTTGTATCCTTCGCTATAGATGTTTAAATGGCTAGTTCTTTTCTGGTTACTAGAATCACAAATCAGAATTACTTCTCCCTGCAAGGAGCACCTGCCCTCAGTCCCTGAATGTCATGTTACTCTGCTATATTTTCTTTGCAGCTCTTATAATTATCTGAACTTATCTCCATTAGGAATTTTTTTGTTGTGTTTTCTTCCCCTGACCGCTCCGATCCCTGACTTCATTCTGTTTTGTTCATTATAGTACTTCTGGGTGCTACAACAGTGCCTGGCTCATAGTAGACTCTCGATAAATAATGTAAATGAGCTGTAACAATGGTAAACTGTCATATTTAAAGGGGTATGGTATAGCTACCCTATCATCATTTTTAACCTCGGAGTTACAAGAGCTTCTTCTCCCATTTCACTCCATATGCTCTCCTTCCTCATCCACCCTCAAATTGCTTCCCCCCATATTCAAGTTCTTTTAAAAGCTAAAATCTTTTTCATTCTCTACTTCTGTTCAGAATTTCTTTCACTGACTTCCTGTTTGTCATGACCAAAATCCTAAATATGACTTTCACAAAGACCTTGCGCTGGCTGATCCTAGTGTAGTGCCCTTCACCCTTTTTTTGTTTGTGACTCCTTCCTCTCTCTCATGAGTGATTGTGTAGTAGGGTGTGTGACATTATGACATTTTTCAGTGTTCTGATTGTACATCATATTGACTGTCTCTTCTGCTAGTCTTTCAATAAAATCAAGGATATCTGGGATGGGTTTTGAGGTGTTGCTTACTACTACCGTACCACCAGTGCTAAAATCGAGGAGCTGCTCAATATATGATTGTTGCAAGAGTAAAAATAGTAGAAAAGCTATCACATGATCCATGTGCATGACTAGAAGTGTGATTAGTACATGTATTTATTAATTAAGGCTCATAACTACTTTGAATATTTCTTTATATTCTAAAAGGACTGTGAATATTGTATATTGCATGTTTCATACCAAGTTTAAAAGTTATAATTTTACATATTTCTAGTTATCAGGTTTAGTAAATCATATTGACTAATAAATAATTATGCTTTATCATAAAATACTAAATAAAAATCAGTTTATGGATTTATAATTTTTTGGAAAATCATATTTGAGTACAATTCTTTTTTATTATTGAGTTTTTTAGAGGAAGGGAGAGAGAGAGAAACACTGATTTGTTGTTCCACTAATTCATGCATTCATTGGTTGCTTCTTATATGTGCCCTGACTGGGAATTGTACCCACAATGTTGGCATATCTGGATGACGCTCTTAACCAACTGAGCTATAACAAATAATTCACAAAATAAGACATTTTTATGTATCAATTAAAATTATTTTGAAATTTTTTATTTGAAGAAAATGGTAAACATATAAAGATTTTTGATGTTGTATTTGAGGATTTTAGACTACCATATTTAACATGATTAATTTAGTAAGTTAATTGTAAGACTAAAGATATGTTTGAGAATATTTACCCTTGGTTTTTCATCTGAGCTTTGGGATTTTATCAATAAAAAGCCTGTTATGCTTTTTATATAGTTTTTTTTGTTATACTGTGTTTATTTATTTTTAAGTATATTTTATTGACCATGCTATTACTATTGTCTCATTTTTTCTCGCCTTTGTCCCCCTCTGCCCTGCATCCCCCATCTTCCAGTATTACCTCCCCCCTTAATTCATATTCACAGGTCATACATATAAGTGCTTTGGCTTCTCCATTTCCTATACTATTCTTAACCTCCCCTGTCTATTTTGTACCTACCAGTTATGCTTCTTATTGTACCCTTTCCACCACTCTCCCCCCTCCCCACTGCTAACCCTCCATGTGATCTCCATTTCTGTGATTCTGTTCCTGTTCTAGTTGTTTACTTAGTTTTTGTTTTTGTTTTTTAGGTGCAGTTGTTGATAATCGTGAGTTTGTTGTCATTTTACTGTTCATCTGTTGCTCTCCTTTTTCCTAGATAAGTCCCTTTAACATTTCATATGATAAGGCCTTGGTGATGATGATGAACTCTTTGAACTTGACCTAATCTGGGAAGAACTTTATCTGCCCTTCCATTCTAAATGATAGCTTTACTGGATAGAGTAATCTTAAATGTAGGTCCTTGCCTTTCATGACTTTGAATACTTCTTTCCAGCCCCTTCTTGCCTGTGAAGTTTCTTTTAAGAAATCACCTGATAGTCTTATGGGAACTCCTTTGTAGGTAACTCTCTCCTTTTCTCTTGCTGCTTTTAAGATTCTCTCCTTATCTTTAATCTATCTTGGGTAATTTAATTATGATGTGTCTTGGTGTGTTCCTCCTTCAGTTCCACTTCTTTGGGACCCTCTGAGCTTCCTGGACTTATATGTCTATTTCCTTCACCAGATTGGGAAAGTTCTCCTTCATTAGTTTTTCAGTGAGGTCCACTGGATAATAAACCAGTGTCATAGGATCTCTCACTGACTATAACTAATAGTGAAAATGGGAAGTGCCCAAAGGAGTCCATTTTGTAGAAAAAGGTATTTCTTTTTTTATACATTGAAGTAAAAGAACAATTTATATAAATACTTTACAGTTACTATTTGAAAGATTTGTATAAATTAAAATAAGGTTTTAATATTGGATATATTTTATTTTATTTAGCAAATATGTATATTACTTTTATTGTGTATATTTATTTAGGCCTTGAACAAATACTTTAATATCAGTGTTAGAATTCCCTAAGTGTCAGTTAGATTATCTTTGAAAAGCTATTATGTGTGTGGCGAGGGGTCAGGGAGGTAGATGTGAGGAAGGAATTCATTAAAAACTTGTAAGACTAGTAGCAAAACTAGTGTATAAAGGACACATGAACAAAACAAAGGGGGGTAGGATCAAGGCAGGGAAGTGGGGATGGCTGGGGTAGGGGTGATTGGTGCGGGGGAGATGGAGACAACTGTACTTGAATGATAAAATGTGGGGAAAAAACGTCAATGTTTACACCAAATTGTTATATTTGAATTTTTAGTAAGAAAAAATATAGCAAAGGGTAAATTATACAGTAATTATCTTTGGTCGTAATACCCTTTCTCCAAGTTTAAAGAAATATATTCTTTGTCAACACATTTATTTCTTAGTTAGCTCTTCTCAAAGTCTGTTTCATTGTTTATCCACTCAGTATAAATGTGTTTTAGAATTGTCTAAATTACAGCATTGGCATTGTATAACTTTAGGAAAGTGTTTTCAAGGGCCAGGTGATCCACATAGTCCAACAGCTGTGTTCTGCTTGTCATCTCCAACTGCATCCACTCCCAATAGTCAGCACATGCTACTGGTCATGTTAGGGTAGTGTACAGAGCTGACATAGCTCATTGCCTTCCACTGCTGTTGATGGAAAAGGAGATCAAAGCTCGTGTCTTGTGATACTCCATAGTAAATGATGACATATAAAATATCCAATAATTTCCTTATTTGGGACAAATACTTTGCCTTCTATAAGAGACTCTTTTACCATAGTAGAAGCTTATCATTTTGGACTAGGAAAGACTCATGCATTATCAGAATAATCTGGGAAAACTTTTAAAGTAGGGAATCCATGCCCTGGCTGGTATGGCTCAGTGGGTTGAGTGCCAGTCTGTGAACCAAAGGGTTGCCGGTTCGATTCCCTGTCAGGGCACATGCCAGGGTTATTGGCAAGGTTCCCCAATAAGGAGGTACACGAGAGGCAACCACACAGTGATGTTTCTCTCCCTCTCTTTCTCCCTTCCTTCCCCTTTCTCTAAAAGTAAACAAATAAAATCTTTAAAAAAAATAGGAAATCCAGAACCTCACCCATGATTATCTCATCTCAGCTGTCAGTCTCTCCCCCTTAGATTCCCCCACTCTCCCTCCCACTCTTCTCATCCATCCTGCATTTGAACCTACATGTGTGTTTGTGTACATGCACACACATACACAGGCACACTCCACATACCTACTCTGAGGTGACTTGGATGATCATCATGTTCAGGAGCATAATCTGATCTGGTTCTACCTTTCTTGTAATCAGTGTGGATGGGTAGGACTCAGAAAGATTAATTTTGCATTAAAATTCTGTTTTCTCAAATAATTACCACTCTACTTTTTTTCTGAGATATCAAGCAGCTTTAAATCCATGGAATGCCTGGGGAAATGACAATATGCCCAGAAATGACATTCATAATAAATAGAAATACTTGCATTATTACATGTTAACTTCAGTTGGGTAGTTATGTAATACTTGTGACTATAGACCTTGTTTCTATTCAGGTGCATAACAGTGAAATTTTTAAAGCTTGTTTTATTCTGATTCATGTGTAATATGTAGTATCCTATATGTGATAGTTTTAGTTTTTTACTAGGTTGACTATAGTTTTGGTTCTTCATCTATCTATATTTTATCATTCCTAATAACACTTACCTGTATTAAGCTCGTGCATTAGATGGCTTTATATTTCAAGGTTGTAATATTATTTGAATTTACTGTTTCTTCAGTCTCTTTTCATACATATATTTGATATTTGCTATGATCACTGTCAGCAAGGATATTAAAAGGGTACCACAAATTTTGTATGCCATCCTTCTATAATTCATGGAGAATATTTCTTAATAATTTAAAAAGTGTATCAGAAATATTTTAAAACTACTAATAAAATAAAGTTGCAAGTTTCAATTATTTAAATTACCAAATAAGCTTATTTTCTTTAAATAGAATTAATAGCCTCTTTTATTCTTTCACTGGTTCCAGTATTTTAAATACATGGATTAGCGTGTTCGTGAAAATGGTAGCTAGTGTTTACTGAGGACTTACATTGTGCTATCTTCTACACTAAACACTTTATTTGCACTTATTTAATTCTCACAACCACATGTTCTGGTAAAAATTATCATTGCCACTTTATAGATGAGGAAACTGAGATATTGAGTGATTAATAACAGGGCATGCCTTTTTCTCTCTTCTACTTACCAGGCCCACATGATGCGTATGTTGATGTGCTTGATGTTGTCGCACAGGTCCCATAGTCTCTGTTTGCTTTTCTTCTTCTTTTTTTTTGCTCCTCAGGCTTGATAATTTCATTTGTCCAACCTTAAAGTTTGCTGTTTCTGTCTCCTGCCTGCTTGCACATAATGTTGAACTTCTCTGTTTAATTTTAATGTTAGTTATTGTATTTTTTAGCTCCAGAAGTTGTTTCCTTTTATTATTTGCCACTTTATTGATACTCTTATTTTGTTCATTCTTTACTTACCTGATTTACTTTCCTTCTTTACGTATGTTTCCTTTTTGCTCTTTGAGAATCATTAAGAAAGTTTTTTAAAAAATCTTTGTTTAGTAAGTCTAATGTCTAGATTCTTCAGGGATAGTTCTATCAATTCATTTTTGTTCATTTATGAGCAGTGCTTTCTGTTCTTTGTATATTTTGTGATTTTTTTTTGTTGACAGCTAGATATTTGAATATCATAGTTTGGTAACTCTGATTATCAGATTCTCCCATTCCCCAGGGTTTGCTAGTTTTTATATTGTTAACTGTTTTAGTCCATGTGCCTAGCGACTTTCTTGAACTATTTTAGCAAATACTTAGACCTTGACATATGTAGTCACTGGATTTTTTTATTGCATAGTTTGTGTTATGGTAGGGTTTTAACAGAGATTTCTTTGAATGCCAGGAGCTTGGTGGGGTGGGGGGAGGCAACAACAAAAGCAACACACAAAAATAAATAGTTATTTGAGTTTGCAGTTTGGCTCTGTGCTATGGACAGTGTTTTGGTCTGTTAGCCAGCGCTCATCCTAGGGATCAGCTTAAATTGGAAACTTAAGGACTTCTGTTTCTTTCTGATTATGCAGCTTATTCTGGGCATGTGCTTGGCCTCCTACTTTCCCCTGTATACCTGGGAGCTTTTGAATGTCCTAATTTTTCAAAGAAATTCTCACCAACTTTTGCTCCCAGGCCTTAAGTGTCGTCTATTTTATGTTTCAGTTGTAATCTTTGCCCCAGTCTTAAGCATGTGCTGGTTTTTAGTTTTTTTGGCTTACATTATATTGAAAAGCTGTGCCCAACACTCATTTTGGAGTTGTTTGTTTTTTTTGAGTTAGATGAAAAAGAGGTGAGCATCATGTACTAGTCCTTCCAGTTGGAACAGATTTGCAATTATTTGCACACATAATCTGTTCTGCTGCTTCTTCAACCTCAAAGTACTAGGTTCTCATACTGGGAACTGGTTTTCCTTTTCAACCTGCTGCTGTACCTGGGAGGGAACAGAGCAAGGGCTAGTAAAAATGCCACAGAGCTTTCCAGATGCCTTTCTTGAAATTTTTGTAAGTCTTTGACTGTCTTCCAGTGTTGTGCCTAAATTGTTTTCAGTGCTCGCTTTCAGTGTTTCTGAGGGAGAATAATTTGGACTTGTATATTCCACCACTTTATTGATGTAACTGCTTTCTTTTAAAAAATTTCATTAATGATTTAATAGGAATAACATAAATTTTATCTTCTTAAATTAAAATTGTCCACTTAAGATTTATTTATTTAAAATAGTTCCTGTGTATTTCTGTTTTATGTCTGAGTTTTTATTACAAAAAAAATAATTTCAAAATATTCATAGAGAACTAAATAAGACCATTAAATCATTAGAATGTAGATAAATTGATAATAATAGAGAAATGGAAAATTACTAAATACATGAATTTTCTGTCTTTACTTGCGTGCTGATTCTTGAACTTAAATAGTGGTTCTGGATTGTAGCACAAATAGTTAGCCTACTGTTATTTACCTAATTTCTGATACCAGGTAATATCCTTAGTGTGGCTAGTGTCTTCGTAGATGATGCCAAGTCTTATGCTTTACCTTCACCATGTTTCAACATATAAGTAGAGTTTTTTAAAAATCATTACTTAAAATGGAATTTTAAATGTAACTGACACATTTCAGTAGTAGTGCTAGTGCATTTAAAAGACATAAAAGGTTTTATAGGTCTTTACACTAACATTTATGTCATCTTATCCTATGACAACTAACACATGGTTACCCGTGGCTTTACTGTCAGTAAGTGTAGACCAGGTCTTTTTTCCCCTTCCTGTTAAATATTCATCACACATACTTGGTGACATTTCTCTTATAATTCAGAGATAAACCCTTTTTAAAATTATGTCATAGTTATCAGAATTCATACCTAGTGTGATGTGATACTCTAAATTTGATGTTTTTTTGATATACACTGAAGACACAATTGAGAACATGCATTCATCTATTAGCATTATTCTGGTTCTTTTTAACCTAACCTAGCTTTAAAAACTCTCGTTCTCCCTTCGTAAAGCGATATTTGTGCCTAAAAAGCACTGTAGAATCTCTTGTAAACCTTTGTTTAGTGTGATCTCAACAGTGCACAGATAATTACTATAAATGCCCTTCACTAAACATGACCAGTGAAAGCTAAAAAGGAGTCTGGAACTCGATTTTCATGTTTTCAAATTTAAGTCACCATTATACATATTATTGGCTTAATAAGTTAGATACATGTATATTAGAAATTACTAGTGGAAAATACTATGCCTTTTGTATCCTCGTATGAAACAATATAACTACAAGCATTTTTTCAAATAAGTCAGCTTCTATTAATTGTGAATGTTATTAACTCATTTTACAAACTTACCCACTAAGGAGAAATAAATATATTATATAAATTTCAAGCTGTAGTGGTCACAAGTGATTGATGAACTATCTCTATAAAAATAAATGTTGAACAACGTTATATAACATATAGTAACAATACATGTTATATATTATATGTAATTTATGTAGTTGTTTAAAATTTACTGTTAATAAATCCAGGTTATTTTCTTAATGTTTAATATTGAAATATTTTAAAATTTCAGTTCTTTTTAAAAATTTTAGTCTTGTTAAATTACCTTTTAGCAAGTGAAAGGAAGTCAGTCTGTTATCTTAAATTTCAGTATTTGTGGTGTTTGATCATTTAAATGTCTTTGTGTAAGTTTACTTTAATAATGTATTTATGTATGTGTGTCTGTGTGAGAAAGAGAGAGAGTGTTAGTTCTGAAAACAACCTGCTTACAATTAAGGCTACCTGGGAACTTAGTTCGTGAATCAAGAACAACTTAAAACATTATATTAAACTCTCTTGCACCCTCTGTTGTTATTTTTAGGGAACACTACACATACCTTCCCATGATTATTGGTGTTAGGCTTATTATAATCCCTGCTAAAATTAATACTTAGTATATTATACTTAAACCTAAAAATTATGTTGATAGTAAAGTAGTATTTGTTTTTAATTCTTACTCATTTTTCTTATGTTACAGATATGTTTTTTATTGTAAAGCAGCTTAAAAATGAAAGATGAGTCTTTCTGTTTGCCTTTGATTGTTCCTACTTACTAGTTTTAAACCCCTCCAAATGTTTCAAACAAATGAAAGTCTCTACAGTCTATAGCATACTCGATACACAATTTTCCAGAATTATAAATTCTGTCTGTCTTTTGTAAACCTTTCAATTGTCAGGCATTTCCTTCCAAAATAACAGCCTGGAATCGTCTATACTAAAATTAAGGATTTATAACTGTAAGGAACAGATGTTTTCATAAACATTTGCTATAATTAATTTCAACTAGAGGATTGAAGGAACAAAGCAGTTTTCCCGCTTCAAAACTCTATTGCCTTTTCCTCTTATAGCAAACTCTGAAATCTTTTCTCTAATACTGTTTAGAGAAACAATTGTACTCCTTATTCGGTGTGTTTTTGTGAAAGAAAAACTGCTTTTCCCCCTTATTACCATGTTTGCAGGTTACATTCAATACGATATATTCATTTCAAATCAGGTATAAAATAAAGAACACTTTTGTAATGTGTAATGATGACAAAACCTAGTAGTTTAAGAAAACCCTACAGTCTTAATTATTTGAAGGATTTTGTATTTGATCTGATAAATATC
The DNA here is from genome assembly GCA_028533065.1 of Trachops cirrhosus. NCBI lineage: Eukaryota > Metazoa > Chordata > Mammalia > Chiroptera > Phyllostomidae > Trachops > Trachops cirrhosus. The sequence goes on from CM052544.1 coordinate 23,259,104, forward strand.
AGCAGAAGGCAAGAAATGTTCTGTTGGTGAGATTTTATGTATTTAAGTAATCATAATCTTTAGTTTTAAAGAGAAAGAAGGCTCATATTTTCAATACATGATATAGTACTTATTCTATGCTGATTTGGAGTGCTTCACAGGGAATGTCTGCAAGCTATTAAATAACATGTGTTGTAGCAAATTCTCATTTAGGAGATAGAGACTAATTTTCCTTACATTTTTTAATTTATTGTAATACCATTAATTTTTTAAAGGAAGTGAAGTATGTGAGTGAGTAATTTTATGGTTCCAATGCCTTCAAAGAATTAACAGTGTATACCCAGTTAGATTGATATTAAACATTTAACTGTTTTTTTGGATTATTTTCTGCTATGATAATTCTCAACATTTGCAAGTTCTACACTCCATTTTAGGATTTTTGTTTAATAAAGAATACTGAAAGTGCATTTTGAAAAATAATAGAGCTAAAAGTTCAGTAAGTGGGCTCGGTTCAGTTCTCATCCTCCGAAAACTTGGGTGCAGCTGCAAAGATTTCGAAGAGAACCAACATTCTTGACTAATCTGTCAACTGTAAAATGTGCAAAGAAAAATAGGTAGCTGTCATTAAAATTACATTTCAGCTTTCAATAACCATTTAATGAGTAGCGTAATTATATAAGTATGGTACCTTAAGTACTATACTCAATAATTAAAAATAATCTCATCTTTAAAGTGAAAGCTCTGTAATTACTATTTGACTTAACCAGGACCACTGTGATGATCTCCACTGGCACCTTAGGTTGTTCAAAGTGGATTAAAAGTATAAATTAAAATTGGATATATCATTAAATTATTAAGCTTTAAATATCATAAAAATGAATGTAACCTGATGTTTGAAAGTTATGTTACAGGAACTAGGAGTATAAAATATAATCAGATTCTAGTCATTTAATGTGTTTCTAAAAAAGATGATATGTTTTATAGTAGTTTCTGTGGTTTCGTAAAGCCTGTACTTTGCAGTATATATTTTAAATTTTAAACTATTAAAATTAAATTTCTGTCAATAAGAATATGTATTTTATATCCTGGCATTTTAAGCATTTTTTAACTCCTTTAGCAAATTTATTTTTTTCTACAATTTTAACCTGATAGGTATGAATTTGTTCTAAGTCTGATTTTATGAATATGCCTGTTGCTTGGGTGAAAATTTTTCCCCTGAATGTTTGATGTTATCATGTAAAGCAGAAATACTTTTGATGTTGCTATTTTTTTAAACTGCTGACCTTTTGCCAACAGGTAAAACCTAAAATTTTGGGAAGAATATTAAGATGTACTTGGAGCTCACTGGAATGCATAATTGTTTACCACCTCCCACTTCTGCATTATTCTTAATTTCTGTGCTTAACAAATTTTCAGATAGGCTGAACTAGGGGGCTGGAAAACATTCCAGGTCTGCTCTGTGCCTGCTGACTTGTGACTGTACCAGTGTCATGGTGGATGACTTGGTCATTGACAAAAAGTTGTCCTTTGTTTATAAACATTAGTGAATGATTTAAATGGTTTATAAATTTTGGCTTGTCTGTGATTCATAAGAGAAAAAATCTGTACTGTTCTTTATTTGTTCCTGTTAGCAATTACTTTGGTAGTATTTCTATCCAAGTGAGAAGCAGTGGTGTTGGTTTATATTTTAGCATCAAAATAAATTTTCAGCCTAATGGGCTCTGATTATAAAAGATATTTGGGGGAGGGATAAGCAGATATATGTTTTTTGACCCAATATACTATATAAAGCTGTCACATAGTAGCTTTTCAACTGAAATACTCTGTTTTATAATCTCCATTATTTCAATGTGTAAATTTTTTTTTCCAGGAGACTCAAATAAAAATGGAAGAAGAACAAGTTCTACATTAGATTCTGACGGGACTTTTCATTCTTATAGGTAGGTGATGAATACATTGATACATAGTATTATAAGATAATGTACAAATTACCTGATCTTACAGGACTCTAACCTTATAGTAGTAAGGAACTGCTGCCCGTACTTTAAAAATATGACAAATGTAAAAATATTATGATAAGCAGTTGTTCTGCACATTTATTGAGTAATAGAAAATATAATATTCTAAATTCTTGAGTAAATGGGCTTATTATAGATATCTCTTGTTAACCTATATTAGGATAATTGGAATGAATACACATGTAGTATTAAGCTTCATTAGAATGCATTTTTATTTTTGTTTTTCCAGTATACCTGTTACAGTGTGAAAGGCTTCCTTTTCTTTAAGTTTGCTGTGAAGCGAAGAGCACTGGTGATGAGTAACTAAGAAGGGATAAAATGTAATCCAGGGCTCACCAAGTGCTGTTTGTTAATGTCCCGTTCGGCTCTTCAGCGCACAGGGCAGTTATGATCTCACTTAGTGATTTTAAAAAAGGATACATTAGTTAAGAAAATGTGTATCTTAGCTAGTCTTTGGTTAATATTCTCCTTTTAACTTGAATCTACGTGAGTGTTTATGGAATTTGTACCTTCATAACAGAGAAACCTAGAACGAAGAAAGAGTAAAGTGTTTCCAGTAATATTTGAAAATATGTATACTGAACCCAAATGATGTAAAAACTAGGTTAACTTTTAGGGAAAAACATACAGATTCAATAATAGTACATCTTGGCGTTGCAGATAGCAAAGCAGTTAGGTGAAGAAGTATTTTAATTGGAGCCCACCGTCCTCAGGGTTACATAGATCTGGTACTTGTGCAATGGCACCATAAAATGCATGCAAGAGCCACTGCATGCTTGGAAACTCACGTGACTATTGAGCTGTCACGCCTTCTTTTATATAATAAATATTGATTTTACACTTAGAATTTTTATATTTATTTGAAATCATACTCTATGTCCCTAATTGGAACTGTGTTACCTGTTTTCTCAGATCCCAGGCAAGCTTTTAACATCTAGAGTAGGGCTGTGTGCACAGAAGCACTTAATAAGAATACGGTCCATGTGAAAGTTTTTACAATTTGTTTATCAATTCCAGAAACAAGATGGTAATTGAAATACTTGACATCTTTATTTTATGCCAGTTGGGGTCTGTATAAATAATCAGTCATTCAAGTGTCATGGATACTGCAAAAGGCTTATGTTCCCATGGTGTTCTAGAAGGTATTATCACCACAGTAAAGATCGTACGTTGTCATTATATTTTCACTGAACCCGTTCTACCTTATAAATGTTGGAATTCTCCAGATCGCTCATTTTAGTGCTGAGTTGTGATATAAACTTGGAATTTGACATATTAAATAATAGGTAGAATCCTCTGTCTGAACATATTATAGCTGATCACTCAAAAAACAAAAGGTGAATATAAAAGATAGTTAAATAAATATTCATGATTTGGCATGTAACTGAGGAATGTTAATATGATAATTTATATGAAATCTATGGTGGTAATATTATTAGATATAAACACAATAAAAATAACCAAGACAAAAGGAAAATAAAAATATATTTCAAAGGAAGGAAAATCTATGTGTATATAAATTCAGTTGGTGAATTATATTTTACAATTACATTTATAATATAGCTAATTATAGTAAATAATGGACATAATATAAAGTTAAGAGAAATATGTTAATGTGAATCCACAGTATTATCTTGTAGTTTATTTTCTTGAATAGTTTGAAGATAAAGGATCTTTTATTGAATGATAATTGTATTTTGAAAATGAACTCCTAATGCAACTTTGCACAATAAATACTAATGTTGTTAACTAATATATTTTTAATCAATGCCTGTCAGTGTTGTAATGTTAGGATATTAATTTATTGTTGTAATTAAAAAGGCAAGATAAAAAGCTCACGTAGTACAGTCTATAAAACAAGCTTTTAATAGTTGGCAGGCCAGTGCTGTTATTAAATAGTATTATAGTATTTAAGGTGTGAAATGAATATTTTTCTACTCAGTAGGCAATAGCTCTTACAATATAATGAGCTTACTTGTGAATTTGACACTTGGGTTAAATGCAGAATTTATAGAAGCACAGCTCTGGGGTATATTTTCATATTAAGGTTAACTGATAAAACCTAGGCATTGTTGCAGAATCACTAAAATGGCAACAGAATTGTCAGTAAAATTCACTTTTGAAAATGAAAATCATTCTTCCCGCCATCATAGCTCTTTTAAACTAACTAGAAATAGGCCATTGGAAAAATGTGAATATTCCAAACCCTCAAACATCCTAACAGTTCTACCTTTGTATTATTTAAACCGCCTCAGAAATCCTGACCACCCTGCCCAGCTAGACAATTCTGGCTGTCAGCCGAGCATGAACATACTCAAGCTGTATCTACTTGTGTCCAGGATAATGATTAGCGCTAGTTTGTCATCTATTAAATGGATGCTTCCCTTTCACAACTGTTTTAAAGACTGAGATAAAATGCGTAAGATAAAGCCTTTTGAAAACCTAAATGGAGAGCCATGGCATTATTATTATTCCTTTGTGCTTGCCTCAAAAATTGTCAACTTTGTAGCCTTAGTCCTCGTTTAACCCTCCATCAGGTGGACCCTGTCAGAGCATATGCCGGGGTTTTATTAACTTTTGATTTCGTCACCTAAATCTGTATTTTCCATTATTTGTTTCTATTATTGTGGTCTATAGATTTTCAGTTTCAGGAGGGCATAGTCTGTTTCTTTCACTGTTTTGTTCATTAGTAATGCCCAAACATAGCGAGCTGGTTCAAATCCTGACTCCAAACCCTTTGGAGACTTTGGCCAAGTTTTAGCCTCACTTTCCTCATCTCTCAAGTGGCAGTAGTGAAACACACTTCAGAAGAGTTAATGGGATCATGTCACTAAAGTCACGTGGCAAATGCTGAATACATTTTATCTTCTGGTCGATGTCATATCATTGTCATCATCATTGTCTTTTTGGTAATGTAAGAATTTTATTATAGTGCTCTACTTTAGACACACCAAAAGGAAGATTTCTGAAAATGTGTCTTACAGGAAAATGACTTCGGTCTGTTAGTGGAACTAACAGACTTTGGTCTGTTAGAGCTAAGAACAAGCCTGCTTGAAACTCTCAGTCTCTGATGTGGCATTATAGATTGCCTTTATATAACATAATTGTACACATAGTAACGATAAAAAGAAGATGTTTTACTATCAGCATAAGTTCAGAGATGGATTTTTGGAATTTTGACCCAAAATTGTGAAATTTAAAATTGATGTACCCTAAGTATAGCTTTGTGTGCCCACTGTTCATAGATTTGGTTTTCATAGGCTGGGAGGTTTTACTTTGGATGTGTCTTTTGTGGTTTTTGCTTCATTGATTGAAAATAGAGTACAGCTGCATTTAACTGATAGGGTACCAGAATGATTGTTGTATGATGCCTGGGTAATAGACTAGGTCTTGTTTTGGAAGTTTTTATTAGAATTTGATTGTATATCTCCTGACTAATTTGCAGATGACTTACTAAAATGGAAAAGGAATAAGAATTGAGATTATTGGTTTATACATTATATCTTGTAATATTTTTAGAGACCAATTTTAATGTTTTTGTCAGATAACATGAGCTTTCTCTGTTTCTTATATAACCATTAATAGTGAGAGACCCCTTGATGGGTATGAAAGAAAAGTAGTTTGCCAGTTAGCAGTTTGCAGTAGATGTTTAGCTAAGCGACTGTAGCACAAGGTCACGTGGTGGAAGGAATATTCTCTCAGTGCCACCCCAACCCCCTCTTCCCAAAGGCAGCTGACCTTCTCTGCAAAGAGGCAAGCCCCTTGCCAGCATATATGACTACAGACTATTACATTAATCTATTTAGCTGTAGGACCAGCTGTTTGCATGTTTTTAATTATCTTATTAGGTGGTATAACAGTGACCTATGAAATAAATTGAAGGTGAACATTTTGAAATTTCCTGTCATTTACCCTATGTTTCTAAACACCTTTATTGATTAAAGTACAACTTCTACAAAAGTTCATAGGAAGTCTGTATGGTTTTTGAGTCAATGCAATGCTTTTTAAAGTATACTGTCATAATTCCAACTGTAGAAATAACTTCATTTTTGTCTCATTAGGTTGTATTTATATAACCACAAATCCCTGTTAAAATCCATTGGTTTAGTAGTCAATTTAGTTAGAAAACTCAGGCCAGTTATTGATATTCTCTGGGGAATTCAAAATAATGCTTAATTTCAGACATTGTCTTGGCATTCTATACATGGCATAGGATATATTGTAAATCATTTTAGATTACTTTACAATAAGTTTGCATATTTAACTCTGATTTTCTTTATTGTGTATATACACGAGTAAATCATCTAGTCTACCGTCATTATTTTCAGATTTTAATTTCACATGGTACCATTTCTCAGTAGATTTTCCCAAGCTGTGCTGTTAGGAAATATGTACTGGTACTACTTTAGACTTTGACAATTTGAGTATGTTCAAATAATACTTTGTAAATGAGTGTTGACTCCATGATACACAGTTCAAAATAACAACCACTGGTTGTTCAATTACAAATCAGAGCCAGTAAATGAAGACTGTAATAATTTAGTTAGAAACTCAGGTGTCGAGTTAAAAAAAAAACGATGGTATTTATATACAAAAGAATTGCATGTGTGTTTTTTGAGTTAGTAAATCCTACAACCAGGATAGTAAGGTGACTTGAGACTGGTAAATCTATAAACACCTTAAATACGTACAAACAACATTATTTATATATTTTTAAAATCTAAAGAAATACTATATTTCATATTTCAAAAGAACTTTTGTTGAAAAAATAAAGGGAATTTTTTCCTTTTCTATATTTTTTTCTTCTTGGTCTAAAGTTAGTGGGGTTATCTCTGACCAGTGTGGCTCAGTTGGTTGGAGCACCATCCCATAACCAAAAGGCTGTGGGTTCAATCCCTGGTCAGGGCACATGTACAATCTTTAGTCTGGGGTTATAATTTCTTAGTAGTGATCAAAGTGTCTAGAGTTGCTCTAAAGTAATGGTGTTAAAATTTCTTAATAACAATGAGAGTTTTCATAGTCGCATTTCTCTCATAAAATGGTATGTTCTAGAGCCCCACAGAGCCAAAGCTCTTTAAGTTGGTAAAAAAAAAAATTAAAAAATCAGTTGGGTTAGTTTTTATAATCTGGAAGTCAAGTCTTGAAAAAATATACTAATTTGAATTTACTGTAGCCACTGAGTAAATTTTAAAAATCAGGCTTCAGGTTGTATCACAAAGATTTTTATAGATCAATCTTTACATGTAATAAGCAATTTGGGAGGAAGTGGGAAATGTACTTCCATCACTAACATTTATTTTTGGTATAATACCTTCCCCCACCTAATTGTGTGTAAGAATATCATATGTCTCTTGAAATAACAATGAAGCAATGATTCAAAAAAATTAAAATAGAGATCATTTCAAATTCAGAAATCTAAGTTCTGGTTATATTCTTAGTATGATAGAAATTTCTTGACCTGTTATTTTTAAGAATATGAAGTCATAGAATCATTTGACTTGCTAAAAGCTATACAGTACTAGTTGGTTCCAGCCACTATAACAAAATACCAGAGACTAAGTAGTTTGTAAACAACAGAAATTTATTTCTCACAATTCTGGGGTCTGGGAAGTTTAAAGATTAAGGTGCCAGGCAGATTTGGTGTCTGTGGAGAGCCCACAGCCTACTGTATTTTTAGGACTATAAGATGCACCAGACCATAAGATGCACCTAGGTTTTAAAGGAGGAAAATAGGGAAAAAAATTTTGAAGCAAAAAAATGTGGTAAAATATTTAATAACCTGTGACCCCGTTCCACTACCCCCCCACACACACACACACAAAACAAGCCAGGTAAGCTACATTTGGACTATAAGACTCCCATTTTCTTCCCAAATTGAGGGGTGCATCTTATAGTCCGAAAAATATGGTAGTTCCTCCCTGGTCTTCTCACTGTGCTCTGACACGGTGGAAGAGGTGAGAGAGCTCTCCGGGGACTTCTTTGTAAGAGCACCAAACGTGAGAGCCCTCATGACTTAATCATCTCCCCAAAGCGTCACTTCCAAACACCGTCACCTTGGGTCTCAGGATTCAATATATAAATTAGAGGAGCTGGAGGGGGGATGCATTCAGTCCATAGCATATATTAAAGAACATAGAGACCAACCTAAAATCCCCATCCCACTCCACCACCACTTGCCATCTTAAGTTCCTAAGGCCTTGCCATTTGAATTATTTTTTCAAGGCATTATAGCTTAGTAATAGCTCAGAAAGGAGAACCTAGAATTAGGATTTCATTGCTGATTCTTAGGGCATTGCTTTTCTTACTTGGATGTGCTGCCTTTATTTGGTTGAGAATCAATATAATTATGTGGCAGAAACTCTCAGTTCTTAAGAATAAATTCATAACTTAGGGAAACAATTTGGAAAAAGCACACAGATAGAAATAAGCCTCCACCACTACTGACTCCACCACTTACTGACTGTGTGACCTTAGTCAGGATGACTAATTTCTCTGTTAATAAGCTAATCACTAAAATTCTGTGACACACCAAAAAATACATATTTTTTGCTGATATGTCCAAAAAATTAGGTATAATGTTGATTCATTCACACTGGTCAGCTATTGTTGTACTGGCTTTTAGAATTATTTTATTTGACACTCTGAGGGAAAAGAGATCAGTGCCCCTGACTAAATTGTCAGGTGTTGCACGTTTTAAAAATTCTTGTGGCATGTCAGTTGAAAGTCGCCACCATAGAGTTGTAAGGAGCATACCTACAAATGTTTGTACACCTGGCCCAGTCACCTACTGCATAGAAGGTAATAAATACTAGTTTCTTCACATTTCCTTTTCTCTCTCTCTTTTCTAAATTTTTTTTTCAATTTTAATGAACTTTTTCACCTCACATTGTCTTTTGTCTCAGAAAAGTATTTTTTTCCAGAAAAGCATTTTTAAAATTCTGTGTAGCTCTAAGGTAGCAGTAAATGATATTAAAGAATCAAATCTACAGTTATCTATAAAATATAAGACCTACAGATATCTATTGTTACCTAGAAATTATATAGGAGGAATTTTATAAATCCCATACTGATATATAACCTCACAATCTTATTATTAAGTATATCTTATTTCCATATTTGCTCAAATAGCACCACAGCCTTTATAGTTAAATTATAATTTCAAAGAACACAAAATGTGTAATCTTTTTATTTTCAAGAAACCAAAATCAGAATATTATCTTTTATTTTTATCTTCATAATGGAGCTACATTTGATAGAAGAAATGAAAATCACATTTGAATGTTGAATATATCTTCTTGAAGTAACTATTATTTTTAAGATAGTATATCTAGTCAATATCTATGCTTCTCTATCATATACAGTCTGTCTAAACTAATTATTGACCACTTAAGGCTCTGGAAATATGTTACCCTCTATTTAAATAATCAACTGGTCATGTACATTCATGCTCCAAATAATGGCATTTGGGTCAAAGACACACTACATGTGGAACAGTGGTCCCATAAGATGATAACGGAGCTGAAAAATTCCTATGGCCCTGTGAGGTCTCAGCCAGCATAGTACGACTCATTACTCACGTGTTCGTGGCGATGCTGGTGCAAACAGACCTACTGAGCTGCCAGTCCTGTAAAAGCATAGCACACACAGTTCTGTCCAGTACATAATATTTGATAATGGTCATAAGTGACTGTGTTATTGGTTTCTGTACTTAATATACTATAATTTTACCACTTTTAGAATGCACTCTTTCTACTTACTAAAAGAAAGTTTGCTGCAAAACAGCGTACTGTGTAACACTTGCAGCAACCTCATACATCTAGTTTATTGCATCTGTTCCTTGCATTTGTCTGCCCTGCACTTGATTCAGTCTCATTTTGTTTATTCATTGTGACCCCCAAGCACACGAGATCCACTGCTCATGTTGCTAGTAAGAAGCCACATCAAGTGACTGACCTGGAAATGAAATTAGAAATGATTGAGCACTATGAAGGTGGAAAATCAGTGATGGCTATTGCTTACCAGTGAAGCATGTTCATTCCACCATAGCCGCGATCTTGAAGAACAGGAACGAAGTGATGGATGCTGTTAAGGATCTGCTTCATTGAAGGCAATGAGATTAACAAAAACTCAGGAAGGGGCCATATCAGACATGGAGAAACTTCTGACGACCTGTGTGGAAGACCAGACGCAGAACAGTAGCTCTCAGGACCATGACGATCGTGGCCAAAGCACAAAGTTTGCAGTGTTGAAGGCTGAACCTGACTAGGATGTTGAATTTACTGCTAGTTCTGGGTGTCTTAAACACTTCAGGAATCGTTGTTCATTGCATAATATGAAATGAGTGCTGAGTCTGTGGATGCTGATTTGAAGGCAGCTGAAGAGTTTTTGGAAACTCTAGAAAAGCTGATTGTGGAGGAAAGTTACTTACCACAGCAAATATTCAGTATGGACAAATGAAACCTTCCTATTCTGAAAATGGGATACCTGAAAGGATTTTCATGAAGAGACCAAGTCAATGCCAAGTTCAAGTCTTTTATGGACAGGATAACAATATTGCTTGGGGACAGTGTTGCTGGTTACAAATTGCAACCCTTTGTGGTCTGACTCAGTGAGAACCCCAGGGCCTTAAAGCACATCAGTAAGCACACACTGCCAGTGTGCTAAAGAAGCAGTAAGAAGTCATGAAGGACACAGTTCCTCTTCCAGGGTTCCCTTCTGAATTGCTGCCAGTGAAATGGAGAAGTACTCTTTGGAGAATAACATACCTTTCAAGATTTTGCAGGTTGTTGGTAATACTCCTGTACTTCCTCCTTTTACTGGTGATGTTGATCCCAATATTAAAGTGGCCTTTCTCCCTTCAAACCCCACCTCTTTAATCCAGCCAATCGATCAAGGAGTTATGGAAGCTTTCACAGCCTAGTACCTGAGAGGAGGACCTTGTCCAGGCTATTACTGCAACTGAGGAAGACCCTGGTGCAATACTGAAGGATTTAGAGGGATTACAACATCTATGACTGCAGCGGGAACCTTGCTTGGTCCTGGAGTGATGTTACCAAGGAGGGTGTGAATGGAGTCTGGAAGAAAATGCTCAAGAAGTTTGTCCATGACTTCAGAAGATTTGCCAAAGATAAGTAAGTTGCAAAAGGCAACAAGGCTGCGCTTGAGATGGCAAACAGCTTTAACCTTGGTGTGGACAAGGGTGTCATTGAGGAGCTCCTAGACATGGTTCCTGAGGTATTGCCTAGTAAGTTATTTGAACTGGAACAAGAACTCATAGCTGAAGAAGAGGTAAGAGAGAAGGAAACTGCAAGAGATGAAAAAGAACCCCCAAGAAAATTCACAGGGGAAGGGTTTAGCAGAAGTTATGGCAGATTTAGCAGGCTCCTTAAAAAGTTTAAAAATATGAACCTGAACACTGAAAGGTTTTCATTGTTAGAGAGGAATGTTTATGGTGAATTATCTGCTTATAAGCACATTTATGATTTAAAAAAAGACAAACCAAGTAAACCACTATGGACATATTTCTGAGTTATACCTCCTCAAAAAGAGCCTCAGGCGGGCCCGTCAGGAGGTCTTCCAGAAGAAGACATTGCTGTCATAGGAACGAGAGCTCCATGTTTTTATTCTCACCTTCCAGTGGGACAGGGTCTGGAGGCTGAAGACGGTGATACTGGCCCTGACCCGCTGTAGACCCAGGACAATGTGTGTGATTGTCTTAGTTTTTAACCAAAAAAGTTTAAAAAGTAAAATTTTTTTTCTATAGACAAAAGTATAAGGAAAGAAGACATTTTTGTACAAATGCACAGTATGTGTTTCAAGCTAAGTGTTATTTTCAAAAGAGTTGAAAAGTTACGAAGTTTAAAGTTTATAAAGTAAAAACGTTATAGTAAGCTAAGGTTATTATTGAATAAAGAAATAATATATGTTTATAAATTTAGTGCATCCTCAGTGTATTGATGTTCATAAAGTCAATGGCAGTGTACAGCAATGGCCTTCACATTCACTCACCACGCACTCGCTAACTCACCCAGAGTTAGTCAAGCTCCGTTCATGGTAATTTCCCTATGTAGGTGTCCTGTTTTTTGTATTTTATACTGTATTTTTGTGGTACCATTTCTGCATCTCGATATGTTTAGGTACACAAATACTGTTGTGTTAAAATTGCCTACAGTATTTTCAGTATAGTAATGTGCTGTGCAGGTTTGTAGCCAGCCTAGGAGCAACGGCTACACGCCATGTAGGCGTGTGTAGAAGGCTGCACCATGTAGGTTTGTGTACGTGCACTCTGTGATGTTCACACAGTGGGAAAACTGCCTAAGGATGCATTTCTCAGAACATGCCCCATCACTAAGTGACGCATGATAGCACAGCCTGGAGTTAGCATAACCCAGACTAACTTGAGTACACATGTTGCAGTTTGAGTTCCTTCCTTCAAGCCCTTTTTATTTCCTGTAGCTAGGATGTTTTTTTGTATTTGTTTATTTACATCGTCAGCTGCAATCTCCACTCATCTAAAAACTGTGTACATGTTTATCTTTGAAAAGACAGGCCTCCATTTGAAATACGAGGACATGAGGATAAGCAGCTCTGAGTCAGTCAGCACTGGGAGTCCCTTCCCCTGGGCACGCTTCTGTTTTCCCCTGGTGTGCCGTGTTGAAATGTCCCCTCTGTCAGCCCTGTGAATTTTTGTAAGTGAATTTGTAATACATATATATTAATTAGCATGCTGCTTTTTTAAGGTATGGTAGTGAAATAGACACAATCAGTTAACTCTTTGGTCCATGATATTGAATGAATTGTGTTGCTGGATCTATAATTTGAGAAAATAATGCATAGGATTAGGGTTGAAGCTTGGAAAGTTACATAAATCTTTTAAAATATAGAAAGTGATATTCAGTATTTGTCTATTTTCTGTATCAGATTACCTTGCCTTTTAGGGGAAAGTAGCAGTGGTTAGTAATCCAATTTTTCATTTCATTTTTAATCCAGAGCTTCTGTAACAGCTTTTCTGACACATTTATATCTTTTCTTTTTGGTTGAAGAGCGCTAACATCTCCATCATTCCTCAAATCTTTGTTGTCCACCCATTATAAATAACCCAGTGTGCCAAACCTGCGGGACCAAGACCCAAAGAGGAACTCGCATAGACCCTGCCCCTGGTGTCCTCGTGGTCTAGCAGGGGGAGACAGCTGTGGAAGCAGCTAACAGAGATGCTGACTGGCGTTGCACGGCGGGCATTTTACCAAGAACTAGGGGAGCACCAGATGGGGTAGTTAAAGCTGAGCAGTGGGGTGGTGGCGGGAAGATATGTTTGAGAGACATTCTAGAGGGACAGGAGTTTTCTGGGGCGAACAGTATGAACAGAGATGATCTTCTTTGTTTACCCTTTGGCAGTGCAGCCTTCTTGTCCTATTAGAATGGGCAGATTTGACTGGCCTCACATTTTTCACTGACGAAATTATGCTCTTACCTGTGAAGACAGCTAAAGTGACCCACACAACATGGGTATTTACATATATTGTTCCATTATGGTGGCATTGTTACTTTGCATGAACTGCTGTTTTTGCATATTAAAAGTTAGGTTTCAGTATATCATAGATGTTTGGTATATTTAAATTAAAGATCAAAACATTTAACTGGGTGTTGATAAGTCTTTAAATACCACAAAATTATATGAGATACTTGATAATGGCACCAACTGAGAATGAATATTATATGCCTAGAAAGATGGGGGAAATTGATAAAGCAGCTATGCAACGAAAAATAGCCTGCTAATGAGGGAGTATTTGAAATTTAAAAAATGTCCTAGTATTATCTGAACATATGGACATAGTTTTCATTCCATGATTATAGATGCAGTGTTCTGAGATAGATATAGAAGTACTTCAGTCTGGTTCACATATTCTCAGGGAGTTTCAAAGATTGTATTCCAAGTTGCTTTCTCGGATTAGGAAAGTAATTCTGATGACATGCCCAAGTCTCTCAACCCATTCAAAGCAAATCAGGATAGTTAAACACCATCTCTTAACTCTCATTACAGGTTTTTAATGTGCTTCTAGATCTTAAATATCTTTTGAGCTGGAGAGCTCTGCCATCATTGAAACTGGCACAGATATCTCTTTATTTGGATTTTGTTCAGTCTAACTACTGTCGTTTGCTTGCTGTTCCTCACCTTAACCCCTGGCCTCACCCCGAGTCTGCTCCTCTCTGTTGTATTCTGACTACGTAGGTTGAACAGGGACTGTTTTTCCACATGAGAGATTGGGACAGGGTGGAGGGAGCAGAGTAGGGCCAATAAATACAGCTAGAGTGGTGTCTTGGGCATTTTTAACACTGCTTCCATTTCTCTTTCTCCTGCTGACATCTGGGTTGTTAAAGGAGCCTAAAGAAGGACCCTGCCTCTCTATCTCTAGATGCCATTCCTAATCATAATGTCTTTAAAGACTCTGTAGAAAAATGAGAATTTTCCTATGGTCCTAATTTTCAGTTTTATAGTAGCATTCCGTGTTTCCATAAAGTAACAGCTTTATGGAATCATGTCTTGGGTTCATAAAGATGTCTCTGGTCATATAATTAAATTTTTTGCGGCATGCATTTGGAATCTGAATCACTGAGTTGTATGGATAACAGAATAGCAAATAACAAAATGACAGTAGGCCCTTTTATGAAGTCAGGACTAGATTTGGTTCTTTTGAAGTAGATGAACCCAAATAAGATAAAATCTCAGCAGTAGAGAATACTTCTGACTAACACAGGAATTTTTATGACACAATTTAATATGGGTGAAGAGGTCATGAGAAAATGTTTCATCTTTCCCCGTGATGCAGAGCAACTGTTTAAAAAAAAATCAGTAATAAAAATACCACTCCCACCATTGTCCTAGCCTTCATGGGAAGCAGAGCACAGGCGCAAAGCCAGTCTCCACAAGCCTGATTTCTGCATTTCAGAACTTCCCCCAGCCCTCTCCTCCACCCCCGAAACCAGTATTAAGAAAAAGGATTTTCCCCCTTCTCTTTGGATATATAGTAACACATCAGTTATCTAGAGGTCAAATTTCCAATAACTCTAGCCAACTAGAACACCATCAGAAACTTAGAAACAGATGGAAAATATTAGAGCGGCCAGAAAGTTGGTTACAGTCTCTTTAGTCACAGGAGGGCCCTTTCAGTCCTTACTCTGCTTTTACTTAGTTTTATTTCTTATTTTTTTAATTAAAAAGATTATATAATATTTTGTGATATTGAAGTGAAACTAGAATGTATAACAGTTTAAAGTCGAGTTTGTTGTCTTTATTTTTAAAAAGACAAATTGAACTGAGCAAATGATAGGTCAGTAGAGATTTAGAATTTCTGAAAGCTAGTTATGTAGCCATTATAGGAACTGGGAGCTGGTAGCCTCACACGTGTGGTCGTGAGAGAAGTGCCGTGAAAAGCGGAACGCAGAGCCCCAGGAGCAGAGCAGTGTGGGATTGTTTAATGTGGGGGCAAATGGCTGAACATTTTCCTAGTGTGTGCCACATCTGGGCAAAAATTCCTTTACATCTTAAAAATGTTTTGATACTCTCAACATTTTTGTGCTGAGAAAAAATAAAAGGTGTACATTGGCCCTTCATCATACTGGGTAAATGAGGCAAGGGTTTTTTTTAAGTGAGTGAGGTTTTAAAAAATGTTTAATTATAAATGATTTTCTGGTAGGCCTTAGGTAGGGATATTTCCTTTTCATTTCAGAGACCCACGTGAAATTGACTTCCCAGGCACACTAATCCAAACAAATTATGAAGTATATATTGATCTTAAACTAAAGTTTATTTTACCACATTGCCCATTTGTCTTCATTTAAAATGACCATTTCCTGGATCTTTGAACCAATTCATTACTGAGTATGGTTATATTGGCTCGTGATCCAGTAGTGATCATTTTTAATAACTTACAGATGTGTCACTGTCACCAGTAAAGATTTGCTTTCCTAACTTTTACGTGTATGTGTGAATGGGAAAAGAGGGAGGTGGGACTAAGCAAGGGGCAGAGAGTGGTGGTAGAGACAAAAACATAGACAGGGAGAGAAAAAAGATTAAAATAACCTATCACACCTATATCTGATCTCAGTAGTAGCACCATTCATTTAGTATTAATTATGTATCATGTTACAACTCTTTGAAATTACCTTGATTTTTTTAACCACTTATGTTGTTTAACTCTTAACATGTCCTTTCCCCAATAGCACAATATGTGCGTATCGTGTATATTCATTGTTATAGCCCTTGAACCTTTATAGTTGTTATTTTAAAGATTGAACATGTATTAGGATGGTTCATCATCCTTAAAATAATTTTGCTGTCCAATATGAGAACCGCTAGCCACGTGAGACTACTTAAATTTACATTTAAGTTAACTAAAATAAAATATGTAGTCTTTCAGTTGGACTAGTCATATTGGACAGTCAGATACACACATTCCTCTCACCTCAGGAAGTTCTCTTGGATAGTGCCAATCTGGAAGTTATCTCAGGAATGGTGGATTCAGTTAGAATGTAATCCATTTTAATCTTTTTAAGAGAAATTATTTCAAGAGTGTGTTTGTTTCTACGGGTACAATACCTTATAAGTCAACCCAGTCTTGGAAAACATGCTTTAAGAGATACAATGGACTTTTATTAGGATATCAGACTTTGCTAAAATAAATGCCTGTTTCCAAATAATTTGTTCTTCTGCATTTCCCTTACAGTATTGCTTACAATATAGAATGTGTGGCAAATTCTTTTCCACACAGAAAGTGAGATACCGAGTTCATGCTCGTTCCCACAAGTAGCAAGATAAGTGTGATGGACCGGGAATGAAAGAAGGTGGGGGAAGTCTGTAAGGCGGCGTCTGGAGAAGGGAGTTTTTTTTTTAATTAATTACATAGGAAACACCAGCAAAGCATGGACTATAAAAGATACCCATTTCAGACACCTTCATAGACATCTGGTACAGGATCCTTTTCTCAACTCATCTGTCAGTGCTGATCCTTTGACTATGTACCTTTACTGTATGCTTCATTTTTACAACCTGATGATACAGCTTTTCTTGATTCCTTTTCTAAAAAGTATGTTTGTTGAGTTTACCCACTTTAATATGACACTGAATTTAGAAGCTCTTAAAAACTAAATTTTGAAGAAAAAATACTACATCTGACAGTCCAGAACTGTTGCCTACTCAGTTCTTTGTGTATTGAGGTGGAGACACAAGATTTTTCAATTCAAAGAAGTCCAAACCTGAATCAAAACCTTATCATAAATTACTCTAACAAACTGAACTATTGCCTTTGTTTCAGTGGAGCCTCGCTACATGAGAACATGTTCCGCCTAGGCATAGGAAGAAATGCATTTTAAGCTTGTGAGCAATTGTGCATTCTGTTTTTATGTTTATGTATATGTATAAGTGATATGCCCTGATGTTTCATTATGGAGGAAAAAAGCTTTCAATAAAAGTAAGTTTTTAAAAATTCCTGATACGGGAAGGAAAAAAGCCAGTACAGTTTCTAATTGCCTTTTAGAGTCTCCGAGTTCCCTCATTACCTGTGATTTAAGCTAAAAACAAGGTAATTATAGATAACATCAGTGTTTGTCTGGGTGATCTTGGCACCTGCAGTCCTCGTGCTGTAGCTTACCCATATCTGGTGCCACGTTTTGCTGTCTGATGCTGACATACCTAATTTATGCTTCTCGTAGTTCCATTGATTTTTACTTTAGATGTTCCCTGTTGTATTCGAGTAATATTTTTAAATTATACCTTTAAATTTATATAAAGCTACCTACTCTTCTACGTGGACTATTGGAATTATGCTATAGTCCTTCTTTAATGGAAATCTTCCACTATGTTTCTAGACAGATTAGAAACAGATCAAAAATTTATTATTTCCTTTTGCCCTGCATTTGATAAAGCAAATAGGATAATAATAGGGTAGTCTTTCAGATATTGGCATGTACTTTAGGATTATAAAAATGTATAAACCTTTTGCATCAGGTTCACTCTTTTTACCTTGCACTTCCTCACCTTCAAGTGTTCTCCCCATCTAAGTCTGAGCTTAATCCTGCCTCAGGACCACCTTCATCCTGCCCTGGCCTTTGGTTTTACTGTGCTTCTGGTCAGACCTCAAAAATGAGATGTTCGTGGTTGACCAGCCAAGCTTGTAAACTACACGGTCATCTCTGAGAACTCCCCCAGCACCCCTGCCCTGTGGGACACTTCCCTGACAGCCAGAAACCGGCGTCCTCCCTCTCTCCTTTCCCATCCTCTGTGATTTGTTGAGCTTCCCCAGAGATAACCCCTTCTCTGCTTTCAGCAGCTTTCATTATCAGTAAAAACCAAAGTAGCTAGCTTCTCTAACCCAAGTACATATGGAAGATTCTAAGAATTAGACTCTGTGTAGTCTCTGAGCTCTTTCTGATTGCTGTAGTTGTTTGGATTTCTTAAGTTTTCCAGAATACTGGAATAAGTTTTAGACTGATAGAGATTTTCACACCTGTCCAAATAATGCCTGAAAATGGAGTAGAAGCTGTCATATTAAATACACATTATAAAACGTTTTCCCTAGTTTCCATTTCCCTCAGTTTCCATTTCATGTGCCTCAGTCTCATTTGGGACTATTCCGAAATTTTCTAGTCCAGTATTGCCACAGAAATTGTCACTTATGCATTATTTAGGTCACACAAATATTTAAACAATTATATTTAGAAGATTTCAACTAGTCTCATACTAATGTTCATAGCTTGGAAAATACTACCTTAAAATACATAGTTAGAACTAGATAGTTCCTTATGACCATCAGCTGTATTTATTCTCTGCATATTCTAGTTAATTACCATGTTGCTGTTTTTAAACTGTTGAAGGAGGCTTAACTACCTGAGTAGGTCTTAGCGGGAAGGCATCAATTGCTGTTGCTGAGAAGTTGATTTCATTTACTTAGAAATGATTGCAGTGCTCATGGCCAACATTTTTAATCAGTAACAGTGTTTTTTGAGGAGCACAGAAGTAGGCTCAGAATCCTTCTCAACACAGCGGTTCCAAGGCAGCCACTACTAATACATTAACATTGGCTTGAGAAATGAAACCATTACTGCCTCTCTCTGCTGAGATGCTGGTTATGTTTTCAGGGACCCAGTGCCTGCAAGGCAGAGTAATTGCCACTAGATGGCACTAGTGCTATGTCAAGAGCACCCTCAAAGCCCGGGTCCCATCTGTTGGATCTGAGGCATTTACACATTTAAACGTGCACGGAAGTCCTTAACCACTCACAGCAGCTGTTGCCTTACCTTCCCAGTCCAACTGGTGAAAATTTTTCTCTATACCCTTGGACTTGATGTTCAAAAACTAAAAATCTAAGGAAGAAAGTATAAGGGCACACTTACACCTTACCTTGTTGCCAGGGGCAGTTTTTGTCTTCGATGTCTGGAGTATCCCGTTCCCCTGTAGTGTTGTCTTCCTTGTTATTCCAGGAAGATGCTTAAGCTACTTCTCGTTGGTTATTTTCTCTTGACAACATATTTACTTTTTCTGAGCCTTAGTTTCCTCGCTTATAAAGAGGACTAAAAATAGACACCCTGGGAGTGTTGTTTTAGAGGTTAAAAGTGATATATCTAAAATCGTATGTGTTATGACAGATGGATTTTTAGGCATTTTAATAGCATTATTGCCATTTTTTTGCTATTACAGGTATACTATATATTTTTTAAAAATATAAGACAAGGTTTAGCAACTACCTTTTCTTTATTTTTTGTTACTTAAACTGAAAATTTCACCACTGTCTCCTCAGTACTTACTATCCTTTCCCCATGTTTTCTTCCAAATTCAGCAGCCCACTCTCCCCTACTTTTCAACATTCTACCCTTTGGGGTCCGATGAACCAATGACAGCTCAGTTCTTAGATGTAGCATTTCAGTGCTCACAGTGCTGCTAGTTGTTATTTTCTATACTGAGTTTTATTTAATATTTAGGTATAACACTATTTCTCCCTCCTCTGTCCTACCAGACTTAATCATATTGTTATTGGTTTCACATACATCTATTCCTTATCTTTATGCTTTTTAAAAAATATCTCCGAGTCATAAGCACATAGTAGGCACTATATGTTTGTTACATATATTTGGTATCACAGTTTATTAACAAAACACTATTCCATAGAAGAGAAAGACAATCAATAGGTTATCTTGTCGTCTTTATGTTGCTCTGTCGTTAGAGCTCTCCATCAGTTTGAGATGTTATACCCTAATTGGAACTATGAGTAGCCATGAATAAATTTAAATGATTGTGAATTTCATAGATAGTGTTTCCATTTCATGTGCCTCAGTCTCCTTTTCTCTTTACCAGCACCGTAAATCAAGGCACAGGATGTTATTTAAGCTAACAAATGATTATCCTTCATTACATAAGTAGTATGTAACTTGACCTTAAAAGGCTGCTGAACTTCACAAGATGGCCATGAGTCTAGCCACCAGCTGGGTCTACTTTCACAATACCTGTGAATAGAAGCTGATTTTGCAAGAGGCTGGGGAGTCGTTGCCTCATACTTCCATCTCTGATCTGGAATGTATCGGTGTTTTCAGGCCGTGGAACTGCATCATCTCTCACAAATTCTGATTCCTCTTGGATTTAAAATACATTTGAAATCGGTGCATTTTGTTCTAAGACCAGAAGCTGTGTAAACACGCAGTTTCTGAGATGCACTCCTGTAATGTTCTGTGTACTCACTGCTGATCTCGTCTTTGAGTGTCACTAAAAACTGGGTAAAAACAAAACCTGAACAGTGAGAGAGATGGATAATATATGTGAAGTTGTTGGGAAATGGGTAATGTATCTTAAATATCATAGGTAATACAAACAGACTAAAGTAATTTTTAAAACTCTAAGATTTCAGTGAATATTTCTTTGAACTTGGAGCGGCTAAGAACTACTTAAGCATGAAAACAATGGAAAGATCATCAAGAGAAATTAATGTTAGGTTTATATTATAAATTAATACAAATTAAAAAGCTTCAGGGTGTAGAAGAACAAAGATGATTGGGTTAAAAATACATACATATATATGGCAGGCAAAGGTGTGATGTCTTCAATGTGTGAAAAACCGCTCCCTTGGACCAGTGATAAGGCATAGTATAATAAAAGCATTATTGTAATATTAACAATAATATTAATTTTTTAATGTTATAATATGCTGGGCACCCTTCTGAGACCCTGTCATATATTTTTATCCTCATAGTAATTCCTAGAGGGAGATGCTATTATTATTATTATTATTATTATTATTATTACATTTTACAGGTGATAAAACAGAGGCTCAGTGAGGTTAAGTAACTTGCTCATGCTCGCACATGTAGTGAAGTCGCCAGTAAACTGTGTACTGTTTCTGAATGCATGGCTGCCTTTCTGACCCTGGAGTGTGGTTCTGATGTCTGTTTTCTCAGCCACTGTCCTATACTGCTTAGCACAGGCAAAAGACAGGAAAGGAAGTTTTTTTAAAAAAAGAAAAAAGATAATGACCCAAAAGCGTAAAAAATGTTCAGTTTCATTAATGATACAAGTGCAAATTGAAATACATGAAATATTATTTCTCTTACAAATGCAGCGATGAGAGTAGGAAGTGTGTGCCGAGCGGTGGTGGGAAGGTATTTCTGGAGTGAGTGTCCCACTCAGCATCCTGATCGAGAAGGCCCCGCTGACAAAGGCTTTGTGTGACTGGGGATCATGCCCCAGGGCTGAGGCTGGAAGTGGTCCTGCTTATGACAGTAGGGAACTCCACACCATTGTCTCGGTCACTCTTCTGGAGAACTGGGGAGAAGATGCAGCTTGCTCCACAGCCTGGTTTCTGAGCTGCAGGTGTACAGTTGGTTACCTTGCGCTGCCTCAGACGGCACAGGGTGGAAGGCTGTCCCTTCTCAGAAGGAGCAGGGTCTGGTCAGTGACAACTGCATGTATATGTGGAATAATGATTGAGGTTTTAGGGGCTTTCTTTTTCTAAAATCTCTGAAGAGATTGCTGGGCTTTTAGCTTTGATTTAAAAATTTGAAATTATGCACCTCTTGTAGCATTATGATATCTGAAAGAAATTTAATAAAGCTGTACTCAGTTGCCTCAACTGTTGACAAATGATTCTTGATGTTTAGTTTGGTGCAGGATGCCGGGAATATAAGTCTACTTCCTTTATTCAAACTCAGTAAATGGTTTGGGACAATTAATTTCCAATTGTTTCCCAGTAGAGCAGATTTACTTGTATATTAATGAGGCACAGGTGTTAGGCCCCTGGTGTCTGCATGCCTGGGAGGCATATTTCAGTTGTTTATCTACTCAGCCATAGGTACTGCAAGGTACTCAAGCTTGCCTGTAACAGTTTTTACAGTGAGGCTTTTTAATTTTTTTATTTTTTTTTCAAATTTGCCTGCACCTGTTAAAATTTTAAAACTGATCATGTAGAAAGAAGTTGCAGAGATTTTAACAGTAAATAGCACTAAAAGTTAAAGAAAGTAGTCTTCTGTTATATTTACCTGCCCAGCCTGACATTAAAGAGAAATGGGTTCATTTAAACAGATATTTCATGTGTAGATCCAACAAAACCAACAATACACCTTTTTCATTATGTTTTTGGAGCATGTATGTCTTTGTCAATGGCTAAAGCAGTCATAAGCTTGTATTAATATTCAATTTTTATCTTGTCTATTCACTGAACTGCACTACCAACATTTTAGAGGGAATGGAATAGCCTCCATAGACATTATGTATTTCAGTAGCTGGCATAATTATAGTGATCTACATATTCATTAAATCTACAGAAGAACTCTGTCCAAAAAGACAGTCATGCGTTCAGAAACCGTGCACAACTAAATTTATACATTTTAAAAGTTGCATTTCTTAGACTTATTTAAAATTAATTTCCTGTAGCACTCCCCTCCAAGCAGCAGAATTTTAACAAAAGGATCCCCATGCTTTGGTTTCTTGCATATAGGAAAGAATGGGAAGAACTATTTGTAAACAACAATTACTTGGCAACAATAAGGCAGAAGGGGATTAATGGGCAGCTGAGAAGCAGCAGGTTCCGCAGCATTTGCTGGAAGGTAAGAAGAAAATATTTATTTACAGTTTGTGGTTGCAGTATATCAGCATATTACCTGATGCCCTGGAAGACTACCCATGCAGGGGGTCACTGAATTTTCCAAGAGACTTCACTCTTGATTTTTTGGCCATCCATATTTATCTTTCATAGGACGTTTACTGATGAGGTTGAAGCACCTTAATTCTGAGTAACCCGCAGTGGTAAAGCAGTCCTTTGAAATACCTGTCTTTTCATCTCATTTGATGCTGCGAGAATTCAGAGCAACACCTTTACGTTTCCCACAGGCTTTGCAGAGATCCCTGATGCTGGGCAGGAGCAGAGGGGATTAACTTTCAGGTTATATCTCGTGCCATCATTTAGTCATCTTCCCTTTTTTCTTCATAAATAGCAGACAGAAAAGAATTTTTATGTCTCTTTTACTATAAGCACAAACTGTAGGGCAGCGAGAAGTGGAAGGAAATTAGGTCAATGTCTTTCCAAGAGAAAGGGCCATTGGTTAGCAAAACTAGTAATAATCTGCAATTATCTTTTTAATTGCTTGGAAATACTGTCCCTCTTTCTCTTAAAATGAATTAATTTAGGTTTGTCTCATTTCTAAAATGATTTCTGTTGAAAATTTTCTAGGGTAGATTTGCATGCTTTGAGCATCCAGAGTGTGCAAGTGAAGACAGTAAGAAAACATGATGTATTAGACAGTTTTAGATTTAATAATTTAGATTTAATAATTAAAATACATTTTTCTTCTGTTAGATGCAGGCAGTAAAGGCAGGAGACCTACTGATGGAAATTTGTGTACAAATATTTGTGCCTCACCCCTCCATTCTGTGTTGTTTAACTTTTAGTACCCTTCATTTGCTGAAAATAAACTCAAATCCAGATTTATTTTAATGTTGTATAAAACGAAATTAAATCAGATTTGTCTTTTTAAGAATGCTTGTTATTTTCATAAGCAGATTGCTAGTTGTAAATTAAATTTTCTGCTGTAAAGGAATAACTTCACTTCTCAGGCTGTGTCCTCAGATTGCTCTTCTGTGTCCTTTACCTGCTTCATTGAAGACAAGTCTTAACCTTGAAATTACTCATTGGCCCTTATGCCTGTTAATGTCCTCTCTTACCCCCAAACGGTGCCTCTCCACTTCACTAGCATAGCAATTCGGGACTGGAAAGTCAAAATTATACTTGAACCTCAATGAATTTTTTGTTCATTTGTAGTGTAAATCAGAAAAGAAGGTTGATTACATTTTCTGGTGTAGCTTTTGGGATCTTGGGTTTGTTTTTTGTTTTGGCCTTTGTTCACATTTTGAATTGTCTAAATAAATATTTCTTACATTATCTCCAAATGTAATTTATCAAGAATTGTAATGATAGGAATATGAAATACCAGGAATATGAATATCTCAATTTTCAGGTGATTCTGGTTGGCATAGTTTCACATTTACTTCTTATGATTTTTACAGAAGTTTCTTTTTTTTTTCTTGACAGCTGTTTCTTTGTGTTCTTCCTCAAGATAAAAGTCAGTGGATTAGTAAAAGTAAAGAATTAAGAGCATGGTATAGCAACATCAAAGAAATAGTGAGTTGTACTTTAATTAACATAATTGTGTTCAAATGTATGTTTTCAAGTCCAGTGGCCTCTGATCTTTGTGTGTTTCTTCCTTTCCCAGCACATCACAAACCCAAGGAAGGTCGTGGGCCAGCAGGACTTGATGATCAATAATCCCCTTTCCCAGGATGAAGGGGTAAAGTTCGTCTTTAAGATGTTTGTCAGCTGGTTATCAGTCACCATAAAAGTAGCTGGTTTTTTTGAATCCGCATGTTATCCCACCTAAAACCTGATGGAAACTATTTCCTGCTGTGGACATAACCACGTTGTAGGAAGTGCGTGCTCTATTTCCGGGGAGTGGACTACACAGAAGTCCTGAGGGAATCTGTAACAGCTAAGGGGAAGAGCGGAGAGCATAAGAAGAGCATGGAACTGTTTTATCAAGGGTTGCAGTAGGGAGCAGGGAGGACAACCTCCCTTTATGATGAAAATAGAGAAGGGTTCACTTGGTCAGACTGACTCAAAAGAAGAAAGGAACCCATTTGTAGTGAGTCCATGAAGAACTTTTTCAAAGATCAGGAAGAAGCTGTCTTCACTCATATTCTCAGGAAGAATAGGAATAATTACTACTTTACAGATGTTGTATAACTTCTTCAATTACTGCTCTAAATCCTAGTTTCCCTGCTACCAGAAAAAATTTCCAGTTAATATGTAATATTAACATTACATATTACATATTAACATTTCTTTATTCTAATACATATAATGATTATAATATAGTCTGTGGTGTAGCAGCATAAAATATTGTTGAGTAAATTTTAAAGCTTTACTTAAATTCACATTTTGAAAAGTACATAAAAATCTATTTGATTAGAAGACCAAGCATTTTAGAAAACATTACATATCTTTCTTAGAGTATTGGAAATTCAGCTCAGGTCGCTGGGACCAGCTGGGCTGTGGCCCTGCTGTAAGCCAAGCAGACCTTTTTGTTGTTGCAGGGAGTAGTAGTGGGTGTATAACAGGAAAAGTATCACCCACTTTATACAGATAACGGAAAAAATTTAAACATACACAGTAACATCACTGGGAAAATAGATGTTAGAATAAGGATGTATTTTGGAGAGTAAACTAGATTTTAATAAAAATTACTCCAGTTTCAGGTTTCCTATTTGCAATGTGAAATAACTCAGAGGAGGATAAATATTATTTAAATTATTAAATTGAGATAATAAAAGTAGCAAAGGTATGGGAATGTTTTAAATAGATTGTTCTCCTTATTTCAGAGTCTTTGGAACAAATTTTTCCAGGATAAAGAACTTCGATCAATGATTGACCAGGATGTCACAAGAACGTATGTAGAACTATTTATAAATTACTTTCAATAATTCAAATTAGTGTTACCTTTTTGTATTTTAGCAAAACACAACATCCATAGAGGAGCCTTGTGTTAATAACAAAGTTATTTTGTCCAAGTTTTGCTGATAACTATCATTTTCTGTTCTTAAAATATAGATTTCTGTGTGTCCTTTTTCAAAATAAATTATATTTATAATGATGATACTCTTAAAATAATATCTAATCATTTTTCAATTTCCAATAACTATTTGGAGTCATATGCTATGATTAAGGTTACATTATGTGTCATAATATTGGTATTGCTAGAAAGATTTATCTCTTGCTTTACACCTTTGGATTCCTTTCTAACCAAATTACTTTTTAGAATGACAACTATTATTTTTACCGTCCTTATTTCTGTTCACCTTGAAGCCATTGAGATTTGCAAACAGCCTCTTCTCTCAGTCTGCTCAGTATTTACCATGTGAAAAAGTAGTTTCTTATTTAGCATATAGTCAATATCTATAACTTTTTGTACATTGACTTCATCTTTCTGGGTTGAGTAGTAAGAAGTACATGGAATTTGTGTAGCAAGAGCCTCGAGTAAGTTCTAGCAACATATGCTGCAATCTTGGGCAAATTACTTTCAATGAATGTCTTTCTCCTCTGTGTACTGCTCTGTAAAAGGGAAATGATAGTTAATCACCTCAGAGTATTTCTATAGATGAATGAATATATGTTGTAGTAGTTATAAATGAGATGCATTCATACTGTAAACAATCACTTACATGTTAGTAAATTTGATTTAATCATGGGGGTCTAGGATGAGCCTGGTATGTGCAGAGTCATATACTCTAGTACCTTCTGCGTCCTTATATGGCTTTGCCTGTCTGCCTACTCTTCGTTCAACTCCTGCCAGATCTATTACACTGTCAAGGCGTCTGGCTTTCTGATATTCCTCTCTTTCCAGATCTAAGCACAGATAATCAGATGACATGAACTACTATTAAGGTTATTCTACATATTTAACACATGAAATTTGTTTTAAAATGAAAATAATTCAGAGGAATCATGAGTACAACCAAATCTTAGAAAATTGGCAATAGTCGATGGTGGTGGGAGGCATGGTATCATTTTGATGAGCGTGAGTTATCCAGTTACCAGGAGTAACCAGTTATAGGGAAGCTACCCTCAGAGGTGTGGGAGTAGTGCTTGATGTCTCCAGTATCAGTCTCAGAAAGTAGAATGCCATCGTGTTGGTGCACAGGAGGCACTCAGTTAATGCTTGTTGAATAAAACAAAAAGAATAAATTTCCTCATCAGTCACTTAAGACACTAGGTAATCAATGGCAGTAAAACGAGCCTCTAAAAACAAAATGTGAGGTATATATTGCTAACCAAGCAGTAAAGCCATCCCTTTTTTAAAAAACGTGAGGCGGTTATCTTAGAAAACTTGACAAAGTCAGCCTGAAGTGGCAAATAAGGATGATAATCCATCTCTCTACTGTTAGTAGATGGAAATGGACACACTCAGAGGCCACATGGGCAGGTTGGTTAAAAAAAATAGCAAACAAGAAAAGGAAAATAAAACTCTGATAGCCAGACCAAGGAGGAAGTGGCACTGGAGGCCTGTTCCGCGCTTTGGTTACTTAGCTCAAACATTTTTGCTTTGCTGTGTTAGAAAGTCTTTCTTGGAACCTGTATTCTTATAACTATTTGGGTTCATATATTCTATGCATTTTTCTTATAAAAATGTATGAGTATATATATGTATCACATATATGGCTAATTGTTTTCCTTATAACTTATTTCCAATGATACATTTTAATTAAGTTAGCAAATGCGAGATTCAGAGAAGGCAGCCAGGAAGCCTTCTAGTTAGTTCATTGCATAGGTGGGGGAGGCTGCATAACTTCTCTCCCAGAAGGCTCTCCTATGGGCCTCTCCACATTTAGAGTAAGTTTCCTTGTCATCTCACTGTATATTTTGTAGCAGGTAACTTCGCTTGTAGGGTACGACTGTCATTCTTATTTTAAAGCCACTGAATTGCCTAATCATAAAAGCTGCATACCTTGAATAATTTTACTACTTTAGATAATACAGTCTTCATAAGGCACTATGTGATCTAAAGTCCATGGTTTTCAATCCAGTCTGTAAGGCAGCTCATGATGCAATAGGAGAAGAAAGGAAGTACAGCTCAGTGATCGTTACACAGTGTCTATTTATTGATTGTCTACTCTGTTCCAGGCGCATCCTTTGCATTGCAGGGACAGAGTGGTGCATAAGGCAGACACGGTCCTGCTATCACAGGCTGTCCATTTTAGTGTAGGGGGTTGGTGGTGGGGCGACACAATACGCATGTATAGATAAGGAGGGAAATTGCAGAGGGTGGTAATTGCTCTAAAGAAATAAAGACCAGTAATAGAACAGCTAGGGGTGACGGCTACTTTAGGAATAGTGATCATAAAAGGCATCTCTGAGAAGATGACATTTGAGGTGATGATACATGCAAAAATTTTTAAAACCAGTCATGTGAAGATCTAGGGGAAGAACATTCCAGGTAAAGGAAATAGCTGGTGCAAAGTCCCTCAGTTAAAATACACATAAGCTCGGTATTTGGAGGAACAACGGGAAGGCAGTTATGGCTGGAGGACAGTGATTTAAATAGGGAAATTGAGAGGAGGTCAGATGCCAGACAAGCAGTCCGAGAGACCACAGTAGGGAGTGTGGATTTCATTCCAGTTGCAATGGGAAGCCGTTAGAGGGTAGTGAGCAGGAGTGTCATATCTAGAAAGGTAATGCTGGCAGCTCTGATAGTGGGGTGGAGGTGAAGGCAGGAATGAATCATTTGCAGTATTCTAAGTTGAGTAATGTTAGTGATAGACTAAAGAAGGTTAAGAATAGACAGATTGAAGATATACATTTTATATTTTTAAATATAAATTAGAGAGTCATTGTATGTAGTTTTCTCACTTCAGCTCTGCTCCATTTATACTGCTGTCTCAGGTTCTTTTTACCTCCTACCTGGGTCTCTTGTTTAATTGTTCTCTTTGTTCTATTACCTGTCTCTTCTGGTACTATCCATGGGTAACAGCCCTATTTTCTCAAAGCACGTCTGTAGTCATAATACTTGTTTAATCTTAAATTTTCTGTCTCTCTGTGGTCTGCAGAAGAATGGACTTGCTTCTTAACACGCACACACTCTTGTAGGGTTTCCATTTATCTTTCTGTTATTGATTTCTAGTTTAATTCCATTGTGGTCTGAGAACAGACATTGTCTGATTTCTATTGTGTCAGACATGTTAAGCTGTGTTTTATGGTCTAGAATGTGGTCTGTGTTATGACTATTCTGTGTAAACTCGAGAGGAATGTGTACTCTGCTGTTGTTTGAGTGAGTGTATAGATGTCAGCTATATCCAGCAGATTGATGATGTTGTTGAGTGCAACTGTGTCCTCTCTGATTTTCTGCCTGCCAGACCTGTTTAGTTCTAACTGTGGAGTGTTGAAATTGCCAACCACGTTAGAGCATTCTCTTACTTCTCTTTGTGATTTTAGTAGTCGTTTTCCTTACATAGTCCAATGCTCTTTGCTTAAGAGTCATACATAATAAAGATTGTTGTGACTTCTTGGAGAATTGACCCCTTTATTATTATGTAATATACTTTTTATCTTTTAATTTGTGTTAGCATGGTATGTTCTTCATTCATTTACTTTTAATGTACATGAGTCTTTATATTTAAAGTGGGTTTCTTGTAGCCGAGATATAGTTGGGTCTTATTTTTTTTATTTGTTTTTACAATCTGTCCTTTAATTGGTACATTTAGACCACTGATGTTCAGAATCATTGCAGATATAGCTGGATTGTTATCCATTATGTTTGTTATTGTTTTCTATTTGTTACCCCTGTTCTTTGTTCCAGCTTTTGTCTTCTGTCTGTTTCTGTCTTTCATTGTATTAACTGAGCATTTTATATTATTTTTTCTCTTTTTTCTTAGCAAATTGGTTGTATTTCTTTTTTTTTTTTTTTTAATTTTTATTTTAGTTTATTCAGTACAGTTTCTGTCCTTTATTCCCATTCCAGCCCACCCACCCATTCCTCCCCTCCTCCCTCCCCTTTCCAACACCCCTAGTTTTGTCCATGTGTCCTCTATATTTGTTCCTGTAAACCCATCCCTTCTCCCCTGAAATTCCCTCCCCTCTGCCCTCTCGTCACTGACAACTCTATTTCAGTGTCTTTTTTTATATTTCACTTGCTTCTTTGTTTTGTTGTTTAGGTTCCTGTTAAAGGTGAGATCATATGGTATTTGTCTTTCACTGCCTGGCTTATTTCGCTTAGCATAATGCTTTCCAACTCCATCCATGCTGTTGCAAAGGGTATGAGTTCCTTCTT
>CM052544.1:23289950-23318379 GCA_028533065.1 Trachops cirrhosus
ATTTTCATTTATGGCGTGATAATGTTGGCTCTTTGCTCTGTACCTACCTAAAATGACTCAGATTTTTTTCCCTGGTTGTGGGAGAGTAGAATCTGCTGCATCCTACCACGCCGCCATCTTCTCTGCTTAGTCGGTTGTATTTCTTTTTTCACCTTTTTAGTGGCTGCCCTAGAATTTGCAATATACATTTCAACTTAACGAAATCCACTTTCAAAAAACACTATACCACTTCACAGATAGTACATGTACCTTATAATAACAAAATAATCCTAATTCCTCCTTCCTGTTTATCATTTCTGTCCATTTTTCACTGATATATTGGCATATATACACACACATCCATATGTGTGTATGTATATACACACACACATAAGCTACATAGTTGAATTCATTGTTGGTGAATGAATTTGATCAAATTATGTTATATTAATTAAAAATTAGAAAAGTAAATGTTTTTATTTTACTTTTACTTATGTATTCCTTATGTTCTTCCTTTATGTAGATCTGAACTTCCCACCTATGTTATTTTTCTTTTCACTTAAGAACTTTTAAAATCATTTCTTGTTAGGTAGGTCTACTGGTAACAAATTCCTATTTTTGTCTTTTTGAGACTATTTTTATTTCTCCTTTTTGAAAAATAATTTCACAAATGCAGAATTCTGGGTTGTTTTATTTTTCTCTAAACATTTAAAACATTTCACTCCATTTTCTTCTTGTTGTTTGCATGGTTTCTGAGAAACTGAATGTGATTCTTATCTTTGTTCCAATATGAGTTTTTATATCCGGGTAAGAGGTTTTTCTTCTTTAATGACTTTTTCTTTTTTATTTTTTAGTAGTCTGAAAATGATATGCCTGGGTGCTGTTCTTTTGGCTTTTATCTGGCACGGTTTTCTCCAAGCTTCATGGATTTGTGGTTTGGGAATTTGAGGAATTTCTCAGCCATTATTGTTTCAAATGTTTATTCTGTTCCTTTATATCTTTCTTCCCCTTTTGATATTCCCATTAAGTGTATGTTACACCTGTTATAGTTGCCCCACAATCCTTGGATTTTCTGTTCTTTTTTTTTTCCAGTCATTGTTCTCTTTGCTTTTTAGTATTCAAGGACTCAATATATTCTGTAGCTGAGAGATTCTTTCCTCACCCAGGTTCAGTCTTCTAATGAGTCCATCAAAGGCATTCTTTACTTGTTACAGTGTAATCTAGCATTTCTTTTTTGCTTTTTTCTTAGGATTTCCATCTCTCTGCTTACATTGCACATCTGTTCTTACATGCTCCTACTATTTTCTATGGAGCCCTTAGAATAGTTGTAACCGAATAACCAGTGGGGTCCCACTGCCTGCCACCTATAGGCAATAACTCTAGAGACAGAGTCCAGTGAAAAGAAAATGGAATTTATATCTACAGTCATATATATGTGTATGATTTCTTGGTGCTGCCGGAGGAGCAAGCAAGCTGCTGATGGTAGCTGCCACAGCAGTTTCCCATTGCTCTGCACGTGGGGGAGGGGCACTTTGCTTGTTGCTGGGCCTTCTCCCAGGACCTGCCAGCCCTAGTCTCTTCTCCCCACTCCACCGCCCCTTCTTACCAGCCTTGCTCACAGTACCTATAGTGCTCCAGTTCAGGCCTGAAGCACTCAGGGAATGGCCTGGGGCCTGATCCTCCCTGGCTGCACTGGCCCACCTGAGGGAAGGGTATGGGGCTTGTTGTGCCTGCACCTGAGGTGTGAGCCACTGCTTTGGCTCCCTGCCTGGGGGCAGGGCATGGGGCTTGCTCCTCTCTCACCAGAGGCGAGGACGGCTGGTTGTGGGCAGCCACCTGGCTTTCCACCTGGAGGAGGGCTATGGGACATGTTGCCCCAAGCATCTCTGAGTCCACCAGCTGAGCCTCCCTGAGCTCCTGCCCTAGCCTCCCCCCTGCCCTGCTCCTGAGATCCTTCTCCCTGGCCTCTTACCCAAAACCTGATGGCTCCCAGACAGGCAAGTCCTGGAACGCTATGGCAGGGGGCACTTGGAATCCCTCCGTCTGGGTCCCTGGCTCTAGAAAACTCAGCCCACAGATGCAGACCCACCAGCCAGGGGATGGGGGAGTGACAGCACTGTCTGTACATGCTCCACCATTTAAAGACCCCCAATTCTCCCACCGGGCACAAGTGGATGAGAGAGTATGCCCCTCCCATCCAATCACCTTCCTGGTTTTTGGTGCCAGTGTTGCATGCCTTTTTTTGTGTTATGGTGCATCATCCCAGTTGCTGGGGTGACACACACATGCACTGTCTTCAGTGCTTCTCCACCCTCCCCATTTCCCGGGTAGGGGCGATCCTCCCATTACATGGTTACCATAATTTTTAAAAATTCCTTAACTTCTAATTCTAGTATATCTGCCTTGGCTTGTTTTGGTGCTTGTTTTGTCTCTTCAAATTGTGTTATTTACCTTTTGGTATGTCTTCTGATTTTTTCTTGGTAGTCAGACAAAATGTATAGGTAAAAGGAACTGCTATAAATAGGCCCTTAATAAGATGGTGATAAAATGAAGGGGAGAGGAAGTGTTCTTTAGTCCTGTAATTAAGTCTCAGTCTTTTAATGAGCCCGTGCCTCTGGACTCTGGCCTTCCCAAGTGTTTCTCAGTCTCAGCAACAACATCCTCACCCCTTACTTAGATGGGACAAGATGGCTGGACTTTCCGAAGCCAGGTATTTCTCTCTCCCCTCCAGCCAGTCAGGCTCCGATAACACCCCAGCAAGTTAGGCTCTGGCTAACTAGTGTTTCCCGAGGGCAGGCCTTGTTAAGGAGAACAGGGTGCTGTGTTCACAATGGCTCCTTTTCCCTTCCCTCTGATGGAAACTGAGGGGATTTTTCTCTGATTTTACTGTGGGAACCTTGGGATATCCCAGAAGTAAATCTCATAATATTGTGGGCCCTGACTCTGTGACTGGGTCCACCTGGAGTTTTTAACTCACAGAGTTGTTTACACGGAGCTCCCAGTAGTTTGTCAGTTACAGTTCCTGCTTTGCTGCCCCTGCGCTGGTTCCCACTTCTGAGTCTCTCTAACACGTTGTGACTCCCTGTATTTGCCTGTCTCTCCAGTCTTGGGGACAGCAGTTTGTCCTGTGTCTTCCCCATTCTTATAGATCCAACAAGAGTGATCGATTTTCAGTCACTCAGCTTTTTGCTTGTTAGGATGGAGAAGCAAAGTCTGCACTCCTCATATGCAGAACAAGACACCCGAAGCCCCTCCACAGTTCCCTTTCAGACCCGTGCTATGGCATTGTTCCCTGAGCAGGCTTTGCTTTGCATTTTCCACGTTTTGCGTTACTTGGCCTTGGGAGTGCTACTAACCCCCGCTCCTCCCTGTTGGATTCCTGACAGTTCATCCTTTGAAGCCTAAGTTCCTTACCAATGTAATGGAGCATTTTCCATTCTTTACAATTGGAAATACTTTATGCCTATTCTATGTTCTAGTAGAATTTTCTTAATAACTTTTCTTTTTTACTGACTTTATTAGAAATGACAAGATTTATTAGGTATAACAAGATTATACAGGTTTCAGGTGCACAGTTCTGCAACACATCATCTGTACACTGTTTTGTGTGTTCCAAGTCAAGTCTCTGCCCATCATAATTTATTCCCCCTGTACCCTCCTTTCCTGCCCCCTCCCTCTTAATAACTTTTTGATGATACTATTTAATTTTGTTTGGTCTTATATTTATTTAGACCTGCCAAGGTATTTGATCTGCCAATATATTCAATATATTTATATTAATCTCCTGGTGCCAGACACTGGAAATGCCAAGATAAATATGACATGGACCCTTAAGAAGCTCAAAATCTAATCGAGAAAGCAGTAAAAAAAAGTTGTAGTCCAACATAACTGGTGCTATAATAGAAACAGCAAGTGCAAGAGCTCTGGCATTAACCCAGTTCTCATCGTTGAAACCTAATGGTAACCCCTGTAGGGCATGGACCTGATTTTGTTTTGTCTCTCTGTTTAGAGTCAAGTCGATGTTCAAGAAATGGTCATTGATTGTGAATCTTATCCCTTATGATCAGTTGTAACTATTTTAGTATTAACAATCTTTAACATTCTCAGTCTTCAGATATAAGCACACTTGAAAAAAATACTATTATCAGCCTTCTATCCTTAGTTTAAACACGATAATTTCATCTCATGAGCTGCATTGTTGCCATCATTATTGAATTTATTTGATCTGAATATGTCACTGTATTAAATATTATCTCCTCTTTCAACTAATTTTAATATTCTTTTATTCTACTAACCCATTTTTGCCTCAAAGGGCTTTGTATTCATTTCAATTAATTGTTCTTTATCTCAGCCTAATGAGGTTGTTACTATTCTCATTTTTATTACTGAAAAAAAAACTGATAATCAAAAGGTAAATCAAGGAGTTCCATTTTACAGCATTTCTAATTCAGAGCTTGAATCGTCCATTCCAAACCAGTTTTTTCATGCTTCAAAGGCTGTAATATTAAATGAAATTCAGTATTATTTAAAATGATGGGAAGTATTGAGTTCAGAATAAAATATCATTTCCATATTAGATGCCAAAGGAGTCTGTTATTTGGCCTATTGAGGTCTATTCTAAAAGCATATTTATTGTGTTTATAACATCACTTGCAAATTAACATATTTATAAGCTGTTACCAAATAGTATCATCTCTTCTTCAGATATGTTCCCCTTCTCCAGACTTCCATTGTAAGATTAAAATTTTTAATTTACTTTTAGCATTATAACTTTGACTATATTTAAAAGTTTATCACCCTGGCTGGTGTGGCCCAGTGGATTGAGCACCACCCTGCAAACCAAAGGGTTGCTGGTTTGATTCCCAGTCAGGGCACATGCCTGGGTTGCAGGCTAGATCCCCAGTGGGGGGTGTGCAAGAGGCAACCACACATTGATATTGCTCTCTCTCTCTTTCTCCCTCCCTTCCCCTCTGTCTAAAAATAAATAAAATCTTTTTTAAAAAAGTTTATCTGATTGCCTATTGGATTTGTTAGTCCTCTTCAGTTTTTGGTCTTTTTTGTGGTTATTATAGGGTTATTGCAGTTAGCGGTTCAGGCAGCTAGCTCATTCATCAGTTAATTACATTCTTTCCTACTTAAATCTCCATGAAATGGTTAGATCTGTAAAGATCCAGCCTTCTCAAACTAATGCTTCCTTTTGTTTATAGTTTACACATGGGCCAAGCTGCTGACATAATGTATTGTCTCCTCAGTTATTTTTAGCTCTTTATTTGATATTGTGTGGATTCACTAATAATTGCTGAAGTTCTCTTTAAAACTATAGATATACACTGTCCAATTTGATACCCACCAGGCTCCTGTTGCTATTTAAATTTAAATTAATTAGGATAAAACATTATAAAGGAAGTCTTCAAGTAT
The DNA here is from genome assembly GCA_028533065.1 of Trachops cirrhosus. Taxonomy (NCBI): domain Eukaryota; kingdom Metazoa; phylum Chordata; class Mammalia; order Chiroptera; family Phyllostomidae; genus Trachops; species Trachops cirrhosus. The sequence continues at coordinate 23,295,348 of CM052544.1, forward strand.
CGTAGCCATATTTCAAGTGCTAATGGCTATTGTATGGGACAGCATAGATATAGAACATGAAGTTCTGTTGGCGGCACTGTAGATAATTCATCGTTGTTATACTTTTATATAGTATATGATATGAGTGTCTGCATTTTTTTGATAGTGAACTTCTAGATATGGCCTATGCTAAGTATTTACTTTTATTTCCTTTCTCTGCCCTTAAGAAATGTTCATAAATTTTTACAGTATATGAGTCTTATCTGAGGTTTTGGTCAAGTTTAGTCATTATGTTACATTGTAGTAGGCAGCTTAAAATGAGACTGCTTTGAAAATTTTTTCTATATCAGTGCTATTCAAAACTGATTTTGCAAAGTTAACTTGTTTGTTTGTTTGGAGGAATGTTTTGTTTGTTTATTTAAAGTCCATTTTCTCCACAATGTCTGTGTTGGGAGAAATACTGTCACTACTCCATAAAATATGACTTGATTGTCACTCTTGATGAATTTAAGATGTCCTACATGTTGGTATCTTTTTTTTCTCAAAGCCCATTTTTTTTTTTTACTTAAATAAAAAAGAAATTCCTCAGGGAAGGAAGATTTTACAAGCAATTTCAGAGCAGAATTGATTTGGGTGTGTGTTAATGCAGACAATCTGCCCAGTGTTAAAATGTTAGAGAGAAAAAAACACACAAGCTGCCATATTCGTGTGATCACACCAAAATAGCAGCTTGTATTTATATTTTCAGTCTCCTCGAGGTGGACTGCAGGCACACATGAATGAGTGGATGCACTTGGTGTTGTGTTGCGATTTTATTTAATGCAGGCAAAGTACATGCTTGCGCATGCACGGCCAGCCCTCACATATGCACTTGTTCACAGCCGAGAACGCGAAAACTACAACACAAGCCGCTCTCTAAGAGTCGTCAGCAACCTGGGTGTGTGTTTCTTCAGTATTGAAGGGGGGGGGACAGATTTTCAGGATTATAAGAAACAATTCTTCTGTCAAATGGCCTGTAGTCCTTCCTCATTTGACAACATTTAAGGTAAAAACAAAATATTTGATTATTATGCTTGCATGTATTTATTTAGAAATATGTATTTTCCCGTACCGCTCCTGTTTTTAATATGTATTTCTCCCATTTCTGTTCCACTTAAGCATGCAAATTCTCACCACACATTTATTCCAACATATGGAATATTTTAAATTTTTGAAACATTTCTTAGTATTTGAGTGAAAATTTAGGCGAAGTTGCTGCAGACTCTACCGTTGTAGAGCTTTGATTAGCACCCCGACGCTCCTAATCTCAGATCTTGGGAGCAGTGGTACATGTAGCAACCACACAGATGTATCACCCAAAGCTGCTGACCAGAAGAGGTTTTGCTGTTGGGATCTCCCTGTTTTAGATTAAGCCATATTTTTTTAGCACTGTCTATGGTTGTGGGCCCACATATTGATCATGAGAATGTAAAGTGTGGTGGGTGGTAAAGTAATATCCCATCTTGAAATATTCCTAGTAGGCATAGCCAGTTCAGTGATATAAAATAGTCTTCTCAGAACTTCAGTGCAGAGTTGGAATTGAAACTACTTTGGTACTAAAGGTCCAATGAGTATTGCACTTAAAATACATACATACGTGCACTGGTATATATGTCCCTAATTTTTCACCTTTACGGGATGACTAGAAAGTGGGTTCTTTCCTTTTTTGAGTGGGGGAAGTCAGTGGGAGGCAGGGCTTACTATGTAACTCAGGACAGTGGAGAATGGAAAGAATGTTTGATGAAAGCCTCTATTTACATGATGACAGATGCCACCTCTTAAAACTCCAGCTCCACCTCCCTTTTTACCTTATGCATTATTTGATATTTCCTGTTATCCTGACTCTTCTACTTCATCTTCATCTTCTAACCTGTATGGTGATTTCAAATTCCTGCCTTCCATGTAGACTTTTGGAGATTTTTTTTGCAATTCTCTTGGGCTAGATGCTAACACTTGTCATTACTATAGACTCATACTTTCTTTTCTTTGCCTTTTTAAAATTCGTGTTCACCACCAAATTGTGGCCTATGAAAGCTGTATGCTTCTTTTGTCTTTATTAATGACAGAAACAAAGGCAGCAAAGTTCTGGTCTGGCCTTTCTTATACTTCGCCTCCCCACCTCTCGTCCCTGAGTCCATAGCTTTAATTTTCATTTTTCATTGAGTTGTAGTTTTCATTTTTCATTGGTTTGTAGGTTTTTCTATTTACTTATTCATTAAACAGATACTATTTCAGAAATTACTCTATACCAGCTACTGTTCTACAGGTTGAGGATCCTCATAATGAAATTGTGTCTCTATTTGCATAAATCATAGACATTTTATTTTAGCTATCTTCCTTTAGAAATGTGCGTAAAATATCTATTTTCTCTCCTAGATTTTCTGGAGTACTTAGTTCTTGTGTTCTGTATCTTCATCTTCCCTAGTGCCTGGCACCCACATTAGGCATTTCTATTGCTGGTAGTCATCTGGTAAATCCTTTTATTTTGCAAATGTGGAAAGTTAATGTTCAGAAAGAATATGATGGGAAAATACAACTTGTTAGTGGCCAGAATAGAAATAACACCCCCGACTCCAGGTCTAGCACTACTCCAAACATTTCATGTCAATCTTGTTTATCTCGATTTAACACTTTTTCAATTCAAGAAGTATGTACCAAATACCTTCTGCATCCAAAGCACTCTGTGAAGCATATAGGAGATGGAAACATGAGTGGCTTATCTCAAATATTATTCAGAAGGAGGTAGAGATTAAATATTAAGTGAATACCATTTCTGTCCTCTGGGCTCACGTACTCTAATGCAGAGTTTCTCAGCCTTGGGATTATTGACATTTTGGACCCATTAATCCTTTGCTGTTGAGAGGCAGTGCAGGATGTTTAGTAGCATCCATGACCTCTAACTGCTGACGGGTCTGTGGGGCCTGCTTTTGAAATCTTCATTGGCCATCAAGGCACCTTGTCAGACAAAGGGGTTCTCTGAGGCATGACTTTATAGCTTTCTGAGATCCTGACAAAGGATTTTTACATTCACACACTTGGTTTCATTTTTAGACCTTATTTTTCTGACTGTGGCTTAGATTTGATCTTTGCCCAGAAGCAGTGTCTTAATGTTAGTATCATTTGCTGACTAGACAGGCTGAGAATGAGAAAAAGTTGTATTTTATACCCAGCAAGCCCTAGTGTTGTGGGTAGAAATTAGTCTCTATCACAGGATCAAGAGGAAGGCTTTCCAAGGGCTCATACATGGGAGATTGTGGTGTGGCAAAATGGTTTACTCACGTAGAAGGCTGCCCCTGGGTCCCCTCTCCATCTGTCCCACCACGAAAAATCAGGGCCAGAAATAGAATCAGTGTCCTGAGATCCTGTGCCATGTTAAAGCTCAAGTGAGTCCAGCACCTGGCTAGTTTAACTTGCGTTCCCAGCTGTAATCCCTTGCTATGCTGAGGTATTCATGCTCCCACCTGGACCCTGCACGTGGAATCACACAGCCATCCACTGTGTGGCTGCTAAGGCCACATGACCATGGAGAGAGGATGTGTGAGTGCACAGGTAGGTGTGTTACCAGGTGGGCAAAAGAGAGAGAGAGCACAAGCTTTTTGTTCCCCTGGGATTATATTAGCTTGGATTTGGGATGAACCAGGTGCTTTTCCAAAAGAACCGATCACCTTCCCATGTTCTCATAGGCTTTTGATAGGTCCACACTCCGTGGTTAGACTGGCCTCCATGGTCAAACACCTCCTCTGCGCCCCCCAACAATCCAGTACTGGAGGGGGGAGTGTTAACCTCCTTAGGGAAGCAGTGCTGTAGTTAATTCCCTGTGGTGTGAAGCTGTAGCTTCCTGGTGAAGCAAACAGGCTTATGCTCCCCAGTTTATTAAGCTCAATATCTATTTCCCTTTGCTCCCTTTTCTTTATTAATAATGAGTTAACTACTGATGGTAACACTAGCACCTTTATGTTGACCAGTTCTTACTTTTGCAGAGTATTGAGGGCAGCACCTTCAACACTCTGACCAGGTTGCTCCTTAGATTCCCCAGTTTATTAAGTACATTTTCTATTTTCCATATAAGCAAAGGCTGCCATGGTACAACTACGCAATAAGGAAATTTTTTTTCTATAATGTTTTCCCCACTTTTATCGAAGCCCTCACTGCAGCTAGGTCCTCCCAGTCTGGGTCTCTCTTTTACCACCATCTCGTTCACACCATGTAGTCTTTCACTGATGCTTTATGCAACGGCCTTCCAACTCCTATGCAGCCCCACAGAAAAATCTACCACATAACTTATAGTTTTTTAGCAATGCCCCAATTTCAGGTATCAAGAACTATCTTAGTTATCTGTTGCTACTATAATGTCAACCAAAATTTAGTGACTTGAAACAGTGATTATTTATTTCATAGTTGCTGTATATCAGGAGTTTGGGAGCAGCTTAACTGGAAGCTTCTGGCTTGGGAGTCTCAATAGATTGCAGTCAGGTGTTACCTGGAACTGTGGTCATCTGAAGGCTTGACTAGGGCTGGGAGATCAATATGGGTTCTTTTCCGTGTGGATCTCTCCATGGGATGGCTTAAGTGTCTTTCTCCAAAGGATACTTTCCCCCAGAAAAAAGTATCCAAGAGCCAGCAATCCAAGAAAGAAAGGATGTGAGTTAGAAAGAATTTGCAGATATATTTTTAAAATCACCACAATCCACATGTCGCTTCCCAGGTCACCCAAATAACCTTTTTCCCATTCTATCCAGCTAAGGGGAAATGTCTATGAGGCCACATTGGGGTGGAAGATGAGTTTGGGGGGGGTCACACATCACTTCTATACTCATTACATTGGCTAGCACTGACTGAGTGGCCACAGCTAACTGAAAAAGAGGCTAGAGAATTAAATCCAGCTGTACCTGGAATGAAGCGAAAGCAGATTTGGTTGAATAGAGAGAATGGTGAAATCATCAACCAACATAGAGGGAACACAAATAAGGGTATCTGGTGTGTCTGCTTTCATTCTATATCAAATTATTCCTGTATGGCTTTTGCTTGAGTTTTAAGTTTTTCTATAATAAAATAATAAACCAGAATAAGGTGGTATAGTTATTTTGGTGTTTAATAGTATTCTAGGGACTTTTCATCAACTCATTTTAAATTTTGGATGAATGCTTGCTTTGAAATTCTGTTTTTGAAGTATGGGCATAACATCAGTTATTGTTCCTTCAAGTCCTTCTGTGCTTCTCTGTCCTACGGCATGATTATAAACCTTCACCAAGGGCTTTATTTTTTCCCTTGGGGCACCTTATTGAATACTTGCATCTTCAGTAATTCATCTGGGCCCAATGCTTTGTCTATTTTAATACTTCTAATTACCTAATTATGTACTATAATGCAGTGACAAAGCCCTTTATCATTTCACTCTTTTCTTAACCCTTTTCTTGCTTTGGAAATACTCTTTTTGTCTCTTTGTTGTCTGAGAAACTCTTCATTGTAGGCAGCCCAGATATTTGCCTGGCTTGCCTTTTTTGTTTCTCTGTATTATGACAGACAATTGCTTTATTGAGTGTCTTTTCAGTTAACTCCCATCAGGTACCTGAGCTCCTGGTTATTGGGCTCTAAAGTTGGTGTTTGGTTGTCCTCCATGCCTCACGTCCTGATTTATTCCCATACACTGCAGTCACATGAAAAGGTATCCAAAAGAGAACTAGAATAGCCTGGTTATCATAAACCACTTTTGTGGCAGAATCAGTGGCCATTCTGTTATTTATAGATCTTAGATGTCCACAAGTATTTATGAGCAAATATATTGGAGATCAACAAGGCTTTCAAAATTATGATGATCTGTACTTCAGGATAACTAAACATTGATGAAGGGGAATTTTTCTATATATATGCATTTGAAACAATAAAGGAAGAAAAATGATAAAATAATAGTTGTAGCATTTTACACCCTCCCATGAATTAATAGATCTAGGCACTGATCATCAGGGTTGCTAGCGTCATGGAAGGAGAGGGGAGTTAACAATGTGTGTCTCCTGACAGGAGCACACCACACCGACAATGCCAGCTCTTTATTGCTGCATTGTAAACCACCCAGAGCTTAAAACAATGACAGAATTTATTCTGTTGATGAATCTATAACTTGGGCAGCTGTGAGCAGGACAGTTTGTCTCTGTTCCACAGTTTGCAGGTTAGGGGCTGGAATTATCTGAAGGCTTGTTCACTTACACGCCTGGCTGTCGAAGCTGCCTCTCAGCAGAGACTTTCCCTGGAGCTGTGGCTACAACACCTCTACATGGCCCTCCCATGTAGTTGCTTGACTTCCTAGCAGTGTGTTGTCTGGGTTGCAAGGACATGTCCAGACGGCAAGCCAGACAGAAGCCATGTCCCAGCATCACTTACCCTGCATTCTAAGTGAGGAGCTACCATTAAGACCAATGGAGGGGAGTTTGACTCACCTTTTTATGGGAGACATGCTGAAGAATTTGTGAACATGTACTAAGACCCTCCTCCCACATATGAAGAATTTTGTTGAAAGTTGAACCTGAATCTGATGAAATCTCTAGGCCTAACTACAGTTTATAGGAAATACAGGGGGCGAGAAGAATGTGTTAAATAACAAAATAGAGGAACAATAAGTAAAATTCAGAACGTGGCAAGTTTCTTCAGGGTAAGGAACCTGGTTTCTTGTAAAGAAGGACGGATTTATCAAGTAAAATGGTCAACAGATTGCAGTGTGTAGACATTTCTTGGATCTTGATTTGAACAAACTGAAAATTTTTTACAGATATTTGAACATTGATTGGATATTTGATTTAATTACTATATAATTATTTTTATTAGTAGGGTTATGTTACTATGGCTGTGTTTTTAAAGAGACTCATCTTTGAGAGCTACACATTGTAATCTTTATAGGTGTGATCATGTCTCAAATTTGCTACAAAATGCAGCATTGAGGGATGAGTATATATAAAATGAGAATTGATTAGTGCTGAAGCTGGATGATGGGTATATTGGGGTTCAGTCTACTATTATCTCTATAAATGTTTGAATTTTTCATAATGGGAGATTTTTTAAAAACTTACAATGAAACCTATATTGCCTTTGAATTTTGGGTTGTTTCAAAGATAAGAAACAAAGCACACACCATACTTTTATATCTGTTGGTATTCATTTGTAGTATATAAAATTGTCTAAATGTAAGTTCCTTCACATATCTGGAGAATGAAACTTCAGTGGTTTAAATATTGATTAACTAAGATAAAACTAATATATCACTTTTTCCATTAAGTAAAAAACTACACTGTTACGAGTCTAAATTTCATCATAGAATACTTTAATGTTACTTTCTCTTTGTTTTTTCATCTGCACCAGAGTTTCACCCTCACCTATTTGCCACTTTCATTTTTATTTTCTGGCCAAATGCAGGAATCGCTTGTCTTGGACTTTTAGTTTCTAATAACAACAAAATTTGTCTTTAGTCCCCATTTAGTATGATATTTTTTTCCTTTTACTTTCTTATTAGATGTTTCCTCTTAAGTGAATCATAAACTAATACAGATTTAATTCTAAATTCTTTTCTCTATTTCGTCTTTAGTAAAGTTACTACCATTTCTCTTTATTGCATGAAAATGAAAAGTCACACATTTTTTCAAAATCTATACAGTTGTTGAATTCAGCTTGGGTCTTTATTCTGTGATTTTTATCATTGTTTTGATGTATTTGCCTTCCCAATGGTATGTGGATTAGACTGATGCTCAAATTACTTTGCCTGTCCTGAATTAACACCAGATGCAATGGGTTTTTTTAAAAAAAAGGTTTAGAAGTGCAATGGGTAGCAAGGAAGCTCTTTTGAAACTTAAAACATATCATGAAAAACATTGTTACTATTCCTAGAACAGCTACTCACTGTACTCTTCTTTCTCTTATTTCTGATCCTAAATATGGTATGTCTTCTGGTTTGAAGCCTTTTAATATGACAATCAAGTATTTATTATAGGAAATATGTTATTATTCAAATATATTCATCATTTTCGTGACCTACGTTCTTCTGTGTAACTAATTCTAAACTCAGAGAACTTTACCTAAATGCATATTTTCAACTCATTTCTAACTACTTAGTGAAGCTTTTGGAAAGTACTGCTACCCTGCTAACCACCCAGATACACTGGGGCAGGTATTAACCTCTCTTTGAGCCTAAAACTTGTCTGAATGTAAGTTCTTTGTCCAACTCCTGAAATAGCATAAACTTTTATTTCCTTTTCAGAACCTCTCTCTATGTTTCTACTTCCTTATTTGATGCTGCCCTAAAAAGAGGGTATCATGAAACTTTAGAAATTGACACTTTATCATAGTGTGTCATTGTGAAGAAATGCTATCTTTGCCTAGTACACATTTTCAGTTGACTGGGTATTTGCTAAAAGTGGGTAATTTAAATTATCTGCCTGAAATTTAATTCTTGTAGATCTCTAGTTTTTAATCTTGCAAGTGGATAGTGTGCATTTAAATGAAACTATGAATTGGTATGTAATGTAATTTACATTTTTAGAAGTTAGGTATTAAGCTCTTACTATACAGCTCATGGGTATTTGTTACAAAGTGAATGCTGCAGTTTTCAGTACTTTTTCCCATAATCCATTCACATTGCAGCAGCTACATAGAATTTGGCTGTGACAGTGTACACAGGTAATTTGCAAAGAGTAGTTAAGGAAAGGACATAAAATCATTAAGCCAAGCCATCTGAATCATGGGACATGAAGCCTGCTTACAGACAGTGCTCAATTTAAATCATCTGCTGAGGAAGAAGGGGAAACAGTTTTACCTCTCGGAAGGATTAGTCTGGTTTTAACTTAGTGACTAAATTTTTCCAAGAGATTTCTCAACAATTTATTTTATTAACTACTTACCTCTCATCCTGATTATTTTAGGATATATGACTTTCTAAGGGCTTTAGCAAATTTCTTTTGTCCCATATACATCAATTAAAAAGTGTTTGTGTTTCTTTCCTACTTGGGTGCATTTGACATCTTTCTGTAACTTTTTTGGCTTCTATGATCTATTAGTAGATTCTTCACTGAATCTACTTCCAGGTTAGTTTTTCTCTTCTTTGGTCACGTGTCCCTAGTTGAACTTCTATGCCTGAGTAGGGACTGTCTGGAAGGTCATCACGTTAAGATTTATGCAGAGATGTGAAGTAATCTTGCTCAGATCTATGGGCTTATTACTGGCCCCCAAAAGAGGGGTCTCCTTGCTGCCAAGAACAAGATCAAATATCTGTTTCTTGGGACCATTGCACATCAAAGGGAATTTCAAGCAAAAGTCAAATGAAAAGGTGAAGATAAAATAGATTTTAATTTACTATAAAAATTAGTACCAGAGAAGAGATGCTTCACTAATGGCTAGCGTAGTTCACCTAGGAACCCAGCTAAGCTTAAAGAAAAAGTTGTAACTCCAAAAGAAGATCAGAATGAAGCATAAAACAGCTGAGGTCTCCAGAAATAGCAGGCAGTAAACCATTATAATCTGAGGGAAAACAACCATTAATGCTCTTTAAAATCTGTTTCCTGGTGCGCTGTACTTCCAAGCCTTAGGTAGTCTTCCTCTTCAGCCTCTCACATGATTCTCTTAGCCACTAATTCATACCTTCATCACCTAAAACTCCAGTACTCAGAGACTAAGAAGACTTCTACTTCTGAACATCTCCTACCTGCCAGGCACTGTTCTTGGTGCCCTCACCTTATCTCCTCTTGACCACAAGGTCAGTATCACCGTCTGTGCTTAATAGAGGAGACAGTCAAGTATTCAAAGTTACACTGCCAGCAACCGTGCAACATGAATTTGAACACAGGGTTTTTTTTCAGGTGCATGATTTTTCCATTTCACTTCGTTATAAAGTCCTTTTCTCTTTCCTGTAATCTCCCCTCCTCAGGCTTATTCCCACTTAGAGTTAACTTGTGTTAACTTGTGTTCCCAGCTGTAATCCCTTGCTGTGCTGAGGTATTCAGTCCACCACCTGGACCCTGAATAATAATATTATTCAATAATATTTTCTTTGTTATTACCCTTTTCCAAAAAATGTGGAGTGATTCTATTGCATTTCCTCAATTATAAGTTTGGCAATCAAAACTTCCCAGACCTGCTCCACTGTTTCTTCTGTCCTGTTTTCCTGTTCCCAACTGGCAGTATTCATGGAAATAATTTTCTTTCTGATGACTAAGTACCATACTGTGTTGCATACCTGGAATACTCAGTGCCTCCTGTGCCTTCATATCTTTTCTACTGTTTTAGTGACCTTTTCCACTGATGTTGCATGTTCTTCCTCTTCTAAAAGTCCTTGTTCAGACCTTTTGTGATTGAACCCATTTCACCGTTTACTTCTAAATGACACCCCCTCTTCCCCTATGCATTCATTGTGTATTGAATTGCTGTGTGTTTGCTCTTCGGCTTATTGTGATTGTATATTCTTTTATTATAAACAGCTAGTTAAGTTCCTATTCTGCCCTTTTCTATTTCATGTCATGTCAAAGCACCTGGTAGAATTTTTGATCCAGAGAGCATTTAAGTAATACTGACTAACTTGTTCCATTTGAGGTCTACATTTTCTTTAGGTAACACTAACAGTGTGGTCATGTATAATAATTTAAATCTTGATATTTGCATTAAAAAGATAATTTTTTTCAAAAAGTTGTTAATAACAAGATCACACTCTAGTCCTAAAAATCAAATAGGCTGAAACAAAGCCATCCCCCACCCTAAATACATAGGCTATAATTCATTTTGCTTAAAAATTATTGTGTTCACCATCTGATGACTTTAAGCACACAGAAAACATTGTAAGTGTTTTGATATTAAAGGGTATTGCATCCCTCTGTGCTGTAATGATTTCTCTTCTCTCATCCTTTTTTCCTTAGCATATAAGTTCCGCCAGTGGCAAATACAGACTCGCACTTCACAGAGATGAGTTTGTGGGTAATTCTTGGCATTGTGCTAGTCAGTTTCAATTCTGTGTTTTCTTTTTTCAGGTTTCCTGAAATGCAGTTTTTCCAACAAGAAAACGTGAGGAAAATTCTTACAGATGTTCTTTTCTGTTATGCTAGAGAAAACGAGCAGTTGCTTTATAAACAGGTAATGAAAATATCGTACAGGTGGCATCCATTGACTCAAAATTTTCTATACAGCTTGACAAATGATAGAGCAATAATGTAGCCTTTATTGTATCCAGAGTTGTATCATAATAGTAAAGCAATCAAAGAGCTGCTTGTCAGCGGCATGGTGAGAAAAGTAAGCTCATTGAGGCACATATGCTTCTTCCTTATTATAAGACATTTCACCAAATTGTCTTCTGTAAGGCATTCAATCTTTTCTTTCAACTTTTGGGAGTTTGTTTATAAACAACATCTTTGAAACCAATCTAGTAATAAAACTTTTCAGAGTTGTATGTATAAATATTGTTTCTAAGTACAGGATTTATAAATATGTGACATGCTATGTAAAAAATAAAGTATCCTTTTACTCCTTAAAACTTACCAGTAATATAACTTCAGAAAGTTCTTTTAAATGGCTGGGGTGGAGGGAGAGTGATGGGGTGAAAAGGAGACAACTGTACTTGAACAACAATTTTTTAAAAAAGAGCAAAATTTTGTTTTGAAATTTAAATGATATTCTTTGTGATCCTGATATTTCATTCATCCCATAACTAAAGCAAAAGACTGCTGGGTTATTTTTATTGAAATGTAAATTATTTGCTTAATGTATAAAGAAGTATCTAGGTTTCTACTTGAACTTATGGCGTTCTAATAAAAATATGCTAAGTTGAATATTCATATATATTTCTCAAAATGTGTATTAATAGGGAATTCAGACTAAATCAATAAATTCCCTAACAATCAAAAGTTATGGTCTATGTCCAATTGATGACCACCTAATTTCACTGTAATATACCAGAAAACACTTGTATGATGAGAGCAGTGCATTAATTTGAAATAAATTTGATCAATTTAAAGATAATAAACCAAGTAATATACAATTGTCCTAAATAATACATTTGTTAGTATATACAAAGAATATCCAAGAAACTAATTTTATCTTAGTTTTAATATTAGTACTGTATCTTTATATTAATTACATGATAATTGCATATAATTACATGAATTACAATTAATTATATAAATCACTGTATAGAATAGGAAATGGAAAAAATATATCCCATTCATAATGCCAACCAAAACTATAAAACACCTGGAAATAAATTTAACAATATAGGCACCAAAGCTATATGAAGAAAACTGTAACTTTTATTGAAGTCTATGAAAACAGACTTGAATAAACAGGAAAGTGGTAATGTTTTTAGATGAGAAGACATTAAATAAAAATATTCCTTCTTACCAGCTTAATGTATAAATGTATTATCATTCCAGTGATAGTCTTAAGTGAGAAATGTGAATTTTAAAAGCTGGACGAATTTATTTTAAATTTAGTGCCAAAAAGCTTTAGTTAGTTTTAATGGGGATGATATAGCTCAGCTGATTAAGAGTACTGGGACTAGGTGCATATCCCTGTATTTGAATCCCAGATCCACCATTTACTAGCTACATAGGCAATTTACTGGCTTGACTCTGATCCTTAGTTTCTTTAACTGTATGAAGAGGGCAATAATAGTTTATGACTTTGTAGAGTTAAAAACATCTAGTTCTCACTGAGTGTTCTTGTGGGTGGTTGTGGTGGCTACCATTATTATAATCATTACTAAATATGTAGAGAGGCCACAGAATTTAGGGAAGAGAAGAATGGTGAAGGGAGATAGGAATACTTTTATACATGTTCTATGATCAAACCAGTGTGATGGTGGTGTGGGGGTTAACAAGGAGGTCAGTGGAGTAAATTAAAAACAGGTTCAGTTATGTATGAAATCTTAATATTATAAGATAGAGCATTTTTGTTAACTAGCTTTATTTGACTTTCTATCTAGAATAAAGGTCAAATTATACTTCTATTGGAAAAATAAATTCAAGATGGAGTAAAGATAAAAATGTAAAAGCAAGAATTACACAAATATACTAGAAAATTAGGAGAATTTTTTTAAATAATCTCAGGGTAGGAAAGGCCTTCCCAAGCAAGATATCCATAGGTCATATGTGAAGTCCCAATACCAAAAACAAACATACAAATAAACAAACCAAAAAGAAGAGACTGGGAGAAATGAAATCTCTGTCAGTATAGGATTTGGGGGGAGCAAGTAACAGAAAATCCCATTCAGAATGACTTAAACTCAATGGATGTCATGACCATACTTTGCAAGAAGAATGGTTCTGTAGCATTGTTAGTTCGGTAGCTCAGATTCTACATCAATTATCCAGGTTTATTTTTATTTTCCCATTCTCCTCTCCTCATCGAGTTCACTTTTATCATCGAGCCTATCTCCTCATTGTCTCTTCTCCTCTTTCAAACACTTGAAAATACTTCACAGGAAAAGATTTGATAGCAAATCAAATCGGAATAAAATTATCCCATTACACATTTATTTCCCCTTTTTGTTTAGAGAAAGAAAAAACTAGATTAAGGAAATCTTCAAATAATGGAAAGAAGTTCACTGGCAAGGAACGAAAACGTAGTAACTGCACATGCCATCATCTGTGGTGTATGTGGCCCACTGCATGGTCAAGGAGGACTAGAGAGGAATCCAGAAGATCAGATTCTTGACAATTTAGACCAAGACTGTCAACACTGAATAAGGAAGTATTAACTTACTCCTAGGTATCAGTTAGTAAGACTTAATTGCTCCCTGTATATGTTTAAAACTCTATAGATTCTTTACACAGAAATAATACTTTTCTGTAGAAGGACTGAATATTTAGCCAGATCAAATTTAAGAAAAAACCTTGAGTTTCATCACAAGCTGTTAAAGCTATTATTTTGTACTAGGTGACACCCCGTTTAACATCGACCATATTGTTAATAGTTATGGGATTTTATTGAATTAATGAGACTGTTATCATGTAGTAGAATGTCTTGCTGAGTTAATTGAAACTGCAGAGATTATATAAATGGTATTAATGAACTTTGACTGCCTGATGCCTCAGCTTTAATAAAGACTGCTTGGTGAGCTAAATGAACACAGGCAGATAAAAGAACAGGTTCAATTTTGTGAGCCTACAGGCTGTTGATGAGGAAAACTTTGTTACCTTTAGTTTCAAATGGCACGAGCTTGGAGTGCAGTGACTACTAACGATCCAGCAGAGATAAAGGCTTTAAGCGAGCAGAAGTGCTGACGATGTAGATGGAAACAAAACACACGTTTTGAGAACCAAGAAGGATACTGACAATACTTTATCTTTTATTATGCTTTGTCAAATTTATAGCACATTGATGAATTTATGAGCATTCCATCTAGATAGTTCTCTTTGCCTTTAAAGATGTCTTGCCACTTGTCATTATTTTCCAAGTTTTACTAGTCTAGAATTGAGGGTAAAACCAACAGTGTCTTCCAAGTGTATTTAAGGAAATACTCCTAGTTTAGTTGGAAAGCAACATTGAATTTGTGAAAGGTTGTCTTAAATAGTATTTAGGGAACTCTTAATTTCTGTTATATAGAGAGCACCCTATTTATTGATGTGAAATATTGAAATAGATATAGTGCTATTCTTTTCCATTTTTTATATTGTAGTTCACCTTTTACCTGTGTGTTGCTCTGTTGAGTGGTAAATATTTCATTTACTCAGTCACTGTACAGTGAACTCCTTTTATGTGCAGAGTCTATATAGGAGCTGGGTTTTGTGTGTGTGTTTGTGTGCACACACACACATTACTTATCACAGTTTATGACTGTGTAGTCACTGCCGTGCTCATTTGATTACTGTGTGTCTTGCTGTCTAGACTGCGTGCTTCACAATGGTTAGGAGCATGCCCACTTCATTTACATTTGTGTTCTCACTGCATCATAGGTAGTTAATAAAGAATTTTTGAAATAAGTGAAGATGAATGATAAACAAAATAGAGAATGTGAAGAGTAGTGTCACAGAAACTGGAGGGAAGAGAACATTTAAAGAGGTAGGAAAATGCATTTAAGCAAGAAATCTTTGTTATTAAATTAGCCATAAGTAATTAGAAAATACATTGAAGGAAAAACACTCATTTAGAATCACCACCACCACCAACAATAAAAATCTAGTAACAAACCCAATAAAAACTATGCAGTTCTATAAATTTTTGGATTGGAAAATCTGGTGTTCTAAAAATATCTGTTTTCTTCAAGTTAATTTTAATGCAATGCCAATAAAAATTGCAGTATTTGGTTTAGCATTTAAGTACTGAGGCTCCCTTGGATGAAAAAATTAAGTTAGAATAGCAAGATAATTTTGAGAAAAGGATAGAAAATAGGAATAAAATATTTTGTATCTTGTCATTACAATAGTAAAATTCTTTTTTAAAATTTCCTTATTTATTTGATTTTTCAAGCACACATTTTAGCTGGCTCCCAGGACCCTAATAAATAACCTAAAAAGTGAAATGGAGAAGATTCACCATCTCCACTGAGAGAGCCTTTATTTTGTGTGTGTGTGTACATTAAAGTTCTTACTAAGCATATCAAACCAATGGGATACCAGTAAAAGCCCAGAAAAAAATGAGAGCTAAATATTCAATTTATGTTAAAGGTGACATTTTAGAACTCTTGGCAGAAGATGGGTTATTCATTTAATGGTGATTATTCAATAAATTAGTTTAACTCTTTTGGAGAGAAAATATATATTCTTTAGGGCAAAATTAAGTTCTAGATAGATAAATAATTGACTGTAAAAAGAAAACTATATACTTACCTAAAAGCCATCTGTGAAATTCGATGAGATTTTATTAAAATTATTTTTGTTAAATTTATTGGGGTGACATTGGTAATAAGATTATATAGGTTTCAAGTGTACAATTCTATGATACTTCATCTGTATATTGCATTGTGCCCACCACCAAAGTCAAATCTTTTTTATCACCATATATTTGATGCCCTTTATACCATTTACTACTCCCAACCCCCATTCCCTCTGGAAATAAGTGATACAGAAAAAGTCAAGAAGCATGTGATTTCACTCATATGTAGGATATAAAACTGAAAGCAACAAATGAACAAACAAGAAAAACAAAAACTCATATGCACTGACAGGATATTTTTTAGAACACTACAAATATCAGTGAGGATTTGTGAGATGGTGATTTTATGCTTGAAAGTGAGGGAATTCTTTTTTGAAGGGTAGCCTAATGGAATATGTCAGAGACTTTACCAAATGTCTTTAATCATTTACATAGAAATTCTGCTTCTAGCTACTTTATCTTATGGAAACCATCACAAATAGGCAAAACAAACAAAAAAAACCCCACAAGGATATCTATCACAGTTTTTCATTTCTTTCTTTTGTTTCTCAGTCCTTCTCTCCTTTCTTCTTCTCTCTCTCCCTCCCTCCCTCCACTACCCACCCTTTCCTTTCTTCATCCCTGCTCTTTCCTTCTTTTTTTTTTCTTAGGTAGTTTTCTACAATATGTAGCTATTACTTTGATGATTGAAATTATGGCACTTAGTTTTTGGAATAACTTGAGATTTTTCAGGAGAATATACCCCTTGTGATGACGATAAAGCATACATAGAAACACAATTCTATTCTTTCTGGCTCTCTACTATGTTCTTCTAAAGGCTAGTCTTTTCAAAGTTTGTTTAGTAAGGACATGGATCCCTAAAAAGATTGATGTGTGGTAATTTGTCCTAAATCACAAGTAAATTGTCAATGGGGCATAAATTATTTTGTGAAAATGTCATCAGGTCCTTCTAATTCAAGACTAGGGATAACTTACAGTGAACTCTGAAAGAGTTTACTTTGATATTATTCTGTGATAACAACTAGTTTCTTAAGAATGGCACAGTATTTCCAGACTGTGCAGAAGGCTAGTGACTGTCCTTCTAAACAGGAAGTCGTCTCTCTGTTCACCAGCAAAACCATTTTCATCACTCTTCTCGTGTATTTTATTTTTATTTCCTTTAAAGGTGATATTTTGTCTAATGTTTTTATGCTAGGTCATCTATAGTTATTAAGCAAAAGGAAAATGGTAATTTGCTCACGTTTAGAGGCAAAAAGGTGCAATTTATTTTTAACGTGCTAAAATATGTTCTTTTTTATGCATAAGAAGAAGAATATCTCAATTAGCAAGGCAGGTCACTAATGTGAAATACCTTATTTCCCCACAATAATGAGTAAATAAAAGATTTTTGTAATACCCTTTTAAAGACAACTTAGTAGTTAATATATCTTTTTGTATCTGCCTATTCATATAATGCACATGTAAACACCAGTATAAGGAAAAAGAATCACATTGGTGAAATCACTAAGTGACTAAATTGTAAAGTAACTTTATAGTTGAAATTAGACAGGAAAAATTTATGCTAGTCTTCAGATTGAACAAGTTGAAAATCATAATTTAAAAACTTTGTTTTCCATTATACCTGCTAAAGGTTGTTTCTTTTATTATCCAACATTTCCAGCCAGCTGACTTCAGCTCTTCCTAAATCTACAGACATCCTAATTTTAAACCATTATATAATGAAAACATTGGCTGCAATTTCCTTAGGTCTACGTTTCTTAGTTGCCCTTCTTACTGCAGATCTTTACACTGTAGCTCATGATTATAATTTGCATAAATGAAATTCATATTTATGAGTACAGATCTTGAAGCAACTGACAGGTGCAAGGTTGTCTACCATGCCAATTTATTGTTTGTTGTGTGTCGTTTAAAAGAGAACTGCTCTCTACGTTTTAAAGCAGAATACATAGTGTGGTTGAATTGGAACCAAAATCTGAAAGTAAATAAAGTCTCATTTTCTAGCTTTTCATGTTTATGCTTTTTTATATAATCACAGAAATGTTGGCGGCAGGGGACTGGTTGAAGAAGCATTTAAGGGGGCTTTCTGTGTCTGCCAGTGGACTCCAAACACCCACCCCTTTCGTTTTTCTTGCTCTTATGTTTCAGGGCATGCATGAGCTGTTAGCGCCCATAGTCTTTATCCTCCACTGTGACCACCAAGCTTTTCTCCATGCCAGTGAGTCTGCACAACCAAGGCAAGTTTTTGTATAAGCTCCATCTGTTTTTAAGCCCCGCTGTAATCTTTTTTGCCTCAAAATCTTTTAAATTGAAGGCACTTTTGTAAATTGTAAACATTTGGTTGTGTTTCATGTGGCTGATTGTTAATTCCACTTCATAGCTGTAATCCCAGTGCAACTATGGGCAAATTTGGAAACGTAAATATCTTTGCAAATCTTAAAGAGAAGCATAATTAATGAATCAAGAAGAGGAAATTTTTGTTGTAACAGCAGAGTGTTTAAGACTGATAGTATTCATACGTACCATCCTCTGATGACCCATTCGTTTACCACAAGCTGCATGGGAACCTTATCTGTGAGGTCTTTCTCCAGGTTTGACTCGGCTGGGTTCATAAGAGAACAGTACCACAAAAACTCAAGTCTATAACTAAACAAAAGTAACTTATGTGTTTGAGATACATTAATTTGTTCATTTCAGCAAATAACTTTAGTAATTGTATTTAAATTCAACTAATTGTTAGAATTTATTTTCTAACTTACGATACCATAACCGATGAGCCATAGAGGCAGCCAGGAAGCATGTTGGGAAAGAGGGCTTTAGGATTATAGAATTTTGTCAGGAATATCCCACAGGCTAGTCCATCTATGTGCAGAAAAGAGAAAATAATCATATAATATCTTTATTAGTCAAATGTAGCCATCTATTTGCTGAACATATACTCAGGCTTTTGCTAACTTTACTATATTATACATTAGTATTTTCTATTTTCTTTTGAGTTCTTTAATCAGACTGAGTTTACTGGATCTGACTATAGCAGCCATTTCTTAATTGCCTTCGTTTAGTTATTCTAAAGAATGGTAAAGATGAAGTTAGGATCGGATCCTGTTTTCATGTCAGTCTCACCTTTTTAAAATCATGTATGTGGAACATACTTCACAGCAAAGTACAGTGATTGAAAATAGCTTTTAAATGAGTTGGACATGCTTCTTTAGCTGTTTCAATTCACTGAAATGCAAAGGCAACACTAAAATAGATTCGGAAGAGGTACTATCACTGATTAATTGATATTATAATATAGTAAAAATAGAAACCATTAAAAGAAATAAATTAATGTTTTGATATGGTATATTTCACCAGTAACTATATATTCTTTTGTTTTGTTTTAGACAACAGGCAATAGATTGTGGAGTAATCAATTTATTCTAGACCAGGCACATGCAAGGAACATGTCGCATTTGTATTTGTGATTTGGAATAATTAAATATTACTCACTGTGGCACAGACAAGGCAGCTAATTTGTTTCTGATATTCTATAATATATAGAATATATATTCTATATATAGAATAATATATAATATATAATAATCTATAATATAATAGAATATATAAATATATTCTATTTATAGAATACAAAAGGATTTCACTTGTTAGTGGAGTTCCTCTTTTTATTAAAAAATGATAATTTTTTTCATTTGTACATTTTGTGAAATTTGGCTTCTAAGTATAGAATAAAGTAAACTCTGCATCTCCTTCCATTAAAAATTTTCACATTTATGGGGGTGTGGCCTGGGATGGGAGTAAAAGACAGAAAACTACTTGAACAGCAATTAATATTTTTTTTAAAATTTCACATTTTGATTTGCATGTATTGCTTTTTTAAGTGAGGAAATGAAAACTCTCTTGAACCCCGAGTATCTGGAACATGATGCCTAGTAAGTAGAAAAAAATTCTATTATTTTTATTTTTATACCATGTTTATTTTAATGAAGGTTTAACAGCATTATATTATTTTTCTAAATTTTAGTGCGATGTTCTCACAACTTATGGAAACTGCTGAACCTTGGTTTTCTACTTTCGAGCATGATAATCAAAAGGTAAATCACATGGTACAGATCTTTTCCATATATTTGAAGGAACAAATAATATCAGTAACAACATATAATCAGAGAATAAAAGGCATTATTATTACCATAAAAAAGAAAATATAAAAATACCTGTGGAATAAGATTGAATTGGGATCTAAACCATATCTCTGATAGTATCAGCAGATATATACAAAGGTAACATAAACATTTATGTATAAATATATGGAAACTTGCTTTATACATGGGTATAACATCAATGCAATATAACTTTTTAAAAATTATAAATTTTAACAAGTTCATTTATCTATTGATTTGTTGCTATCCTAGTGAGTTGATAGATATATTGTTAACTAAAGTGTATAGATAAACTCTGTATCAAATAGGTTGTTTTACTTATGTATCATTATTGAATTTACACATATAGCATAAAAACCATTTTCCTTACTCTCTCTTATCTTGCTTTTATAATTTTTATTGTGTTATAGTCAACATACTGTAACATTCACTTTTTAGATGTACAATCTAGCGGGTTTTAGTATATTCACAAGGTTATGCAAATATCCTTACATCTAATTTCAAAACATTTTCATCAGCCCAAAAGGAAGCCCCATACCAATAGCAGTCACTTCCCATTCCTTCTTCTCTGGAGTCTCTGCTATTACGAATCTACTTTGTTTTCTGCCTGCCTATTCTGCATATTTCATAGAAGTGGAATTATATAATATGTGGCCTTTTGCGACTGATGCCTTTTATTTCCCATAATGTTTTCAATGTTTGTTCACGTTGTATACATCAGTACTCCATTCCTTTTCATGGTTGGATAATAGTTCATTGTGTGGATATACCATATTTTATTTATCCATAAATCAGTTGATGGACATTTGGATTCATTTTACTTTTTGCTTGCTGTGAATATTGTGTACAAACCTTTGTGTCAACATATGTTTTTAGTTCTCTTGGCCTATCTCTAAGAGTGAAATTTCTGAATTATCTGTCATTTCAAACAAACATGAATAGTAACTTAGAGGTCATTATGGTATTTCCATTTTTATTACACAATATTGGAAAAATTGAAAATTATTCTGGCAAGGGGTGTTAAGAGTTTTGGACATATTATTTTCTATATGATTAATTTCTTTTATCTTGGGATAATTGATTGCATTCTGGTTAAAAACCATGTATTATTCAGTCACTTCATTTCATCTCTTAAAAAATGAAATGGATAACTAATGCTTTTTATGCCTTTGGTCTAGGTCAGGGCAAACTACTCCCTGTAAGCAAATTTGGCCTGCCATCTGTTTTTGTACAGCTTGTGACTTAACATGGCTTTTGCATTATTAAATTGTCGAAAAAATATAAAACGAAGAAGAATATTTTGTGACATATGAAAATAATATGGAATCCAATTTCTATGCCCATAAAAGAAGTTTTATTGGGATACGGCAAGCCTATTTATTTACTTATTGTCTATGGCTGCTTGCTCATTACAGCAGCAGAGTTGGATAGTGGCAACACAACTGTCAGGCCTGAAATATTCACTGTCTGGCTCTTCACAGAGAAAGTTTGCCAACTCCTAGCCTAGGTGACGAAGTCCTCCTTCAGCACCACGTGAACATGTTACCTTCTGTAAGGGTTATTAGAGCAGAAACTTACTGTCACTATATATGATTACATGTGTTTTGAAACAATAACTTTATATTCTTGACAAGTGATTTGATGAAGTCATAGACTTGTGTGAACACCAACATCTAGAGCAGAGAGTATTTGAATACATTTAAAACAGTCATCATGATTATTTTATGCAGTGGTCATTTTGTATTTTATAACTGATTCACCATATCTGAGAAACGGGATGATGAAAATGTGAGGGTTACCATTTTTCAATTTTACTCTCTCATGTTGACATCACTGAGTCAAGTTCATGAAAATAGCCGAGATAACACAAAGAAAGGCATTCATTTTATCAGTGAACACAAAGATGCTGTGACCTCAGAACATTTGCCGTATATTAATTGCTTGCATGCATATAGCTATGAATAAAATGTTCCTAGAAAGCATGTCTAGTGAATCCCTTTTTACTCCTCCTATATTTATTCTATTTTCTGATTCTCTCTCCTTTTTAACAGAGGAGTTTGAGAAATTAATATACCACTTTCTTATTCAGTTCTAGTTCCTTTGAAAATTCAGTTACATCACATGCTACCTATTTTAGCAGACATACTTTTCATAAGACTTTCTTCAAGAAGCAAACAGTCATTGGTTTACCTACAGGCATAAAATCATTATCTCATTGCATCCCTGTAACAGGTTGTGAACTGAACACATTTACTGCTTAATAAAAGGTTAAAAAATTTTCTAGTTTTATTGGTAATGTGGTTATTCCATTTTATCGTATTCGTTAAATGCAAATAGCATTCTTTATTATGATAGCAGTCCTGATGATAACGAAGTACTTTACAATAATTCTAGCTTCTCTTTTGATTTTTATTATCTAGCTTAAGTGATCTGGAACATAATTTCTGAGTTTCTTAAGTGTAAGAGATTTTGTTATAAGTATTCTGAGCACAAAAGAAATCTTTTCTTTTTTTTCTTTTTTAAATATATTTTATTGATTATGCTATTACAGTTGTCCTATTATCCCCCCTTCATTCCCCTCCACCCTGAACACCCTCTCCCACCCACATTCTCCCCCTTTAGTTCATGTCCATGTGTCATAGGTTCTTTAGTTTCTACATTTCCCCTACTATTCTTGCCCTCCCCATCTCTATTTTCTATCTACCATCTATGCTACTTATTCTTCGTACCTTTTCCCCCTCTCTTCTCCTCCCACTCCCCTGTTGCTAACTCTCCATGTGATCTCCATTTCTGTGTGTCTGTTCCTGTTCTAGTTGTTTGCTTAGTTTCTTCTTGTTTTTGTTTCAGGTGTGGTTGTTAATAATTGTGAGTTTGCTGTCATTTTACTACACATGTTTTTTATCTTCTTTTTCTTAGATAAGTCTCTTTAACATTTCATACAATAAGGGCTTGGTGATGATGAACTCCTTTAACTTGACCTTATCTGAGAAGCACTTGATCTGCCCTTCCATTCTAAATGAAAG
>CM052544.1:23318879-23447189 GCA_028533065.1 Trachops cirrhosus
ATATCTTGTCCACTTGTTGTTTTTCCTCTTCTCCTTCTGGTACCCCTATAATTCGGATGTTGGAACGTTTAAAGATGTCCCGGAGGTTCCTAAGCCTCTCCTCATTTTTTTTAATTCTTAGTTCTTCATTCTTTTCTGTTTGGTTGTTTCTTTCTTCCTTCTGGTCCACTCCATTCATGTGAGACCCATCTTTCATTCCATCACTATTGGTTCCCTGTGCATTTTTCTTCATTAAACTTATTGTAGCCTGCATTTTTTCATCTAATTTGTGACCAAAATCAACCAATTCTGTGAGTATCCTGATCCCCAGTGCTTTGAACTGTGCATCTGATAGGTTGGCTATCTCTTGGTGGCTTAAAAGGATGGGTTCTGGTGCTTTCAACTCTTCTTCTGTTTGAGCCATCTTTTTGCTGGTTTTTTTGTTTTGTTGTTGTTTTTTTTTTTTTGGTCTTGTCCAGCTCCTGTAGTGAGGGGCGGGGCCTTAGGAGTTCACCAGGGCAGGGCACCCCAGTTGCTGGGCACCCCAGGTGATGCTGTATGTGGGGGCGGGGTCCGGGAAGGAACAATGGTGCTTGCTCTGCTCTCTATAGGACCTCAGATCCTTCCACCACTTTCCACAAGCTAACTGGGCCCCCCTGGCACCAATTCCGGTGTGGGTGGGTCTGTGCACCCCGAGGGACCTTCCTTTTCAGTCAGTGACCAAAAGCTCTATTTCCCAGTGCTGGGACCCTGAGTTGGGCGCAGTGCCTTGCTTCACAATGGCCGCCTCGCTGGGTCTGCTGGTCGCCACCCCCTGGCCGGGGCCCACCAGCCACTGCTGCTTGTGCGTCCCAGGTCTGCCTGCTGCGGACTTGCACGCTGCCCCGGTAGCTCTGCTCTCCGCTCGGATTCCCTCACCCAGCCCCACTCCACCCCTCCTACCAGTCTGGATGAAAGTGTCTAATTTTAAATCCTTGGGTGTCTGACTTCCATACACTGCAGTTTTCCATCAGTTCTGGTTGTTATTTTGTTTCTATATTGTTGTCCCTATCTTGGTTGTTCAAGGAGGCACAGTGCATCTACCTATGCCTCCATCTTGGCCGGGAGTCCGAAATCTTTTCAAACTATAGTTTATTTAAGCCTTAGACTACATGAGTCTCTGTTAGACATTTGAAAAGTGGACCTAGTTGTGCCATTGATTAATGACAACTCATTCTAGTCAAACTAGAATTGATTATATGATTTCATTAAGTTAAATCTTTTTAAACAGGTTAATTTAGGATCAATTCTCCCAAAGCCAGTGATTGTATCTCTATGGATGTATGTGTATTCAAAACCATTAGAAGACTGGGTACAGTGATCTGTTTTCCATGCAATTATTAGAAACCCTGTCTGAGCTCAGTGCCTCCCCACCCCAAACTGTATGGTGTTCAGCTGCAGGGTTCTTCAGTAAGTGAGAAACTACACAACCAAAATGCATAAATGTTAAATTGCTTGTTTTTAAAGGAAACTTGGCTTCAGAATAAACACTACCTTTGAATGTTAGTAGTGTCTTACAATTAACACAAATCCTTTAAAAAAGTTATTTCAGTTTAGTCAGGAAAAATTAACAAGAATTAAAACTTTTAATTCTTTTTAATTAAAAAGTTTAACAGGAATTAACATTTTTTAATTTGAAGAGACTATTGATATTACAAAATTGGAAAAAGGTGTCTTAGATGTATATTTTTATAGTAAATGACCACAATATAGAGATTTCCTCTTCTCCCATTTATATAAATTAATATAAACTAATTGAATTATAAAAATGAATGTGGACTTATATCCTTCAGACCTAAAGACCCTAGGGCAGACATGTAGGAAGTACAAAGGACTGCATTTCTTTCTGAGACTTGAAATGATCCTGGAAGTTAGATGGAACTCCTTCCAGGAACTTTTTCCTTATCCTAACACATTTCTCCTCTCCCCTGTGCTTTCTACCACCCTGATCAGTCACTCGTATTATGTGGAATTCTAAGCTATTTTCTCTGTAGTCTTCCCCTCGAGACTATGAAGGCTAGAACTTTACCTTATTTTGTGCCCCCGAATCTGATCCAGTGATGAAAAGATGTTATTCTAGACATCTCACAGATTAGGAGGCCAAGAAGTAGTAAAAGATACTGCAGTAGTAGAGAAGAAGATAATTAAATAGGACCTTGTACTTGAGCCACATCTTTAAATATACTTTGGAGCTCTTCAGTGGAAACACTGGGGTGGGATATTCCAGCTAAAACAGTGGCATCCCGGGATCTCTGAAAGTGAGAGCTGGGACTCACTAACGCATGAATGAAAGACCTTAAAGACCAGGTTCAGTAATTTTTTTCTGAGTAAAAAATGATGGGGAGCTATTAAAATGTTTAAGGAGGGCAATTTGGAATACATAATATCTGCTTCAGATACATCACCAGGCATTTTGGAAGATGGATTTAAAAGCAGGCTAAATTAGGGGCAGTGAGACAGGCCCATTAGGAAGAAAGAAATAATTAGGGCCCCAAATCTGGTTGTTACAGTACAGCTGTAGAAGAGGAGATATATAAGAATCCCCTGAGGAGCTAAAATTGACAAAGTAGGTGTTCTGATTGGACAGCAGGTTGAGGTAGGCATGGGGAAAGGATGCACATGTGTTTGAGCAGAAGATAATAAACTTGGTTGTGGTCCTGCTGAATTAGACACCCTTTTGGCAATCTAAGAGTCCTTGCCAAGATTTGAATGTATGGTAGGCACTTGAGAGTTCTAGGTTATGAATACAGATTAGGATGTCTTTGGGAAAAGAGTTTTAGTTGAGGCACTCCATATGACTGAGATGACTCAGAGAATTGCATATAAATAGAGAATAAAACCAAGACCAGAAGTGTATGAAAAAGCAACATTTATTTAGCAGAAACAAGAATTTGAGGTAGAGAAGTAGACTGAGGATGAGGGATAGGCAGACAATCATGACAGAGACGCTTATAAATCCCAGTTTTGGGAGAGGTGGAAGTTGAGGACAGTATCAGAAGAACTTAGGTCAGACATAATATATTCAAGGAAACTATCAGATGTGAGGGAGGAGTTGAAGTTTACATAAAAGCATTACAAGGAGTTATAAATGTCTCTTTCTTACTGTAGAGCATGAGAAATGTTGTAGTTGACCCATGTAAATTTTTTATTAAATCAGCTATATTTTGGTCTGGAAAGTTTTTAAATCTTTTCTACTTAGCTATTTAAATTGATCAAAAGACAGAGACTATCTTATTTTCTAGTACTAGTTTCCTTTATTTTCTGACTTTTTTTATAGTTTTGAGAACTCAAATTAAAAATTTCCATTCACTGTTTTTCATGTTTTAGTTTTATGCCACAAGAAATATGTTTTCATCTGGACTCGAGTATTCCGTTTAGGTGCTGTGGCTGATTAGATGAACTGGCCATGGACAAATAGACTAGAGGCCACCACTACCTGTAGCCAAATTTGTCTTGTAACATGTAATGTCATGAGAAAAAACTGGCCAGGGGAATATAGGTAGAAAATATTTTAGAAGGCATTTTCTGGCCTTTCTGAGCACAGTCATCTATATGACAATCAGTGCGTGTTTCCACACTGTAAGCATTTGCAGTAAGGTGATTAAAGTTCGTATTTAAACTCCCACTGATAAATGTATTCAGGAATGGTGTCCATATATTTGTTAATTTTATATTGAAATATAATACATGTTCCATTTTTCCTATTTTTAGGGGAAAGAAACATTGATGGCTCCCATCCCCTTTGCTAGACCACAGGACTTAGGGCCAACAGTTGCTGTTGTTACCAAAGTCAACCAGATCCAAGATCATCTACTGAAGAAGCATGATATTGAGCTTTACATGCACTTGAACAGACTAGAAATCGCACCACAGATATATGGGTTGTAAGTATTGAAGTGTAAATGTCAGCTCTACCGAATTATGAGTTATGACTTTTCTATGTGTCAGATCCATAGGTGTAAGAGCAAGAACTGTTCAGCTTCACTTCATTTCATATCTCTTTTCTGTCCTATGTGCCAGGCTCTGCACTCACGGCTTTCACATACGATCTTTAATCTAATACTCCCACTAAGCCTGTTCACGGACTGTTACCCATTTGTTACAGAGGAAGAAACTAAGGCTTACACATATTAAAGACTGAAGTCATAATTCAGATCCAAGCAGGATTAGCTCCATAATCTGCAGAGCCAGTGCAAAATAAAAATGGATGGCCTCTTTAAAAAACAAAATAAGTAAGAGTTTCAAGATGGCAACAGCAGATAACTAAGCCAAGCATTTTAAGAAGTACAGGGTAGCATAGGTCATACATGCATGGAGCCAGCCCCAAACCCAAACAGTCCTGAAAGATACCCATGTTCTTTTCACTTTATTATATAGTCTTCTGCTCTACCTCAGAAGTGCATTTTGAAAAGTTAGATCAGTGCCCCTCATGGGTAATGTGGGTACTGGGCAGCACTGTAGGTTATTAATGAATTGCTATTTACACTTATTAGTCTAGCTAATATGTTTCTGTTTATAGGCATAAAAGGTTATTTTAAAATAGGTAGTGGCAAGGTTAGGAGTTGAATTCCATTTCTCTCTACTTGTGCATTCAAAAAAACTGGTTTATTTAAATACAAAACTCCATTTTACACTCTCAAAATTATTTTCTGAAGTCTAGAAATTGGTCTCAAATTTGGGGGAAAGAAATTAATGTTGAACATATTTATCATTTCTTTGAAAGTCTTTATTCTTCATAACCTTTTTGTCCAGGCTGGTGCTTTGTACTGCAACGGTGGTGGAATGGACTTGGGTACAGTGGTTTATAACCATAGTGTTGCTTTCTGTCAGCTTTCTTTCCATCACAGTGATTCATAGAGCTTCTCTGACTACGGACCAGCACCTTCCCAGTAGAAACTCCATGGTCCATGATACAGTTACTCTTAATCCTTTCTACGCTGGTTTTAGCAGTACTAACCATACCAAGGCTTTCAATAACCATAGCTGACTTATTTATCCCATTTATTTTTTGTGTGTAAGATCTCATCTGTGTTATCTAAAAATATATGTTTTTTTTAATCTTTGAAGAAGTTACTCATTCTTTTAAGTGGCCTGTACTACATTTTGTAAGTGCATTGGTTTTATATACTGACTTCACTTTTTAAATTTGATTTTATTATTTCTACTAGTGGGGCACATGAAAGGCCAATGAGATTTTGTTTTCCTATTTCTTTATGCTAACTTAAGCTCTACTGCTCATCTGTATATTTCCTATAGATCACTATTCTAATCCTTGGGAACAAAGAATAATATTAGTATAATAAGAATAGCAGTTAGAAGCAGAGTTTGAAATAAAACAGGCCTGTCTGCCCACTTTGAGCCTTGTCTTCATCTGTGAGATGGAGATTTAAAGTAATGCTATCTAGTTCCTAGGGTGCCTGTGAGAACGAAATTATAATGTACAAAAGTCATGGTGCTGAGCATGTAGTAAACATATATATGTGTTTGGCATGCTTCTCTTACCTTGATCTCTCATTACCGTTACTTAATTAGGCCTTTATCATGGCTCTGGGCATGTGATGAACTGTGTGATTTGTGAGCCCTTCCAGCTCTGGCTTTGGCTTCCTATATTTTCTTCACTAAAGTATATGGGCCACTTATAAGTGGAAATGCAATCGCCATCCTTTTAGACCAGTGCTTCCAAAGAGATAGTATAGAAGTTGAGAGTAAACTTTTAGAAACAAATCATAGCAATTTGGCACAATAATTTCATGTCCACGAACCTAATTAATATTGTATCTCATTGAAATGAATTCAAATATTTTGTTTTATTCTTTATTTAAATAATTACTGATACTACTCTCCTTTTGGAAGAAAGTTGGAAATTTAGGCTTATATTCAATATTAATACTTAAAAATAATTATTACAGTTTGAATTATGTGGACAAATATAAAATAATCACTTTTCAGTTAATAAAACCTACTCTTCCTCAAGGTGATATCAGAATCCATAATTGTATCATCTAAAATATGATTTTGTTTTGCCCTGGCTGGGTGGCTCAGTTGGTTTGAGCATCATCCTGATATGCCAGGGTTGTGGGATTGATCCCTGGTCAGGACACATACAAGAATCAACCAATAAATGCATAAATGAGTGGAATGACAGATTGATCTCTCTCTTTCTCTCTCTCTCAAATCAATAAATAAAAATTTAAATAACTGCATAAATAAAATGTGCTTTTACATACCAACTGTTTTTTATAGAATTTTAATTTTCAAAAAAATATTTCCCTATGTACTAAAATAGTCTTACAAAATTGATAACAATGTGATAAAAATGTCAATAATGAATGCACCAATGGAAAAATATCAGTATCAATGATTTGTTTAGAAAGGATAGGAAATCATAAATATATGTTCACATGGTAGGGAATGTGTTAGCAAAATGAAATTTGTACTGCGTCCAGATTTCTAATTTTAATCAATCTTAAGCAGTTGCATGGTACATTAAAACTTACTGAAATCTGCTTTCTAATACGATTATAATTATCATTTATGAAAAGGGTGTGCAGTGTAGTCCACTTTCAGAAGTAGTTTTTGTTCTGGTTTTTATAAGAGAATATGTGTGAGAGTCCCTTGATGTATTTGGCAATGAAGTCAACAAAATTAGAATGGATAATTAGTTAAAAATGTTCATTGTACTAGCATTGGCTAAAGTTATTCCAAATTAGCTTACCTTAATTTTAAATGAATTGATGATACTCATCTTGAAACATGGGAATAAGTACCCATGATCTTGAATGTTATACAATGACTTGCTTATTAATGTTGTTATTTTATGTGTATAAGTGCTTCATTCTCTGGATAATAGGGACTGATTTTTCTGTTAAGAAATGTTAAATCAACTTACTATTTAGGTTACACAAAGTTATTCTGAAATTAAGCATTCAGTACTTTATAAGTGAGATTATAAAAATAATATTTTCTAAAAATAATTTACACTGTATTTTTCATTAGCCTTGTTCCTGTTTCACTTAGAATGAAGTTTCTCTTGCTATAATTCAAATAATTAACTTCTTCAGTTGTCTTTTGTTTGCCTATTTAGATGTGTATCATACTTTTTAAAAAATAAGTTCTGTAGGGGCCTGTCACTACGCACTGCATATTTCCAAAGTAAAGCATTGATGGCATTATTTCCAACTTTCCTAGGTACTTCCTGAGAGCTAGTGGGGGTTTTTTTATCTTTCTTTTACTATGAGAATAAGCAGCACCTTGGGGTTATTTTTGTAAAAAAGCTTCTAAAATATTAGTGTTACATTTCCGTCTCTGAGTACATACTTGTGAGTCCAAAAGAGCCTCAATCATAGCAGATTCAATATAAAGCTTCAGTACTGTTTTTACTTAATACTATTTCCAAAGAGACCAAAAATTGAAGTTAAAAGTAACAATTTTTGCTAGGCCAGAGTAACTGTGTTTTATTATTACCTTAACTATATTGAATCTATATATTTTGAACCACATTTTATAGTTTGGTATAAATAGAATACATAATAAGCATCTGTGGGATATGCAATTAATGTCACTTTTGAGGAAAGACCCTCATAACACACTTGGGCTTTGACATTCTTAAATTATGAGCTCTTTAAAACACTCATGGGATAAATTTCATATCTCCCAAGTGTTTTTATACATCTTCTATTTCCCTGATTTTCTGTTTTCTGGATTAGCAGCTCTTTCATTGTGGTGTTTTATAATAATTTAATTAGGGAAGTTTTTGGTCATTGATTAAGTAATCTGCTTAATTTTGTGATATAATTTTAAAATATTTGTTCTAACACATATCACAATGTTATTAGGTGTGACTACTAAGTTTTTTTATACTATATTTGAATTATAAACATACGGTAAAAGACGTAATTCTCAGTCATCGAAGTCATTATAATCACCTACCTAAAAAATTCTTTCAACAAATTAAGCAAATAGCTTCCTATTCTAAGCACACGTAGTGGTTAAAATATTCTTTTCTTTTCAGTGGGCTTTATCTTATACATTAAATGTAAAAACTAGAATGAGGGATTAGAAGGTGGAGATCCAATGATACTTTGTTGCCGTACACCACTGGGTATTCCCCCAGAATTACTCCTTTTGAAAAAGCTGTGTATTTACCTTTCTATATGGAGAATTATCATGATTAAGAAGTATGGGGAAGAATGATAAATTATATGAAATAATGATTAATAATTGTCAATATTTATTGTGTTTTCTGTGGGCTAAGATTATACTGATGGCTCTACGTAGATTGTTTTTATCCTCACAACACATTGTGACAGGTACTGTTGTTATCCCCATTTTTTAGATGAGAAACTAAGGCTTATAAAGGCTTATTTAGATCAACCAACCTCCAAGAAGCTGAACCAGGCTTTGAACTCTCGAGCCTACATTCCTACTCTAATTTGGTTTTGTCTGTGAATGTGCTAGAAAATTAAGGCACTTACAGGGCTTGTGTGTCAGACTGGATCAGGAGCCAAACACAGGGTGACTGGATTAGCAACAAAGACAGGCCAATACAAGGCCTAGAATCAGAAGTCTTGTTAGTAGCGAGCAGAAACCAACCTCCTAATAGAAAATCAAGGAAACTGGACATCCCAAGGCCCATAGCCACGCCAAGGATTAGGACAAAAAGACCTCAGGATCTTCTACGTAGAGGTACCAGCAGCAAAAGTATAGGTAAAATAATAAGCTATCACCTAAGGCTTAAATAATTGCCAATACAGTAAGTCCTCACTTAATGTCATTAACAGGTTCTTGGAAACTACAACTTTAAGCAAAACAATATATAACAAAACCAATTTTACCACAGGCTAATTAACATAAACATGAGTTAAGTTCCTGTGGCATATTTCTGGTCACTAAAACATCACTTGACCTCTAAATAAAGACCCAAAACACTTCTAATATTAAACAGTCAAATAAGTGTGAGGTATATATAATTTTAAGAAAGATTAATAAAAACAAGGAAGATAATTATTTTCCCAACCCACTTACTCCAGTTCAGGGCCGCAGGTGACTGGAGCCTACCCCAGGAGCTCAGGGCACAAGGTGGGAACAACTCTGGATGGGACACCCTTCCATCTCAGGGCCACTCGCACACACAGCCACACTCACTCGGCCTGGGACAGTGTAGACATGCCAGTTCATCTGATGTGCCTGTCTTTGGAATGTGAGAGACAGTGTAACTGAGACAAAACCCATGCAGACGTGGGGAGAACAGGGAACTCCATACAGATAGTGGCCCTGGCCAGGAATTGAATATTTGTCCCCCTCATCAACAATATAATGAAATGACATGAACAAAATGATGTCATTCAAGGAGATGCTATACTCACCTTCTTTAACTCAGGCTGCTGGGTAGCAAAATAAGGAAGTGGGTAAGGCAAGAATAGGGGTGGTTCTATTACCTTAATCTTAAATTTGACCTACAAAAAGAGTTAATTGATGAAATAGAAGAAGCGGAATCTACTGACAAAGTAATCGTGAATTTTAAGATAGTCAAAGGTCAAGAAGGAAAAGTTGTACCCAGTCACACATGCGCAGGTTCAGGAAAGGTACCACCCACATATCTTTCTAGGTAAAAATATACTCTACCCACTGAAAGGTGAATGAAAATAAAACAAGCAAGGGAAAATCAGGCCCTAAAAGACTGCTAAAAGGCAAAGTGACCAGTGAGATATGCATGCAATTTTTAAGACTAATAACCTGAAGCACAGTAAAATATAACTTAAAACATTATTTGGATATTAGATCTACTTAAATCTACTGAAATATTCAAAGTGAGAAGTATAAAAGTTTACATAATTCATTAGCACACATAGAGGAAATAAAATATACTATTTCATTGATGTTTCTAATCACTAAAGAATATTTTGCTTTATAAATTTCCTGTAAAAGAGTATCAATGCAATAGAATTATGAGGATTAAATGAAAAGAAAATCATATAGAGCACAATAATTGACACATTGTAAGCACTCAGTAAAATTTTCATTGTTACTAACTTTTATGTGCCTGACTCATAAGACTTAATACATAGTGATAATAAGAATAACTAAAAGTAACAAGAGTGCTTACAAAGGAAGCATAAAACAAGATGACAGAATGCTGTCAAACATTAGCTGTAGCGCACTGTACATAAATGCTTTAAGCGATTGCTTTATAGCCAAAATCCAACTCTGTGCTACTTAGAAGAGACACCTAAAATAAATTGATATGGTTTAATTAAAAGAATATAGAAATGGTAATAGTGATATAAAAATATGCTTTGAAACAAAAGCATTGAGTTTGTCTGTCTTGCTCATTAATATATCCCATATGCCTCCTTAACAAAACCTGGAACGTGGTAAGCATTCCGTAAATACTATTGAGTGGATGGGTGAATGAGGAGGAGGTAAAAACAAAGGAAGGAAATACCAGAAACCAATTATACAAGGAACAGAATATTCAAAATATCATTGGTGGGAAATTTTCCATTTTTGAGGAACATCAACTATTATGTATTAAAAAATAATAACTATGTATAGTGTCAGGTGGGTACTTGAATTATCAAGGAAATCACTTTGCATAATGTATAATGATCTAACCACTATGCTGTGTTCCTGAAGCTAATAGAAAGTAATACTGAATGTCAACTGTAATTGAAAGTAAAATTTAAAAAATAAAAATTCTAAATAGTAGAAAAATACATGAATATATAACCAATTTTCCAAAGACCATGAGTTTTGTAAGAAAAATAGCAGTGAAAGATATTTTAGAGGGTAAGTTTGAATTTGACTAAATTGGAATTTTATTCCAATGTAATTCAATACAAAGACAAACTGGTCTTTCAAAACAATTGTATAAAAAGAACATTTTTATTTTTTATGTGTAATAAACCCTTAAGACTAATAAGAAACCACTTAACCATATAAAGTAGAAAAATAAAGTGAACCAAATGGCATAGGGAAAATAACAGTTGCTGGCACAGGGATGGGCAGAAGTAGGTTTGTAGTTGTGAGTATGTGAAACAGTGGATCTTGTATCATTATGTATCATTATACTATTTTCCACTTGAACAACTGGAGGCCTACTTTTGCCCACCCCTATAAACATAGGAAAAAGGTTTCAAATGTTTAAATATTCCGATATTAAAAGAATTACAAATTAAGTAACAAAATATAATTTTCATTCAGATTGAAAAAGAGTAGAGAAAATTTTACTCAATTATAATATAATCCATTTGGGAGACAATTGAGAAAGTGAGTCAAATGCCTGATAAGCTTGTGCTCCTTGACTCATGGTTTCAAATTTAAAAATATAGACACTTATTAAAGGAATTAGGGAGCAGAGGTTTGTCTTAAAGCATTTTTGTCACAATGTTACTTGTGATATGAAGTAGAGTGAATATACTTCTAATAATAAAGGAAATAATAATGGAGTAAATCCATTTGATAAAATGTCATGCTATGATTTAAGTGATGTATAATCCCAGAATATGCTTATGATATATCCTAAGTGAAAAATCAGGAATTCAAAAGCATATAATCTTTTTTCCTGGTTTAAAAAATTATATATGTTTTTATATGAAAATTAGAGTGGAAACATTGTTAACAGTAGTTATATCTAAGAGCGAATGATGGATTGTGTTTATTTTCTTTATACTTTTTGTTATTATCTCCGTTGTCTCTATTGATCATAAATTGATTTTATAAGACAAAAATGTGAGGCCAAAAGTAACAATGTACTTGATTATTGTTAATGAGTACCTGCATCAAATCCAGAAAACTGCAGTAGCTTGAAGATGTCTGAACCATTGTCAGTAATTTTTGAGGAACTAAGGGAAATGGAGGAGGTGGCAAGAATGCTTAATATGAAAACACTCTGTTTTAACATCTACAACGCATCAAATGAATTGAAGTCAGTCTTTTAGACAGTATTTTAGAACTTTTTGAAAATAAATGAGTGCAAGTTCTTAGGAAAGGAAATTTCTGTATGGAACTATGATGTGCTCACCAGAACAATCTGGACAAGCTGGAGCTGTGTCGTTGTTGTTGTTGTTGTTGTTGTTGTTGTTTCCCATCAAATTACCAGATGACAGAAATCTTTTGACTGAATATTTTAATTTTACCCTTTTTCTGTAATATTCTTTTGTTCAAACTGGAAAATTTGTAGACTGAATGATGTTACATTTAGGCTTGAAATGCAGTTTTATGGAACAACCATATTCAGTGAATATGGGTAGCAGATTGTGCCCAGGTGGAGTGAGGTATCTGGCAGCATGCTGTAGGACTTTGTCACTGACCTGCACAGATTCCCAGCATTTTTAGAGTCAGGAAGGCCACTCTTTTACCTGCTTATGAAATGATTCGATCTAATTTGTATAAGGTCCATATTAAGTAATAGAATATTTCAACTTAACAAATCTCTTGTTGGTGAGTTTGGTACCATTCCAAACAGGTTATTCCATGACAGATTCCATTCACCTCTTCACTGTACTAGTATTAATGTAACAAATATTTTCATTTTTTTAAAGATTTCTTTATTTCTTTTTTTAGACAGAAGGGAAGGGAAGGAGAAAGACAGGAAGAGAAACATCAATGTGTGGTCGCCTTTCACGTGCCCCCTACTGGGGACCTGGGCTGCAACTCAGGCATGTATCCTGACTGGGAATCGAACCAGCGACCCTTTGGTTCACAGTCCTGCACTCAATCCACTGAGCCACACTAGCCAGGGCACAAATATTTTAATTTGTAATAAATATTAAGGATTTGTTAACAAGGAGCTCACAATATTGCATAGAGAGAAAAAAATGAGGTTTAAAATATATAGACTTAGATGAAATAATGACTTTAATACTCCATTTCCTATTAAAGTTATGTCTAAAGTAGTCAGGATAAATGTAATGATTAGTCTACTATGATATATTTGTTAACAACATTATTTTGATACAATGTAATGATTAGATTCATGTACAGTCTGCTATTGGAGCACAAATATGAGTAATACTATATCAGGAATGCATTTGGCTGCAAGTAACAGAAACTCAACTAGCAATTGCCTAAACAAATGACTGGTTATTTTTTCTCAAATGTAACAAGTCTGGAGGTAGGCAGCTACTGGCAGTGGTTCGGTGGCTTTGCAGTGTGGAGACTTGCAGATTCTCTTGGCCTTTCTTCATGATTGTGGCTAATTGGTCTCATGATGCTGTGATAGCTAGACATGAGTTATTCAGCAGTTCAGCAAACTGTTGTTCAAGTCTTTATATTTGTTCAAGAGACGGTGCCAACCTTATTTGCCCCCTTTGATCTAGCAAAGCAGAAACTCTCCCAGCAACCACCTCTAGAAGACATAGGCTTAAATCTCATTGGTAGAATTTTTGTATATGGCCAACCCTAACTACAAGAAAGTCTAGGAACAGGGGGTAGGATTTATGGGTACCTTAGACCAGTTGTACCCTATCCCCTGGAGCTGGGCAAATTCTGGAGGTGGAGACATGGGTTAGGCAATTAAAAGTTTTTTTTAGATTAGCGTAAAGTTTTAGAGGAAACTCTCTAGAAGAGATGATACCTAGGATGGGTCTTGAAATATAAGCAAGAACATACAATAAAAAATGTAAGGGCGTCATTCAAGGAGAAAAGTATGAACAAAGGTATGTATGTCTGAATATCATCATGATACAGGAAACACTAATAAGTTTATTAAAACTAGAGTACATTTTGTGTGAGAGGAAATGAGGAAAAGGAGGCAATACCAGAACATTAGAACTCTTGTATACCATGCTAAGAACAGTTTAAATCTGTGCTTTTCAATAGGTAATAGCCACATATAGCTACAAAATTTAAATTAATTAGAATTAAATTTAAAAATTTAGTTTGTCAACCACACTATCCCTATTTCAAATGCTTACTAGCCACCTACATGTGACTAGTGGCTACTCTGTTGGTCCTCATAGGTATAGAACATTCAAAGCATAGAAAATTCCATTGGACAGCATTGGATTAGATCTTTATACTAGGGGCAGGGAGAGGGGGGTAGCATTGAAGCATGATGGTTTTATGATATTTGTGGTTTAGAATAATTGCACTGGTTGCACAGTGATGAAGATATTGTAGGGGCAAGTAAGACGGGGGGCAGGGCACAGTGATACTAAATAGTAGCTTGTATATTCTAAAAGGTAGATGATAGAAGCCTGAATCGAGATAAAAGCAATGAGGATAAAGGTAAGTGGAAATATTTGGAAGATACCAAGTTGCTAGAATTATCAGGACTTAAAATTAATTTAATATGGAAATGAGGCAGAGGGAAGAATCAAAGATAACTTGGAAACAAGGTTAATCGTGGTAAAAATCACAAAGATAATGAAAAATAGATCAAGAGATTTCAAGGGAAAGAAGAATTTAGTTACGGATATGTTGAGTTTGGAGTTTCTGTGGGACCACAGATATGCAGTGACAATTGAATTATATGGTTCTAGAGCTTTGACTAGAGGTTTGGAAATATTGGTTTGATAGTTCACATACTGACTACATGATACTAATAGAAATTGCTAATAAAGTGAGACAGGTGAAGGACAAAGATCAAATCCATAACATCCAGAACAGCCAGCCATGTGTAACTGACTTTTGAGAATGTAAAACATTAAATGATTTGGTCTAATTAGCATTTTAAATAAATCATTGTAGTTTATGTATTTGAGAGACGCCAAGACCAGAAACAAGGGTACCACTTACAAGGACTTTGCAATTGTCTGGGTAAGAATTGCTGGTAGCAATGAAGGAGAGGCAGTTTAAAGAAATGCTTTACAAATAGATTCTGTGACTTGGTAATTACCCAAAACATTTACCTTATAAAATTTTTAAATACAAAAGGCTTATGAGCTTTGAGAAACCAGTGATTTGCAATATGATCTTGGAATGCTGTAGCTAAAGGAGTAGAACATATATTTGGAAATGCAATGTTTACATAGACTGGGATTGTTTTTCTTCTTTCTAAAATCCTGCCCATAGTTTGAAATTTCTTCCAATTAAATGGCTTCTTCCACTACTGTTTTGGATCCTAGTCAATATATTGGACTAGTGAAAACAACCAAAAAACAAATAATGGCATTTTAATTTAATATATTTGAATGGCTTTAAATGCTTCCCAAGTATCTAGTTGCTAACATGAAGTATTTACAATGAATGTTAAAATGCTTCCAAAAAATATAGCACATACATTTTTATACTAAACTTTTTAATTCTGCAACTAAGACCTCATTTATTAAAACATTTATTTATTAAAATAATTTATTAAAGATAATATATTTTCTAAAATTCCTGAAGGTATGTGATTAAATTGCAGTTTTGAAATCTATATTTCTGATTCAGAATCTAGGTGACTGAAACACAAAGATACTACACAATTGAGAAATACTAACCTGCTAAGACTTCCAGTCTAGAATATTTCATCATAGAACATAGTCCCCTGCCCACACACACACACCTGCAAATGCCAGCGCCATTCCAGCTTCTAAAGGTCATCCTTACCTTTCAGTTCTACATCTGAAACAATACAACGCTTTGCCAACCCCAGTCTAAAACTCTCTAACTGGACAGGGGAGGTCGGTGTGGGGAGGGAGTATGAACTTCAGTTCATATCAACATTCCCTAAAGAAAGCCTGGTAAAACAGTGACTTTACGATTGCTGTGATGTCTTTTCCTGAATGTACGTGTACAGGAAAAACAAATGTTGCCCCAAAACAATACACATGTAAAATGCCATCTAATGAGGGTCACAAAAAAGAAAACTTCACCAGAAATATATTGTCAGAGTTGTTTTTAAATCACAGTGGGACAATGAAATGTCTTCTTTAAGATTCCTAGTTTAAGAACAGAGTGATATAACTGTAAATGCGATACTGTCTTTGAGTCTGTTAACTAGCAGAACTCATTTAGATTGGAAGGGAAATAATTTTTATTCTCAAATCAAACTGTAGGTTCTAAAGCATGACAGAAAATTTTTCAGAACTTCTTGGGAAATAATAGTTAAATGTGGAGTGAAATCTTGGCATTATTAATTATCTCTCATATTCAGTTTCTCTCCTTCATTCTCCTACTTGGCTTCTTTATTTAATGGGTTTCTGGTTATTTTTCTATTCTCCAACTCTTTCCAAGTAAATGGAAGGCAAATGAATATTTATAGCTAATTGCCATAATAAGTTCCTTCCTATTGCTATAGGTATATTAGAGATAATTCATGTATATCATAATTCATTATTAAGTATATCTTGTAATTAACTTGTGTAACTTAAGCAGTGATTATAGTGTATGTCTTTGAAAAGTCTCTGACCAGTCTTAAGCTTCTACCCTTATTTTTTGATCTCTAGGGACTCTGATTAATATGTGTAGAACCTTGTATGGGAACCATTAGTACTTCAAACAGATGCCTGTAAATGCCAAGTTTTGTTAAGGAGTGTCTCTTGACTAGTTTTTAAGATATTTGAGATCACCAGTATGCATTCTGTGTGAAAATTCTAAGCTATTTTTTCTGACTTTTGTAAAATTATTTTAAGGACAGTGTTTTACCATTATACATAATTTTATGTGACCCATAATACCACAAGAGAATCCTGCCTTCCGACCATTAGTTCTTCCCCCAAGTAAATGTTAGAAAAACGATGAGCTTGCTTAATGAAGAGAACCTCTTCCAAGCTCATAATTTCATAAGCTGCTAATTGACAAAGTCTGTCATTCAAGAAAATTCATCATTTATTACACTATTAAATAGGATTTAAAAAAAATAAGAACTTCTCTGACACACTGTACTTTTAAATAGATCTGAATCAGAATTTAAGTGCAGAAAAAGAAATATGGTTTGTAATTCAGCTTGACATGCATATATATTTTTAAAAACTTTTCATTAAAATTTGCTTTCTCTAATAAAAATAATCCTCTTATTTTCACTGTACTTCAATTATTGTTTACTAGATATTTTTGTATTTTGTTACAGATTATTTTGTATACCATCACCTCCAAGAGGTTCTTACTATGACTTGAATTACAAATGGCATGTTTAGCTTTAAAAAAGTTCCCAAACTTTAAATACATATTTCTTAAAAATTATTCTATTTAAATGTACTTAAGTCTTATTAAAATTAAATGTTGTATTACATGGATTATTTTTTGATGAAATATGTTACACTTTTTAAAAGATCCTAAATAAGAGTAGATAATCATTTTAATAGACAGAAGCCCTGATTAGAAGGCATCAGAAACAATGTAAAAATGAGTAGGACTGAGAAGAAAAGAATGAATTAACAGGCTGAGATACCACACCTATGCTTAGTAGGTTCAGCTTTTATCAAAGACAGCCTCTTATCCAATGGGACTTAAGCTCTTAAAAACAGTGCTAGAGAGAACAGTCACCACTGTGGACACTGTCAGAATTCAGCCGAAGCAGTGACACTGAAGAGCACCAGCACTGTGGTTCCTCTCGCTGACCAGCCCCCAGGTGTGAAGATGATGAGTCTCTATACCTTGGGTGGAAGGAAAAGAGGGGACAGAACTACAAATGTGTTTTAATGGGTAGAACTTTATACTGTTGATATTTTGTGTTTACCATACCCGTATTGTAGGTATAGTTCATTTGAATTACCAGTTTATAATGAAAACATCTTTATTTGAAACAAGAAATATTTAAAAAATAATATTCATCCATGTCTGTACCTTCTTACAATTGTTGAACATTTCATTCATTACAACCCAGCACCTAACTGCAGGTGCTGGGTTGCAATGGATGCTTGCAAAAGTTGAGTTAAAGTCAAATTAAGAGTGCCTCCTTTAAAGGGTTGCCTCATGAAGTTTCTGTTTGCAGAGCACTTTAAACAGTTTCTGGCACATAGGAAACACTTTCTAAGTGTTCATTAAATTTAAAAAATAATGATAAATCATAGCAAGGATCATAAAATTCTAGTTAAGACCTCATCTCTCTAAATAATAATAAAAATGATGAATAA
Source organism: Trachops cirrhosus (assembly GCA_028533065.1). NCBI lineage: Eukaryota > Metazoa > Chordata > Mammalia > Chiroptera > Phyllostomidae > Trachops > Trachops cirrhosus. The sequence continues at coordinate 23,336,900 of CM052544.1, forward strand.
TATTACTCCTTTAAATTGAAAATTAACGGGAAATGGTTCTTTCCAGAGTCATGAGTCCCCATATACCAGAAGCCTCTTGCTCTGGTGTAGCCCATCATTAAGTAGCTGTCTTGTCTGTAGCTTGATCAGGGCTAGGCAGGAGGGTGCCTCTGCTGCTTGGTATTTTGACAAAGTGCCAGATCAGGGTGGCCTAGCTCCTAATATGATTTTCCTCTTATCTTTGACTTTATTCCCACTCTTTTGTGAAAAATAAAGTTTTAAAACAATAGTACACATGAGGTAAAGTGAGTTACTGATCACCACCACCTTGGCTTTCTGCCCGTGCGATATATACATTTTCACCCCTCCTTTCCCATCCCCTTTGTTTCTGTCCCTCACTGCATCCTCACCCCCACCATGAATTCTGCTGATATTCAGACATAAAATACAGGAGGAAAAAAAAGAATAAGGGAGGCAAATGAGACACGGAGAAAGTCTTTCTTAATGTTTGGTAGCCATGCATTTAAACCCTTTATCTAGATTTTATATAGGCTCACTATTTCTTTTTTAACAGGCACTAACTGACAAATATAACCCCTTCTTCTCTCTGAAACTGTTTTAGGGTCTCTAAAGAAACAAGGTTTAACAGATTCTCCTGTCCCATTTTTGCAGCTGTAAGGTTTAACCTTGCCTCGCCTCCCAAGCCCTGCATTCTGGATTAAGGTCCCAAGACAATGGAAGATTATCCCAACACCCCAGGCCAACCACTTAGCTACCAAAGGGTGGGTCCCCACAGGCACCTCAGCACTCCTAGCCGACTTCTGACCCTCATATGATTGGCCCCTTTGCTTCTGGATGTTGCCCTCTCTGTTCTAGTTAGTCAGAGGTTTGTTCTTAAGACTTCCGGTCAAGATAGATATACGAGGCTCACCTCCACACACAACCACAGCAAAATTACTGCTAAGCTATAGAATAACCATCACTCAGAACCATCAGAAAACTGAGTTGTAGGGAAGTCTGACAACTTAGGAAGTTAAAGACACCACATTCATCCAGACAGGTGGGAGGGACAGAGGGGCAGAGATGTGAAACCTGCTGGCCCCAACCCATGAGTGGAGGATGTAAGACAGAGGGGTATCTTGGGAGCTAGGAATCCCAGCCCCACACTAGACCACCCAGCCCACGGTTCCAGTGCCAGGAAGATAAGTCCCTATTATGTCTGGCTGTAAAAAACAGTGGGGATGGAATCGGTGGAAGAAACTGCAGGACTCTCAGGCCTCTCCTCTTAAAGGGCCCTGCACCACACGGGACTTACTCAGACTTCCTCTGGACTCCAGCACTGGGGCAGCAGCTTAAAGGGCACAAGTGGCATACAGGGAAGAACTGAGGTGTCTGGCATCAGGGCAAGCGCTGGGCGACAGCTTCTTCCCAGACAGAGCTGCAGATAGCGCCATTGTACCTTTACTGCGCCCTCCCCTACACAGAGCCACAGTGCGTTGGCACCATATCTGAATCTCCATCAACCTGGCTCATATGGTAGACCCCGCCTTGATGATTATTTAAGGGTCTGCCCACCCAACTTACAGGCCCACCCAAGCTTGTAACTGGCTTTTTCATATGAAGGGCTGGACTAGGTGCAGACTTCAGATCTTCTAAAATCCACTCAAACAAGCAACAGCTGAGCCACTCCCCTATACCTCTTGGTAAGTGGCCCTAGGCCCAGCACTAACAGCCATCTGCAGATCATTTTATAGCTTACACCAGGTGACCTCAGAACACAGGTGGAAGCTGACCTTGGTCTCTACCACCCAGGAAACCCCAGATCCCATGCACCCAGTGGACAGTTACAGACCACAACAGAGCACCACCCAACAACCTCCACAAGCCACAGAGGGAGGTGGTTTCAGGCCAGAGGTCACAGAGCCATTCCCACCAGCTGTCTAGACTGGGTAAATCCTTCCCATTGACCTGCTGAGAGCAATAAAGACTCAACTGCAAGAGGAGGGAATCCTCAGCCCACACAGGGAGCACACCTCAAGTACCCAAATCAGGTGATAGGGGATGCTGTGCCACTGGACCCTACAGGATACCTACTATAGTAGGCCACACTACCAAGGTCATGGGGTCAAAACATCACTACCTAATATATAGAAACAAATTTAGGGAGGCTGCCAAAATGAGGAGACCAAGAAATATGTCCCAAATGAAAGAACAAGGCAAAACCAGAAAAAGAACTAAACAAAATGGAGATAAGCAATCTATTGGATGCAGAGTTCAAAACACTGGTTATAAGGATGCTCAGAGAACTAATTGGGTACTTCAACAGGATAAAAAAGACCCAAGCAGAAATAAGGAATGAATTGAAATGAACAATTTACAGGGAATGAACAGTGGAGTGGATGAAGCCAAGAGTCAAATCAATGATTTGGAACATAAGGAAGCAAGGAGAAAAACAAATTTAAAAAATCAAGGATAGTAGAAGGAGCCTCTGGGACAACTTCAGATGTTCCAACATTTACATCATAGGGATGTCAGAAAGAGAAGAGAAAGAACAAGAAATTGAAAATGTATTTGAAAAAATAATAAAAGGAAACCTCCCTAATTTGGTGAAGGAGATAGACATACAAGTCCAGGAAGCACAGAGAGTCCCAAACAAGAGGGATGTAAAGAGGACCACACCAAGACACATCATAATTAAAATGCCAAAGGTTAAAGATAAAGAGAAAAATCTTAAAAGCAGCAAGAGAAAAACAGTTAATACCTAGAAAGGAGTTCCCATAGGAGTGTCAGCTGATTTTTCAAAACAAACTTTGCAGGCTAGAAGGGATTGGCAAGAAGTATTCAAAGTGATGAAAAGCAAGGACCTACAACCTATATTACTCTATCCAGTAAAGCTATCATTGAAAATGGAAGGGCAGATAACATGCTTCCCAGACAAGGTAAAGTTAAAGGAGTTCATCATCACCAAAACATTATTATATGAAATGTTAGAGGGACTTATCTATAAAAAAGATCAAAACTATGAACGTTAAAATGGCAGTAAATAATTGAATATAAAAAACAAACTAAGCAAACAAGCAGAAAAGAAACAGAATCATAGATATGGAGAACATTGGGTTGGTGGCTAGTGGGGATGGGGGTGTGGGAGATTGGGGGGAAATGTAAAAGGATTAAGATATACAAATTGGTAATTACAGAATAGGCAGGAGGATGGTTACAAGCAAGTGTAGGAAATGGAATTACCAAAGAATTTATATGCATGACCTTGGACATGAACAAAGTAGAGGGGATTGTCAGAGGGAGTGAGGGATATGGGGTGGAAAGGGGCAAAGGGGGAAAAATTGGGACAACTATGATAGCATAATCAATAAAAAACAGTTGTTTTCTTCACCTAGCTGTTCTTAAGAAGATTTATAAGTTTTCACATTAAGACAATTTGAGTAAGCTGTGTATATAATTTTGTCTTAGCCTTTTAAGTTTATACCTTTTATTTGTTTATATTACTTTATGATTGATTTTTTCAATTTAATTTTTTTAGCAGATAGTACTATTTCAAGCCTGTTTCATCATTCATTCAGCATTTACTTTATTATGAAACACCTACTGATAACAATCATTGTGCTTTATGTTATATTATTTCATATTTGAGAATTATTAACAGAACATTGAGTAGCCTTTATAGAAGCCTAGATGAGAACTAGTAGAAAGAATTTGGGTGGGAGTGCATATTTTGAATCACCAAGTGGAGAAATCCTTTTTTACCAAAAGTTTTTGCAGAATAGATGTCTGAGGATTGATGAGTACATTCACCCCAGTGTTTCAGCAGACGCTCAGCAGTCCCCAGCCATCAGAAATTTTATGGATGGGTGGCCTTATGAATGGAGATTAGACAAAATGCCAGGTACGATCCACTATCAAAGTTGCACATCTTTGAAAGTCACACAAATGACTACATTCATTTCCATGAAAAAAAATCAAACCAAATGTTTTAATTAACCAAAAGTGAGTTTTTAAGCCTGCATACCAGTGTTTTTAGATCTTAAATGACTGGTTCTTCTAAAGCATGGTCGGTTTAATAACTTATACACCTATAGTAATGAAACATTACTCCTCAAAATACTTCTGAAATTCTCTTTTTGAAATGATCTTTATTGTTAGTATAAGAACCACATTAGAAACCTGTTTCATGGCTGTGCAATCAAGTAATCAAGAAAATAAATAAATGTGTTTGACCTCAAAGTATTGCCTCACCTCATTTCTCGGGTTGTTCATCACATTTAGCTCTAATTAGAAGTGTTAGTTACTTGGATGAATAAAACTCATCCTCAAAACGCACCACTAGACCTCTATGAGAGGTATACAAAAAGCCTACCATGGCTTCTGAGGCAATAATTTCACATATACATTTTGGTATCAGTTTCATTACTTTCCAGTCCCATACAGATATGTGAAAAATTGATGTTAAATATTGTACAGCAAAACCAGAACAATGCATTTGATGCTACTTGATGATAAACATTATGTTCCTAAATACTACTTTAAAGTAAAAGTGTGGATTACCTAAAAGAGAGAATGCAGTCTGAGATGCCTCTCTTTTCCTACAAGGTACTAATTTTACCCAGACACATGTTGGAATGAATTTTGTTCTCTCCTTGATCCATTTTAACTAGCCACAGCCTTCTGAGAGTCCATGTTTATTCTTAAAACAATTGGGGGCGTGCAGGAGCCTTGAGTGCCATAAGTAGAACAGTGCATTTGAAGGACCCTGGCTCCTGCAGCAGCCATAAAACTAGCTGAGCCAATAAACTGCCCTACCTTCTTTTGAACATAAGCTGGAGTTACAGGATCTGGGGACAATTTGGTAGAGTTCTATAAAAACTTTGGCTTATAAGAAAGCAACTAAAGGGAAAGGGTAAAGGGAGAGACATGATCCTGTCCCTTGGATGGCAAACCACAGTCCAGTTGGCCAGACTTGGATCTCCACCTATTGCTCAGCTGGTGAACAGTTCAAAACTATTTTAGGTCACGTGATTCCATCACAGCCAATTGGATGGTTCAGCAGACGACAACATAGTAAATATCTGTTCACACACATTGTATGCATAATGTGTTTGTCCATGTGCATTCTCTGCCTGTCTGTATTGATGATAGCATATCCACATAGATGGGGGGATAAATTGTGTGTGGGGGTCCATACCTGGATATTTATACACAGTAATTATGTACTTTGATTCCTTCTAGGAAACAGAATGGTAGAAATAATCTAGTTAAATCAGTTTCTATGGGGATGTTTTTTTACTCCTTTTTCATATTTCCTCTAGTTGTAAAAATTACAGTGATTACACATCATAAAGCCTATCTGTAATAAAATGCATCAGCTGGCCAAGGTTTTCATCGCTCACTCAATAATCCATTAATACAGCAACGCTGCCCAGGCATCTTTATAATACCAACTCGGAGGTAATTTTAATCAGCTAGACCAGCTGGTATTTAACAGCAGCTGCTGGAGACGCCACAAATATACTCAATAGCTGACATCTTTATTTGCAGTTTTTCAAGGGGAGAAGAGATTCTCCTGTGGTTACTTGTATTAAGCATTTAAAAGAAGGTGTAAAGTATACCGGGGTTTATATCTAAATGAGAAGGGGAGGGATTAATGATAAAACAAAGCTGATAAATCCTGTCAGGAGGAGGGGTTTGTGAATGAAGAAACTGCTCAACTGAAAAGAGCACATTGGCTTTGGGTGGACTTCGGACTTTTTCCTAGTTACATTTACACTAATCTTGGGTATCGCTAGCGCTAATAATGTAGTCTGCTGGTTGTAGCATCCTTATATCCTTCTGTACTGGATTTGTAGTGTCCTTCGCTATATGAGGCTGTGAACAATAATTTGATTCTGTGAAAGTGGTCTGCTAATGTGCATGTGTTCTGTCTCAGCCATTGCCTGCTGTCCTTTTTTGTGTTATGAATATATTTTTATTAATGTTCAGTTCTGATTTTTAAATGAAAGGAATCATCAGTAAGTGCTGTCTAGTAGGAAATACGGAGTGCTGTTTCACATCGGTGTGTTTGAGCATGTGTGGAGGAAACAGGCATCGGCAACATGAAGTTAACAGTCACAGCCCATTATAAATAAAAATTTAATTACACTTGGGGGAGCTTGGCTTCCGAAGCTCAGAAATCCATAATGGAGCTTGCTGGTAGTTGATGCCTGGTCTGTTTGTTAAATTCCACTGTTCCCATCCCCTTTCTTAGCTTCTTTGATAAGATACTCTGCCCTCTCCACTGATAGGAAATTGGTAAAGAGAGTGACTTTGTGATTTGTGCAATGTTTTGCCTTTACCTCTTGAGGGAGAATCTTACCTTTGGTTGAATGAGTAAAAGAGGAAAAGAATTAGGGTAAAGTAGGAAAAGGAAAAGGTATAGTTACCAGAATAGAGGTCTTTCGAGACAGTTACGTAGTTACCACATTTATAGATGACGACTTTGCATGTAGGTAACAATGTACTGAAAATGTGGGTGATGTAAATGTCTGATGCCTACGTGAACTGAAGTTAAGTGGTTTTCATATTCGTAGAAAATTTCTTCTGTCACTTTCTGTAAGACTGATTTCAAAATTAAAGTAAATATAAAATAATAGAGTTATAGGCTTTGTCCACTTGGTATAGAAATAGTTTTGTTATTTCTGACTCTTGTAGAGCAATCAAACGTTCTTTTCTTATGCTAATAATCCTTGCTGGGAAATGAAGCATTACAAACCCCTAAAAAAGTGAAATGTATTACATGTGTAAGTGTACTTCTATACCAAGTTATCAGAGGTTAACAAAATTCATTGTAGTACCGAGTCTTTTGCAGATAGCTCCATTTATCAGTGCCACCGATTCTCTTTTTTTCAGAGCCAAATAGTGGTCTGTCTGTGTTGGACTATGATTGATATTTAAAATTAAAATCCAGTGACAGAATGGATTACTGAGATAGCAATTTGAATTTAAAAATTACTTAGCAAGCATTTTTTTCCTGTTATTTGTAGTGAAAACAGTCTATTTAAGTTTGTTTAGTGTGTTTGACAGCAGACAGTTTGATATATTGCCGGGCACAGCGGTAGGTTGGACTTGAGTGGTATTAGCTCTCAGTGTTTTGATTAATGGTAATTGTTTCCATGAAAAGGCATGTTTTACGTACAACTCATAGTTCTGGAAAACAGAAGTCAACTTGCAAGATCCATAATTACTGTTCTGAGTTAGCATATAAAAAGGGCAAGAAGTAGCAGCACTGGAGTAGCACAGTAGGATTTTTTTTATTTTGCTTTGTATTGTAGTTAGAGACTGTTCTTTATGTCAGAATATAAATCTTCTGTTATTTATCTTTTGTTCAGTATTTGAAGTTGATTTATGACACATTTCTGTATGCCATAATTTAGTTTGAATCCTATACCAAGGTGAAATTTCACCTGTCTGTACAGTAAAAGGAACTGTAAAAGGAACCCAGAGCAACTTACTGAGGTACAGATTAAAACTGTTTTCCTATTTTTCTCTCGTCTTGCTCTTATTTTAAAAGAATGCAATTTAGAAAACAATTAGGCTTATTTTAACAATTCAGAGATTTCTATTGCCAGTTTAAATAAAACATTTTACATATCATTAAGGTACATAAACCCAGGGGAAAATAAAAGTTAATTTTTATTTGGGGAAAATAAAATATGCATTTTAAGGACAAAGTTTTTGTCAGCTTAGAAGCTGTCAGAATAATGCCCTCGTAACATCTTTTATGCTCACATGCAAGTTTGTATACGTATGTGAAATAGATGGACACAAACATCGTCCGCCCACGAAGTGCGCAGTGCTCTGCACTTAGGCTATCAGTAGGGAGAAAATCGATTTTAAATGAGTGTTCTTACCTTTAGCATGAACAAAGAAACACCACTTTCATGTAAGACTTGGAAAGGGAGTAAGAGAAAATGCCCTTACCATATTTAGGCATTCTTGTTTTTAAGACAGTGAGAAATTTTGTAGGTGGGAGGTTCTGCTAGTTTTTTTTTCTATATTTTTGTCTTTCTTCCTATCAAAGGAATGAACTAGGTTATGCAGTGAATGTAATCAGCATGTTCCTATAAGTGGCATAAATGACAAACGTGTTTTCAAAACCAAGATGAGAATCAGTATTTAAACAACAACTCTCCCCTGCTTTTTTTTTTAAAGGTAGAAATTTTGAGTCAACTGGGTAATTTCCTAAATATTTTCCCAGGAAACTGAGCATGATATTTTAAAAATAATAGTCCTCCCTGATAGTAGCAATGACATAAATAATACCATATACCTTCTACATGGTTTCTGTATGAGTCCTGCTCTTCAATATCTGTGGGGGCAGGGGATGGGGGATGGAATCTGCAGTGCAGAAACTTGCGGTGTTGCTGTTTTTATCTAAAGGGGAACGATCCTGCTCCATAGTCACCTGGATTGAAATACTATTTGTCACGTCGTTTATTCCAAGCAAAATTAAAATTAATAAGTGGTGGCATAATACACAGCTAAACCTTTGACGTAAAAATAAATACAATTTTTTAAAAAAATTGTTCCTCGTAGTTAACAACCATGTGTCGTTGTGGCATCTTTTATCGAAAGGAACTTTATTTAAGTAGCATAAACTTGTTGGATGGGCTTCAATTAAATGATGATTTGTTAATGCAAATGTGCAGCGAATGACGGTAGTACATCTGTCTCTCCATCCACAGGCCGTTACTGTGCAGCGTTAGCACATGATTGTAAAAAACGAGAAATCATTATGTGCAGGTAGTACATGTTCAATCAATTCTGACCTTATGTCTCTGGCGAAATAAAAAAGTATTCAGTGTAAATGATATTTAATCTGAATAACAAAAAAGCAGCTCTTTGACTCTCTGTGACTCAAGCTGTTAGGTGATGTGAAGTGACTGCTGTTGGGGATTGATGGTTATTGGTGGCCCAGTGGGGAAAGGCCATCACTTTAATCCTTTGTCATGCCTCCTGGGCACTCCTCCAGCCCAAATTATGTTTTAAGTTCTATTTTCTTTTCTCTTTTAAAAATGTTATTTTCATGAGTGGTTCGTGGGATAGTGGGGAGAAATGGGCACTGATGACCACCAGCAGGAACATGTCCAGCAAGCAGTGACAATTAATACAACAAAAAAAATTGTACAATTAGCTTCAGCTCCATAAGTGTCTAATGAGCCATTTGTCAATCTTTTGGTGAAATAAACTACTCTATCTTAATTCTCCACTCTTGCAGCAAATAAATAAAAGTTATGAAACACCCGGGCACCCATAAAATATAATTTATTTCATAGGGCATGACAGAACTCTTTACATATCTAAAGTGAATATGTTATTTACAAATGACTTGTGATACTCATATAAACCATGGATCTGTATGCTAACTGCTTTCATTATAGAAATATGCATTTTTTTCTGATTGTTTAATCATTTAAACGTATCATTACTCCTAAAGGCATGTGAGTTAAAGTGACTCCTCCTGGCATGATTAACTCATGAGGCCAAAAAGAACCTCAGAAATGAGCTATTCTGCAGCTGAAGACATTAAGAATTTGCTGGAAAGGACAAAACAATAATTTTCATTTGGGAACCTCTCAGCTCACTGCTGATTATCTTCCTCTGGCCCTCATTTATTTTTAGGAACCCCAGTCTCTGCAAACTTTTTCAGCATTACTGTGTATCTATCACTCCAACAAAACAACGCTGTAAGCGTCTTTCACTTCTATTTTGTACGAGTTTAAAAGTTGTAGTCACCAGACTGTGAAAATGTGAATTAAAAATTCACATTGAAAATGTATGGTATCATTGAAATAAAAGCCTAGATATTTTTAAAAGAGCAATTAGTTGTTTTGAACAGAAGAAAAATGCACAGAAATTGTTTTTCAGAATAGCATGTACCGTGGTTCTTAAGTGCGGTGCCCGAACCAGCAGCAGCAACAGCATCCTGAAGATTCTGGTTAGAAATGCAGATTCCTCAGTCCCTACTGAATCCAAACCTGCGAGAGGGGTCCAGGAGCCTGTTTCAACAAGCCCTGCAAGTAATTCTAAAGTTTGTGAGCCACTGATATATACTGATAAAATAATTGAAGCCAAAATAAACATTGTAAGACATTTATGAATCCCTGATGTACATAGAATCCAAAGGAAAGCTGACGGCTTTCAGCTTCACATAATTACCAGGAGATCCAGTTCATCTCATTTCCAACTCTTCTTGGTTCACTGCTACCTTTCCCTCTTCTTTCTCTTTCTCTGTTTTAATATACTTTCTTTTTCTACCCATTTTGCAAGATAATGATAGAATGTTCAGGCAAATTCCAAGTTACTCAGCCTGCCACTGACATACTTCTAGTGACCAAATGTCTCAGTCTGCAGTCTAGTCATGTATTTGATGGTGAGTATTTTATTTCACCTTTTAATTTTAAACTTATTTCAAAGGTATTAATAGTCCACGTAGAATGAAGAGAACAGGTTTCTTTCAGTGCCAGCCTGGTGAACCCAGGAAGAAGTAGTAGGCTGATATCTCTGGAAAGGGTCATGCACCCCCACATGTCTGATGAGGGATACTTAAGACTTGTTGCTTTCCACCTGCAGCCAGAATGATTAGCTGTTGTTACCCCAAAAACGGCATTGAGTATAAAGTGGAAAGTGACAAGTGAAATCAGAAAACAGCCAGGAAGAATTTGACTAAAGGTAAACTAGAAGCAATGGTAATTATAGGCAGTTTTGTTTAAAAAGCATTTCTGTGTCCGCTGCTACTCAAAGTTTGGTGCATTGGCCAGCAGCACTGCATCACCTGGAGCTTGGTGGAAGTGCAAAATCGTAGGCCCCACCCTAGGCTAGCCTGCTGACTAGGAATTCACATTTTAACAAGATTCTCAGGAGATCTGCGTGCACATTAAAAACAGAGAATCACTTGCTTAGTATATTAGCAGGCAGGGGATTGGGTCAAAGGTTGATGGTGATGGCATGTAGTTAAGCATTGTCACACTTTTATATGGAGATGAACTCTGTGGCTGTGGTAGTTCCAAGGGGGTTTTCAACAAATGCACAATGCTATTGCAGTTATAGGCAGAATTATTTTATTGGCCCGACTTACTTGATTTTGGAATAAATCCAATATGGAAATATGAAATTTGATTAATGATTTTTAAATTTAAATTTTATTTGTCTCTTTCCCAAAGGAGAAGTTAGAGTTCAAGGTGACGTAAGTGTGATGGGGGTTACATCCTAGGGATAACTAAGATTTAAATCTAAACTCTAAAAAGAATCCTCAGCTTAGACTTTCTTTTTTTTTAAGATTGTATTTATTTGTTTTTAGAGAGGGGAAGAGAGGAAGAGCAACATCTATTGGTTGCCTCTGTCATGCCCCCAGCGGGGGACCTGGCCCACAACCCAGGCATGTGCCCTGATGGCGAATTGAACTGGTGACCTGTTGATTTGCAGGACAATACCCAACACACTTACACATTTATATACCTACTAAGTGATCGCACAGTAAGCCCGGTAACCATCTAACACCACACCTAGTTGGTATTGCATTGTTGGCTGTAGTCCCTGTGCTGTACATTCCATTCCATGACACATGCTATACCTGGCGGTTTGTACTTCTTACCCCCTTCACCATTTTTACCTATTCCCCCAATCCCCTCCCATCTGGCAGCCATCAATTTTTTCTCTGTGTCCATGAGCTTGTTTTTATTTTCTTTTCCTTTTTTTGATCATTTGTTTTCTTTTTTTAGATTCCACATATAAGTGAAATCATGCAATATTTGTCATTTTCTGTCAGACTTATTTCATTTAGCATAATATCTTCTAGACCTATCTATATTGTCACAAATGGAAAGTAATTAATGATATACAGCAATTTTGCTATAAAGATTTTTTGGCAATATTATTTATGAAATTAAAAAAATTCTATAAATTTAAATGCCTAAAAATAGCAGAATAGTTCAATAGATAATTGAATATCCATACAAAAGAATACCATTCAGCCACTTAAAATCACTCTTTAGAGGTAAGTATGGGTTGGCATACAAAAAAGACTATAATAAATGCTCTTATGAAAATATAAAATAAATGTGTTTATATTTTATATGTGCATAAAAATAGAATTTGAAAGCTGTAATCCAAGAGTATTTCTGGGCTGTGAGATTATGGGTATCTTTATTTTCTTCATTTTGCTTATGTTTTTATATTCTAGCTTTTTTGAGACAAATACAGATTACTTTTGTAATACAGAAAAATTAATTGTAAAATACCAACCTTGACATTAGCTAATATATAGAAAATACATAAAACAAATTATTTTAAATGTAGATGAAACATTTTCCTTTAATTTAGCACTTATTGTATGCTACTTCTAACTCTAGAAAAATAGCTAGAGTATAGAAGTTAGTCCTGTAAATAAAAGGCATGTGAATCTGAATGATAGGTTTAGCCATGAAGGTAGATCTACTGGGAGTTCAGGAGAACGGTTATCTGTGCTTCACGACAGGAGGCAGGCCAAGCGAGAAGAGACGCTTGAGAGAGGTTCTACGGAAGTTCCCCCGTATCCAATGAAGAGGCCGAGCATTCTGTTACCTGTAAAAGTGGTCAAGAGAACATGACTTCGTCGTGTGCAATAGGAAAGACTAAAATGTGGACTGCCTGTGGGCAGAGGCCATAAGTGAGTCTCAGCAGACTGGATTTTAGGTGCCAGACTCAGGTGTTCATCAGACCAGCAGTGCAGGACAGAATTGATCAGAGTTACTTTTAGAAAGATCTGTCTAGCGCCTACAAAGGGCCTACAAAGGATGGCAGCCTGGAGACAGATTAGAAAACTGAGGGAGTGGCAGGCAGGAAAGATAAGGTCTTTGGTGGTGGAGTTGATGAGGGAAGGATGACTGAAAAGAGACAGTGATGTATCTTGGCACTCAGGGTTAGAGATGGGAGAGAGTGGGCGTAAGGGCCAAGAGCCATTAACTCCACTCCCAGGTGAAGGAGGAGAGGGGTTGGGGTGAGAGAGGGGTACAGTGATGAGTTCTGTGTCAGGTGCATGAAGTTTGAGTTGCCTGTTCACTTCTCTGTACTGTTACAGTAGTGTACTATGATTTCTTATTGAAATTTTCAGCTTGAATATTTACTTTAGAATTATGTGTAGTACTCTATTAATACCATCCCAGATATATTACTTCATTTATAGGGTTAAAGATTTTACTACATTTAAATACCATTTGTAGGAAGGCCCTTTAAAAAAGTAGTTAGGAATATGAGTCAGCCTGCCTGGAATTAAACCCAACTCCACCAGTTAACTCTGTGTGACCTTAGAAAAGTAGCTTGCATCTCTAAGTGGCAGTTTTCCATCTGCCAAATGGGCATAATATCTTTAAAGAGTTCAAGTAAATGAAATGCTACATGTAAAGCTCGCAACATAGTAATCACTCATATAAATGTTAGCCAGACTTATAACTTAAGACAAAATGTGTTCTAGGAAAATAGAGTATTATAAGAGAAATAATATGGAAAACTATTTATTTTCACCTTTTTCTAAAAATTGTAATATATTCACTATGTAGAACTAAGGAATTCTGTAAACATTAATGTGACATTTTCAGAAACTTATAAATTGCAGAGGCCAGTGCCTATAGTTCTGGCATTTATTTACAAGGAGGTGGTCTACTGGTAGCTGACTACATTAACAAACAGCAGGGGCAGGAACCGGAGTCAGTGAGTAACTGATAGAAGACATATACCACTAGATGCACAACTGTACTTACTTTATAAATATATGAGGATTAGATATAATTACTTAGATCATGGGCAAGGCAGCTGGTTCCCCCTTCATCCTGGTGATGTATCCTTTCTTTAATCCCACTGCTCTTTCAGCTCTTCTGGGAAGTGTGGAGACTCCAAAGGACATCACTCCTAAGTCTCCAGGATGCGTTGACCTCTCTGTTCCCAGTTTCCTAACGTGGAAAGAGCTACTTTTGTTACAGCGACAGACTTAGCCTATACTTCTTTTGGCCAGGTGTGTGCTTTCTCTGTCTCCTTAGTCTAAATGAGGTGTGGGTGGCCAGTGCGATCTTCCTGTCCCTCAGAGGCCGTGGCTGTGCCCAGCCCCTCAGCATGGTTGCATCTGGCACTGCTGCTGCCTCCTCCCCGCTTTTGGTGACAGCTAGAATTAGATGGGAACCTGCTTCTCAGATGCTTGCTTGACTGAAGGCCCCATTTGCCCGGATGTGGTTATTCATGACCCAGAAGCATAGACTTTTCCATTGTTCCTCATTGTGAACTTCTCAAGCTCTAAGTCTGCAGGAAAGAACTGGGTGACTGCCTGATCCCCGAGTGTTGTGACCCATCCCCAGCGTGGAGGGAGCCCAAACATGAGGTGGAAACGTCTGTTCTTCCTGCGCCTGCCCAGGTGTTCCCATAGCCCCCACTTCCACCTGAGAGCTCTGGGAACTGTTTGCCCATTCGGCTGATTTCTAAGAAAAACTGTCTGGCAGATTTGCCACTGCTAGCAACTATGTCAATGGTTTATCTTTAAAATATCAAATAAATAAACAAAAGGTGTTATACCATCATTCCATTTTAAAGGTAAAGGTTGTTTTCCTTAATTGAGCTTTCTAGTCTCCTGCCGTAAGGCCCTTGATTATTTTCCTCCTAGCATTAATTTTAGATATTGACCAGCGCCTTTGACTTTTTTCCCTTAAAATCTCCTCATTTCTGATTTAAAAACTTATCTCCTCAATTCTCTTAACTTCACCACAAATGCCATGCAGCGTATTCTAGGTGGTAAGTATTCTGCTCTATGGTATGTGTATACATAATATCCTTTTTAATGTCCTATTCACAGATTCCTCTATGTCGATACATGAAGATCAGTTTCTGTGAATTACAGACCATGAAACTATGTGGTGCAGCGTAGATGACCAGTTGTTACTGGTCAAGTTCTTTTCTTCAAGAAGTTTGTTTTGGCACACAAGTCACTAAGTGGTTTTTTTTTTCCAGAGAAAGCTTAGCTTGATGGGTCGTCACATAAGCTATTTGACATTTGTCCCCAGTCAGACCGGATGCCACATGAAAAATTTACTCAGGCAAGAGGCTCCTAGGAATAAACAGTTCTCTAGTGTTGCTCACAGGGGACTCAGCAAGGTGAGCAGAACTTCAACTTGTCACGGATGCACTGTTCTGACAAACATAAGTAGATGCTAATGGCTAAATCGTGACAGAATAAAGTCCCACAACCATATGGCTAATTGCCACAACAATATCTTCAGTGTTATTAATCAAGTTTTCATAGTGTGCCATGATAATTGGAATAATTAGAAACAGCATAGGCATTGCTTGTCTCCACCACACATTTTGCAGACAGGGACCTCAAACAACCACAATTGCACATTGAATACTGTGTTGTTTAGTGCGATCTTTTCCTCAAAAATACTTTGGTTAATTAATGAATTAACTGCTCACCATTGGTGTATTTTGTGTGAGCTTCTGTAGGGACTCAAGTGTCTAAAAGAAACCACCAAACCCCCTGTGTATCTGTTTAAATAGGCAATATTTCTTTAAGGCAAGAATAGAGATCTGCCCATCTTGGATCTTTTAGTTTGAAAGATGAATTCATTGTACACTAATTTAGATGATGGACATTCATTTTTTGGTCATATATTTCCCGTTTTAGCTAATTTAGTTAAGAAAATGAGGAATTAGAAAGCAATTGAATAAATTATAAGATGTAAGTATTTGCATAATTTGTTTCAGGCAAATACTATATAGTAGTGTTCCCAAAATGAATTATTTTGAGCATGCCTTTCAATTATGGATGAAGTAAATATTACCATTTTTAATATCACAATTGAAACTTATATTTTCATGTTGCTAATATTGAAATATACTCACTTCAGTCATTTATAAGCTAATATCCTTTCCTTTATCTTAATAGTGGAACAATAATTCATTTGTGTTTGGCACAGTGCTCTAATAAGAGGCTTCACAGTCTGCTTTGCTTTGTGAGGAAGTGACTAGACGAGAAGGACAGAAGATTAATGATAACCTTGGTGGTGCAGAAGCATTAGGCAAATAGAGAAGGGAAATGGCTGTTGTAGGTGTCTGCTGTTAAACGGCTTCTCTAATTGTTTTGAATATGTAAGTGGTATTATAAATAGTCATAGTTTAGAATTCTGTGCTGACTTAGATTTTGTTTTCCTTACCTTTTCTGTCCTATTGCATTCTTTAACTGGAGACAAGTTAGAGTACATTTTTCTAAAATTTTAGATTCACTGGTATCTTTGGTTAAAAGGAATTTTAAAAATTCCCAAAATAAAAATAACTAATTAGAAATAGTATTTCATTATAACTTTATAATTACCTCAGCCAGAAATTGTTGTTTCATTGATCCTTAAACTCCACAAAATTTAAAACCAGTGTCACTCAGTTTGTTTTATTTAAATGAGTCTTCTCTTTTGCTCCCTTTCTTTGCCTCTCTGTGGATGGAGTGAGAGGCACAGAGTAGAGACCGTATTAGGAAAATTGGAAAGAAGAAAATGGAATTTTTATCTTTTAATCCACTTAATTGATGATTGTTTATTCACTTTGTGTATAAAATGATTTAGACCTTTTATTTCTTTATCCTACTTTGTCTTTTTACTGCTCATTAGACAGAGGCTGGACAGGGGAGAAATGAAACTTTATTTTGGTACTCAGTAATAGTTATGACAAAAAACTGATGTAGAGAAATAATTTAAAACAGTGTCTCACATGAAGCTTAGATTACATGTAGATTTTATTGAGTTATGTCCTGCTTTAAATAAAGCATAATTGTGTTTTTCATTTAAACTTGAAGTTTATCCTTTGTATCAGTCAGGATACTTCTGACTGCATGTTATAGAAAACCGTACCTCAATCTGGCTCAAGCATTAAGAAACTTAATTTCACATAGCTGAAGTCTAGAGGTCCTGCGACTCAAGGGACTCCATTAAGGACTCAAGTTTTTTCTGTATTTTCACTGTAGTAACTACATTGTCAGCCTCTTAAGGCTTTTTCTTTTGTAATCACCAAAGGTGTGGAGCTAAGGGCTTCCTTGTTCTAGCCCAGCAGGAGAGAGAATGAAATCTTTCATCAGCTCCACAACAACGGTTTCTTTCAGTGCAGTTGGACCAAATTAGATCATGCGCCTACCCCAGACCAAGCGCGGTCCTCAAGGGGACCATCATCTCCTGGGTACCTTAGACTAACCGGGGTCTATCTTTAGAGCAGTGGTCCTTAGGTGGCCTGGCTTCTGGACCAGCAGCATCAACATCCCCTGGGCACTTGTTAGAAATGAAAATTCTTGGGCCACACCTCAGATCCACTGAATCAGAAATTCTAAGGTTGGAGCCCAGCCTTCTGCATTTTTAAAAACACCGATTATTCCACTGTTTGCTGTGTTTGAGAACCATTGACCTCTAGCTGTCAACTTCCTTTGGAACAATGGTGGAGCAACACGCATTACTGAACTAAATCAGGTTTGTGTAGGAAGGAATAAAGCCAGATTAGATTCTTGGTAAGCAATTACCCTCCCTATACTTTAAGACTAAAATAATTAAATATATCTTCTCTCTTGCAAAGTTATTTATATGTGATGCATTTTATGTCACTTGCAATGGAACTCAACCAAAATCTTTTCCTGTCAAATGTGGCAGACGATGCTGTTTACCTAGCTAATGCCCAGTCACCGTTTCTACCTTACTAAAATAACTCTCACCTAGAGTTCACTGGACTTTGTTGTTGTTGTTTTTGGACTGAAACTATGCCCGTCTTCAGGTGTACAGTGTGACACAATTCTGACCAGTCTTGTTTAATCTCCAGTCAGCTGCTGGGCACTTTTGTCAGCGATCGCTTCCCGGCCATGGGCCCCACTCTTTCCTCTGTCACTTTGTTGCCCTGTGATGGCCACAGGCGCAGCAGACCTTTTGCATCTGTGAGAGAATGCCGAGGGGAATTTGAGAGACCTCGGCCCTGACACCTTTAGGCTGCAGAGCCCAAAACCAGCAATCACATACGTCAAACTTCTGGCTATGTGAGACAAAAATAAACCTCAGATTTAAGACAATGTTTAATTTTTTGTTCTGGCAACCAAATGTAATCCCAACTGATAAAGTAATATAGTATAATTGTTTTCATAAATGGAGAAACATTGTAGCTTTCCTGTTTCTAAATCCTTTCCCCTGTTTTATAGACCTTACTTTCTACTCCTCAAATAAGTTGTTAATTACAAAGCACTTGGCATAGTCCACACACATACTTGAGGCTTAAATCTCCTCTCTCCCTATCTTACTGGTTATCTTTAGCAAGTAATGTAACTTCTCTGAGCTATAGTTTTCTCACCTATAAAATGAGAATAGCAACACTTCATTTTCTGTTAAGGAGATTAAATATGTTAATGGTATACACCATGAGCCCTGTGCCTACTACCTTGTCAGGTCCGAGCAAATGGTGGCTCTATGTCGTTGAAGCCCAGCAAAGATGAAAGACATCTGTATCTGTAAAATACGATGTTCAGCCGCATGGGAATAAGGCCATAGGAAACAAGAAGTCAGCACGAACCGTATTTTGTTGTAATACTTACTTGGACATTTTATTAGCCGCTTATAAAACTCCTCTTAAAGCTCGTTGTGCCAGAATAAGACCTCCAGTAAACACGAATATGCATTTTGTTTCTTCTGTTTAACACTTCAACTCTTTGTCTTTGGGGAAAATCATCACTTAAATTCTCCAACATAATAGCTGAAATCTATCTGCATAATCTAATACTCTTTAAAATTCACGGTGGATTCTGTATAGACTTCTTAAAACATAGGTCATTGTTTAAAATCTCAACTCCAGCAGGTAGGACCCACGCCTATTTAATTTGTGTTCTACAACATTTAAAACAGTTAAATGTGCAAGAAGGCATTAAAAACACTTTTTTGCTGATAAAGTAGAGCAGTTATCACCAAGGAATGGTTTACTGTATTTCTCAATTTGAAAGTTACAGCTCTGCTAGTTGGGTCCTTCTCGCTATAATTGAGTCACTTATTGTACTGCTGTCCTGACTACTGGAAAGAGCCAATGAGACAGTGAGTGAATGAGGACAAAAGTTTTCAGCATTATGGAAATATCAACTCAAAGATATTGTCCATAAAATATACATATTGTGATCTTCAACCCTTATGTCTCTGGTTAACAGTTATCTGTACTTCACTTATTACTGTATTTGATAATAACCTTTCATGTTTTAAAAGGAAAAAAATCTCCTGAGGGCCCATGTTAGATAAGATCATAACTTACCAAAATGTGTTTAGCAATACAATCCATTAAAATAATTAGCAAAATTATTATTTACCATTTTCAAAATAATCTTATAAAAATAATTGCTTTTCTTATCTTTTGGGTATATGCACTTAGATTTTAAGTAGAGTGAATTTAAATCTTTGTCATCTTATTTCGATTAAAAGGGAACATGGATAGTTGATTTTATATAGGTTTTAGTATTATTCCTAAGCTGACTGGCTTATCTGTGATTTATCTGTAGGTTTTTTCCCTCTCATATCGAATGCAGTGTTTGCTGTAAGTACACAAAGATCACTTTGGAAGGAATAAAAAATTATCAGCTTCAATTACCTGTTTTAATATCAGGCTCAGAAGAGCTTGAGGAAAGGAAAAAGAAGGCAATTGTCCCAGGATCTGATTCCTTTCTGTATGATTCTCCAGAAACACAAAAACCATTTTGTGGTGATTCATATCAAAGGTGACTCACCAAGGTCACAGTGTTTGGATTTGGCTACATCTTCAAGTGAAAGGCCATATCCCCCAATCCTTGTTTCCTCTTGTCCATGAGGTTAAATTTAAGAAGACTGAGGTGCCCATTAAAGGTTCCCATTAAGAAAGAGGAAGACTTGGCTGGGTGCTTCAGTCAGTTTGAGCATCATCCCATACACCAAAAGGTTGCGGGTTTGATATCCAGCCTGGGCACCGACCTAGGTTGCAGTTCGAACCCTGGTAGGCACGCATATGGGAGGCAGATGATTATGTCTCTGTCTGTCTGTCTGTCTCTCTCTCTCTCTCCCTCTCTCCCTTCCTCTTTCTAGGATCCGTGAACATATTCTCAAATGAAGTTTAAAAAATAATAACAATAAATAAAATTTAAAAACTGAAAAATTAAGAAAGAAAAAAAGAGGAAAGAGGCTTGGGTTTCACGGTCAGTCAGTGTTAGTCCTGATCCCACCATTTTCAAAGCTGTGCAAACACGGGCAAGTTTCTTAACCATCTTCCAGCTGCAACTGCTTCATCTGTAAAATGGAGACATATAAAGTATTCAAAACAAGTGTCTTCAATAAATGTTGCTTCCCTGCACTCCGAGAATTAGCATTAATTTGAATTTCTAAAGCTGATTTAGATGATAAGTAGGAAATATTCCTGCTAACCTCCAGGTGGCTCATAAAGTCAGTGTGTTTTATGAAACAGGTAGACCTGCCTCCACTCGCCAGTTATTCTCTACTTCCTCACCTCCAGCTTCCCACTCGCACGGTCACATCTGGAATCCTTTTATTTCCAGTCATTGTACCACCTCAAAAACTTCCACCTCAAACATGCTACTCTCTAACTTGTCTTCACTCCTTTCATTATCATAGCTCCAACTCCGATTCATTTATCCACTGTTTTTTCATTGTCATTTAGTCCCTGAATGCCTTCATTCCCCAGCCCATTCTATGCTCCTTCAATTTAATTACCCCCATGCATTTTTCCGAAACACGCATTCTCCTCCATCCCCTCTCTGTTATTTGACCAGCCTAACCCAGACCCTACTTGCACTTGTAAGTGAGCAGCTGAAAGTGGCGGGAAAAGAAACAACAACCATGCATGCTGAACTCCCTTTCTCTAGCTTCAAGTGAGCCCTCAGCACTGTCTAGCAACCCTACTTTATTTCCTGTTTTCATAAATATCCAACACTTACCTCCAAACCACCCCAGCCAGTACCCTGGCTACTCATTTCACTGAGAATAGGAGGGACCTTCCTCACATTCCCACAAGCAGACATTTCAGTCTCCCTGCGTCTCTCCCTACTCCCCTCCAAGAAGGACCCTTATCTCTCCCCTTAGGCTCTGGGTCTTACTGTCTCCTACGCAAAGAATTTGTTCCTAAATGCTTTATATCTGTTGTTTGTTATCAAGAATAGAGAAATTAAAGATTGGAAATTGACTAGGTGGGAGGATGAAGGGTTATACAGTTGCTATCTTTGAAGTGTTTATTCCTGGATCCTAGATTGCCTGTTTAGCAGGGAGGCCTAGGATCTGGGGACTGTGAGACAAAGAAAAGCTGCAGGCTAGAGGTAACACGGGACACTCACTGGACACAGGAGTCAGACCCACTTTCTGGAGCCACATTAGTGCATTTAACTTTGTTTTGCTTTTTAAAAATTACATTTTATTGATTATGCTATTACAGTTGTCCCAGTTGTTGCCCCTTGGCCCCACTCCACCCAGCCCCCTGCCCTGCTCCCCCAGGTAATCGCCACACCTTTATTCATGGCGGCACGGCATACATAGAAGTTCTTTGCCTTCTCCATTTCCTACACTGTACTTTACATCCCCATGACTACCAATTTTTGCTTTTTAATCCCTTCACCTTTTAACCTATTCTCCCAGTTCCCCCTCCCATCCAGCTGCCATCAAACCATTCTCCATATCTGTGGTTCTGTTTCTGTTCTGCTTGTTTGCTTAGTTTGTTGTTTAGATTCAGTTGGTGATAGATATGTATTTAGTGCCATTTTATTGTTCATAGTTTTGATCTTCTTTTTCTTAATAAGTCCCTTTAACATTTCATGTAATAATGGTTAGGTGATGAACTCCCTTAGCTTTTTCTTGTCTGGGAAGTCATTTATCTGTCCTTTGATTCTAAATGATAGCTTTGCTGGATAGAGCAATCTTGGTTGTAGGCCCTTGCCTTTCATCACTTTCAATATTTCTTGCCAATCCTTCTACCCTACAAAGTTTCTTTTGGAAAATCAGCTGGTAGTCTTATGGGAATTCCCTTGATGGTAACTACCTGCTTCTCTCTTGCTGCTTTTAAGATTCTCTCTTTATCTTTAAACTTTGGCATTTTGATTATGATGTGTCTTGATGTCGGCCTCTTTGCCTCCATCTGGTTTGGGAGACTCAGTGCTTCCTGGACTTGTGTGTCTATTTCCTTCACTAAATTAGGGAAGTTTTCTTTCATAATTTTTTCAAATATATTTCCAGTTCCTTGCTCTTTCTTGTCTCCTCTTGGCACCTCTATGAGGCCAATATTGGTATGCTTGAGGTTGTCCCATAGGCTCCTTATAATGTTCTCATTTTTTTTTATTCTTTTTTCTTCTTGCTGTTCTGGTTGGTTATTTTTTGCTTCCTTGTGTTGCAAGACTTTGATTTGATCCTTGGCTTCATCCACTCTACTCTTGACTCCCTATAAATTGTTCTTTATTTCAATTATGGTACCCTTCATTTCTGGATCTTTGTTACATTGTTGAGGTACTTACTAAGTTCCTTGAGCATCCTTATAACTAGTGTTTTGAACTCTGCATCCGAAAGATTGCTTATCTCCATTGCGTTTAGGTCGTTTTCTAGAGTTTTGTTCTGTTCTTCCATTTGAACCATGTTTCTTTGTATCCTCATTTTGGCAGCCTCTCTTTGTTTGTTTCCACGTATTAGGTAAAGCTGCTATGACTCCCTGTCTTGGTAGGATGCCCTAATATATTAGGTGTTCTGTGGGGTCCAGTGGCACAACCTCCCCTAGCACTTAAGCTGAGTACTCAAGATGTACTGTCTGTGTGGGCTGAATACACCCTCATCTTGTTGAGCCTTTATTGCTATTGGCAGATCAGTGAGAGGTATTTACCCAGCCAGTCAGCTGCAAGGACTGGCTCTGAACACTGACCACCAACCTACGTTTGCTGTGGAGGATCAGCTGTGCGGAGATCTACTCTACAGAGCAGGACTTACTTCCCCAAGGCTCTGGTGCTCATTTGTGCTCTGACTGGGGCCACTTGGTATAAGCTATAAAACGATCTACAGCTGGCTGCTTCGTGTTCTGGGTTTGGAGGTGCCTCTGTGAGGCCTAGCTGCAAACCAAGGCCAGCTGCTGCTACTGCGAGGCCTAGGGCCACTTCACCAGGTACAGAGCCCACTGAGGCCTACTGCTGCTTGTTGGAGAGGATTTAGAAAGAACAGAAGCATGTGCCAAGACAAGTCATTCGTATGGAAAAGCCACTGTTCACCATTTGTGTGGGCCCATGAGTTGGTTGGGGCAGAATCTCAGGGAATCACCAGGGCAGGGCAAACAGTGTGAGCCAGGTTGATGGAGTCTCATATATGGTGCCTGCCACTCCCTGCGACTATGGAGGGAAGGCTCAGAGAAGAGCAATGGCCTCTGTCAGCACTTCTGTCTTGGAGAAAGCTGTCCCCTAGCTCCTGCCCTGATGCCAGACACTTCAGTTCCTCCATGTATGCCACTGGTGCTTTTCAAGCTGCTTCCCTTCTACTGGAGCTCAGCTGGAGTGAGTCTGAGTAAGTCCATGTGCAGGCCCTTTAAGAGCAACTTCCTGGGAATCCTGCAGTTTCTTCCTTTGACTTAATCTCCACTGGTTTTTATAGCCAGAAGCCATGGGGATATATCTCCAGGGGACTGAAAACCCTGTGCTGGGTCCTTGTGTGGGGGTGGGGCCCTCACTCCCAAGATATCCCTCCCGCATTTTATCTGCCACTTGTAGGTGTGGGACCAGCCCATTCATTGTTCTGCGACTCCTACCAGTTTGGGTAGATGTGGTTTCTTTAATTCCATGGTTGCAGGACCCCCTTCAACTAAATTTCTGCCGGTTCTGCGTGATGGTTGTTCTATAGTTGTAATTTTGATGTGGTTGTGTGAGGAGGCAAGCTGTGTTTACCTGGGCCACCATCTTATAGATCTCTAACTATCCATTTTTATGTTTCTAAGTCTAAGATCTACTTTTGTGACCTGTTTTCTAAAATTCAGTTTATAATTACTTTCTGATGTTTTTCAAGTTAACTTGTGAGGGCATTTTTTGGTTTTTGTTTTTTACCCTTCATGAGGTCAAGGGTTGTACTTTATTTTTGCATATTTGTGCTTCCCCAGTAAATATTGGTGAAAAGTAAAACCACCAAACTCCCATAAGTTAAAGTAATCAGGAATCCCATATTCAAAAATTACCACTCTTAGGTCAAGCCTGTTAAAGTATAACCTGTCCTGAGCAACAAAGCTGAATATCTCATTATTTATGCCCAGTATAGTGCTGTGTGAAGTATGTTTGTTATATAAGCCCATCGTGTTGATGGAAGGCTTAGCAGAGACTTAGAACAGTGATTCTGAAATGATCATCAAGTTACCTCTATGGATGTTATAAAGGACCTAAGCAAGGTGTCTCCAGTAATTAATCTGCTATAATTCTAATTTAGGCTAGCCCCTGGCTCTGCAGGAGAGGTGCCCTTCAGTGGTAGGGGATGGTGTGCAGAGGAGTTTTGGTCCCTGCCAGGCACCAGGCAAACCCGCAGAGTCAGGAAGCATCTCATTGATAGCTGCCTCCAACTCTCTTTCCCTCTTTTCTCAGTGTTTTCCACTAAAATTTCTCTATTACAATTGCTATTTCCTCATCCCTTAACTTGAACTTAATGTTGTTAGAAACATCATCAGAAAAATAAAGCCTTATCAGAATGAATGGAATAGCCATTTGAAATCTCTGGGAAATAAATAATGCAGGCACCTTGGAGAAGACCAGAATTGGAAATGCCACCAACGTGGCAGTGAATCTGCCATTTCCCACCCTCCGGTGTCCCCACCCGGATGGAACACAGCTCTGTCTGTTTTTGTTTTTGTTTTTATTATCAGTTATTTCTGTGTTTCCCTTTATTGGTGTTTTGATGGAAACCAGGACAAATTTTTTTCTGGATTCTGTGATGTCACTTTTCATGTGTGTATGTGTTTCTTGAGATTACTCAATCTTCAGATTTCTTCCTTACACATTATATACTCTTTGTGCTCTAGAAAATGAGTACAACACAAAGATTTTATCCATTCCACCACTTTTTTCTGCTTACTTGACTTTAATGCTAACATAGTTTTCAAAAATTATTTAGTTACTGACTTGTTTTTTTTTATTTTTTAACATTCAAAGTCTCTGTGACTTAATTTGCCTGTATCTTTTATTTTTAAGGAAAACAAAAGTTCTGGCAAACTTTTGACAAACACATACATTTGTACTATAGCCAATACTCAGAAGTGATCCTTCAATTCAAAAATTTCTCTTACACTACAGAGTCATCCCCTCCCTTCCTCACAAGCACTGATCTCTTCATTCTGTCTCTATAATTTTGCCTTTTCCAGAATATCATATTCAGTATATAGCTTTTCAAGTCTGGTTTCTTTCACTTAGTATAAAACATTTAAGATTCATCCACGTCGTTGCTTGTATCAATAGTTACTGTATTTTGCTGTGTGTACTGTGCTCCCGCATATAATGTATACCCATGTTTTGGGCCCAAACTTTCAGGAAAGAAATCTTTCATTTTAATTTTTTAATACAAATTTTTACATTTATATTTAGATACTTGTTTTTATATTATAAAAGAGTTTTACTGTTAATTTTTAACATATTATGGTACAAGAAATTTTATGTAACAATAATTACAAAACACAAGAACAGATACAAAGTATTTCAGGTACTACCCATGCATAATGTGCATCCTTATTTTCCCCTGAAAAATTTGGGCAAAAAAGTGTGCATTATACATGGCAAAATACGATAATTGCTTTGTACTGCTGAGTAGTTTTCCAGTGTTTGGTTGTACCACAGTTTGTTTGTCCCTATGCCATTTGAAGGACATTTGAGTTTTTCCAATTTGAGGCTATTATGAATAACACCACTGTAACTACTTATATGCAGCTGTCTAGATGAACGTACTTTTTATTTCTCTTGAATTAATATGAAGGAAGTAGACACTGGTTTGTGTTGGTAAGTAGGTGTTTAACTTTATAAGAGACTGCCAAGTGGTTTTCAAACTGTTTCCCAGAATGACTATATTTTATTTTGCATTCCCACCAGTAGTTTATGCAGATTTCAGTTGTTTTGTATCCTTGTCGCCACTTAGTTTTCTAAGTTTTGTCATTTTTTAAAAAGCCGTTCTAGTGGGTACGTAGTGGTATCTCACTGTGGATGTAATTTTCAGTTCCCTAATAATTAATCATATTGAACATCGTTTCATATGTTTGTTTGCATATCACTTCTTTGGGAAACTGTCTACTCATATCTCTTGTGCATATTTGAAAATTGAGGTATTTATTATGACTGTTACAAGAGTTACTAGTACATTCAAGAAAAAAATCGCTTTTCACATACATATTTTATAAATATTTTCTCCCAGTGTATTTCTTGTGTTTTCATTTACTTAATAGTGTCTTTCAAAGAGGCATTTAAAATTTTAATAAAGTCCAATTTATCAATTTTTTTAGAGTTTTCTCTAAAACATCTTTGCACATAACTCAATTTCACAAAATTTCCTCCTACTTATTTTTAAGACATTTTACAGTTATTACCTTTATCTTTGTTATCCACTTTAAGTTAATTTTTATATATGTAGTATAAGTCTAAGGTTCATTTTTTTGTAGTGGATGCACAAGTATTCTAACATCATTTGTGAAAAGACCATCCTTTCAGGATTGAATTTTGACATCTTTAGTAAAAATCAATTGACCAAATATGTATAGGTCTATTTTATTTGTTTGTTTGTTTGTTTGTTTATATTTTAATCCTCACCTGAGGATATACTTTTAGAGAGAGAGGAAGGGAGAAAGAGAGAGAGACACATCAATTGTGAAAGAAACTTCAATTGATTGCCTCCCCTACATACCCCAATCGAGGATTGAACCCGCAACCTACGTGCGTGCTCTGACCAGGGATGGAACCCACAACCTTTTGGTGTACAAGGCAATGCTACGACCAACTGAGCCACTTGGCCAGGGCTGTGTAGGTCTATTTTTAAACTCTGTTCTGCTCCACTGATCCAAATATGTTTTACCAATACTATGTTGTCTTGATTCCATTACCATTATAGTTATTCTGTAAATCATGTAGTGTTAGTCCTCCAACTTTGTTTTTCTTTTAAAAATTCTTTTGACTCTTCTTAATCCTTTTCTTTTTCATTCATACTTTAGAACCAGTTGTAATGTCACCAGAAATCTTGCTGGGATTTTGATTAGGGTTGCATTACATCTATAAAATTAATTTTAAGAAAATAGACAACTTAACATTGACTCTTCTAGCCAATGAACATGGTACATCTTTGCATTTATTTAGGTCTTTGTTGATTTCTGTTGTATTTTGGGGTAGTTTTTAGCATATAAGTATTACACTTTCTACATTCATTCCTAAATATTTTGTGGGTTTTTCTGGTGCTACTGTCAAGATGCTGATTCTTTTCATTTCAATTACTAGTTTTTCATTCCTAACATGTAAAGATACAGTAATTGATTTTGGTATATTGACCTTCATCATCTATTCTTTCTAAAGTCACTTGTTACTTTAAGTAGCTTTTTTATAGATTGGGATTGTGTAGAAAATTATGTCATCTGCACTTAACTGATAATTTTATTCCTTTCCAATCTATATATGACTGGGTATGATTTACTAATATCTTGTAAAGAGTTTTTGAGCTTATATTCATGTGGATATTGGTCTGCAATTTTCTTGCAGTGTCTTTGTTTGGGTTTCAGTCTTGGTTTTGCTTGCCTCGGGTGTTTCCGATTTTATATTTTTAGGAAGAGTTTGTGTAAAACTGCCCTTCTTTTCTGATATGTTTAGTTGTGGGTCAGATTTTTCTGTTTCTTTATGCGATTTGTATATTTTTAATGATGTACATTTTGAATGTCATGTTGTTGAATTTCTGAACTTTAATTTCCTTTTATGGGAATGTTGAGTTTATTTTTGGCAATCATTAAATTACCTTTGGATCATCTTTATCTTTTTGATGCTTGTTTTTAGACTTTTTAAAAATGGTGGTTCTGATTTATCCTCTACCTGAGGGCCAGTCTCTTCCTGGTCTGTCTAGTCAGAATGTGAATACTCCCCAGCCTCGTAAAACCTTTTTGCACTTTTTATGCTTTCCAATGGTAGTTCCTTCTCTGATAGTTTTTCTTTGCTGGGTCAGCTAGTTTACCCCCACGCACACACACTTAGTATTCAGCACTAAACTCAAGGCGCCTCTGTGTACTTCTGGAGGTCGTTTTCTGTACAGCTTCCTCCTTCAAAGGTAAAATGGCCTGCAGCCTTCCCTCCGCCTCCCATCTCTGTTTTCTGAACCCAGCAAGACCAGTGCATTGTGTGATGGGTCCCCCTTTCCAGCTCTGCGCTCTCAAAGTGCTTCCAGGCAGAAAACCAGGTATCGGGAAAGTTCCCTTGTTCCCCCTTATGTCAGGGATCACAGTGCTGTACTGACCGTTTCTAATGTCTACTACATGTTTCATACATTTTATCCAGCTTTATGTCTAGTTATTCCATCATGGACCAAAAGGCAGATCTATTTTTTAAAAATAAAATAAAGTAAAACCAACCCTATTTTAAGGAAATCACCCCAATAGCAAAGGAAAATGAAAGAGATGGAAAATAAAATAATTTGCATAATGTTCATATCAAGTGAATTTAAAGCAAATAGCATTGAATGAGATAAATGAGAACATTTTATAATGAAAAAGTTTACAGTTCACAATGAAGAGCATTCTTTAATCATTGTACATACCCCTACTCCTCAAAAAAGAAAACAATTTATAATGTAAGAGCTTTAGGAAATATAAGAAGAAATACATAGAAATGCAATCATAGTAAATGGCTTGTACCTCTCTCCTCATTCATGGTAAATCAGGCCTGCTCTCTATAAAACAGGGATGTAGGAAACCTATTTACATTTAATAAGTAAGATCTAAGTGATATATATCAAACTCCTGTACTATAAACAGAAAATGAATGTATCCATAGAATATTCATTTTTAAAGTAGACCCAGAGAAAAACTTTAGTAAATTTCATGTAGTAGAAATGGCACAGGCTGTATATTTTGGCAAAAATACTTGAAATTAATAACAAAAATAGACAACTCTGTTTAAAATATTAAACAGAAAATATTAAAGTTCTCTTTGCTCTTGCACTAAAAGGAAATAAAACTAAAATTGCATAATTTCTAAAAATAATAATTAAAATATATTGATCATAGCTTATTGATTTTGACTAAAACAATGAAAATACTCTTAAAAGTTCTTAGCCTGATACTTTTATATTGCTAAACAGAAAGTAATAAAAATATATAACTGGACATTCATCTTAAGTAATAAGGAATATGACAGCAAAATAAATCTAAAGACAACAAAAGGAAGGAATTAAGACTAAAACCAGTTATAAATTAATAAAACATTACAGAACTAATACATGTAAGAACTGTTTCTTTTGGGTAAAAGCATAAACATTTGTATATAATTTAAAGTTTAACTTAATAACAAAAATATAAAATATACATGCACAAATTAAAAATAAATTACAAAAGTTACCCATTTCTCAAGATACAAATTTCCAGTTTTAAAATGAATAAGTCATGGGCCCTGGCTGGTGTGGCTCAGTGGATTGAACGCCAACATGTGAACCAAAGAGTCGCCAGTTCAGTTCCCAGTCAGGGCTCGTGCTTGGTTTGTGGGCCAGGTCCCCAGGAGAGGGTGCACAAGAGGCAACCACACATTGATGTTTCTCTCCCTATCTTCCTCCCTTCCCCTCTCTCTAAAAATAAGTAAAATCTTTTAAAAATTGTTTAAAAAAGTGAATAAGTCAGGGGAATGCAGTGTACAGCATGGTGATCATAAGTAATAATATTGTATTGCATATTTGAAAATAAGCTAGGAGAGTAGATCTTGAAAATCTCAGTACAAGAAAAAAAGTTTTTGAACAATGTATGGTGATGAATACTAGGTAGACTTATTGTGGTGATCATTTTGCACTATATATAAGTATTGAATCATTCCATTTTACATCTGAAAGTAATAAACATTATGTCAGTTGTACTTCCAAAATAAATAAATACATTTTTAATCACAAAAATAATCGTTAAAGAATATTTAAAATATATTTTTAAAAAATATTGACAAATGCACATTCTTGTATAGCCAGTAATGTTCTGGAACAAAAAGGGTCATTAGCCCTGCCTACTTTTTAAATGTGTTATGAAAATACCATAATTCTATCAGTTTGGAATAAGCACATAATTAGGCAGACACATTGGTAAAATAAAACAGATAATCTGAAATAGACTCAATACATATAGGAATTAAATATATGATAAAAGTAGAATTTCAATCCCATAGGAAAATGGTACATCATTCAATAATACAGTCTTGAGAACTGTATTATACCAAGACAAATACCAGATGGGTCAGTGATACTAGCAAAACTAGATGAAAATTATTTTTATATTATTAGGTGGAGAATTCAAAAACCCATAAATCATGAAGAAAGTATTTGGTAAATTTGACATTACAACAAAATTTTGCCTGGAAAAAGAGACCTCCCTGTACCCTGAGAGAGATGGGAAAAGAGGGATCACTAGAACTTCCTTGGTCCTCGGTAACTTTTGGGCACAAGACTGTATTCTCTTATATCCTCTCACAGTAGTGTTTCTCCGACTGCAGTTCACAGGCTTGTCCAAACAGAGTGCTGGGCCCTGCCCAGAATTTCTGGTTTAGTGGTCACTGGGTGGGTGAGGTCCAAAAACGTGCAGTTTGAACACATTCCCAGGTAATGCTGATGCTACTGGTCCAGGAAGCACACTCTGAAAACCACCGTTTTACTGCATTCCCAAACCTCCCTTATTTTGTCCTGAGACCACTTGGTACCACTCTTTGCAGTCAGAGTCCTAAATCGAATTAAAGTGTTAAGGTAACGTGAACTAAGCAGTTAGCGTCTTCCCAAGATACATGTAGATGCACAAAGACCTGTACAGAGACAATCAGTTATCTGCGTACATGCATAAAATCAGGTGTATTTCTGCATAAAAATGCCTTTATGTTATGAAAGAACATTGGCCGCCCTTAGCAAGGTGGATTCGGAGGGAGAGGATCTGGGGTAGGAAGGGAAGCTATTTCTCATTGTATGTCCTGTTAGACTACAAAATTATTTTTTTGCCCCCTGCAAAAAAAATTACAAAACAATAACCCCACAATGTTTTATTTTAATTCATAGGAAATAAAAGAATTTAGGAGGTCAGAAAGATGGTGAGCTAGGAGGCATTGGTCAGAGAGCAAAGTGTTTCAGACTTTGAAATCCAGGATGTGTAGCTTCTCAGCACCCACAGCCAGCCACAGTAACTGCTAGCTGATGTGGAAAGTAAATGAGTGTTGTTGATGAAAATAAATTTCAAATATTTTATGTGATGTTTTTGTGCTTCATATTTGAGTTGGTTTACGAGCAGATTAATTTATGAACATACTATATGCCATGATGCCCTCGGTAAGCTAAACTTCACTGAGTTTCTGTTCTCTCTCTCTTAGCCCAATATACAATTCTAGGCCTCATAAGTCTTTCTAAAATCAGCTGACCAAAAGTGGCAATTAATTTTTCTTTGTAAGTTCTTAGTTCTTTATAGTTCCCTTAATGAGTTTCCTTGAAAGGAAGCTCTCTAAATCTTGTAGGGTCCTGTAGCCGTAATTACCACTGAATTGTAACTGGGGTACTCATGAAATAGCAGATCATGATTCATCAAAGTAAGTTCTTCAGAAAGCTCCATTTCTTCTACTTGAAAACTCAGTTATCACACAGATGACAGCAACAGTAGTTATTGTGCATTCGGAGTCTTATGTCTCGGTCATTAATGTGGACAGGTGATTTTTAATATAAATCTGAATTAGGTATGCTTTAGAAATTAAAGAGGAGAATTCAAGAGGAGTATAAAAGAGCAGAAGGGGCACGGAGCAAGGAGTTAAATTATCATGGTATAAATCTATAGTCTGCTTTGGAGTGGGGCTTACCCACGCGATGCCATGAGCCTCTGCTGAGGCACCTGTAACGTGCAGCTGCCTGCCCTGCCTGTTTGGATCCATGGTACTACGTTCTGGGGGGCGAGGAAAGAAATCACCCCTCTCTGAAACATGCAGGAGTTTCTCCTCAGGAGATTCCAGCCCGTGTATTCCACAGACCACTTGAAGAAATACTGCTTTTAGAGAGTTATTTTCAGATTATATATTTGATAATACCTTTAGAAATCATAAAGGCATATAAAATCATGGAATTTGCCATTATCAGAAATCATGTGCCTTTATTTTAAAACATTGAGTGGCAATCTTCTTTGCATAAGAAACCACATTTTCCTTGCTTAGTGTATATTTGTTCTTATTTAACAAAATTTACACACACACACACACACACACACACACTCGCAGTTGATTATAAAGTGACTTGGGCACTGAACCTCGGCTAGGGAGCTAGGAGCAAAATGGAGCGGCCAGCCTGCCTTTCTCCCTCTTTTGTTTCCATTTCACTTCCACTACTTTGGGGAAGGGGATTTGTGATGGTGAGTTGGACTTCTGAAGTTCTCACAGACCCATGTACCCAATGAATGACTGTGGTGGTGTTGGCTGTCCTTTGCCCTCACTGGCTCCTGCAGGGCTTTCTTTTTTCCTTTGTGTGTGTGTCTCCCTTGTAAGTCAGCTGGGCCCCATGCAGATATATTCAGCTCCTCACTTATCTGCATTCATGAACGGCACCTAGGAGACATACAGGGTGGGGCAAAGATGGGTTTATAGTTGTGAGTATGCACAACAGTTTATTCTTGTATTTTTAGTTTTTAGTTATTGTACTGTTTTCCATACAAACACTGTAAACTGACTTCTGGCCCATCCTGTATAATTCCAAATGGTAGCTAATCCAAAAACAATTAATACTTGTCTTTGAAACATATTTAGTAATATTTTAAATTGTTTTTACCTTCCTAATTATATTTCGCTAATGTTGCCACTAGTTTGCATTCCCTGAAGAAGCCCCTTTTGACTGGAGACTTAATGCGGAGGGGGCAGAGAAAAATGCAGTGACTGTGGGAACCCAGGTTGATAGAACTTTCATTGAGTTAGAATTTTACTTTGATAATTTTCATGTTAATGATTGGAAGTGGTCGGCATATGGCTCAGTCTAGGGCTTAGCACAGTACCTGCTGCACAGTTGAAATTCAAAGTGGCCCAGCTTCCCCAGACTTTGGAGGCCTTCTCTCCCTCCCCCATGTCTATGTTTCTTCTTTTTATTGGATCATTTTGTACAGTAGTGCTTCCCTGGAAAAAAATAAAACACATGCAGAAGTTAATAGAGACAGGCTATTAGGAAGAGGTGCTTGACTGTGTGTGCTTGTGTCCCGGTCATTAGGTGTTTAGTGGCCATTGGTCCGGTGACCAGACATGTTGAATAAGCTCATTTGAGGACACACCCCAAGGACTAAGCTGAGGAGATGTGGAGGGAAACCAGAATGTCCTGTGTAGTGAGTGATTCTCATACTGTGGTTTACAGATCAGCAACATCAGCGACTCCAGGCAACCAGTTTGAAATACGGATTAATAGGCCCCATCTAAGGATCAAATCAGAAAACTTTGTGAACAGGTTGTGGTAATCTGTGTTTTTAATAAGCCTTCTAGGCAAATTCGAGACTACTACTTTAAATAGATGTGTTATCCAATAATTTAAGCATTTTCTCTCCTGGAAATAACATATTACATGAAGGCACAGTGGGTTTTAGGAGCCCTGACAGCTGCCACCAAAATGGGCAGGAAATAGGGACCTGTCACCTACTCCAGTACTTCTCAAATTTAATATACATACAGATCACCCAGAGGGCTTGTTAAAATGAAGATTCTAATCCAGTGGGACTGTGCTGGGGGCCTGGGAGTGTGCATTTCTAACAGGCTCCCAGGTCATGGTGCTGGCCCTTGGATCATACTTTGAGTCACCAGGTTCCAGGAGACTACAGGTCCCAGCTGAGGAGTGTCTGAAGCAGGGGCAAGCAGGGGGATGGAGTTCAGGATATGAAGGGGATGGTCCAAGAGGACTGAGGAGGCCTCAATCAGTTTCTACACAGGTGTGATCACTACATGTGTCCAGTGATCCCTGCAGAGATGAGAGGGGCCCAAGGAAATATCCAATGAGCAGCCAAGAAACCTGGGAGAGATCAAGGATGTAGGCTCAGGATCAAGAAGGCTCCTGGCTAAGCAGAACTGACCCGAGGAGGAGGATTCATATTAATGTAATAAACATTTGTTCACCCCTTACTCAGTACCAAGTAACCCCACAGAGCTTGCGATCTGCTGGAGAAGGGAAAAAAAAAATTTCAGTAACTAACCCTTAGTGGGGATTTGTTCAAGTGCCTTTATCTCTGGGAAGTGTAATTGGGGAACAGTGACAGTAATAGATATGGAACCTCCAAACACTAGGCCTGAGTGAAACGCTTGTCCTAGCCTCTGAGTAGCCAGGAAGAGTCAGGGTGCCTTGTGCACTGGGGAAAAAGAGAAGAAAGAAAGGGCCAGTGAAAAACCAACCCCAGAGGATGTTTACAACTATAAGTGGTAAGAGGTCCGGGGAATCAAGCTGTACTGCTACCTTTTAGGAGAGGATTCAACCTGACTCCTAATATGACCAGCCTACATATTTATGGTCTTAACCGCCACCCTAAATCGCATCGATTCTGGTTTTCTCAGCTTAGTGTTATACTTCATGTCAGCTCTCCCAACAATGTATATAAATGCATTGGGAGATTTATGCAGAGGAAGTTGAAAAGTGTTATTCATTAACATTAAGATCCCATTGGTATTTGAATTTTGTTTTGTTTTTTAATGAGTTTCAGATTAGGGAGGATAGGAGCAATTATTTTTAGCAATTCTCTGTATGCTTTTAGAAAACTTATTTGATCATAATTCCCTTTCCTGAAGGTAAAATGACAGAACAAAGCCTATTTACAGACTTTCTAGAAGTAAAAATTTTTTGTGGTATGAATAAAAACTAGTATTCTCAGAGCCTAAAATTAATTTTTTCCAACATGACGACCAACTGTACATTAATTTTTCATGTTCTTATTCATAGTCAGTAGTGACTTCTGAGTAATTTTTTCAAGGAGATACTAGTAGCTCACTTGTAGTGGAGCCCAGTGTTAGTGTAGAAAGATTGCCTCTCAGTGACGTCTACCCACATTGTCCTCTCAAGTTGGGGCTAAGATTGCAACTGTCCCCTGGTTGAAATATACAACAGGATTCTCAAAGAGAGCACATCCTATTCATACACTCAATCTATATTGAAGTATTAACCACCTTTCACCTGCTTTGTTTGAATTTGTTGGTAAATCACACATCCTGATATTACTCAGTCCTTGAAATATCATACTTCTGGAGTTGTTCAGCTGGTCGTAGTGTCATCCTGTAAACCAAAAGGTCAAGGGTTTGATTGCTGGTCAGGGCACATGCCTGGGTTGGCTATTCAGTCCCCAGTCGGGGCATGTGCTAGAGGCAGCCAATCGATGTATCTCTCTCACACCGATGTTTCTCTCCCTCTCTCTCCCTCCCTTCCTTTCTCTCTAAGGTCAACAAGCATGTTCTCCCGTAAGGATTAAAAAACAAAAACACATGTGACCATCATCTGTGCTCAGCATTCTCATGAGCATCTTAATATACCTGTGGAAAAATATGGATACACAAGGCCTTGCTTTCCATTCAGGCTATTTTTGCGAAGGGCAAAAATAGTTGCCATATAGTTGTTCTGATTTAAAAAAAAAAAAAAAAAAAAACAGTTTCAAACACATTCCAGAGAGAATATATTAGTAGGAATGGGTGGTAATTATTTGGAACTTATTTTTGGAATAAGAAACATTCCTTAATAAAGAGCTATGTACTGCCCTCTGAAAGGAATATAGAATTTTCCCCAAAGTCAAAAAAATATACTTTTTACAGTTCATGTACATACCCTGTGGGGATCAAATTAGGTTTAATGTGTGTTTCCAGAAAACCAAATTCAAGCTCAGTTGAACCCATGGATTACAAGAAGAACATAGAGAGCAAATTTGAGTCCTTTAAAGATAAAAATTAGTTCAAAGTTTCAGGTCCTTCTATTTTTAAAGCAGAGTTTGATGGACTTGAAACTCTTCGAGTCTTTCTGTAATGGATGCAGATCCCAAATATTTTTAAGAGGACTGAATTGAAATAGTTGGCTACATTTTTAAAAAATTAGTAAACAGGCTAAACATCTTCCTGTAATGGATTTTACAGAGCCATTAGAAGAATAATAAATTTGAAATTAGAAAAAATGATTTATTTTGGCTTTCATCTTTTGTAGCTTTTCTCTCCAAGAAGTTAGAATTAAAGATAAAAATGTCTTGTTACCCTAATTATAATAACGGCAGTATTTGGTTCTAATTTTAAGACTGTTTTCACAAGTTGATGTAAAGGAAAGTCTAGGGTAAATTAATTTTTAAAAAACTGAGTACAAAGGAAATCAAAATAAAAAGAGCCTTACCTGAGTCAAGAAGACGGCCATCACAGAGACAAAAATTTAGATTTGCCTTTGGTTTTCTCTCGTACTAATACAAAACTTGGATTCTGTGTTTAGTCCCTACTAGGCATGGATTATTTTGAAATTGTTAACTTTTGAAAGTTAATGTAGACTGGTGCAGCCACTGTAGAAAACAGTATGGAGCTTACTCAGAAAATTAAAAATGGAACTGCCTTTTGACTAAACAATCCCACTTCTGGGAATATATCCTAAGAAACCTGAAACATTAATTCGAAAGGATATATGCCCCCCGTATTCACTGCAGTGTTATTTACAATAGCCAAGATCTGGAAGCAGCCCAAGTCCCTATCAATGGATGAGTGAATAGAAAATAGCGGCACATTTACACGATATAATACCACTGGGCCATAAAAAAAGAAGGAAATGTTACATTTTGCAACAGCATGGATGGACCTGGAGATTATTATGCTAAGTGAGATGAGCCAATCAGAAAAAGACAAATACCGTATAATTTCACTTATAGGTGGAATCTAATGAACAAAGGAAACTGACGAACAAAACAGAACAGAGGCCTAGATACATGGAACAGACTGACAGCTGTCGGAGGGGAGGGGGTTCAGGGAGCTGGATGAAAGAAAGGCAGAGGGCGGATAAATGCAGATGGAGAAGAGACTTTGCTCTGGGCGATGGGTGTGTGATGCAGTGTGCAGATGATGTTTTGTCAAGTTGTACACTTGAAACCTGTATGGTTTTGTGAACCAATGTCACCCCAATAAATTCAATTAAAAAAGTATAAATGAACAGAAAGCAAAAGAAAAAGTTAGTATCATTAAGCAAAAATCCAGCATTGCTCTTTTGTGGTCCAATGTTCTTACCCAGTGTTACCATTTCATGAACACAGATCATGTAAGATGCCCTTAAAATGCTTGTTAAATTAAATTAAATATACGTTTACTATTTTACTTGTTTGTCCTAGGTGGTGATATCTATATCTCCCTAAAGGGTCATTAAAGGAAAAGAAAAAGGAAATGAAGATCTAGTACATAAGTTTTTTTCTGCAGGTCTAATCTTACTACAGCCGCATTGGATTAAGGTTATATTTATTTAAACCTCAGTTAAAATGGTCATTTTTATAAAGTGATTGATAAAAAATGGATTTCTCTTGGTGTTTCCATGGGTCATTCACCAAGCAATAATACCACTAGGAGTTTCTGATCCCCTGGGGATAGTGGCTTAATTACACAGAAATTTAAAATTGAGAATAGTGGTGTAAGTGCACAGATAGAAATTTTCCTGTCTTTGAGTGGCTTATAATTAAATTTAATACCTCAGATGGTCCTTTTTGTTTGTGGAGATTTTAATTACTATGTAGATCTGGTAAATTATGAATTATTTGCTACATATATGTATCTGTGGAGTCATTTTTGAGTTATTCTATTATCACAAATGATAAGATGTATATGTTAACAAGCATTACAGTCTGCAGGTGTAACATACATAAAGCAAGATTAATAGTATCAAGCAATTAAACGGAAGCGATCTTTATGGGGAAAAGAAAGGTTTAATTCTACCCTTAAGTGTGACTTAAACTCTCACTAAATATTTTTAAATGCAATAAAACCATGTTAATTTTAGGAGTGATTTCCTTATAAGACCTCATTTCTTAGAGTAAGTTTTCCTTTCTAAGAATAGAAAAGCTTGCTGAAATAATTTCTATTGATAACTCATTCCATAAAGAACTGAAGTTTTCCTTTTAAGCTCAATGAAGAAAGCCCAAAATAGCACAGGAATTTCATGTGTGGTGAATATATGTATGAACTAAATCCGATTGGAGAAAAATGATTAAATTATTGATAGGGTCATTGTTGGTCCCAAAGCATTCCATTAGTTATATGATACTTCTTAAATAAATATTTTGAGAATTTCTCCTTAATTTGCCTATAACTGAATACAAAATAGAGGAAACTGTATTTTGCTTTAATGTAATATACTTCTATGTACAACTTACAGTCTTACATAAAATAAACATGCTAAACATCTAATAATAATTTTTTTCATATGTGTATCTGGATTTTTTTCCACTTACTGAATTATTTTTATGCCTCCACTAACAAGATCAATGCCTGTATTTCCAATTTAGCCATACCTTCGTTTCTCAGTAGCATGACAGCTGGCTTCACAGTGAATTTAACAAGACCTTGGTAAATACATAGAGCACTTAGCAAAATGTACAGAGCTCTTCACAAAGAACATTTTGGATCTTTCTCTCTCTCTCCCCCCTCCCCCACTCCACACACACACACACACACACACACACACACACACACAGAATTTGGTCCTCACCCTGGAATTATTTAGCAGTGTTCTTGGCAAGGTGAAACTTCCAAAATAAAGCAATGGGAAACATTTATAAAAGCACATCATAGACTACACATTAAAGATACGAGTACTGAAGACTTACATTCTGTGTAGTTCTGAGGATATGTTTTATTCAATGTAGATTGTAGGTGATTTCAGTTCCCCTCCTGACAGTGCTGCGGTAGAGATTGCTGTGTGTGTGCATCTGTGGGGTCATTTCTGAAGCTAAGCTAACACAACCCGAAATCAGCAAGCAGGTTGCAAGAGAAGTTGGAGCAATAACTGGGCATTTTGTTATAAAAATAATAGGAATATAAATTCTTAAAATGGCTATTGGGGGGGTTGTTTGCTTTGTTTTTGTTTGTGTTTCTGCTTGCTCTTGATGCACTGGGTGTGAGGAAACCAAAGATATGATTGTCCTTAAGAAATTGAGAGAAATTTGAGCTTTGAGGAACAGGGAAAAAGATAGTAATGTATTTTCATCTATCTGTGGTATGTTTTAACTTCATATCTTTTTTTGCTAAATGGTATCTATGACAGCATGATGTCAACTGGTTTCAATAGGAGATAGCAGGGAAAACACACAGAAAAATTCCCCTTCAAATAAGAAAGCTAAGCAAAAGCAATGCCTTTCAAGAAACAGCAGCGGTAGTTACTACATGGGTTTATTCAAACAAGGAAAGCATTAAAATATTCTTCAAGAGCGGAAGCAGCAAGTTCAGGGCACTGCACTGTCTTATAGGTGCGATGCTTAAATTTTGTACTCACGTCTATATTTGAACCAGGAGGAATCCGTTAAGTGTCAGAGCTTTTAATTTTGAAACAGCCAAACTTTACCTCTTCATTAACCAATATAATTATTTTACTGATTTACTTAAAGATACTTATTTAAGACATTTAAAGTGTACATTGTAACGATTGGATGCATGTGCACCTTGAAAGGACTCCTCCCCATTAGGTAATGAAGACATCTGTCACCTCACCTATTCATTTATATATTTTTGGTGAGAACATTTAAGTTTTACTCCCTTAGCAAATTTCAGGTATACAATGCAGTGTTATTAACTGCAGTCCCCATGTTATACATTAGATCCTCATCAGTTTATTAAATGCATGAATTTTTCTTCCATTCGTCTCAGTTGAATAACTGTGAATAATCACTTTCTAAATGTTTAGTCATTTAATAATGCAGACATAGTTATCAGTTTCAAGACCCTTTAAACAGGTACCCCAAGTGGTTTAACCAGCTACTTTTTGCTTTGTCCATTCCTCTGGGACCCCTGATACCTTTGGCAAGACCAGCTAATTCTTTATAATTAAGAGGAGCACCTATTTAATTTAGAAATATTTTTATACTTCTTAAAGAGTAAATATTAGCATTTGTAATCTGAAAGAATTAGAAGTGTGTAGAGAATAATGTTTTCTTCCTAAACTGCATAAATACAGGCACATTAGAGGAAAAGGTGTATTTTATTTCTCATATTAGCTTCAGAGTAAAAATTGAAAGGTAGATAAAAATTGTGAACAGTCTGTAACATTTATTAAAAGATAAATGTTACTTAGGCATTAAATTTTTTTCCTGAAAAACTGAGTAACATATTTTAAGATGTAGTTGAAAATGCGATTTAATTTTCTGTTAATTAATTTGATAATATGAATAAAAGAACTTATGTGATCATACGGTTCCCAATAAACCGATACGTGTATGTAATTATACCCTATATTATCACAGCTCTGATTCCTCCTTAAATGTAATAATTCCTAAAGAAAGTATTTGAAATTTTTGGCCTCACTTTAACCCCACAGATGGTTATATTTGGTTTCAAATTTTGCAAAATAGTAGCATCTATTAATTGATTTTAAACAATTTCCTCTATTCTCTACTGTTCAGTGGTACTAGAAATTTGGAATGTTTCATTCTTTGCTATGCACCAGAATCACATAGAATTCTAGGTGAAGTTTCTAGAGAAAGGCAGTATAGGGAAATTACAGCCATGTTATGTATGCATATAAAATAAGAAGTTAATCATCAAAAATATGAACATGGATTATTTTAATTTTCTTATAAAAATTAGATACAAATAGCTTAGTTGTCATTTACTGAAAGTCTGAAATGTTACTGTTTATGATATATAATTACATACAGACCTTGCTCAGTATTCTCACTAGCTGCTTGTACATACATATCCATTTTCCTGGCCACAGCAGTGACTGCTTTGAAAAACATGGCTAGAAAGACAGCCCCACTGATAAGGTGTACCTATTCTAAAGGTCAAAATCAAGTATCAGCTTCATGCTTCATTTGAAATAACTGTCTGTGGTTGACCCAAAGAATAGATACCTACTTTTTTTTCCTCCACATTTAATTTTAAAATGAATATTTTTAAAATAGGAATGAAATTTTCTGTGTGGCTATAGCAATTTGTCATATAACCATTTGCAAAAGTCTAGTGTAAACAAAAGTCAGCAGTAATCATGAAAGTTTGGAAAATTATGATTTTTAACTTAATCTTACTTATGACACTATACATCTATTTTTCTCTTTGCCTTTTTGATGTGATTTATATTAAATATGAAAGATTTCTACCATTTTCAAGTATTGTACTTTTGTTTTATTCAGGTAGAAATAAAGTGTAATGACTGTGGCCTAGTTATAAAATTATAAAATTCATTTAAAAACTTAAAACTTGGGTTTTACTTTATTGTATTCTTGGTGTATAATACTTGCTCAGTGTGACCAGTTAAAAAGTATAATTTTTTTCATAGAGGAGAAAATGATTCCTCTTTATATTATTCTCAGATGTACTATTTCCTGAATTTTGGTTTGGTTTCTCTCCAGACGGTGGATACGGCTGCTGTTTGGGCGAGAGTTCCCCCTACAGGATCTTCTGATGGTCTGGGACGCCTTGTTTGCAGATGGCCTCAGCCTGAGTTTAGTCGATTATATCTTCATAGCCATGTTGCTGTACATCCGAGATGCTTGTAAGTATTAATGACCTTGCCTCCATTCATGTAGGTGATCCTGATTTTTAAAAATATGTTTTATCTTTTAAATATACTTTATCTTTTATTCTGAATTACCATACCTACATTCTATAGTAGGTAATATATTGAAGTTTCAAAGGTACATCCTAAATATTTTTTTGTTAGTTAACTATGCACATATTGGGAG
This sequence comes from Trachops cirrhosus, assembly GCA_028533065.1. Lineage (NCBI taxonomy): Eukaryota > Metazoa > Chordata > Mammalia > Chiroptera > Phyllostomidae > Trachops > Trachops cirrhosus. The sequence continues at coordinate 23,378,987 of CM052544.1, forward strand.
ATGTGAGTGATTTTATCCTGAGAGAATTGGAATATTCTTCAGAACCATTTTTCTGAAGACTTTACTCCTGCTTTAATCTCCTCATTACACACAGTTGTGAAATGTACATATAAAAAGCTAGTATTTCAGATATGTATAGAGCTCCACCTTCTGACAGGTAGGTAATATTCAAGGATATTTATCGAGAGGTTGGAGCTGTTTTCTTATAGTATCAACAACTTGCCGGTAAAAAATAAATATTACATTTAAAAATATTTTAACTCCGCAGTTATATTTTAGCCAACTGTATTTCTCAACAGAGTGCCAAGTGGGAGCTGCATTGCTTCTCCTCCGCCCCCCGCGGTGGGGAAGCCAGTGCCTGCGCCCTTTGAGCAGCAGAGAGTCCTCGGCGTGAGAAGGATTCCAGAGCATGGTTTAAATTTCAAAATACCTCAGATTGTTTTTGTTCTCAGAAAAATAATCACAGTTCACAAAACAAGATTTGTAAGCCAAAATATAAATAGGAAATATTGCATACAGTGATGATGAAATAAGAAATAAAAACCTATCATAAGTGCAGGACTTTATAAGAAGAATATAAACTGTTTCAAGTCATTCATAATCTTGACTGTTAAATTGCTCTGTGGTTCTCTTTTATTTATTCATCGAACACCATTTGTGCCAGATGCTCTCGTTATGCCTCTGGTAACACTAATAATTCTTTAAAATTTTAGATTATACTTTTTTAATTTCCCCAGAATGACTTGAGTGAATAAATGACAGGAGTACCACATTTTATCCAAAAAAAAATTTTTTTTCTGTGCCTTGAAGGTCAAATACTTTGGGTTTTGACAGACAAAGTGAAATGTCCCTTTTTCTGAGTCAGAGCTAATCATATAAAGACATGGAAATCATAAGAGGAAACAGCTGGAAAGTACAGAAGGATGTGTGGAGAGATTTGATGAATACTAGATTTTAGGATATATTCAGTACTAGTCTCCCATTTTAAAGTTGTCTGGCTTTTTTAATATAAGCAATACAAAAACAAAGGAATGAGAAACTTCTTTGCCTTAGATAACACAGGATGGGACAAAAGTAGGTTTACAGTTGTTCATATGGAAAATAATACAAGAATTAATAAATAATAACACAAGAATAAACTCTGTGTTTCATGTACTCACAACTTAAACCTACTTTTGCCCCACCCTGTATTTGCACAAAATTTTTCATAGTAAAGAGCTATTAAAATGTATTCTGATTTTCTGTAGTCTTAAGTATTTGCTCTTTTCTTAATTTTGATGTATCACAAATACATTTTTAATTTATTTATCCTGTCTCCTATGCTAAGATCTACTTTTTAAAATTAATTTCCTGAAACAGGTAAATTTTTGGCAGCTGAAACTCTTACACATTTTTTACATCTTTTCACCGGTAATGTTAAAAAACATATGGGCACATGTGGAAAAATGCTAGAATAATGAAGTTGTTTATTCATTTCAGTATTTAGTCCAACTTATTTTTATTTGCTTGGTTAAATCCATAGCAGTGCATAAAAGCTTCTAAAATAGAGTGACTACTTATTACATGTTTAACGGGGCACTGCCCCTGTCCTCAAGAAGCTTATCAACTTGTAGGAAAGACTAAGATAATTAATTTCAAACTAATACACCCAGTGTTGGGGTTGAGGTGTGGACAGGCACCTAGAAAGTGTAAAGGAGAGGCACTGAGCTCCCCTCTGGACCAGTTGTAACAGATTAGAGAAAATGGTGTAGATGCTGGTAAGAAGGCACAGCATGAACAAAGGGATTTGTGTATGTGTAGGTTTCTACAAGCTGTTTGGCATTTGGTTTCTACAAGCAAAGGGAAAGGGAGACTAACAGGTTATGAGACCGAAGAAATAAATAGGAATGGGATCATGATTAAAGTCTTTATTCTGTAAATGATAGTGAGCTAATGAAAGGTTCGAATTAAAAGTGTGGTCAGTTTTCGATTACTGTGGCAGCAGTGTGGAAAATAGACTTGAAAGAGAAAAGACTAGAGCAGAAAAATCAGATAAAAGGTTATAACAGTAGTCCAGAGAGACAATATTAGATTAGAGAAATCTTCAGAGCTAAAGTCAGCATGTCTTAGTGATTAATTATGGTGGGTGAGGAAGAATAGGAAGTCTTAAAGGATCCCCAGCTTACAGAGTTGAGTGACTTGGTAATGTATGTAACTTGGACAGGACTTACAAGAATTAGCAGGTTTTAAGAATGGAAATGATTGATTTTTGGCCATACCAAATTTGAGATATCTTCAAGAAAGAAGATTTGAAAAGTACAGCTTAAGAAGTATCAAGGGTACATACTTAATTTTGTGAATGGTTGGTTGATAGGTATGTGTTAGTTAAAACCGTAACAGTGGATATGATCTCCTAAGAATAGTGTAACCATATATCCCAGTTTATTTGGGACAGTCTTCATTCACAGCTGCTTTCCAAGAGCAGTAATTGTTCATACTACTGTCTTTCACTCTCAAAGGCACCCCATTAGGATTGTGAGAATTACATGGTCAGCCTACCTAAGGTGGGTGCTTACAGAACGAGAACATGCGCAAAGGTGAACTCTGAACTCTGCGTTTAATATCACTGTTAAGTTAGTTTTCAGTGTTAACACCAGAGAAGGCAGAGCCAAGGAAGAGCCACGGAAGAGCTTGTATTGTAACCTCACAAAACATTGTTGTCTGAGCCAAGGGAGGTGATGTGGGGGTCAGGAGTGCGGAGGAACAGTAAGATAAGACTCGAAAAGTCCGTTCAGATTTGGTCCTTTGGAGAGACAGTTATCTGATACCTTTGTCTATAAGATTTTAATCAATACCACTAAAGGTAGCGTTTATTTAACTCCATCTTATTCCTTATTGTGCATATCCATCCCATCTTCTCAACTAGATTGCAAGGTCCTTAGGACCACCTGTTACAATTTTCCCCTATCCCTCAGAGCATCTGAAGTTTTTCATGTGCTCAGGTAGTATTTGGGGTGATCTCATACAGAAGGGTATTCTGGACACCTGGGGGACATGAATTCAGACGTAGTGATTGCTGAGAGGAGAGGTGCCCAAAAGCTCTGAGAATACCAAGCAAATAATGATTTTTAATACACTTTTCAATATGGCCTTTTAAAAGAAAGCATTGTCTGCTTTTTAAGTTAAATATCTAAAATTTTTCACATCTTTTTTCATCGATTTAAATTTTTATTTCATTTTTGCCTGGTATCCAAGAAAATCATTTTCTCTAATTTACAGTGTGACATACCTTTTCTTCGTCTTGTAAAGTATATTAATAGGTAAGACACTATATTCAAATCCATTTCATAGTAGATTTTTCTAACCAGAAAGTATCTCAAATGTGCATTGTTTCTTCATTTACCATCTCCCTGAACACTTCAGAAATGGAAAAGTTTCCTTCCTGGCACTGCAACCCACTTCCTGCCCTGTTGTTTTTCAGCCAGTGTAAATGTTGTAGGCTGTAAGGTTCCTCGGTCTTCTGTAGGGGACTCCACGGTCACTTTTTGGCCTGTCCTGGTATGGCAGTTGTGTCCTCTTTGTGGTTTAAAACAGTGTTCCTTTTTATTTCATTTTGAATCTCCACGGACTCTTCAGCCACTGCCTGTCTGCCAGTGTTTCCATCTGTCCTACCCCAGAAGTTCTGGTTCTCTCTGTTCTCACTAAGAGCATATTCAACATCATACTAATGTCCAAATGCAGTTAATTTCACTACAGACTGAGTTTGCTCATCTTTTCTGGAAAAGCTTTACCCAGACCCAGGGACTAGAAACAAAGACTTAAATCCCATGATAATGTGTCACAGTATTCATCAAAGCACGAATCGGTGGTCTGATTTTTGAAGGAGTGTTTCAGCCCTTCCTGACAGCCAGCTCTTGTCCCTCGCAGACCTTAGTAGTGCTGACAGTCATTTTTTATGACCATCTCAGGTATGAATATTAATCTGCCCTTTGAGTTTCAAATAACATTTATACTACTTTATACTTTAGTGCAAAAACCATTTAAAATTTCACTAACACAGACTAATAAAGCACGTTGTCTTTTTCTGATGCTTAGATTTTTCTAAATAGACTTTATTTTTAGAGAATTTTTAGGTTCACAGCAAAAAGCAGAGTTCCCTTACACCCCCACCCCTGTGTACACACAGCCAGCCCATCGACACGCCTCACCACAGCATTACATTTATTACAGTCAGTGAGCCCACCCTGACGTATCCTAATCACCTGAGGTCCAGAGTTTACACGACGGCTCACTCTTGGTGTTGGACATTCTGTGGGTGTGGACAAATGGGTAATGACATGCGCCCGTCATTACAGTATCATACAGAGCAGCTTCCCTGTCCTAAAAGTCCTCTGTGCTTTCTGTTCATCCAGCCCTTCCTCCCTCTAACCCATGACAAGCATTGATATTTTTATGGTCTCCATAGTTTTCCTTTTTCCAGAATTTCATATAGTTGAAATCATACAGTTAAATTCTTTAATTCAGTAATATGCATTTAAGTTTAATTCATGTCTTTCCATGGTTTCTTAGCTCATTTCTTTTTAGCGCTAAATAATATTCCATTGGATGTTTCACAATTTATTTATCCGCTCACCTTCTAAAGGACATCTTGGTTGCTTCTAAGTTTTGGCAACTATGAATAAATCTGCTATAAATGTCAGTGTGCAGTTTTTTTGTGTGGATATAAGTTTTCATTTCAGTTGAGTAAATATCAAGGAGCACAATTGCTGGCTTATATGGTAAATGTCAGGGCCTCAGCTCAGCTGGGTGGGAGAGAGAGACAGATGAGCTGCTAGGTATTAGAGTAGCCAATCAAAGCAACAAGTCAGAAATGAAAGTGTTAAGCTTTTAGTCACTTAGTGAAGTGGTATAAGCAAGACTCAAAAACTGGAGAAAATGTCAATGCCCTCTATCCATTTCGCCCATGGAATATCACTCTGGTCAGGGGTCAAGTGGGTCAGCACAGACGTGAGGTCATCTCACTGTTCAGGAAGCCATGAATAAAAGACTGGCAGCTTTTATGGACCCTGAGAGGGTGGGGGTGTCAGAGCAGGGTGCTAAGAGTGGAAAAGTACCAGGTACTAAGTCAAATGAGAAAAATTTCCTTCTCCTACCCCCATAGAGAGGTCTTGGCAGATGTCATCTACCAAGTCCTCAGATAAAGAGATCTAGGAATAAAAGCAGTAGGACTAGGAATACAGATGTGTGAAAGATCGTGCCCAGCTAAGTTGGCCTGAGGCCTCGGTTGCAGCTCCTCTCAGAGACCACAGTGCACTGACTGTGTGCTGGCCGGTACAGAGAGGACAACTGTCCCCTGAAAGGCCTATCTAGTAAAACCTTTTGTATTAGTCAGGGTTCTCCAGAAAAATGAACCAGTAGAATATTTACATGAGGAGATTTATTAAGGAATTGGCTACATGACTGTGGAGACCAAGAAGCCCTATAATAGGCCATCTGCAAACTGAAGAACCGGGAAAGCCAATGGTTTAATTCAATCCAAGGCTGAAGGCCTGAGAACCAGGGGGCTGATGGTCTAAGTCCCAGAGTTCAAAAGCCCAGGAACCAGGAGCTCCATCCAATATCTAAGGCCAGGAGAAAAATGGATATCCCAGCTCAAGAAGACAGAATTCGCCCTTTCTTCACCTTTTTATTCCCCTTGGGCCCCTAACAGATTGGATGAAGCCCACTCACACGGGTGAGGGTGGATCTCTTCACTTAGTCCACTGAACAAATGCTGATCTCTTCCAGACACACTCAGAGACACTCACAGAAGGAATGTTTACCAGTCTGCTGAGCATCCTTTAGGCCAGTCAGGCTGACACATAATAGACTATGGTTAGGCCTGGAAAGTCACCCATAACTTTCAAACTGCCTTTCATAAGGGCTCTACCACTTTGCTTACCACCAGCAAGGAGTGAAAGTTCTTGCTGCTCCACATCCTCGACAGCACTCCATGGCGTCAGTGTTTCGGGTTTTAGGGCGTCACATTTTCTTTTTACTGTCTATTTTTTACCTGAAAACAATTTTAATTTACACAGCTATGGGAATAGAGATAGGAAAGGGAAATTATTATCCTACTGAAATTCTATTCCATGTTCAAAATTAATAGTTGCTATCTCATTCTGGCCTTCTGTAAAGAGGAGGAGGTAGTCTTACCTCCTAATGCCATAATCTTACCCTTTCGTGTTTTTATACCCTTCTCACATTTTTCCAAGGCCCTAGAAAGAATGCAATAGATGGATTCAGGAACCCTAAAACACCTTTAATGAGCAAAAGCCCACAAAATTACAAGCATCACTGGAATCTTACACAAGAATGCTCAAGATTCCGTGTCCACCTATTGCTGCCAAAAGACAATGCAAATAGTCCTGCATGTTGACTGGGGCTATTGTCTCTGATGATTAGAGAAAGGGAGTCGGTACTCCTTGGCTTTCTATTTACATCCCCAAGTTTACCCACCCAATTTCTTCCCCACCTGGATTCTTCTTCCCCTTCAATTTGCCTGCCTACGTGCTGAGTAGAAACATCATTAAAGAAGTGATTGAGGATATCGGATATGAGATGCATTCGTTACTGGTGATTGGCACCAGATGTTAGACCTCAGTCCTTGACTTTTGGCTAAGAAAGAATTCAGAGCCAAGACTCAAATACAAGCAAAAGTTTATTTAGAAAGTCACAGAGGTAGAAGTGAGCCAGCCGTGCTGCATGAGCTCAGGAAATGAGTAACAGAGTCAAAAGAAGGGCCCCCTTGGAGCTTAGGAAAAAGAAAGCAAAGGTGAACACCTTGGGGGAAGAAAGGGGAAGGAAAGGCATGAGCATGCATGAGAAAGAGGGGAGAGAGAGAGAGTACGCATGCACACATGAGCTGGGTCCCAGGAGGATCTCAGTAGAATATTCATCAGCTTTCAAAGTGTGTCCTTTCTAGGTCATGTTCGCTACTATTGGTCAGTGCCAGTGGAAGAGGTCATTAGTCCTTGCAGCTGGTCCTGATGTCAGCCATGTCATCACCCCACCTGGTCTTTCTGCTTTGCTGGCCTGGAGCTGAAACACATTTGTGGCCTAGATGTTATCTCTAGCTTGACCAAAACTCTGTCTCTGTGGTCAGCAGACCCAAGGCTCTGTTCCTATTTGACTCGGGTCAGAACCTCATTGTCCTTAGGGCTTAATGCTTAAAGGAGTGGTCTTACAAGGCCATGTATGAGGCTCTTCTCAGGCCCCTTTGTTCCTTCTCTAAGGGGGTCTACTGCATGACTAGCAACATGCCAGGTGAGGAAATGTCAGGAAAAGGTCCGAACCTCACAACCGGTGAAATGCTAGAGGAGGAAAGGCCACTCTCCTCCTCTAGGAGGTCCCGCCTTGCAATTGTCTGTTGCTAGGCACGCCAGGGCTTTCCACCCTGGTGACCTTCAGTACCTGGTTTATCATTCCTACTCTGCTCATGTCTGTCTAACTGCCTACCATATCACATTTACCTCCATTGCTCCCAAAACCCCATTAAAACAGCATAAACCTACAGACACAGAAATAGGCAGGAGATTATGGCAGTTTTGGAAGAAGGAAAATAGATGGACCAGTGATAACTGATTTAGCAGATCTAAGAAACCTAAATACAAAATTGATCATGGAGAAAGCAAAAAAATAACCTATAACATTCCTAAAAGTGTAGAAATTTGCAGTGCTAAGAACCTCTGAAAATTGCTGGAGGTTGGGGGGAAGAGTTAAGACTAAAAACGAGAACTGGTTGATAGTCTATTTAAGAAGCTGTTGTACCCAGATCTGCAACTTTACCTCCAGGATTTATCCTCTGGAGATGGTAAAATGGAGGGTATCTTAACTAGGAACTCCTCAAGGAGTTTTTCAGTGAATGTTGAAGAAACAGGTATTCTTCACCATCTCAAATAACAGAACACTGGACTGAAGCCAGACTGTCTCCCTCCAGGAAGAAGTCTGACAGACTCTATGGGAGTATCTCATCAGCCTAAGGAAAAAGGCCTAAAAATCCAGGCTCAAGAAATGACCTCTGATAACCCCACAGGTGACAAACCCATCCCTCTGTGCCCATGCAGCGATCTTGAAGTTACCCTTGTACTGTACTGCCCCATTCTTAAACAGGAGCAGATAGCCAAAAAGCACCCAACAGTTCAGGAAAGCGTGAAGTGAAAGCAGATATCGAAACAAGCAGCCAGGGTGAAAGTAACTGGAGGACACAAACTGTGCCGACAGGAGAAAACTTCTGAGGGAGCCAGGAAAATACATAAAGGAAAAAGTGTAATTGAAAATTGAAATATGATGAAAATAAGGTGGCTGAAATAGAAAATAGAAAAAGTGCTCCAGAAAGCACACATAAAACAGAGTTAGAAAAGAAAGAAAATTAGAGGATCAGGCTGGGAAATTCCATCTAGATGAGCTATCTTTAAAAGAGAGAGAGAGAGAAGAAATAACAAACACAAAATAAGCAGCAGGGAGAAAATCATCGAAGAAACAATTAGAAATTTCTAGTTAAACAGAAAAACACGAATTTCTAAATTGAAAAGGCCCATTATGAAAATAGGCCCAAAGTACATTATCATGAATTTACAGAACGTTAGTGGGGAAAGAGAAGAAAAACAAATCACGTAGAAGGCTAGGAATAGAGTGGTTTGAGGCTTTTCAACTGGAAACCTGAAAATTCTGGAACAGTATTCCCAACGTTGAAGGAAAAGTTATTTCCAACCTGGAATTCTGTACCTAGTCAAACTATTAATTGCCAATAGAAAATCTTTCAAACAGAAGGTTTCAATAAATCTATGCCCTGTGCAAAAACTTTTGGAGGATGTTGCTCCACTAGACGAGAGAATGAAGCAAGAAAGGATAAGCTAGTTGCTCCAGGAAACAAGGGCATGGCACTTGCAAGAAGTAAGGATGAGGGAGTAGACCAGAATGAGAGAGTAGACCAGAAGCCTCCAGAGAAATTCCCTGAAAAAAACAAACCAAACATGAAGTTGAAAAAATACCTAAAATTTAGGGAGGGAGAGACAAAGAATGCACATGTGGTGTATGGGTTTGGGTGCTGAGGACAAGTTAAGTTTTGTCTTCTTCGGTGGGAAGTCAGTTGATAACATTTAAAATAACTAGTAACATTCACATGTTTTTCACAGTATGGAAGGTAGATATTTTTTTAATCAGCTGAAAGAAAGCAAGTGCTTCTAGGGAGCGGAAAATGGGGGCAGGAGACAGCAAGTGTGGTTTTATAACCAGACTTAAAGAATGATTTGACTCTTTAAAACAAGTACATGCATAACTTTCATAAAAATAAAAACTCTGTGTAAAACTTTCACAAAGAAATACTTAAAACTTGCTATATCCTTTGAGTAGCCTTATATAATAATTAGTTAATATTTTTTAAGTTCTTGTCTGCTGTTGCTTTCCTGTTCCTATGTCATAAGCACACACTCCCCGAACTTAATCACATAGGAAGACCTATCCAGCTTCCCAGCAATTTCTGCCCGTTGCACCCCTTCCCAGTCCTTACTTTCAGGTATTCTTCTGTCCTCTGCAGGGTTCGAGGGAACTCTGCCCCGCCCCTTCCTCTTGTCCTCTTTCCCGCCCACTGATCACCCTTGCCAGCACCAACCTTTCTGAAAGACAAATCTAATCACATTACTTACAATCTTTCAGTGAATGCTAACAAAGACAGTAAAATCTAAACTCCATGTCCCCTATTTATAAGCAAAACTTCCACCCACTTCTTTCCTTCCATGTCTTTGTACCTTCTTAGCATCCCGGCCATAGGGGCCGCTCAGTGTCCTGCCTCCCTGTGCTTCCCCGCACTGTTGGCTGACACCCCACTGGCCTCGCAGGCTTCCAGTCTAGGAGTTGTCACAGCCCTTAGCCCATGTCACTGTTATCAGCTCTGTCCTGTGTTGCAATTAGTTTTATGCTTCTCTTCCACTGGAACACGAAGAGAAAGTTGAGACGGTGTCTTATTTTTTGTCATATCCTTGAGACTTACCTCAGTGTATGGAGCAAAATGGTTATTTAACAAATGTTTGTTAAATGAGTGAATACATGAAGTCTAACAAAAAAAAAGATATTGTCAGAACTTCTTCCTTGAGTATTTTCTATACTTCATGCATTTTTACCAATAGGCTAATTCTGAGTATGACATTAAAAATCACTAAGTTTAAAGAAATAAAATAGGCTGGAATGGGAATAAAGGATAGAAACTGTAATGAATAAACTAAAATAAAAAATTTTAAAAAAAGAAATAAAATAGGCCTACAGATTTATATTCATATTAACTAATTAATAAATAAACTGACCTGTGGTTTTCCCTCATTTGAATTAAACATTAAGAGAAGCAAAACTATGAATCAGGCTTGCAGTTTCTTTCCTGAATTTTACTACACACTAATTTTTTCAGACTTCATTTCAATGACACTTTTGAGATGTGGAAATAGAACTTGCGCCCGGACTCTGAGCATATGCCTACCATCATTGCATTAATGATAATAACTTGCAATGAAATACTTGAAGGTTTTTGCACTGTATTGGCTCATTTATTTCTGTTATGTAGCGATTTTCAACCAGTGTGCTGAGGTAGGCAAACCGGTTGCTACAAGAATTTTTGAAACATGCTATACCTACCTACTTAGTCAGGGGCACTGACCTCTTTTCCCTTAGATTGTCAAATAAAAAATGACAGCAGCCAACACAACAATAGCCATCTGGTGTGAATGAATCAAAATTATACTTATTTTTTTGTCTGATCGGCAAAAAACATATTTTTTGGTTGCTGCAGAATTTTAGTAATTAGTGTATGTGTTCCAGGAGAGGAAGAAGGTTGAAAATCACTTCCTTGATGGGTCATGAGATAGGGATGGCAGAGAAAACTCGTGCCTGCGCAGTTAAGTGGTTTGCTTCAAATTTCACAGCTAGTACCAGTGGTGCTGTGGACTTAACATGTCGTCATTCTGACTTGTCTAATACCCTGTTCTTTCTCCAGGGCTTACACCCTGGTCACCAGTAATTCTGCATTTGATGCTTGCTTACTTACTGCCTTTCAATTGGTGATGATTTTGGCATACACCTTTGTGTGTTCAAAGGTGTAAATTCTTGAGTAAAGAAAGTCTTTTGCTAGACAAAGAGTGTGCTACTACAAATTTGAAATTATCCTCTTTCCAAAAATTTAATTTAAAAGTCTTATGTTATTCTACCCAAAAGCTAATAGAGAAATGAGGACCAGCAAGGACAAAATCTTATCAGGGTCTTAAACACTGGATGAAAATCACTTTATATGGAGAAGGACATGACCTTGTTTTATACTTGGCTTTCTCCCGGACTGCAAAGAACAAAAGTTTTGTTATTTTTATTTATGATTTACTCCCTACCCTCACCTCGTTGTCTGGTCCATTTGAAGCCCATTTTGAATGTTGCCATTTTATTGCTGGGGAAGTTGAAAACACTGCACATTTTAACTGTACAGTTTTCCCTCCATGTAGTAAGCCCTCAGCAAATACGTTTCCATAGCACATTGCATGCATCAGATCCCCTATGTGTGCCTGGTTGTCTTGCAGGACACTTAATGCAAATTGGCTTTGTTTTCAGTGAAGAGACACAATAAATTATGTTAAAGCCTTAATTTAAGGTTTTGGTGTTAGCTCATTATTTTTGTTTTTTATTTAACCCATGATTGGTTATACCTAAATACAAGAATTTATGCCTGTTTCTAAATATTTACTATACCTGGCCTTATACACCAAGGGCTGTGTGATTTGGAGAAATGTCACAACTTTCCTAGTATCAGTTTTCTCACCTGTAAAACAGGGATAATAATTGTACCCTTATAATAAGATTATCATAGAAACCTAATGAGATAATGCACATAAAGTTCCTGGCTTAGGGCCTGGTCTCAGAAAGCCTTCAGTGATCCATTGGCATCTTAGTGGTGGGAGGAGGAGTAACTTCTTGTTGCACATCTGCCCTTCTGTGGTTTACTTTTCCTCAGGGCAGGGACTGTGCTATGTCCGTCTCTGCACGCGCTCCTAGCGTAGGGCCTGCTGTGGATTAGGTACTCAACGTGTAATTATTGAATCGAATGGGATGGGCATATAGTTTTTTAATGAGAAAGGTGTTTTCCAAATAACTACACTTAAGCTTAGAGAATTTCTCTTTATCAGGTTTTGGAGCCGCTGCTATAAATCAGTCACATAGATTATGTCACTTAATCTTCAGACAACTTTTTGTGAAAGGTTCAAATGGTGTCTCAGGATTCCAACCCACACCTTCGTAACCCAAGCCCATAGCCATTTCAAAAATCTACAGGAATACTTCCTGGGTCTGTTACTAATATGTAATCATTATAGCATTTGGGAGAATAACTTTATGAGTTATAAAATGAATAGATTATCTAAGTTTTACTTCTTCATTAGATCTCAAAGAAGGACTACAAGAAAATATTATACTGTTCTCAGTGTCCTAGCATTTTGACTTCTAGAAAAAAAGGACAACTGAATGTGAACATGACAAAATGTACAAATAAGAAAAGGAGAGTCTGAACAGATATAGAAAGGGTAGGATAAGTGAGTACTTTACAAATGAAAGCAGATGTATGAAATTACAAGCTGTCAGATCAGCAACGGAAATGAAGATGATAAAGTGGTTCCTTACATAGATTATAATTATTCATTTTTCCCAGTCCTGTCTTCTTTCCCCATAATGTTCATGGGCAGAGGGAGGGATGAGAAGCTATAGTAAGAAATGGTGTTTCCAACACAAGGGCGGGGGGGATCTATGAATCGGTGGTATTTCTGACCATACGCAATTATTTATTTTGCAATTGGTGTTGTTTCTGTTGAATGACAGTTGTTTTCCCATGGAATTTTTTTCAACTACTCTGATTAATAAAAAAGATTTGGTTGCAGCCACAGGAAGTTGTAGCCACAAAGTTTCTTCACAATCAGTGATGTGTAGGCAGTCAGTGTGGCTTACAAAACAAGCATCCTCAGTGGGCCTGACTGTGACAGCAGCGGCAGATGGATTGCCAAGAAATGAAGTAGTTTACATAGACCTGCCTGAAAGATGTGTTTAATAATTGTGCCCATAATTAGGTTGATTTGAAAAAGAATTAAATGACAGTCTAAGGCACACAGTTAGGCTCATCTATGAAGATTTTGACATTTTTCCTCCAAGAAATGCTGCATAGATAGTTTCCTTAAATTTCTTATTACCTTTAGAAAAACAAATAATTGAAAGATATCACATTTTTTAAAATGGTGAATTATGTAATGTTTACATATACAAAGGAATATGCAACATGTAAACTATGAAGCATAATAATCAGGGTAAATATTATTTTATGAAAATTTTAGACTGGTTTTTTTCCCATTCGTGAGATTTTTATAATTTCTAAACAGCAAAACTGGAGACATTTAAACACAGCCATATAAATGGCAGTAAACATGCATGCTTCTAAGCGTTTATTTACATTGCAAACGCACACACATATCTATGTCTAAGGCTTTCCCTTTCAAAACACCCTGAGGATAAGTGCTGGTATATTAGACTGCAGTTAACAGTACAGTGTGTTGATTCAAAGGCTATTGGTAAAGATCCCTTCTCCCTATTTCCTTGTATCAAATCAATTGAATTATTGCTTTGCTCTCTTTGAATCTCAGTTACATTTTTACTCAGTAAAGCAAACGTCTTTAAAAATATTGCTTCTGAATTATTTCTCCTCTTATTTAGTGATCTCTAGTAACTATCAGACCTGTCTCGGCCTTCTGATGCATTACCCACGAATTGGGGATGTCCACTCACTGATCCTCAAGGCTCTGTTCCTTCGAGATCCAAAGGTAAGCTTCCAAGTAGGAAATGCATGATTTTAAGTTGGATGAAAAATTGGATTCTCTCTGGAGAATTCCTAATGTGGAATTTGTCTAATAGCAGAAAAATTGCCTAATGAAAGTATTTGCCTAGAGTTGTAGGCCAGAACTCATATACCTCATTGCCCAGCAACTCAGCAGGCAAATTAACTGGAGCACATGTCTCTTATCACCTAGAAGGCTGTCCTGCTCTCCTGCCTTCCTCATAATACAAGAAGGTAGATGAACAACTGCTTCTCCTCATAACTGCCTTTGTTATAACTGGCACTCCTCACAAGGCCAACTTATCCAAGTAGAACCTCAGGGGCCATGTGAAGAAGACCAAGATATCAGAGCTATAAAAAAGGACTAGTGCTGTAACAGTTTATGATACAATGAAATACTAAAATATTCCATATTATGAATATGTATTTCTTATTTTTTTGGTGAAGAGGAACCTAATAAAATAAAGATTTAAACAGACTATAATGCTGATTTCTCTAGTTGAACTTAAAGCAAGTCACCAAAATTTTCTTTACACTTCCGAGAAAAAGTGTGCTCTTTTACAACTAATGTTATATTTCTTGAAAATAAGAACATTTAATGATCTAAAAAAATGTGTGAATTCTTGATGCATTTGAGCCAAACAAAAATATTGGATGAAATATAAGAGAGAAAGCTTCAAACACAAGTAGAAGAATGCCAGGCATTGGGTGGTAATCCCAGTCTTTGGCTCTTTGGCAGAACTCCCAACAGTCTTGTTGGCAGTTGTCAAACTGTCTTTGAGTCAGTCTGTCTGTGGATTCCATTGCCAAAGCTCTGTCTGATCAACTTGGGCCTCCACGTTCAATACACATTTTGATTCAAAAGGATTTCTGCCCTTTCCTCTGTTGTTAACTTCAACATTTGAGTATATTCTCTATTTATTCTTGAATTGATTGAAAATAATTTATTTCCTTGTACCTCTATCCATTTTCTGCAGAAATACATTGTATATAATTTCTCTTAACACAAAATTTCATTAAGTATTAGAAATATAGTCTGTTGTTTCTCTGATACATAAAATAGCTTTTTTTCTGGTAAGGTTAAACCATCTGACTATGAAAATCAAGTCCCATGTTTTATTTTATGTATATATAAATATATATATATATGTTATATGTAAGTGGTATTTATTAAAAAAAACAAGATTATGAAATATCTAGAAAAGAAATGAGGTTGCTGGCCAATGAGCTTTGGTCTGCACACTTAGGGTAAATTCTGTCAACTCAGCATTAGGAATTCTTAGAGTGATACAGACTGGGGAAAATTGCAAAAATAACTATTTGAATTATCTACTTGCATGATTTGCATGGTTTAGTTGAAGGAAGAAATGAATATGTTATCTAAATCTATCAATCGTGGTAATTTTTCCCTAGCTAATTATGGTTGATCTTACTATGAATCATTCACTATTTTAATTGCAGAATTCTATATACTAAATCTGTCAATGTTATTAGTGTAATCTGTGATTTTAATAGAGTACTTTTATCTCAATAATATAGTATACATAATATATGAATCTTATGAAGCCAAATCTACAAGCATTCAAAAATATATTTTCTGAGGTTTAAGAGAAAAAAGTAATGGCATATCTAAAAATCAATAACCCCTACTTTTTTATATACAGGATCTTACCAAGTAAAACCATGATTAAGATAATGGTCCAAAATATGGAACCTTAAACTGATATTTCTGAAACATAAGAAATTGCGCAAGAGAAGGAAGTAGTTTAAAATGCTCATGAAAGCATGTTTAACTTGCTATTGAGAGCAAGTTCATGGATGATATCTATAGGAAAAATAAAGATGTATAGCATTAAGGGGCTTTCAGATAGCTCAGTAAGGTGACAGTTTTAAGTTTATGTATTGGCTGACCCATTGGCATTATTCAGTAAAAGTCAGATGGTAACTAAGGTCACCTCATTGTAAATCTGTCACAGCATAGTGTTCTGTAAGGAACCTGAGTGGGAGTTGGAACGTTAGGTCAAATCTTGACATTGCTACCACCCCTCCTTGTGATTTTGGAAAACTCATGCTTGCTGAGTCTTGGTCTTCTCCTTTGTGGTTGAAATTAATTGTCCCAAATGACCCACCCACCCAGAGCATCCTTTGTCCATAAAGAACTGACTTCTAATGATCTAACAGGATTTAGTCCAGTGCTACAAAGATACAAGAACAAAAAGCAAGTTTACATATATTATAGAAATCCACAAGTGATTAGAGTTTAGAGTATAGATAATGTCTATTATGAAGTCATAAAGGAGGCCACTTATGCTAAGGGGGAAATGTAGGGGGAAAGGTGATGCTAGTACCTCACCCGTATCCTCTAAAAATCCAAACACCAGAGTGCTTTGTATGTTTTCTGTTATTAGCAACAGTGAAACAGTTAAAATATTTGAATCATCCCTGATTCAAGTAGATCCAAGTAAGTAGATAAACACACAAGTCTCTATGAAGTAAACTCATAGAAAGACGAGGTCTGAGGCATGTAAGTATACTTTTCATGTCCCAGCTTCACACGACAGTCATGTTGAGTGCTGCTGGCAGGCTCAATAACAAAAATAAACAAACTCTGAGCTTCATTGTCAGTGTTCAGAAAAGCACTTTGCCCTATTACTATCCCTAAATCCCAGTGGAGTTGCTGAGTTGAGAATAGACTTTGCAAGTAGAGCTTGAGACACTGAGCTGTAGTTGTTTTATATCAGACACGATGTAGGCTTTACTGTGAAAGATTTCTCATTTCAACAGACTGCAATAATGGGCCTGTAAACTGTAATAATAGGATCGTATTCCTTCACAGTTCCCAAGCACTTTGATGTGCTTAATTTGGTCCTCAAAACAAGCTAGGAGATAGGCAAAGTATGTTATCTTTCCCCATTGTTTAGTGCAGAGAAGTTAAGATTACACAGCTTTCCCAAGGCCAGAAAGCTGTAAGCCTCCAAGCTAGCCAGAGTGGCTCCAGGGCCTTGTATCCACCCATCATCTCCTGAGACTCCCGGCATCCATTCTCCCTTTTCCAGGATGCCATTCTCAGGCGCAGGTAGGACCTGTTTTCCCCTTTGAGTCCCCACAGCACCTTGTATTTTAGCTCTTTGCTTATTGATTTTTTCAATAGGCTGCAACCCATCTTTATTTTGTATTTAGCTTTGTGTTCTGCAATGCTTTTGTTAAGAAAATAAGGATTGAATTGAATTCTGACTCAAATGCTAAGCCTCTTCCAATACACCATACTGATTCTACTCTAGGGGTATCTCATTCAACTGGGGTATTTCTGGAACCCATATCCACATTTCACAGAAGCTATAGCCAATGATATATTTGTCAGCTGCCATTTTTATCAAGATGGTGAATTAACCCTACAACTTGAACTTAAAGGGCACCTAGTTCCTTAATTTACTATGTGTCAGAATTATTTGAAAACTTCTTACCACCTTCAATTATTATGGAACAAGGAAGACATAACAAAGAATGCAATTAACATACCTGACTTACACTGTCAGGTTTTTTTGGAACTGCAAAGAACCTAGCGAGTCTAATCTAGCTCTTCCTTGTGTAGATGAACACACTGAGGATCAAGGTGAAGTTTAGAGGGGGAACCCCAAGAAAACCAAAATTTATTTGTAAAAAAATTGTGTGTTCATTCTCACATGTTTAAACTTCGATCATCTTCAAAGTACTTTCCATTTGATGTAATACACCTATCGAGACATTTTTCCCACTGTTCAAAACAGTCTTTGCACTCATCAATTTTGATACTTTTTAGTGCTTCTACCATTTTTTGTTTCACCTCTTCCACATCGGCAAGATGTTCCTCTTTGAGGTCTTTTTTCATCTGGGGAACAAGAAAAAGTCTCTGGGGTAAGATCAGGTGAATAGGGAGGGTGGAGCATGGGGTTCATGACATTTTGGTCAAAATCTGCTCCACACTCAGTGCATTGTGGCCAGGTGTGCTCGTAAATCACCCATCATGAAATGGGCAAACACATTGAAAGATTTAAAAACTCCTCTGAAGCCAAACACAGCCTGTCACAACAATGCCAACTGGTACACTGACACAGATGGGTTCTTAGAACACTCACGTAGCAGAGGAAGCCTATACTATGAGGGTCCCCACCCATAGAAGAGGACAGTTTTGGGAGGTCTCCCACTCATATTCAAGATCACATTGCTCATCAACGGTAGAGTCATCAAACCCAAGTCTTTTGACCACCTTTCCACACTGGAACTGTAGTTTCATTAGTTTTAAAAACTTACTGCTATTACTCACTCACCCAAATCCTTCATTTGTACTAGACATTTATTTACATCTGTAATAAATGAAACTGCCATGTATGTGTGGCCCAAGAATTATTTGAATTTGTTTAAATATATGCTCTGTGTAGAAACTGAATGTCACATATCTGTTTGTAGCATCCTACGCCTTGTTCACCATAAATAGGGTCTCTATACTTGGAGACCACAGTCCTAATTCTCCTTTCCTTGTCTTATCATATTAGAACCACTGAGCAGATTTCCAAAAACAATCCACTAAATAAGTAGAGAGATAGAAGGAGGACAGTCAGAAAAATATGAAGTGATTAAAAAACATTGTTCTAACTACTTGTTCAAATTCAAAAAAATTTTAAAACCCAATTAGAAACAAAAGTCATAGAAAATGTGAACATATTGTGTTCCTTAAATAACCAGATGTTCTCTCCTTCCTGAAGGCAGTAAGGGCTAGGAATAAAAGGTTTAAAACCATTGTTTTAAGTTAACTGTGAATTTTGCAAATCTGTTTTTACCCTTTAGCAAATAAAATTCTAATACAGAAACATAAGCAAAGTAATTTTCATTTTTTGGTTCTCTCTTATTTGTGTTATGTGTTGAAGTGTTAACCTTATCACAAAGACTTATTACAAATGAAGTACAGTACTCGGATTAACATTTTAGATTATGCAGTAAGGATTTGACAGATACTGTTTGTTTTGAAGACTAGAATATTCCCCAGAAAAATTTCTGGTAAGGTTGCAAACAATCCTTTTAGCAGTGAGTGTTATTGTTTATGGAAGAAAATGGCTAGAAATAAGATGATTTAATATCATAGTCATTCTTATACGTAGAACCACACTATAAAAATAGAGTGTACAATGTTCTTATGCTTGGCCAGTTCTGATTTGGCTTTTGTTTGGATTTATATTAAATGTTGCCTTTTTAAAGTATAGCAAATCTGAATATTCAGATTTCAGATTTTATGCAGGTAATAGATTTTTATTCTTTCAATTCCCCAAAATACCCACTGTTAATGCAACTTTTTTAAAGAGGGAAGGGGAAAGGGGGCTTTTGTAATAATGCCAACAATAAAAATAAAGCAAAAATGCTTCTAACAATGAAAATAAATAAAGAGATAATTTTTTAAAAGAGTCCAATGACTTCGGTAAAACGTCATACACCAGAATTGAAATGCGGTGAATGGATTCAAGCCTACCACCAGTCAGATGATGGTAGAGAAAAAGCTCCATCCCAGTAGTGTCATTATAATTGTTTTCTTCTCTGAAGAAAAATTTAGTTCTTAGTAAAAAAGTAAAAACCACACATACTGACTCTTTAAGAAGAATGCATAGTATTATTTATGTTCATTATGTTCCCATTAGAAGTTCTATTCAAATTTTCTAGTATGTTTCCAATCTGATTTTCTGTTGTAGAAAGAATGTGTTACTTTAGTCTTCTTCATGCTTTTTTCCCCCTAAAAAGCTGGAACATTTCTCTGAAAACTGCGATTCTTTGAGAATTGTTTGTTTTTTGTGTTTTCTTTGTTAGTGACAGAAAAAAAGGTGTTTTTTCCATTGTTTCTGAGGTACATGACTGTATGTCATTCTTTTTATCATTAGATCACAGCCAACTTAATGTTTATTATATACTTAATATTTTGTTGTTAATGACTAATCATGTATATTTTCACAAGCAGTAGGTATAGACTTCCTGACGTAATCTAGCATTAAAAAACCTGAAGTTCAACTTCGAAGTAAATGGTGGCTATCAAAAGTCTGTTAAGGAGAAATCTAAAAATCTTTATTAAACTGATATTTGAAACACATTGTTTATTATGTTCAGACATTGCATAAGGTAGAGTTGCATATTTCTCTAAACTTGTTAAGGGCTTCATGGGGAACATAATTTTCAGTTAGTTTTATAAGAGTATTTGGAATTCATTAAGTTATTCAACAAATTCATATTGTTTATCTGTAGTGCACCTGGCACTGTTTAGATGCTGGCGATATAATGATGCACAACAAAAAAAGATACGACCCTTATCATCCTAATAAACAAGTAAATAAACGAGAGTACTCTATCCTGTGCTCTAAAGGATACAAGTAAGGTAACATCATTAAAATAATAAGAGAAAGAAGAATCTGGGCTGGGAGAAGACCTAATTTACATAGATGGGTCAAAAGGCCCTCTCTGAGGAAGTCCCATTTCTGGTGACAAATTGTACAGGAGAAGCATCCAGCCAAGCAAAGACTTGGGAGAAGTTCCCCTCCAGCCAGGGGAACCGCAAACACAAAGACTCTGAGGTAAGAAAGACTGTTCGTGGAGCTGAAAGACAGGTATGACCGGACCAGCAACTGGAGGAACCTGCCTGAAAGAAAATGGATGAGCCAAAGAAGGCTTGTTATTACTTTGTTCTTCATATGTACTCTTACATGCTGATACAAAGTGAAATTACCTTTAAAGTCACATTTTGAAACTCCAAAAAGGTTGCTGGATTCGTGGTGATCCTCCCTGATGATGAAGACATCAACTTTCTGTAAACTGCTCTTGCTCTCACCCAGATGTTCCAAGAATTCCTCTTAAGTGAGGTCCTCACATGGGAAAGCACACGCACTCATTCAGACCTCCAGGCTGTCACACGGTCCGCCACCAGACCACTGTTTGATTTAAGAACACTGTGGCCAGGACTCTGAACTCTTTTAATCATGCATATATTACCTTTCTCTTTTAAAAATAACCTTGGCTGACTTCTGGAGACCACCAGTCTCAGTTGTGCTTTTATTTGTGTTGTGTTATGCCCCACTATGGAGTCACAGGGGAGCTAGAGCAGTGCTTCTCACCTAACCAAGTGAGAGCGAGACTAGGTCAGGGACTAGATCTCCGTCAGCACTAACCCAGCAGCAGCCACGCGAGGGAGACCCAAAATCCAGGTGCCACCTTCCTCACGGCCTGCTGTGTTTATTGGATGAGTCACTCCTTTGCTTCAACTGTAGCATGAAGAAGCTGGACCACATAATCTCAGTGGACTCTTCTAGATTTTAGCAAGATTCAATTCAGCAGATACTTTTTTTTTTAAACTAATTAGTGTATGCTGAGCTTGAGAGTTGGTCCAGGAAACAGCCCCTTATAGGTGCAAATAGCTAATTGATAAAGAAGGTAAAACGAGTGAGAGTAGTACAGAAAGAAGAGCTGGTTTGGACTGGGATGATCAGAAAGGCTTCCACTGGGAAGAGGCATTCCAGCTGAGCTTTGAAGAATGGTCCTGGAAGATGTTACTCCATCTTAAGAAAACAGTATAATCAAAGCCCCTATCAGTTACTGAAATGAGTGGTCAGGCTTGGCCTGGCAGCTCTCTATTTACAGTCACTCAGTGACCCCTCAGGGACACAAAGTGTCCCCCTCTCAATATCTCATGTATTAGCAGACACTAGTTTTTAAAAGTCCATCAAATGTGTAGGGAGTCTTTATTTCATAGAATGTTATTTGGCATTAATCTGTATGATGTTCCAACTTGTGTGTTATTATTCAATATAAATAAATGTATTGCATTTAAGTGAAAAGTCAATGTGGAAAAGATTTTGTCCCGATGATTTTTACTAGATGTATCAGCTATAAATAGTTACTTGTTAATAATACGGGGTGGGGGGTGCCTGGCTGGTGTAGCTTAGTGGATTAAGCGCGGGCCTGTGAACCAAGAGATCATGGTTCAATTCCCAGTTCCCAGTCAGGGCACATGCCTGGGTTGCAGGCCAGTTCCCAGCAGGGAATGCACAAGAAGCAACCATACATTGATATACCTCTCCCTCTCTCCTTCCCTTCCCCTCTAATGATAAATAAATAAAATCTAAAAAAAAATGTTTAAAAAAATAAAATAATAATAATACGGGGGGTAAAAATATGTTTATAGTTGTGAGCATGTGAAACACAGAGCTTATTCCTGCATTATTATTTATTGTATTATTTTCCATACAAACAACTGTATACTTACTTCTGCCCAACCCTGAATTTGCTGAAAATAAGCATGTCGCCATTTAGATCTTTAAAGTCACCATTGGCAAGGTTAGTCATTTTTATTTTGGGTGGCTGAAGAGAGCTGCAAAACTTTGTGGCAGAGATTATGTGTGTGAGAGGAAAGGGTTTCTTACTGATTGTCAGCCAATTACAGTGACAATATATTTTTCCTCAAGTTAACTAAAGAAGGAACTAGAATCCAAGATTAATTCTGTTCTAGGTAACAATAAACAGAACAAAATCTACAAACCAATCCCCTGCTTTTTATTCAATATCTTATAAGTAAGGGAGATCTAGGCTTTGAGGGAGGAATATTTACTTTAAATAGATTACTTAAGCTTATAAAGCTATTAGTCTTCTGTGTGTGTGTGTGTGTGTGTGTGTGTGTGTGTGTGTAGAGAGAGAGGCCCTGTGAGGCTCCAAGGGTAAAAGTATGAAAGGATCACAGCACGTCACTGGGAAATGTTTGTGATATGTCCCTGAGGTCAAGAAAATGAAGTCGCCGCCCTGCTTCACACTGACTTGCTGTTTTACCCGCAGAGAAATCATTTCACGTTTTGCTGCCTTAGTCCCAGGTTCATTAACTGTTTTCTTTAAAAGGGATGGGTGGCTAGTAAGGTCTTCATTAGCCTATGATCTCTCCAAGTAATTTGTAGCTCTAAGTGCTTTGAGAACCTAGCTAATCACTCTTTTTCCTTATCATATGTGAGGTAGCTTATTCAAAAGAAGAGATACTACTGTCTTCTGACTGTCACAGAAATTGAAAGTTATAAATCACAAATTATGACAAAAATTATAAACTTAGAACTGACAAAAGAGAAGAAAGCATAGTTCTTTTTAATATAAGCAATTATGTCCACAATAAATATTTTAATTGTCCCTTAAGTACATTAGCTCAGTAAATATAGTATTGCTAATTAAAAATATTAATACATTGATTTTATAGGTATAAAAATCAATGTATTCAAGTAGCAAACTGCTTAATCATAATCAATTAACTGTTTTCTTTAAATACTTTAGACAGGGAAGTTATATATGTTCCAAAAAATGCAAAACCAAAACCAAACCACAAAATGTTTCCACTTCACCCAATTCAAGCACTTGCGCGATTACCACATTGGGAACCCGAGGCCAGGGTTCCATCCTGTGAGAGAGGGGCTGGGCCCCGCAGATGGACCTAGAGCCGCCACCACGCAGGCAACGCTGGCAGCTGCTCCAGGCAGAGGCCCGCCTGGCCCTGTGAACGGGCTTTCATTCCAGCATTTGATGGGTAGGGTCCTCAAATGCTACTCGGGACATTTCTCAGGTGCCTTCATATGATTTGAAATAGTTCTTTATTTACTTGTTGCTTTTCCTGACTTTGAAGAGGAACTTTTCGTTTCTCCACATTGTTTCTTTCTCCAAAATGCTGTTTCTACTCATTCAGCTAAAATTTACTGAACTGCCGTGTATCAACAGCATTTAAAATTTCTCAGAAGTCTTGGTTGCAACCTGTAAAGGAGGATGAACAGGACTGGTGGCAAGTGAAAGGGATATCCACTTGGCTAATTCTCTCACCTCCTTTAAATCTCCTGTTAGATCTAGAATTAGTGGGGCCTACCCTGGTCACCTGCAGACTGCCCGGCCCCCTACTTCCTGCTACCCCAGAATTCCTGATCCCTTACCCTGCTCTGCTTTCTTCCATAGCAATTTTCACCTGCTATCATAGTTGGTAATTTACTTATGTATGTTATTTTTTATTTTCTGTCTTCCCCTGACAATATATCAACTCTATGAAGGCATTGCTTTTATTTTTTTCTAATTATAGTTGACATTCAATATTATTTTATATTAGTTTCAAGTATACAGCATAACGGGTTAGGCATTTAATTTTAAGAGGTTCTGGTGAAGAAGGCAATGCTTTCAGTATGTTTTCTATTACCCAAGTACCTACAATAATGAATGATCAAATGAATGAATGAATGAATAAATGAATGAACGAACAAATGAACAGTGACTAATTACCCCAACCAAACCCTCAGTTTTTCTGCCGGAGGAGAAATTAAGCTGTAAATTACAATTTAGTTCAGCAAGTGTTTACTGCCTCCTGTGCCAGGTACTAGAGTGGAATGAGTTAGGGAGACACAGTTCCCTCTTCACCTGCTTGCAGTGTAATGCAGCAGATAAAACTGGTGTGCCAAAGAAGCACCTGAGGGCGCTCGCGACAAATACAAACTCCCAGACATTCTAAGGTAAATAGTTCTGTGACGGGGTCCAGAAATCTGTATTTGTACCTATTCTGAAACAGGTGGGCCGTGGACATTTTAAAAAGCAGACACTAGGCTAAGGAAAAAAGTACCGCACAAACAGGAGGGTAAACACGTAAGAGCAGAAACCTGGCTCTAAACTGGTGGTTTGCAAAATGAAATGTGTGCACATTCAGTGACCACACAAAGATAATGTAGTCCAGTACTGGAAAAAATAATGAAAGTCCTGGTTACATTTTTTCTCCAAAAAAATTTAAGAAAAACAGCTTTACCTTTTAATGTGCAGATTACCACTGGTGCCTTCACGTGGCCCATGTGCCACGTATCACCTCCCAGGTCTCCCGAGGCAGGAGGAGACCTCCCCATACAAAGGCAGGGACGGCAGCCCTGTGCTTCCACCACCTTGTGCCTCGTTGCCATTCCCATATGCACAGTTATTCGGATTTATGGGTTATATTGTCCTGAATGATGGCACGTTTACCGTACCAAAGATGTCAGGGGCCGTGAACATCTCTTGTGGGCTCTCTAGGTATCTTCTGCTAACGTACTTAAGAGTTGCCAAATATAATTTCTTTTTGAAAAAAAATAAACATACTTCAAATTTGCTTACCTCTTTTTTGGGATGACAAGTAGCTGTCAGTAATACGGTACCATACAAATGTTTTTGAAAAAAAATAAGCACTTAATTTGTTTCTTCAAGGTAATGGTAACATTTTAATAATGAGAGATAATATGAGCTTTTTGCAAGAAATTCATGCTATGGAAAGAACATTTTTAAATTGAATATTTGGAAATGTTTCATCCATTTGTGATGTTCTTGCCAAAGACGATTTAAGTGTATCACTTATTTAAAACTCTCAAAGTACACTAAAAAATTATGGAAACAGAATTTTCTAACTGGGTTACTAATCTTCCAAATGAAGAGATAAAATCAGGTTTGAATCCATTTTTAAAATAGAGAAATGTAACATCTTCCAATTAAATTTTAAGAAGAGTTATATGATGGTTAATTTTATGTGTCAACTAACTGAGCTAAGGGATGCCCAGATAGCTGGTAAAACAGTATTTCTGAGTGTGTCTGTGAGGCTGTTTCCATAAGAGATTGGCATTTGAATCAGTAGAGTAAGTAAAGAGGATTGTCACTCACTAGTGTGAGCAGGCATCATCTAATCCCTTGCAGGTCTGAAGGGAGCAGAAAGGCAGAGGAAGGGCACACTCTCTGTCTTTTGGAATGTCCACCTTCTCTTGCCCGTGGACACCTGAACTCAGAGTTGCTGAGCCTGCAGATTCCAGGGCATATACCAGCATGTGCCCCAGTCCTCCCAGCCCACCCGCCGTCCTCACTTCACACACACCACCCCCAGTGCCCCTTTTCCCTCAGGCCTTGGAACTTTGACTGGTTACACCTCAGCTTTCCTGGTGCTCTAGCTTATGGGTTATATATTTTCAGTATATCTCCACTTCTGTAATCACACTGGCCAATTTTCATAATAAATCTCTTACCCATACATATGCTTTTGGCTCTGTGTGTCTGGAGAACCCTGACTGATACAAGCTGATTTATGTTATGGAAGATAGAAATTTAATTAGCCAGATTTAACAAATACATTGACGTAACTGGTGGATTGCAAAATGAATACCATGCTTTAGCAAGGACATTCCTGAAGTCAAACCTATGTCTCTTTGCAAGCTAGCTTTTTCTGAAATTTATTAACAAAAACTGACTATTACAAAGCATTTAACCAAGGTTTTTCAAAAAGTAAAGAGGCACATTCAATCACATTACAACTGCTAAACATATATTTAGGAAGCACAAAAAAATACTATTACAATTAAATTATAAAAATTAATTTAAATATAGCTTCATCTCTATCTCACTCAAATATTTTATTGTGCATATATGTTCTAATGTACATAATAGATTAGTGGTATGTGCTTATGATTTGTAAATATATAAACATATACATATTGAGGGTACAAACTGTCTGATTTTAACTATAATCAAAGGAATAATCAAAATTGAAGGATCCCTACTCTAGACCAGTGGATCCTAAAAACTGATCTACTTGGTTTCTAATCTTAGTGAGGATAAGAGTCTTGAGGCTGGCTCCCAGCACAAACAGAACTCTGGAGTCCCCCCAAACACAGCTATAAGCAAGGACAGCTTGGGAAGACACAGGCCTTACCCTTGTCCTATGAATGATAGAGTCCTGGTGGTGCCTCAATAGCTTCTGGACCTTTGAATTTCACTGAGGACTATACCTATTCCATCCCAGTCCTCTTGCTTTGTTCTTATAACTTAGACTTATTATGCACATTTTCTAGATGGCACTGTTGATTAAAAGGTAAGTCCTTTTAAACATTCTGTTAGAGGAATATTATGCATTTTGTAATTTCTCTTAAGGTGGTTGAGTCTCTAGAGATTCTGTCATTATAGGATCTTTTCCCCCTGAGGCCCAAAGAGGGTGAGGTAGAATACCCAAAGTCATCCAGGATTCAGTGGCATAGCCAAGACCCGTCCCCCAGACTCCTGTTCCCAACCTGGAGTCATCTGTCATCTTCCTTCTCCTTGGCCTTGCTCTGCTCGCAGACCCCCAGTGTAGAACTTTCTGACTAGTCCCACAGTCACCATTGCCCCCATTCGTGAGTGGCCACAGGAAAATTAAGACAGACTCTTTCGTCTTGTGCAGTAAATACAAAAGCATGCATTTCAACTCGATTACCCTTCCAAGGATAGTTTACTTCTGATTTCTCATTTATTCATGGTCTGAATATTGACTTTGAAAATTGGTCTGTTATTAGTTTGAGAAGGCTGGCCCCCCAGGTTCCCATAGTGTTAGACCCAGTGAAATTGATGGGGGAAACACATAAAAATAATAATAGTAATTTCTATTCTATAGTGAAATTGATCTTTGAGTTTCTTCCTGCCACTCATATGGAAGATAAGAAAAAAGTAATAAAGTAGAAAATGAGAGTAAACCAGTCAAGATAGCCAGTTCAAAGGGTTAAGAGAGAGAGAATAAAACACGGGGTGGGGGGGAGAGAATGTGTGTGTTTGTGTGTGTGTGTGTGTGTGTGTGTACATGTATATGTATAAATAGTCTCTATTTATACAAGGACTGTCCAAAAAGTACCCAACTATGTACTGTGAAAAATTAGAGACATTTACTGAAGAAGATACAAGATACAAGAAACACTATACATAGGGCAATGACATCTCGATCCCCTTCAAAGTAGGTACCTTGGGATTTCACACAGTTCTCCCAATTGCCATCAGCTGCCATGTTATATTTTCTTGAATCTCATCGACTGTGGCCTGAAATCTCTTCCCTTTCAAAGGTGATTTTAGTTTTGCAAAAAGCCAGAAGCCGCAAGGTAACAAATCTGGGCTGCAAGGGGGCCTGAGTCACCTGGATAATTTGATATTTCACCAAAAAAACTGCACAAGATGTGATGCATGAGCAGGTGCATTGTGGTTGTGAAGCTGCCAATCACCAGTTGCCAATAGCTACAGCCTTCTGAATCATCTGAAGTTTCCACAGAGGAATATTCAAGCTTAATGTAAAAATGATGCAGGTTTGTTGCTGTATTCACTCAGTCATTTTGAATGCAATAGCCACACAGTACACATGCTCACTCAATGGCATCTACCACCCCCACTGACTAGTACAGTGAAATCATCATTGTTCACACATGCGCATTGCAGTCCACTCTCCTTGGCTGCCAGGTTACATCAACGTTGCACAAACCGTTCTCATTGTTAACAATGATTGGACTTTTTCTGAACAGACCTCGTATGTAAAGAACTCTTACAACTCAATAATAAAATGACAAATTACTCAATTAAAAATGGGCAAAAGATCCAGAGACATTTCTCCACAGAGCATGTACAAATAGTCTATAAGCTCATGAAAAGATGTTCAAAATAATTAGCAGAGAAATTCAAATCAGAACACAATGAGATACCATTTCATATCAATTACAATGGCTGTCATTAAAATGGCAGATATAACAAGTATTCACAAAAATGTGGAGAAGTCTGAGTCCTCATACCTTGCTGGTGGGAATGTACAATGGTGCAACCACTTTGCAGAACAGTTTGACAGTTCCTCAAAATGCGGAATGTAAAGTTACCCTATGACCAAGTAATTCCACTGCTGGGTATATATCCAGGAGAAATAAAAGCAGACGTCCTCACAACTACTTGCACAGGAAATGTTCACAAAAGCATCATTCATAATAACCACAGCGTGGGAACAGCTCACATGTCTACAAACCGAAGAATGGATAAACCAAATGTGGTATAGCCACAGTGGAATATTATTTGGCAATAAAAATGAATGAAGTATTGATATATGGACGGACCTCAAAAACATTTAAGTTAATTAAAGAAGCCAGCCACCAAAAAAAAAAAAAAAAACAACCCCCCATATTTGTATGAGTCAGTTTACACAAAATAGGCAGAAAAGGCAAAAAAGACAAATGTATATATAGAGAGAATTTCATTTAGTGGTTGGTTGCCTAGGCTAAGGTGGGGGAGTGTTAGGTGAGGGGAAGAAAATGGGGAAGGACTTCCAGTGGGCACCAGGGTTCTCTGGGGGAATGGTGAACATATTCTAAATTTAGATTATGTTGGTGGTTGTACATCTCTGTACTAAAAACCATTGAATTGCAGGCTTTAAATGAGTGTATTCTTATTGTATGTATTATAAATTATATCTTAAACAAGCTGTTAAAAACAAGAAATATGATACGTGCTAGCAGATGCACACACACACACCCCTTGGCGGGGGAGAAAAGGGCTGATGCAGAAGAAAGACTGGATAGAGACTGTTGTTTATTTTTATTTGTATGTTTTGTACTGTTGCAGTTTCCTTATCACGTGCCATATTATTCCACTCCTGTCATCCCAACAGTGGGAGTTATTTCCACACAGGCTTATAGGCAGGGATGATTTCTGATTTCCTCTGTACACTTTTATGTACTAAGTTAAAGACAAAACTTAACTTGCAAGATACTCCACATACAAGATAATGCTACTTAACATACAAAATAAGAAGTATTTTATATCCTCCTCAGCTTAGTTTTTATACTCATTGTATCACATATAATGGTTATAAACAGGCATGTAAAATAGTTCACAATTCTAGCTGAAATACTTACGTTTTCACCAAAAGTCCATCATACAGTGTCATGCTTACTTTGCTTAGTCAGCCTTTTTGACCTTTTATAGAATTGGCTCTTTTGACACAGGCCTTTGACAGTCTGGGAGTTCAGATGCCACAGGGCTGACCCCAAGTCACCTAGAAGCTTTAAATGGCGCCAGGTGCAGGATTCCAGTACAAACTCACCTGTGTGCGCGCACATCCCCCCACAAAGGGAATCTCTCAGATCTGGTGGCACCTCTTTGTGACCTTCTAAATGTACCCTCGAATTCAACCCTTCTTGTCCACTACTTTTATATTTATTTCTCCACTATCACTTCTCTGCATAAAACCTCCTAAACTTGCATTTCTGTTGTCAACATTTCAGACTGCCTCTTAGAATCCTAGATGCAGGACGTGAAAAATCGGGGCGGAGATGATTCAGTCATTCTGCCTCCTTGGGGATTCCTGTGGCGAGGTCATACATGACCATGACCCTCACTGTTGTTCAGACTTGTCTTAATTTTTGCCTTGACTATTGCATGTCTCTAATTTGTTCTGATCTGATCCACACGTATAATGCCACTGAGGTCACCCTCCAAAAATGTAGGCGTGATTTTTTTCCTGCATCAGGTCTCAATTGCCAATAAAGTGAAATTCCAGTTTCATAGCATGACGTTCAAGGATCTCCATGATCGGGGTCCTAAAATTACTTCTCATATTACCCCCATGGGCCCAACATTCACTCACAACCAGCTATGGCTATATCTCTGGACTTTATTTTAGGAAAGCTGTTCCCTCAGGTTAGACCTGTCTGCTTACTATTCTCTGCTTACTGAATGAAATGCTTCTCGTTCTTAGTTCAAATACTACATCCTAGGTGAAGTTCTTTATGAATTTCTAGTTCCTCTACTACTTCCATTCGGACAGCAGGTTAATTTCAACTAAACTTTGCATGTATTCCATCTCGTCTTGTATTGTGGTCAGTTGTATACACGTCTGTCTTCCCCATACAGTGTAAGTTTACTGAGGGCGGAGCCCCATCTGGATCAGTGTATCCTCTCTGTCTCTAGCAAAGTGTCAGGCACATGGTCTGTGCTCAGTGATTGTCTGTGAACTAGGTAAACTGAAGAGCTTGCCAGAATCTGGCTTTAAAAAATACAGCTGCAGAGAAGTAGGGTGAAAAATCATTTGATATGCAGGTACGCATGGCAAATGGAAGACTCAAAGAGAAGGCATTTTTTAAGTGCCCATACAAGTCCCTTCCTCAGTATGAGATGGGTCTGAGCCAGATATGCTACCATTATGCCCATTTCAGAAAGAAACTCCAAAAAGGCTAACTGGCAATAAGTGTGATCTTGTACCGCTCTCAAAGTTTTTCTGAATGAACAGAATCCAAACTCCTACATCCAATCATGTAGCGTCATGGTCACAATTCAGGAAACAGAAAGGGAAGGAAGTGCACTGAGTAGTGGCAAAAAGCAGCCCATTCTAGCAGGGAAATCATAAGCAGAGTGCACAGGGCTGACCATGACTCTCTGACCACCCATGTCTGATTGCTTATCTCACAAAGAAGCAGCTGGTTAAGTGGATGTGGATGGCACCCTGCCTTACAAAGTAAAACACAGGCAATATAATTGACATTTCTTGATTGAGTTGAACTCCTTGAGGCAGTAGGTTGTCTGAACTTATTTTGTTTTTGTGGTGTGATATTGTATTTGTCTGGATCTTCATAGTTTTCCTAGGAAATTGTGAATCTGAGTGTCATTTTAAAACCAATCAGTGCTATGGAAGCTGGGTGGGAAGGGAGGTTTTGAAGATGCTGGTAGGAGAGAGGCAGAAAGGGCAATCCAAGCAGAGGGAAGAGAACTCAGAGCTGGGGTGGAGATGATATGGAAGAAACATCCTTCTAGTCCCCTCCCTCCCTTCCCGCCATGAATCCTTCCATCCAAACATCCCCTGTGTGTCAGGCACTGTGCTAGGTACCAGTGGTGCAGTGTTGACACACAGTCGTGACCCTACCCAGAAGGAGTTACACTAGAGGATGAGACGAGCAAGTAACGACATCAACATCACACTGCGCTCTGAGCTGAATGCTTAGAAAAGGTGGTTAATGGTGCTGTGGAAGTGCATAATAGGGTCCTTTCATTTAATCAAGATTAGGGAGGACTTGCCAGGGGAAGTGAGAAGGGAAGGGCAATTTGAAGGAAGAGTAGTTTTTAACTATGTTTGTGTTGTGGGGAGAGGGTTATGAAGAGAATATAGTAAGGAAAGAATGAACTTACATTGATTTTGTCATTCTTAGAGTTCTCATTAGCTTAAAATGTGATTTCTTTTTTCTAAACTGTACTATTTAGTGATCAGTGATATCTAGAACCTTCAAACTTTACATATACAATGACATAAAAAGCAATAGACAGTTTTTTAAGAAATCAACAAGTAATAATACACTGTATTATTAAATTATTTAGTAGGTTTCCTATGTAAATGAAAACTGAAAATTAAGAGGTTTAGGAACCATCTCGGTTATTTATAAGGCATCAGTTGAACACCAAAGGAAAAAACCCACAGCTTAAATATGCCACAGATGGAGTCAAATCCACTGAGTCTTGCTTCTTCTCTTAGAGAATGGACATACAGCATCAGCTGTCATGTAGTGGGTACCGGACCATGCTAGGCCTTACAAACACTTTCATATTTGCAGAATTTTTACAACAAACTCATCACCATTTTACAGGTAAAGAAATGGGTTCAGAATAGTTAGTTTGGCCAAAGTCATGGAGATGGTAAGGGTACAGCCAAGAATGGAATTTATTTTTTCAAACCTCTTCTGGATACACGTAATAGTGGCTGCTTTCATTCACACAAGGGTTCGTGCGAGAATGAAAAAAAGTGTTTATTAATTCTTAGTTTCCTTTGGGAGCTAGATAATCTTAGTTTTAGATATACAGCCTTGATAATTTTTTGTTTTATCTGTTTCCTTTAAATAATTAGCTTATACATCTTCAAATAATATTTCATAATTTTTCACATCAAAATTAAGAATGAAAAATTGGACATACTACTTTAGTAAGGACCTGGTTGGGAAATGCTGTTATCTATATATTTGAAAATAATTATCCCTTTGCTATCAATGGCACTACATTGCTAATTTATTTTCAAACTTAGATTTCACACTATCTACACTTCTCTTTCTCCCTCTCTTTTTAAAGATTTGATTTGTTTATCTATAGAGAGAGGGGAAGGAAGGGAGAAAGAAAGGGAGAAAATCACCCGTGTGTGAGAGATACATTGATCGATTGCCTCTCCCGTGGACTCCAGCCAGGGATCAGGCCCACAGTCCAGGCACGCGCCCTGACTGGACTTGAACCGGTAACCTTTCACTTTGCCAGACAATGTTCAACCAATTGAGCCACGTCGGTCAGGGCTTCTCCATTTCTCTTTATTTCTCAACCATTGACAATCTTTTTGCTTGTCTTTTGTTTATTTTTTTCGTGTCACTCTTTCAGTCTGAAAGGACACTTTTATTTCCCCTTCAATGAGCAACCTAAATATGTCAGCAACCTTCAGCAGCGTTATTTGTTTATACTTTATTTCAGTTGACCTCTCCACAACACTTGTCACTAGCCATGTCCATGTTCTTGGGATCATCGCCTATCCTTAGGCAATTGGCTTTCCCGAATTCTGAGTCCTCTCTGTGTGCCCACTCTTCTTGCACCTGTTGTGTTCTATGACTCCCGTTCAGGCTCTCTTCTCATCTCCCCATCACACGTCCCTGAAGATCACTTGCATTCCCTCAACTACAATTAGTATCCATTTTCCAAGATTTCTGTATCTCTGATTCTGGTCTTTCCACTGAGCTCTACACACACATTCCCAGTTGCCTTCTGGACGTAGCTACCTGGATAACCCCCAGCCTATTCAAAGTCGACTCATTACCCAAACTTCTTATATTTAGTCGCTCTTACAGCCTTGCTCATCTACCCGTTTTCCCAGCAACTCAGTCAGTAAGTAGATAGTTGGGAAATGCAATTAATTGTATCATTTGTTGATATGATCCCAAATGTTCCTTGAAATTATCCTCTTATGTTTTCTGTTTTCAAGAAGCTCATAATCAAATCTTATTTTTAAAAAAGAGAAGGAAGGAAACAAGAAAAGAATAAAACAGATGCTCATACTATCCGTATTTCATTGTTTTCTTTTCTATACCAAAAGGAACAGTTGGTAGAAAATCAGTGACAATCATTTTAATAAAAATATTCAAACGTGCACACATTAAATCCTCCAATGAAAACCTTTAGGTCACCAAACTATATTACATCTCTGATAATAAAATCTCTTCTCACTTGTTTAATCAGAGGTCAATTTCTTTTGAATGAATAAGTCCTAGATATATTGTGAAATTTTAGTTTTTGTTCAGTGCTATTTCAAATACTTTTTTTTTCTATGTAGTTGGTTAATGTCTAGAACTCAAATGCAAGGAAGTTCAAATACAAGAGCTTAAATGAGATGCTACCAATTAAGTAAATTGAGTAGCTGATCTCAAATTAATAGCCAACATTCTCGTCAGCAGGTCCTCTCATAAGTGGAACATATAACAGATGCATTTAGGTAGGACCTTTATGAGAAAATCAGGTGGGATTTCTCCAGGTGCTGGCTGGAAGGAAGAGGGTAAAGGGTTTATCTCTTTCATGGGTTACTGAAAAAACAACTTCAACCATTCCTGTCAATTTTCTGCCTTCTTCCAACTTTCGTACTTGGTGCTGTTCCTCTAAGACACCTCACACCACATAAGCACCATACAGTGTTTACTTTAAGTGGGATAATTTGGAATACTCTCCATTTTATTGCTGTTGTTATAGAAAGAACGAAGTGATGCATAAGGCACTTGTACTTCGAGAAAAGGCCAGAAAGAAGCAAATCTCTAACAACCCGGCTTACAATGTGATGATGGTCAGATGCAGGGCTGACAATTTTGTGAAATATCTTATAGCTCTCCACTTCATCAATTCATGTCTCTCCAACACATTTTCAGTAAACACTATAGAGGATAAACTGGAGGGGCCTGTCAAAAAGCTAAGAAAGGCGCTGTGCGGAGAGAAACCTGAAGCCAAACTCTTGATTTACTGAAGCAATCATGCAGTAACAAGATGTTAAAGCGTCTGTATCCCTAAAACAATGCGTGTCAGGAAAATTTTTTCCAATTTTCCTTTTCCAAGATAAAGTTTGTTAATGATTGGGAGTAATTCTGAGGTACACCCAAGCACTGTGGGGAAGTCAAACTATAAAATTTATACAAAGTGTCCCTGAGCAGAGGTCTGTAACACCTTCCTCAAAACGCCAGGTGGATCTGACTACTCATATTCTGAATACAAGAATCTTGACTGATATATGATTTGCAGATATTTTATCTCATCTGTAGATCATCTTTTCATTTTCTTAACAGTGTCCTTTGAAGCACTTGCACTTCTGCTGTCATGTCTCAGAAATCATTGCTAACTCAAGATTTACTTCTATGTTTTCTTCTAACAATTTGATAGTTTAGCTCTTATATTTAGGTTGTGATCCACTTTGATTTAATTTTTTGTGTGGTGTGAGGTAAGGGTCCAAAGTCTTTCTTTTGCATGTGGAGATCCAATTGTGTTTATTGAAAAATCTCTTCTTTCCCTCCATTGAATTTATTTTGCCATTTGTCAAAATTTAATTAACCATATATGTGAGGGTTTATTTCTGGACTCTCAGTTTTATCTCATTGATCTATATGTCTGTTCTTAATTCTGGTACCACATTGCCTTGATCACTGTAGCTTTGTACTACGTTATGAAATAGAATTACGAATCCCTGAATTTGGTTTATCTTTTTCAAGATAACTGTGGCTCTTCTGAGTCACTAGCATTCCCATATGAATTTTAAGATCATCTGGTCAATATTCTGCAAAATATTTTTAATGTACATATTTTTGCTTTGCTAAATCTCTTCCCTGTTCTGAAAGAAAGAAAGAAAGAAAGAAAGAAAGAAAGAAAGAAAGAAAGAAAGAAAGAGGGGGGGGAGACTCATGGACTCAGATAAGAGAATGGTGATTGTCAGAGGGAAGGGGGTGTGGGAGAAGGTAGGAGAGGGTAAAGGGAGAGTAAGTGGTGATGGAAAGAGACTTGACTTGGGGTGGTAAACACACAATACCATATACAGATGATAAACTGTAGAATTATACACCTGAAACCTATATAATTGTCTTAACCCATATCACGCCAGTCAGTTTAAACTGATAAGAACAGATACTACACTTGATCTTAGCCAAAAGGTCGAGAAGCGATACGCCAGTCAGTTTAACTAAAAACACATTTGTGAGTTATGTGTGAATTGTTGATTTTAAAAAATAAATGAAAATTGAAAAATATTTACATTAAGAAGAATTAATACTTTGTATGCTGTTTTGTAAATTACTTTTTTACCCCTTTCATTTAACGCCATCTCTCTCGAGGGTGTTTTAAACAGTGTACACCGGGAAATGAGTGCTTCTTACTTCCACACAGAATAACCACTGGAAAGTAATGGCCTCCGAAGATTCCTCTTAACCTAGTTGGGGTGATTACTTAACACCTCCTTCTTCTTCCTTCTGAATCACTACAAAGACGCAGCCCTTTTTCTTCTCACTGCTTCAGAGTTCCAACCTGGGGGATCTTGGACCCTAACTGATTTGATTCTTAAAAAAAAAAAAAATGACCTCCTAGAGTTATTTTCTTGAAGCATCTGGCTGCAAACTAAGAAAATCCAGCTACTTACAAAAAAAAGTGGTGAGTGAACAGCCACACTTAGGGGAGTGTCCCTTTACAAATCTGGGTGCCATTAGCTGCCCCACAGCAATGGGAACCCTCTCAGAGAAGTGGGCACAGGAGGGTGGGCTTTCCAGAAGTAGACAGCTTGCTTCACTGTAACCACACTTTCCCCCATCATCCTCATCTCCCACCTAGCCACACTGCTCGTTCATTCATTCAGATGAGGTACAGGGTGCTGTCTAGGCCACAGCCTTTACAAAATACTTCTATATCAGTATGTAAAGGAATTCAGTACCTGAGGGGTTAAAGCCTGGCACAGTCCCCGCTGTACCCCTCTTGGAGCATTTCCTCTTGTCTCCTGGATCCCCCTCTGTCCTTATTGGTAGCTGTCTATGCCATAGCAGTTGTTTTATATTTTGACTATTACCCCTGTATATGTGTATACAGCAAAAGGGTTAATAAACTAGTACAGTGGTACCCATAAAACTCTGCCTTCCCAAGAAGAAAGTTATTGTCCAAAACTTTCAGGTTTCTGAGAAAAGGCTGCATCTATGGATGGAATTTGTGAGGGCAGGGAGGGGAGAATGGAGGGCAGGGGTCTGAGAACTTGGGTGGGAAAAATTTACATCTTTACTTTCACTAATCCCTTACTAAAATTTATTATTTATATCAAATATGGATGAAGGCAACAAACTACAATATTATCAGCAGCACCTACAACATTTTCACTAATAGCAATCACAGATATTTTATATCACATTAGAGTTGATGAAGATATCTTGAAATACCATTTTTACATTCATCAGTACTTCTAAATTATAGTAATGATTAGATCAGCCACTATGTCTTATTTAATATGTTAATATAAAAGCACATATCACTGTTATAAATTTGTTCAATATTTTGATCACTGTATTCAGTTTAATTGATTTCCTTTATAATCCTGTGTGTTTTATTTTATGCATTTAAGCACTTTATTCTGAAAAGGAGGCCAAAGTCTTCACGGGAAGCAGGGCAGTCCATGGCACCTGCACGCGAGGTGTTCTCCATACGGCGTTGCTGCGTATTGTGTGAGCAGCACACAGTTCACGTGCCAGTTGTTAGCAGTGGATAT
The DNA here is from genome assembly GCA_028533065.1 of Trachops cirrhosus. NCBI lineage: Eukaryota > Metazoa > Chordata > Mammalia > Chiroptera > Phyllostomidae > Trachops > Trachops cirrhosus. The sequence continues at coordinate 23,416,426 of CM052544.1, forward strand.
TTCAAGGGGGCTTTGGTTTTACGGCTGAGCTGCATCAAAAGTTACTGTTTAAAAAGAAAACATTTACAACACCACCTACTCTTTAGAGAACTTAACACCTGATACCAGGTTCTTTTTTTATAGTAAGACATGCCATCTAGATTTAAAAAAATCAAGAAAGGCAAAAGTCTGTCTGTATGGTCTCTCTCAGTGGCCCCTGTGGTCTAACTCGACACACTTTCCTACACAGAGATTGGTCTCACTCAGAAAAACGTAACTCTGATCTGTGTGTTACTCATATTTGTTTTCTCATTTCTCTCTTCACTTAGATATTTCAAAGTTCAGTACTGGTACTTCATTGTTGTACTAGAAAGCATCACAAGAAACACAGTGAAAGTGTATGACCTTAGGAAGAGTAGGTTTATATAATAAATGAACTTTTGATTCCAAGATACTTTATCATTGAAACTACTCCCAAACCTACACGCGAAGCGTGGCCGTGCAAGGCCGCCTTTTACCAGGCCTCAGCGTGCACGAGCGTAGTCCGTGTGCCGCGGCGATGACAGAATCAGGTAACCAGCAGGAAGAAGACAGGGAAGAGGGTGGGGGCACAATGTGTCCACCCAGGGGTCTGGGTCCCGTGGGGTCACATAGACTTATTCTTGGTCGTTCAGATTGCCCAAATCCATTTTTTTAAATTGCTTCTATTTTTATGATAATTTGTTGAAACTTATTTTTCAACATTTCTAAATATAAAAATTTACAACGATAATTTTTATATCAAAGATTTTAGTTTCTTAAGTCTGTTTCCCAAATTGGAATATTTAGGAACGGTTTTTGAGAACAGCTCTTTTCTTTTTTCCTTTATATAATTGGAGGTTGGGAACCACTGATAGGAAAAGGCAAATGGATTTCCAGATTTCTTTAAACCATTGAACTAAGGCTTTTCCTTCCCCATTCTGCTTCCATTCAAGGAAGGAAAAAGGTGGAAAGTTCAGCAACCAACTATCAAAAGGAGTATTTTGAGAACCAGTACCAGTAACAAGGAAAATGCATAGGCCTGAATTACTTTCCATATCTATATCTACTGAGGAGCATGTTAATCTGGCAACTTCCTGCATGCTAAGTTCAAAAATATAAATACATTAGAAAAGGAAAAAAATATTTCTCTTTTGGTGTCTATATTGTGTGAAGATACAGTCGAGCATAACGCACAGGTGGTTTAAAGTGCTCCTCTGCCATCTGAGATCTCGGCTTGCCAGGGTATAGATGGGGATGTCACTGTGGGGAATTGGGCCCATTCAGTGTGTAAAATGAGGCTGGCATGGGCTCAGAGGTTTTGTCTGTGTCTTTACCCAGTTAACAATTCTTTGCTTTCTTTCTTTTTTTACTCTTTTTAGGCCTTTTAAATTTTCTTCTTTTTTTTTTTTTTAGTTTTTATATGTAAATGCAAAAATTGAATAATTTAAATTTTTCTGTCAATTGCTATATACTTCCTGTCAAAATAGGAATTATTACTATGTAAACCAGAGATCATTTTAAACCTGGTGCTGGAAATACTATTCTAATTTACCATCTTGTTATTGTACAAAGATTTATTTTTGTATGATGATCTGTGTTCACTTGATGAATGCTTTGTGTCCACATTTTGGATTTGGTAATACTGTAAAAAATCAAGGCAGGTTTTCATTTTCCAAATCTGATGTTTTGTGACTTTCTTTTTAATGATGAGTATTTGACATTTAATTTGTAGCATGGGTTGTTTAGGAAGGCATGACTCAATACACTATTATACATAAGTATGTATAGTAAATGAATGTTGTCTCAATAAGTAATATAAAAAGAAGATCAACTCAGATAAATGAAGAAAGAAACAAAACACAAGTGTAGGTTTGATAGTAATATCCACATAATACCAGTTATTTTATGTATTTTTTAACTGAGAGTGTTGTGAGCATTTAGGGTTCTAACGTCTGCCTTTTTGATCCGAGGTGTTCCTGTATCTGGTTTTAATGAAGGGGGCAGTCTGTGGCAATAAGAAACAGAAATGGTGAGACCTTTGTGGACCCTCTAGCAATCAGTGAATATCAGATCACAAATTTTCCCAGCTTTAATTACAGGCAAAAGAAAAGACAAAATTAGCATTTTAATATAGAAATATCTTAGGCTTTAGGAGAATTATGATAAATCTATGTTGCCTAGTGAACCAAAGAGGGGATATTACAACAAACTGTCTCCTTAGGAATATTTGTTTAAATAAAGGCAACAATACTTCATCCTTATCTTTTTTGGATAATTATCACTATTTCAGGCTGTTCTTTGTTCCAAGTTTAAAATACCTTTAGTTGTTTTTTTTTTTTTTTAAGTAATTGGCAGTGTTTGTTTCCTATAAAACTATAAGAAGGGAAAATTCTGTTAGCTTGGCACTAACAAGGTAATTATTTTAGGGAGAGCTTTGCTCTGCAGCTCCAGTAAGCTGGTGCCATGGCATCCCTGCACTTGGATGCATTTAGGTTATCTCGTTTCCGTTACAGCGCATTAAACTAACTCCTCTTCCGTGGCGGAGGTTTGCCCACCTGTCTCCCCTAAAACACCTGCAACATATGTTTGCATAACCCTGTAATGCTTTGCCTTTGGGGTCCTGAGAAATTCCCCCAGAGCTTTTTGCTTATAAACAGCTGAGCAATTCGTTTTTCTAATGATGGTTGCTTTTCCCCCAGCATTGAGGCAATAACAAATTCACTAAAATACGAGTCTCATTTTTCATCAAAGAGAAACGTTCGACATGTTTTCACAATGCTGTTCCTCCTTTGGAGCCTTATTTTTCCCCTCTTCTAATCCGGCATGCTAAAAATTAAGGGTTGGTAGCAAAATATTAGGGGAAAGAAAAGTAAGTAATTCTTTATTTGTCAAATATATTCTTTTCTTCATTCCAAACATGCATAGTATTGTAAATCTAAATCAATCTTGGCTATTAACCAAGTGCTATAGGAACTGTACCAGTTTAATGTAAAAATCGTGACCAGTAAACTACAAAAATGATAATGATTTAGACATATTGCAGGAAATCACTTTAATTATTGTAATCACAAGCTGGCAAACGTGCATTAATGGCACAGTATGGTTTTACAATTCCTTAAAAAGTTATAAATGTATATACTCCTCAGAAAGAAGACAGCCTTTCTTCCCACATAGGAGATCCAGTGTCTGTGTGATATTTTCCTAAATATATGTTTTTACTTCTTAAAAATGGATCATTTAGACAAATCGCCCCTAAATTTAAATACGATCATTGGAAGTATGAAACATCACTTTCTCTTCCTATTTGTTATCATGGATTTTAAGTTATTAAGCTATGAAATCTGCTCTCAAATTAAAGGTCTCTTTGTGAGTGCTCAGTGGCATCAGCAAGTAATCTTAGCTTCCATCACACGGCATTTTAAGCAAGTGCCCAGCACTGTGCTGTATGCTCTATGTCCATTGTCTCATTTAATCCTCACTGCAGTTTTGCATATGAGGAAACTGAAGCTGGGAGTGGAACTGACTCCTCACAGAGGCTCATCAGCTAGTAGTGGGTGGAGCAGGAGGCTCACTGACTCCTGATCCCCTGCCTCCCCCACCAGGCGTCCTGGGCCTTTAACCAGATGAGGTGTTATGTTTACCCTACTCTCTTTGTTTTTAACATATAATTCAAACTCTTCTTTAACTTCTGGTATGTTCATAAATTTGAAAGGGATCACTGGATTTGCTTTTCCTTGACTCTTTTCAGTTCTGTGTTTATAAACAGTCAGCCCTCTGCAAGGCACTGTGCTGTTCAAAACAGGATGAGTACTTTAGAATCTTTTCTTCTGGAGTTTCTGTGTAACCATTCAAAAGGAGGTAATCATCTATAAGTGAGGGTTAGGAGTTAGGGGATCAATCTAGAAAGTACTGTTTATAATGACCTTTGTTGGATGAGTTTGATTTCACCAGGCTCAGAACAAGGAAACTTGTCACGCACCATGTTGTGGTGAATTGTACTTCTTGTAACATCTTGTAGTTAGTTGTAGCTAGTGTGGATGAGCATTTAACTAGTTGTATACTACTACAGCAAACTGAGTTCGAACTTAAAATGCTGTGGTACCACGGGAGTGAGGGTGGCAGGGGGAGGAGGGTTGTATGCTGATCTATAGACTTCCAGTAGACTAGAGCAGAGAGGACGTGTCCACCATCGGAAGTCAAACTCAGTAAGGGACAGGGTGTTTTACCTGAAATTACAGTAAGGAACAAGCTTACTCTCATAGACCTAGAAGTGAAGAACGTGAACTATAACAGCAAGATTAGATAGATGTCAATTAGTTTTATCCCTTATATTGATTGTTGGTATAGAGTATTGTCTACAAATTGATTTTGTGATCATGCCAAATTAACAAAAGTGTTTTGGAAATTCAGACGTTCAGCATAGGTTTGATTTGGTTTGGTTTCCCATGTAGTTCCCTCTAGGTCACTTGTTTCTACCACTATCTATTCTGCTTCTGTAAGTCATTTTGTCCATGGAGCTATAAGTTGCTTCCCCAAAACCAGCCTGTCTATGCCATGGGTGGAAATTTCAGCGTTCTTCTTATATTACCATTAATAAAAAGGTTAATATGAAGCTTTAAGAAGAGCTCCAGCAGCTTGTTAACAGAGAAGAATTGAATGGTACTTGGGAAGTTAACCAGCTTCAATCTTGTGGACTTATTTCAGGCCATCTGGGTGGTCTGGGGAAGGAATGGTAAACCAAGGTAGACCGGGTTTGTGATTTCAGTATCCTCACATAGAGTGACATAGACTCCTCAGGTCATGGAACATAATTGGTATTCCTCTGTACACAGACCAATGTGAGTTAAGATATGATTACCATTTCCTATCAAAGAAAGAACCACCAAAACAAAAGCTTTTTTTAATGTGCATTGGTTTGGAAAAGCTTATAATAGTTGGAATCATGACTGTGTGAAAATGGGTTTAAATTGAGTACTGATTGTTCCAATCTAAGCAAAGACATAACATTAAAGTTGTAGACATCACATGCTCTGCTCAAAGAGAAATTACAACTGTTACGTAGCCTGGTCTTTCTTACATACAAGGCTTCAAATATGCAAAATTCTAGTGGCTTCTATATGTTAGAGGGAATTCCAGGTTTTTAAAAATTAAAAATCAGAACTGTTACATTTCTACAAAATTTTATTTGGAGTCCTGGCTGGTGTGGCTCAGTTGGCTGGAGAGTCATCCTATAAATGGAAAGGTCGTGAGTTTGCTTCCTGGGCAGGGCACGTGGCTAAGTTGCAGGTTCAGTCCCTGGTCCGGAGTGTATGAGAGGCAACCAGTCAGTGTTTCTCTCCCTCTCTCCTTCCTTCCCTTCCCTTCCCTTCCCCCCTCTCTAAAATCAGTAAGCATGTCCTCGGTGAGGATAAAAATAATTAAAATTTTATTTGGAAACTATTCTTTACAGTAAGAAAACCAAGATTCTCTTTACTTTTAAAATGTTTCAGGTGCATAAAGTTAGAATTCTGCTCATTTAATCTCATTCCCCTAAGGTACCACTGCTATTTTGGTACATAGTAGTGTGAGAAGATATTGTTCCAAATTTTCTTGACTTTTTAAGACCTTATTTAGAAGAGATAAAACTAATTTAATTAAAAGAGAAGAATCATGGTACATTGAAGAACTGTCAGTCCTGAATGTTAGTATATAAAAGTATCTGTGCCCTTTTCATTCATGTCTGTATATATTGATTTTTATAGCCAGCGACACACTGGTTAACATATATGCCAAATATTTAGTTCCGTGCTGTCCATACAAGCCACACGCCACATGTAACACTGAGCACTTAAAGGGCAGCTGGCCCTAATTGAAATGTGCTATAAGTTTAAAATATTTACACTGGATTTCAAAGGCTTTTGTACAAAAGAAAGATTGTGAAATACCAACTCACTACTTTTTATATTGATTACATGTTAAAATAACAATATTTTGACTGTACTGAATTAACTAAATATACTGTTACATTTAATTTCACTGGTTTCTTTTTTTCTTTTTGTAATGTGGTTACTAGGAAAAATTTAAATTACAAATGAAGCTTGCACTCATGACACACCCTGTATTTCCATGGGACAGTGGGTGCTAGCCCTGGCTGTCTATATGTCTGCACACCTAATGTTTTAGTAACAGCATCATCCTCTCAGACAGGAAACCCGACTGAATAGCTTTTAACTAGAACCTCTGATTTTATTTTCTTACATTACAAATGCTGTTTTTCAACATTCTCTTTTGATTCTTTCTTTTTTTAAATCCCAGTATAGTGGTACTTTAAACTGCATCTTCCTTTGATACTAGTGAGTCTCCCAGGAATTTTAATAGGCCTCAGTGAAAGCAATACTTGAGCCTCATTCATATGTTCAAGTTAGATCATTATTCCTAATAATGGCTTTAAGTGCTTAGATAGATCAGCACTCCGGTCTTGAATTGCTTGTCATTTCTCTATAAAGATGTTTCAAGAAACTGCTCCGTGCTGTCCCCTCTTTCATTGTTTTCTAGCAAAAGGTAACATAATCCTTTACTAGTTTGTTGGAAGTCAGAGAAGAAAAGTCTTTTGTATTAACAAAAACAAAATGCATTTCCAGGTATTGAGAATAAAGGACAAAATTAGTCATGAAGGGCGGTCCTGGGGAAGTTAATTTTTAAAATAAACCACGATACACTGATGATCTGCCAGTGGCTTTAACCTCTGTTTGATTTTCCCACTGTACTGAGTCCAGGTTGTCATCAGCTACCACAGGGAAACCGATCTAATTCCTCGAGAGAGAAAAGTTGCACTGTTAGACTTAATAGTATGGTAGTCATGGAAGCATCAGTTATCTTCATCAAGGCAATTCAGATTTGATTATTTTAAAACTGTGTGTTGAATACCAAACCAGTGGAGTAGTAGCTGGAGCTAAATCAAGGGATTGTCATTTTTGTTAGATGATTAGGGCTGACTTGGAAGAGACATGAAAGGGTTGAGCTGTGTAAATATCCTCTTTTCAGCAGGAAAAGAAAAGGTCCATCATGGCCATTAAGATGCAGCTTGTTAGCTTGATGAATTTCAAACTATTTAACCTTAGCAATTATATACCCCCGCCTGCATGCAAGTGTATCAGTGCCTTAGTTATGTCTCCAAGGATTGATATAAAAACATATTGGTAATTTTCTGTTAAGATAAAATGCAGCCTTGCTGTGTCTAGATGGGCCTCTTAAAGGACAGGACAGGCCCTGGTTCAAAGTCCTGATTATGTGCTCAGGGGAACATTGGAACACATAAGTGTTTAAAATTTTTAAATAAAAATAGATATAATTTAACATTTTAGAAATGATGGTATTCATTTGAGTAATGCATTATTAACATGTTACATTTTTATAAACTAGGTTAATTTTTTGTCTATGAGGAACTTGATACATTTAAATAAACAGGCACATTACATTAATAGCAACATTTTAGACACATCTGACCTATGATTCAGGGACATTTCATCAGTGTTTATAAATAATATTACATACGAGAAAGGACATTGTATTGCTCCTTTTATGAAAATGTGCTTTTTGGTCAATTTGCTTTTGTATTGTGCTGATACCCTGCTAATATTTTCACTACTTGGGTACTTATTAAACTTGTATGTAAGAATAGATGACATAGAAATTGCTAACTTGAAAAGAGTTGCTGAATTCTTGCAATAATTTACTCAGTTCAGGAGAAGAAAGACTCGGTGTGCCATCTAGTGGGCATACTTAGCATTCTTTGTATCAGAAACGCATTTCTCTTACTCTTCCTCCAAAATGCAGAGTTCTTGATACTTTGTATCTCTTGGTCAATTAGCATAGAATGTGCTCTGGTGAAATCTCATCATTTCTGTTTTGTTGTGATTTCATCTTACTATATTTTGAAAAGTTGTATTGAAAGTGATCAAAATCATCAAAAATAAATTTAATGACAAATAAATCTATATAGACTATGAGACAAGTAAAAGAAAAAGATTAAAACAATTTCAGTCTTTAGTCAGGACTGTCAGTTACAAAACTTCAACAATAAAAGCAAAACCCAACTACACTAATTATTCAACTTCTTTATTTTATGTATTTTTTCTGAAAGGATGTAAAAACAATCATTTTGTCCTTTTATATGTTAATGTATAATATAAATAGCTTTATACATTTTAATTTATTCTTTCTTTTATAGAAAAATCCAAGACCAGTGACTTATCAATTCCATCCAAATTTAGATTATTACAAAGCACGAGGAGCAGACCTCATGGATAAAAGCCGGTGAGTCCTCTTTCTCCAATGAAAGGTCTAAGTCACAACGATATTCTCAGAGATCATCAGAAAATATTGCCCATCTGCTGAAAAGAGTTTTCCAGTTTTTAGCATATCAGTGGTTAATGACTATCATGAATCTTTGTTAAATAAATTATCCAAGTATTTTTATCTGAGTTTTTTAAAAGGCATAAGCAAATGATATACATTGATGTCAGTAGTGAGACAAAAAATTAAATAAGAGTACTTTTACAATTTGAAGTCAGGCAACTTTATATTTCTAACGTTAATAAACCTAAATAAAGTGTGCCTACTTGTGTAATCTCTTTCTAGATCCTTGCTGTTGATTGAAAAGAGGCAGTTCTATAACATATTTTTAAATTATTTCGGTAACAAAATTAAAATTGATTTTCCCAACTGTCTTTAGAACTACACAATAAGCTTATAAATGCATCTTGTGTGTGCATTTGTGATTGCATACACAGAAACTTTAAGGGTCACTGTAGGAATTAAAGAACATTAAAATCCTACTTTTAAAAGAAATTAACTTTGGCATAAAGGGTTGATGAACAGTTTTGTTCTTTCATAATACTGTACTCAGATGTCTCAAGAGTTAACTTGTCAAACCAGAACCATCTCAAATTAGAATGTAATTTCAAAGTTTACTCTAGGAACCTAAAATGTTAGTAATGATAAATGCTGCCAAGTTGTCCGCATTTTCTCCTTAAGCATCTTGCCTTTGTGCTGGCTTTCTTCAGTTGGAATCCAGCAGCTGAAATGTACGTTTACGGAGTACAAGCACACAGTGTGTTCTGCTCTCACTGGGGGAGTTAAAAAGAAGACACACTTCCTGCCTCATAGAAACTCATCGTCTAAGGGATGAGAAGTTTGCAAGAAGGTCGCTAAATTTGAACTTGTATTTTTTTTCTATAAAACAAAAGAAGAGACAGGAGTGTTATTTTTAAAAAACCAGAACTAATGAGGATAGGGAATATTTAACTTGGGTTGAAAAAGACAAAAACTTTGGAGTAAGATTTCTAATACAAGTACTTATTTGTGATTTTAAGCCAACTTTCCCAAACCCCAACTTTTGTGACACTGTCCTCTTTTCCCCACAGTGGCAAAACTCAAGTAAACATGTTAGTACAATGTTTAGAATTAAGTATTAGCAGTAAACTTGTATTTTGAATTGTGTTTCAGTGTACTGTTATTTTAAATTACCCGTCCTTGATTGAAATCTGCCTCATATTGTGATGCACAGTGTAATTACGAGACCAGTTTTATGGCCCAGGAGTCTTCTCAGAAGCCCTTTTCTGATGTTCATTTCATCTGGTTCTTGTTTCACAAATAGAAGGCTATTCCCTATAGTCACTTTGTTGATTTTATTTAACAAATTTTTAATGAGTGCCAGACTCTCGTTACGCTACACATTGGGGACACACAGTGAACGAACCAGCCAAAAATCCCTGCCCTCAGGAATCTTACAGTCTAGTCACTTGTATTTGCTCCCTGTTCTGTCAAGTATTTCATTTTGTTTTGTCTAAAAGAACATGATATTTTAGGCACTTAATCTATACAAAATCTTTCTAACTGAAGTCCCTTCCTCTCTTCCCTGTCTTCTCTCCCCTGTCCCAGATTAGCTTTCACACAACAGCCAAAGAACTCTCAATTTACAGCAGATTACATTATGCTTCCCACTTAATCCCCGCCCGCAAAGGCTTCCTATTGCTATGGATAATCCTGTCTTCCGCCCCTTCTCTCTTTGAGCTTATCTCCTTCTGCTCTCCCCTCTCCTTTACTCCCAGCCTGTGCTTTGCTCAGGACCTGTGCACTTGACTCTCCCCTCTTCCTGCAGCACCCCTCCCATCATCTTCCCTGTCCTCTCCACGTAGGGCTCAACCCAGTCATGTCAGAGAGCCGCTCTTAACCTCTCCATGTTCTTTTCCTTCCCCACTCTCTCCCTCTGCCCATTGCCCAATCTTGTTTTCCTCATAGCATTCATTTCAAACTGGTTATATTCTTCATTTGTCTACGTATCATCTGTGTCCCCGACTTCCCCACTAAAACCTAAGCCCCTGCCTTACAAACCACTCGTGGCCCCCAGGTGACACCTAGGTGGCACTGGGCAGGTACTTGACAAGTATTGTTGTATGTGTAGTTGTATTCCCTGTATATTTACATGTTTCAACGTGTACTTTTTTTCAAGAAAGGAAATGGACTGTGCCTTTCCTTTTCTCCCCTTCATGTTTTATCTTTCTTTTATTTAGCTTTTTGTCCCTGCATTTTTCTTCTGAAAAATGATGTTTTGTTTTATGTATTTCCTTGTAAGCACATTGAGACTCTTATACAAAGCATATTATTTTGGTGATTGGAAGGAAGGTTTTTCATCATCTCTGTTGAAATTTCAAAGCTTAAAATTGAAATTGAACCAAATGAAACATACTGTGTGAAGCTGTCACAGACCAGTGAGCAAGGGAAGAGTTAATAAATGGTGCTGGGAAACTTGATAAATCTTTTTAAAAATGTATCAACTTACAACCTTACCCCATACTAAAATAAATTCCAAGTGAATCAAAGTGCACTCAAGCAAGCAAATGCAGAAATAGAATACAAGTGGCTATGTGACCTCTAGTTATTACAAGGCTTTTTAACCTTAAAAGCAATGGAAGAAGCCACAACGGAATGACTGGTGGATTTTACTATACAGCTGTTTTTAAGTAGATATGTCAGAAGTAAAATAAACTGAATCAGACACAAACAGGAAATTGAGGAAATGTGTGTATTGGAAGTAACAGGCAAAATACAATATCATCGGCAGGTAAAGGACGTGGCAGTTCAGTGAGAGCCCCCAAGATCCTGTCTCAGTGGCCGTCCTGCCCCGTATCAGATCGGCCTAAAGAGGCGGAAACCCTCCAGCCCTCTTTTCTCTGTCCTCCTTCATTAGAGGCTCTCACCCCAGGCTATGGCTTTCAGTACCATCTGTGACTGAAGACTTCTTCGTTTGCATCTCAGCTTGGCCTCCTCCCTGAAACTCTAGAATCATATATACTACTGCTTGCTCAGTAATTCCTTTTGGATGTCCTTTGTGCACCTCGAATTTAGTGTTTTGTTAAACAAAACTCTCGATTCTGCCTCCACACACCTGTTACTCCTGAAGTGTTTCTCTGTCACAATAAATAGCACATCTTAGAATCACCCTTGACTCCCCTTTTCCTCTCACAGCACACATCAAGTCTATCAGGAAGTCCTCTTCAAAACATATCCTGACACAAGCCACTCTTCTCTGTAAATACTGCTAATACTGAGTTATTACACCATTGCTCATCTCTTAACTAGTCTCCCTGTATTTCCTCGCCTCCTCCTTTCCACACAGCAGCCACATTAATGTAAGTCAGATCATAACACTCATCTGCTCAAGCCCTTCAATGACTTCCCAGAACACTTGGGATAAAATCCAAAGCCTTTTCAGTGGCCTCTAATGATTCAGCCTCCTGCTAGCTCTCCAACCTCATTTGCTACCACCACTCTTCCCTGTTGTTCATTGGCCTCCAGCCACACTGGCCCGCTTACTATTCCTCAAGCACGCAAACTTGTTCCCACTTCAGGAGCATTGGGCTGCTTTCCCCTGTGCTTGGATTCTCCCCCAAGAATCCACATGGCACACATACCATTCAGTCTCTGTTCAAATGTCACCTCTTCATAAAGCCTCTCTTTGACTACTCTATCTAAAATAATGGACCCCTGCCCTGGCTGGTGTGGCTCAGTAGACTGAGCATGGGCTGCAAACCAAAGGGTCGCTGGTTCAATTCCCAGTCAGGGCACATGCCTGGGTTGCGGGCCAGGTCCCCAGTGGGGGCCACGTGAGAGGCAACCACACATTGATGTTTCTCTCCTTCTCTTTCTCCCTCTCTTTCCCTCTCTCTAAAAATAAATAAATAAAATCTTTGAAATAATGGACCCCTTTCCTCAGTCCCTTTGCTTTGCTTTCTTACTTTGAAATTTTTATTTATTTTCAGAGAGAGGGGAAGGGCAAGAGTAAGAGAGGGAAAAAAATATCAATGAGCAAGAGAAACATCGATCAGGTTGCCTCTCACACTCCCTCAACTAGGGACCTGGCCGGCACCCCAGGTGTGTGCCCTGACTGGGAATTGAACCAGCAACCTTTTGGGTCACAGGCCGGTGCTCAATCCACTGAACCACACTAGCCAGGGCACTTTCTTACTGTTTTTGTTTATGTATTTTTTAGCACAAAATGTTATTTGTAGCTTTTTTTAAAAAAACTGTTGGTTTTTTTGTTTGTTTTTATCATGTTTCTTGCACTAAAGTGTAAACTCTAAGTGTTTGCCTTTTAACTCTTACACCCCCAGCACTTAAAATAGTGCCTAGAATATAGTAGGCACTCGATGAAAAAAAAAAGAGAATTACAAACAGCAAGTAAACATTTAAAAAACTGTTCAAACTCATAATAATGCAAATTAAATTACCAATAAAGTACCATTTTCACCTTTTAAATTAGCAAATTAAAAATAGATGAGCCAGAGGTGATTAAATCCTAGAGATTACTGTATAGAAATATTTAATAATACCATATTATATACTTAAAAATTCCCTAAGAGGATAGCTCTTATTTTAAGTGTTATCACAAAAAAAATAAAATAAAGAGTGTGGGAGGAAACTCTGGATGTGATGGATATGTTTTTGGTATAGATGGTGGTGATAGTTTTACAGATGTCAGTTGAACCTCAAGAAAGTGGTGTTGAATGAATGAGTGAGTGCATGAATGAGCAAACTAGCACTGGTGAAGGTGCATGGATACCCTTGTCACCCACTGAGCCAGTATAAATTGAGGCCTACTTGATAATCTTGCCCGAGAAATCCTCCAATGTAGCTCTTATTCCCTGGAAGTTTGTCAGTGGCCCTTTAGCCATAATTAGCCTTACAACTACTTTCTTTGCTGTTTAGAGTCTATTAAAAGGTTAATGCATTGGGGCTGTCATTGAACAGCGAGATGGGGAGTGGGGGTGTTGCAGAGGGGGTATCTGTACTATGGGGGGACCTCCCACAGTGATCTGTAAGTAGAGGATAGACAAGAGACAGGTAGACCTGAAGCAGGGAACTGATACCTGCTCCATCTATGGCAGTGGACTTCTATTGGTGGTGCTCATCCAAACACGGGACGAGGATGCAAAGATGACATGTGATCTCATGGATAAAAATAGCTCTAGAAATCAAGAAGCCTGATTTCTCTGCTTTACCATGGATTGCTATAATTAAGTCTTTAAACGCAAGTGCCTAGGTATTTTAGTGGTAGATTTTCCATTACGTGAGTGGGTAATATTCACTGTGCTCTGATTTTACTTACTTGCAAATTTCTTTTTAAAAATGGGAATTGACATTTTCTTATTCATTCAACTTTAGAGCTCAGAACCACAATTTAACACTCAAATCTTGTTCCAATTCTGTCCTTAAATAACCAGAAATTGCTGCTATAAAAAATAAGTGCAACTAATTTGTGACCAGTCTTCAGAAAGACCCATCTAATTTATTTGGGAATCTGTGACTACTGAAATGCCCAATTGAGTAGTTATGGAACAGAATTTCATAGTTTTTAAATACTGCAATTTCATCTTAAAAGTAGAATCACATACCTTTTTAATTCTAGAACATACCTGTATTTTCTGCCTTGCAAAAGACACAACACACTTTCTCACAATGTGTGATTCCTTGTGCTCAGCAGAGGGGACGAAGCCCTGGCACTTAGCTGTCAGCCGTGCCTCAAGAACATGCGTTGCTTTCTCTAGTGGTGCCTTTTTAAGGCTCCACAGCAGTTATTCTTTTGACTTGCTTAAGCAATTTAATATCACCCGAATTTGGTAATGTCATTTGATTAAATAAAGCCTTGATAGGGATGGAAGAACCCAAGCTTAGATCCTGATCTCTCCCCTCAGCAGATCACCAGTAACAGTCTCTGGGCTAACGTCCCCAGCTTTCCTCTGCTCCGTATCAGAGCTTAGTTTAAACAACTTAATTGATATCAGTGATGAAAGATTCCAGGTTACAGTTCTAGCAGGTAGGCAGGCCCTCTGCACAAGGCCCCTTGTCAGGACCTCTGCAAGAGATCTAAAAGGAAGCTAGGCTCCAGGGGAAGAAGATTACAACAAAGAGGGTTGCCTGGGCTCTGAAGGTGTTCCTTACATTCCTCCACTGAGTTGCATGTGACTAAGGACTGGTGGCGTTCAGTTTATTCTTAACCCAAGAACACCTGGTGGCTAGTAATTCTCTTTCTGCCTTTGGGATCAGGATCTGCCTCAGCTTAGGAGTGCTCCTCTCAGGGCCTGGCCCAGCAAGACCGTCTGGAAAAAGTAGGGGATCCCAGGAATCACAAGGAGTCTTCCAACAGCTGCAATCTTATACTAGAATATGAGTTTCATTGCTATTTCCTCAGTTCCTGGCACAGAGAACAAATCCAGATATCATGAAATAAGTCAAAGATCTTAGCTTTAAATGTAGAATAACTTATATTAATGTCACAGATTGGGTCTTAGAGTCTTCGTATTCCCAGGGCCTAGCACAGTACATAGCACTGTTTATAGTATTCAGTGAACACTTAGTTTAATGACTGAATAAATAAGTATAGTTTTGAATATCAAAAAGACATCATAAAATTTTCCTGGACAATTTTCATTTTATATGGTCTGATCATTTTATGTGTCCAACAAGATTTTTTAATTAAACTTTATTATATTTACTTACATGATGACTGCCTTTTTTCACAAGTGTTTTATTACTAAAATATGGTAAAGAAATAAGTGCTAATAATATTCCTAAAGCCATGATGCCAAGAAATCCATGGTTAGCAGTATTAGTAGTTAATTAGCTAATCAGAATTTCAAAGGACACTGATTTTTATATAAATGTAATTTTATGGCCAAATAACTGAGAGTTTATACTATAAGCACATCTATATCTGAAGTACTCATACTGTTGTATTAAAGAGAGTTGTTAATTTCCACCCAATAAGATAAAATGGTAACACTATCTCCTATCTAGTCCAGAGTAAAGAGATCTTTCTCCTTCTTAAAATGTATGTGTAATCCGTGCACAATACACATATATTAAGCATTTGGTCTGAGGAGTTTTGACAGTGTGTTACAGGGCATACCCATGTAACCACCATCCTAAAAATGTATCTGGAATGACTGTTTCTTTCACCGAGAGTTCCCGTGTGTCCCTTTGCAGTCAGTTCCAACGCTAGTATCATGTGTTAGCTTTGCCTTTTTGTGAGCTTCACATAAAGAAACCTCACAATATGCACTCTTTCTTGTCTAGCTTTTTTTTGTTCAGCATAATGTCTTTATAATTCATCCATGTCATTGCATATACCACATATCTCTAATTTCCCCTTTTTAGATCGTTGAGTTGCATTCCATTCTGTGAATATACCACAGGTTGTTTATCTGTTTTCCTGCTGATAGGTACTAGGTTATTTCCACATTTGGGGTATTATAAATAAGGCTGCTTTGAACGTTCTTGCACAGATGTTTTGATGTTGTTGTTTGTTCATGTTATTGTTATTTGTGGATATATGTCTGTCTTTCTCTTGAGTAAACACTTAGAAATTAAATTGCTCTGTCAGATAGATGTACGCCTAACTTTATAAGAAACGATCAAACTGTTTTTAATAGTACTTATACCTTTTCCACTCCCCCCTGGAATATATGAGGGTTCTAATTGCTCTACATCCTTGCCAACATTTGCTATTGTCAGTGGTTTGGTTTTCTCCATTCTAGTTAGTATGAGCATGGTATCCCATTGTGGTTTGATCTTCACTTTCCTGATGACTAATGATGTTGAGCATCTTCTCATAGCATATTGGTGATTTGCATATCTTTTTGTGAATGTCTATTCAAATATTTTGCATAAATGGGTTGTTTGTCTCTTTAATCTCGATTTGTAGGAATTCTTTAAATATTCTGGATAGGAGTCTGTCACATATATGTGCTACAAATATTATTCCCCAGTGTGTGGCTTGCCTATTCATTTTCTTAGTGATATCTTTTGATGAGGAGAAAATTTTTATTTCAATGAAGTTCATTTTATCAGGTTTTTTTTTCTTTTATGTTTAGTGCATTCTGTTTCCTGTCTAGGAAATATTTACCTATCCTTATTCTCCATTGTTAAGGGTCCCAAAGACCACCCTTAGCTCCAGTGATTCACTAGGACTCACACAACACAGAAAAGCTGTTACACTCATAGTTACAGTGCATTATGGCAAAAGGATACAGACCAAAATCAGGAAAGGAAAAGGGTTGGCATCTAGGAGAAACCAGGTACAGGTTTCCAGTTGTCCTTTCCCACTGTGAGGCTATAACATGATCCTCAAAGTGAAGGAAGAGAAGTGAAGAGGGCAAAATTACCCAGCAGGTGGGCATCTCTGATTATATCCTCTTCCATTCTGATGTATCCCCCTAGGCCAGAGAATCCCTGCCCTCTGAAAACTCTGCTATTATGAACCAGTCACTGATGGAAGGAGTCATATATTGGGTCAGAAAATAAACTAGTTGAAAACTACCACTGTAGAAATAGAAACTTCAATGTTTATTTTTATAGCTATGTCTTGGAGAGTTTATTCAATGATTTTATATACCATAATCAATGCATTCCTATTATTTGTTATGTTAGTCACCACTGTTACAAATTGTGTTCAGACCCAGTGAGGGAAGGCCCACAGGCTAGCTACATCCACTCACTCATCAGCACCAGCCTTTTATCCCGAATGAGCACTGCTCCTTTTGCATCTCCTCACATCGACAAGAACTTACCTGCCACATGCAAAGTAATCATAGCCCATTTCACTTGCCAGTCAGACTCCGAAGGAATAAGTAATAGCAAGCTAATTGTCATTGTTTAGTTTGAATAAAACCTATAAAATCCAGAGGTCCCTGAGGTGTGGTGTGAGTTCATTTTCTAAGATAATGGAAACCTCACAATATGGCAAAAATGTTAGAATTAGATATAAATGTCTTCCACTGACACAGATTTGCTACACTCAACTTCAAAGTTAAAAGAAAAGTTGGAAAATTCATTTGGTAGAACTTGAAGCTTTCAACTTACAGAAATTTGTAAGTAGAAATACATCCTGAATGTTAGCCCGCATGTTAGAATCGTCTTGAAAAGTACTACATTACAACCTCGACAACTCCTTTAAATTTTCGATTAAAAGACTGATGTCTGTAAGCATGAAAGAAATAAATATGAGCCAGCATCCATTCTGTGCAGGTCATTATCATAGACTGTAGAAAAATACAGGGATGTGAAGAGAGTATTTTTTCCATCCAAAAAACCAAGGACACATATTTATTTTATATGTGTATATCAATTTACTTTTCTAACTACCTTTTGAACTTCTGAAAATAATTTTAAGATAACTTATGTTTTTATGGTGGAATCAAGTATAGGTAGATCTAGGTGAGAAAATGACAGAAGGAATGGAGACAGGATAGAAAGGAAAGGGAAAAGTGAGAAAATAAGGTCTCAGAAGAAAGATGAACATAGAGAAGGAAGGAGGGACAAAAAGAACAGAACAGAAACTGAGAGCAGATGGCAGGACAAGCAGGCCCTTAATGTCTGGCGATGGCGTTGCGTCAGCATCCTCAAAGGCTAGACTGGCGTCCAGGCCTCCTGTGTGGCCCTGTCTTCTCAACAGGGCCCTGAACGAGAGGGTAAGAAGCCATTTGACATAGCAGGTGATACACTCTGAGAGGGGGCAGGGGGCCGTCCTGTAACTCTGCCTCTCACCTGTGCCAGGACCAGGGAGCTTGTGTCAGGAGTTGATTCTGCCACCTCCACTAAGCAAAGGAGCACTGATATGTTAAACAGAACCTCTTAAATCTTTAGAAAGGATTTCCTGTGTCATGCTTTTTAACTGTCTTCGGGTATGTTTTGCAACTTGTGCAACTCATCTCATTTTGTAAAGCCAGGCAAAAAAGGACTGCTTTCCCTCCAAGCAGCCCTCAGCATATTGGAGGATTGCTCCCCAGCTTTTTCAGCTGCTCTTCTTCTAGCTCAGCTTCATACCTCCCCTCTGTTCTGCTCCATTGTATAAGCACAAAACTCAATTCCGCCGGAAATTAATGTCGCCAAGAGCTGTCTCCCATAGTTGTGCAGTTACCTCCTGCACTGTAGACACTCATCTAGCACTTTTAGTCACAGTTATATTTACTGCTACAGGGTAATGTGTGTTTACTCTCTGTTGGCACTATGTTAATTTTGAAGGATAGTGCCATGGGGTACAGAACTCAAGGGGGTGGTTTTCATTTCTCAGCACTTTACATGTTCCCCTGGGCCGTCTCTTCTGGTTTGCATGGTTTACTGAGAAGCTGGATGTGATTCTTACCTTTACTCCTCTGTAGGTAAGGTGATTTTTCCCTCTGGCTGCATTCAGGATTTTTTTTTCTTTTTCTGTGGTTTTCTGTAGTTTAAAAATGATATGACTAAGTATAGGGATTCTGGTATTTATCCTGTCTGGTGTTCTCTGAGCTTCCTGGATCTGTGGTTTGGTGTCTGACATTAATTTGGGGAAATCCTCCGTCATTACTGTTTCCTGTATTTCTTCTTCTCCTTCTGTTCTTCCCATTATGGGCATGTTACACCTTTATAGTTGCCCCACAGATTCTGGATATTCTCTTCTGGGGGCTGTTTTTTTCTTTTTTCTGTCTCTTTCTGTTTGCTTTTCAGTTTGGAGAGTCTCTGTTGAAATATCTTCAACTTCAGAGATTCTTTCCTCAGCTGTGTCCAGTCTACCAATAAGCCCACCAAAGACATTGTTCATTTGTTTCAGTCTTTTTATCTCTATCCTTTCTCTTTTATCCCTTAGAATTTCCTTCTCTCTGCATAAATTTTCCATCTGTCTATATCTGCTGTCTATTCATTAGATCCCTTAGCATTCTAATCACAGTTGTTTTAAATTTGTAGTCTGATAATTCCAACATCCCTGCTGTATCTGAGTCTGCCTCCGATGCTTGCTCTGCCTCTTCAAACTCTGCGTTTTGCTTTATTGGTATGTCTTGCACTTGTTTTCATAGTTGGGAAGATGCAGTAGGTAAAAGGGGCGGCTGTCGGTAGGCCTTCGGCAATGTGGTGACAAGGTGTGGGAGGAGAGGAGGCCTGTGGCCCTCTGAGTAGGCGGGCATTGCGGTGAGGCTGTGCCTCTGGACCGCGAACCGCACACGCACCTCTCTGCCGTCCCTGCTTGTGTGTGGCCAAGGTTTGGATATCAGGAGAGGAAAAGTTGTGGAGAATTTTTACAGATGTGATCATGTGATAATGTGTTTTTTGAATCTTTAGGACAGTTTTAGAAGTTGAATTAAAACAGCTCGAGACTGGCAATTAAGGGGGCATTGGAGACCCTAGAAGGTCTTTCAGTAGAATGCAGGTTAGAAAGCCGAGCTGCAAGAGATCGAGGGTAGTTAGAGGGTAGGAAGAGGCAGCAGGAGTTTCAGAGGTTTTGTTTGTTTTTTTTTTTTGAAGTCTCAGAAACTGCACAAATGGGGCCCAGCAGTAAACCCAGGTTGGGTTCTGGTACAGGCATTTCGAAGGATTCGTGAATTTTCAGAAAAATGCCCTTTTGCTACTGATTTAAGCTGCTAAATAAAGTTATGCCCAAAGCAAGTTGTTGGCACAATTTCAAGACAGTCTCTCCTATATGGTACTACTTAGTAATAGTATGTAGTAGAAAACAGGAATGAAAGTCTTTGATTACGCAGAATTTGTTACTCATCAGGTTTGTGATCTAATGTCTTAATTGCAAAGTCCTTTTACTGTTCATCTCAGCTCTATTTACACATTACACTCTATCTTTAATCCAGTTCAATCCCCACTGTCCATCAGATCTCTGACAACTGCATTGTCATTAATTTAGCACACATGGCTTAACAGTGTAAATCACAGGCAATGATAATTGTGGCAAATTGTTTAGTATTTCTTTTGGAGAATGCTGCTAGTAATATTTAAGATCTATATTAACTAACTTGGCCTAAAAATTGTCATGCCTTAAAAACAAACTATGGACAGCATGCTTTTCCTAGAAGTACATAGTATACAATTATTTATATCTGAAAATAGGTAGAGTTGCCATCGATAGTTGTTTTGAAAAGAATATATTCTTCTGGAAGCTATGGGTAGTGGATGAGGGGGAAATTGGTTAAAAACAAAAAAATGTTCAAAAAAGGAAAACAGTGCTCATTCCCTTTTAAGAGCTATTCAGATGAAAAATTGCTCGGCATGAGCTTGATCTGTATGTTTTTCGTGGTTATTAGTAGTAATGAAGATGCATTAACCGTATTCTCTTGATAATGCTCCAGCAGTTTCTTAGTACTTTTATCAGCATATAAATTTTACAACTGGCAATATGGGAATTTGACTAGTACATTTTTGTTTATAAAAAAGGGTAACAACATTACAACTTCTTCATATCTATGAATTATGAATCTTGACTTGCAAAGAAGCAAAACTAAACTGCAGTAGAACTTCATATCATGAGAGCTCTTCTCTCTGCTGTCTCACAAGGCACGGGAGTGCTTGTAGCTGCCGAGCGGAACGCAGTGCCAGAGGTGAACGCCTGCTTACTCTGGATTTATGAGTTCTTTTCATTTTAGCCATTCTTTTTCTCAATAGACATGTATTCTGTGCCTTCTCCGTTGTTAAGCTACAGTGTCTGTAAACTGAGGATGCTCTCCTTCACAAGGAAACAGCTGAAAACGAAGAAGTGGTGTGTAACCACTGTATATCCTCACATCTATTAGGAAACATCACTTTTTAATAATTTTTGAAAGGACATTACATAGCTCAGTTCTTTAAAGGTTAAACTTGATACAAAAAGAGGCCTTTGAAAGTGATTTTTTCACATTTCATTGAGTTATAAACAAATGAATCTTTGTATTATAAAGCTGAATTCCGGGATTTAAATTTAATTTGTCCTATGTCCAAAGCAATGTAATTCTCCAATACCTAGCCCATAATATTAGCTAGTACCATTAGAGGAAACTTCATGGAAGGAAGAAGCCTAGTGTTCTTTCCCTTTATTAACAGCACTGTGGATCGGTTTGGCTTTACAGCGGTGTGTACTAATGCCAAGGGCACAGCTGTCGTGAGAAAGGTGGGAGAAGCGCTAGGGCCGTGCTGCCAGGTAGATCTGAGGAAAGGACATGATGGTAAAATCCAAGTTAACTAAAATCAAGTAAATGAATCCCTCCAACTTGATTGTCAGTTTTTCACTTTAACGAAGAAAAGCAAAATGGAAGAAAAGCTTCTATTAATTATTTGGGCAATAAAGTACAAACGTCAGTGTTGTCATGGAGTTGGACTCTCTTGTACAACTAAAATAATTGATAATCAATTATTTTAATAACTGGTCTTCAAGAAGATACTAGCTCTGAAATAGTTCAAGATCAGGACTCATTTGGGAAGTCATCACTCGTTTAACAAATGTTTAGTTTGTGTCCTCTATGTGCCAGTTACAGCACAGGTGCTGGCAAGCCCCGGAAGCCTAGGGAGGCAGTGTGTGCAAGGAAGGGAGTGTTTCCGGGGGTAAATTGCTGCTGAGAGGTAGAGTAGGATAAGAATGGACGTTTGGCTCTGCAGTGCGGAAGTCACTGGTGGCTTTGAGGAGTGCATTTAGAGCAACGGCAAGGCCCCGACCAGACCTTACAGAGCCAGAAACTGACAAAGCAGCAGTAGCACGTTAAGACACTTTTTAAAACAAAACTCTTTGTGAAGTAATGGAAATCATACAGTAGAGAAGGGGAAAGTGGTGACACAGGAGAGGGAGATGCAGAGCCCGATTGGACAGGCTGGCCACAGCCAGGAGCACGGACTTTCTTCCCCTGTAACACGCGAGAGAAGACCTAGGCTGTAGGTAGATGCAGCTGCCGTTCAACAGATATTTATAAAACACCTGTGGGTGCTGGGCAATGGCCAAATAGCAGGGCAACAAAAAATCCTTGTCTTCACAAAACTTTTACTCTAGTGGGGATTGGAGGAAGTGGACAAATAATAATCAAATAAGTAAAATATATAGTATGTCAGCTGATGCAAAGTGCTATCAAGAAAAGTGAAGCAGGGAAGTGGGGAAGGAGCCTGTGGAATGCTGGGGTGGCGGGGGTGAGCATGCATTGCAGTGCTCATGGTCTGGGCATTTGGTATGATTTCTGTGAGTTTGCTTCATGACTCTCAAGTTTATTTCTCAAAATCACGTTAAATGTGGCCTCTTACTCACATACAAGACCTAGTGGGAAAGCTCCTCTCAGCCTCGTTTCACAGGCTCCCCTTTCTGTGGGTAGCCCAAGCAGCGCCCAGCCCTGTTCCTCTCCTTCATAATCCTCACCAAAATGTTTAATTAATATATTTACTCCCTACTAGACTAGAAGCTCCAAGAAGGAATCCATGTCTGTTTTGGACAGTTGTATCCTCAGAACCTAGCACAGTGTCAGCACATAATAGGCCCTATTTATTGGATGGGGGGATGGATAGATGGATGAAAAGTATAAAGATTTTTTTCCATAAGCCACATCTTTAAGAGTCTTCTTGTTTTATTATCCTGTGGTCACTTTTAAGTTTTCACTTCTCACTTGTTGCAGCTGATCTAGTAAACAGCCATGTTCAAAGCAGGTAAGGTACATTTTTATACCAATGGCATATGTGAAATAGTGTAAAATATAGTTGTCCTCTAATTTAAATCATGTCTCTCCACCTAATTTTTTTTTTACAGGACCAATGCTAAAGGCACTCCTCTGAATATAAATAAAGTCTCTAATAGCCTGATTAATTTTGGAAGGAAGTTGATTTCTCCAGCAATGGTCCCAGGCAGTACCGGTGGCCCTGTATCAGGAGGCAGTAGTAGCAGTTCTTCCATGGCTGTGGCTCCCACCAGGACCTTAGCAACCTTAGCCGAGGCCCCCAGACATCATTTGCAGCAGCAGCAGCAACAGCAACAGCAGCAGCAGCAACAGCAACAGCAACAGCAGCAGCAGCAGCAGCAGCAGCAGAGGCTGCTGAAATCGGAAAGCATGCCGGTGCAACTGAACAAAGGTAAGGAAAAAGTACTAATAAATCTAAAGGAAACCCTCGCAGTACAGCCTGGGATTTCCTCACCTGCCTAGAAATAGAAATCAATGCAAAACTTAATTTTAAAAAGATCCATTCTATTAGATCCTTTTAAGTTAGATTATTAGATATTGCATCATTCTTGATTATGACCATTTTATGAGATTGTTTGTGAAGGTGGTTTTTTTTTACATTTATATCCTATGATAATTGCATTTGGGTCCTGTGGATTCCCATAGAGTATGGCAGGAACTATCACAACACAGAATGTGGAATCCGTTGACTATGATCTCTGCTATCTCAGATAATAATGCTTTTGACTAGAAGGGAATCTGAAGTGGGAAGTTCCGAATCCCACGGGCTTTACTCGGCACAGCAGTCACCCACACAGATGGTCTGGAGGAAGCGTGCCACTAGGCTTGCAGTCACTCATCTGTCTGTTTCACCTCTGAGCTCAACAAACTAGAACCTGAAGGGGGGGCGGAGCTAAGCAGCATGTCAAGCAGCCAAAGTAAGTGTGTTGAGTCCATGCACTAACAATGAGCCGTGGAATGTGAGAGCAGAGGAAACCTGGCAGATGAGCCGATCCGAAGCTCTCATTTGGTGTGAGTGAGGGCACTGCTGTGGGTACTGTTAGTGGCGCTCTGGGCGCTGGGACTCGGGTAAGCTCCCTTCTATTTCTGGGCCTCACCTGCCTCATGTACTGTATTCCTAAGGGAGCCCTCTGGGTTCTGACTCAGAATCTTTATACTCTGATTTTCCACTTATTTTTAGAGACAGATGATTAAGTACCCCTACTCATAGCAGATTAGAAGGAGCTACATTTATTTCTTAGTGGAGGGACTCTGTTATCTATACTACAGAAAAAAGAAATAATAGCACAAAAAAATTTATAAAAGTCATTCCTTAGCATTCCAAAGCATCAGATAGCCACTTCGTTTCGAGGCAGGTATACTGACGCATGCCTCATTCGTGTCTCCGAGGGAGCCCTACATAATAGCCCTGTTAAATCACCAGTGTTGGCAGTAGCAGGAGTCATGTTGAATCGGTGGGAAGACCTTAAACCATGTTCCATATACTCTGTTTAAGGAGTTTGCGTCCAAAATAATGAAAAATTTTAAATTACTGGTATTTAAATTGGTAAACTTAAGTTAATGGGCTTTATTACCCAGTGATTTAAAATAATGAGTATTATTCAATAATGAGTGGGTTCTTCCATCAAATACACGTTATCTATTGTCACCTATATGAAGTATTAGATGCTATATATTAATATTTAAATTTTATTAGAGTATTCAGTTTACCTACATCAGACTATCTTGTTTAAAATTACATCCTTCTCTTCTTAATGTGGAGCTATCACACATGATTTAAAGAAAAGGAGACTTCAGATCATTAACGTGTTGTAAATGTATCTTAATGCCAGGAGACTTGCCCACTTACAGAATGGAAATGAATGTTATTTTATATATTTCATAATTGTACTGTTTTATTGTTCTAAACAAATATGATTTCAATATTGCTTTGATAACAAGCTGTACTCAGTAGTAATTCTAACTGATGGCAGGCAAATGAGTCAGAGAATCTCTTAATGCTGTAGCTTAAATTTTCTGAGGAACCAAGCCAAATGACTATAGAAATATAAAGTTGTGTCTCTAAGGAAATGTCAAGTATTAATATCACAGTAAGTGAGAAAGGAAGTGCATGAGGATGGAACAATTGATGAAAACCAAGTCCCCAGTTGTAAGAAGACAACAGAGCACTTAAGCAAGTATTTGGAACATGAGGATCATCACTGGGGCATTTCGTGCCCCATCCCCGTGCTGGAGGAAAGCAACCTTGTTTGGCAACTCCTCTGTCTCTTATTCCTGGTTTGTTCTTCTCATGTAAATCTGCAAAAAGCTTGTCTACCTTCATATTGAAGATAAATATTCCTGATAATGCCCCTCCCTGCATAAAGTTTCGAATAAAACAGAGGAAAAGGCAAAGAGCAGTTTATGCAAGTAAAAGCTAGTGTAGGGTGATGCCATTAGTTCACTCAGGTGAACTGTAAGCAGAACCCCAAAGCTTTCTGACCCTTTGTTTCCTCACCCCAAGTAAGAGGTTTGGACTGGTCCCTGGGGGCGTTTCCAGCTCCAAAAGTCTGTGGCTCCCGTGGCGAAAGATTATTTGTTAACTCTGCAGTGAGAAACACTTCTCCAGCACTGGTTCTTTAAGCAGGTATTTCCCACCGGTGTCCTGCTGTGCTGTGACACCAACTGACCGATCTGCAGGTGTGCCACAGACTTGTGTAGTACGGTGAGCGCGATGTTTCGGCTGTCAGGGGACTTGTGTTGGAATATGACTTCTCACTATCTCAGAACGGCGCCATCTCCTTAGTGCCTTTGCGGAAAAATAATATAACAGCCTTTTTAGTATACTCTGCTGGAAAATTTGAAAGTTGTTTTGAAAAATGGTTGTTTATAAAGATGAAAATGCTTATGGTTTTCCTAGGTTAGTTAACTCTCAATCATTTGTGCTTATACAAGGGAACAGCTGTATGAAAAACAGAAAATCCATGTACCCGTTACTTGAAATGCATTCTGTACTTCCTGTAGGGATGGGGGGTGGGGTCGTGAAGGAAGGAAAAGGGAGCACAGGTGTCCCTTCATAATTTTCCTGGTGATACTTAATATTAAAATCAGTTTTCAGCCTCTAAACATACACTAATAGGTGATCCAGAAGCAGCAGAATAAAATGGGTAGCAAGCATAAAATTGAAAATTCCCTTTAAATATACAGAAAATAAGCATACTTGTTTATCAGTGAATAGAGAGTTAACTATGTTATGAAAATTCAGGACCTGATAAGTTCTGCTAAAAGCTGTTCATCACTTGTTTGGAGCATGTACCTATTTATAGATTTCATTGCAGTTAGAGGAGAATATAAATGTGCGTACTGTTAATTGATGGGAACGATATAATTGCAATGCAATAATTTCCAGATGAGCTGACCATGTGTAAATCATAACTGTAGCAAGTGGCCAAGGCACTGAGGATATGTTGTTTAATTCAAAAATGGACTTTTTACTATTGTATAAAAACTACAGGAAAAGCAAGTCTATTAATCTTACATTATCCTACATAGAAAATATGGTGCCTTTAGGAAGACTCTTTTTTTTTTTTTAACCTAGTTAATCTCAAAATATCACAGGCCTTCAGAAGCTGTGGTGTCTGGAGGATCACTCTGTTGACAGTGAGTGCTTATGCTGAACTTTGTCATCCAGGAAGGAAATCAAAGAAACTAAACGTCTCCCTTCTATAAATGGCCATGTACCTCAGTTCTTCACAGAATTTCCTGTAGTGCTCCTCCTTTTTCTTTCTTTCCTGGGTTCCTAAAATGCGATCCTTTTTCCGAGTTTCCT
The DNA here is from genome assembly GCA_028533065.1 of Trachops cirrhosus. Lineage (NCBI taxonomy): Eukaryota > Metazoa > Chordata > Mammalia > Chiroptera > Phyllostomidae > Trachops > Trachops cirrhosus. The sequence continues at coordinate 23,443,216 of CM052544.1, forward strand.
TTGTCTGGTTCCTGAATTTGAATACTTCGTTATTTGCAGCATTTACAGCAGGTTCAATTTGTAAATGAAATCTCGCCTGAAATAAGTATATCAAGTTTAAAGGGTATGCAGTTCACAGATTTATTTTTACATGTTGACATTTGGTACATGTGGTAACTTTTGAAATCTTTTCAATACTTAATATGAAATTAGAACTTGTTTAGGTCTTTATCTGATCACTGGAGAAGTTGGTTTCAAGTCTAGTTAAAAATAAATTTTGCCTGTTAGACAGGGAAATCAATTTCAAAAGAAGGCTTATTTAATAAATGCATATAATTTTTTGGATAAAGACTTTTGAAAAAATATAAAACCATACTAATATTTGTAGCACAAGGAAATCTGTTCAGCAAAATCTTTTGATTGCTAGAGTATCCTATACTTTCAACTGGGAGAAACTTGTTTTATACTGTAGCAGAAACTTGTTTTATTTTTTCTTTAAGAAAAATATGCACAAGTGCTTTTTAGGAGATACTTTTAAAAAAACAGTTCCTTTAAAAAATATTGTATATTTATTTTCATAAGATTGCACTGTATTTCTGCTTTACTTTACTTTTAGTAATTCAGTTGACAAATGTATTACAACATTAAGTATGAAAGAAAAGTTGATATTTTTCCTTTTTATGAAATCTAATTATTTTTTCTTATGAAATCCAGGTGATATAGTTACAGGAAGCAATGCTCAGGTTTCTGTTCCTGTCCAGACTCTAACTGACCTCCAAGGTACAGTTACTATGGCAACGATGTATATATCTCTTTGCCTGTAGTGTTATCATTGCCTATTCCAAAACTCCATTATTCCTTTTGCCCACCCTCCATTCATACTGTTTATCAGTTCACTACCATTGTTCAGCCACTGAGTGGCACTGTTGTTCAGAACAAAAGTCCCTCTCATGTCACTTTGAGAATGCCAAATCTAGCTGTGATGTGGGTTTTCTGTTAAGTTCGAATCAGCCTCTTTCCTTATGAAATATGGTCACTTTACATGTTTTGGTGGTTTTAACACTGTATTTTATTGGGCAGCTCACACCAAACTGTTCTTTTTGTTGCGTAGGAGCTCTGTGACAGTAACGGACAACTTAGTTCTGAGAGACCATTTGTATGCATATTATTACATGTGTTGAGTATTAGCCAGAGTACTTGTTTTATTTTACCTAAAAGAATTACAGCTTGATTTTAAAATAAATTTTTAAGTACAGGCTTTGTATTATGAATCATAGCAACAGAAAGTTTGGTGTGACAAATCTCCATGCATGACTAGCAATGATTCAAAATAAAAAGGCATTTTAAGATCACAATTGTTTGTTCAAAATATAGAAAAAAGTTGTAAGAAATACAAAATAATAGTAATCCATATTCAGCAGCTCCTGTGGAATGTAAAAACATATAAATATTTAAAGTTGCTGCATTAATCTCATATAATCTTTTAGATAAAATATGCTAAAGAGAGGAGTTATATATTAAGTGGAAGCCTGGACTAACTTTAATAATCTCCCATTTAAATTCAAACGGGAAAGATAACAATATTAAAATTCATATTATGTTTTCCTTAATGTAAAGTATCCACATAATTTAGTCATGCTAGTAGTATTAAAATACTGTTCTAATAATATGTCTTCATGATCTCTGTCCTTCTTGATGAACTAACAGAAAAGAATCTATTGTGATTAGGAAATGAGTGGTGTGTGGCCCAACCTCTTTCAGAAAAACAAATGTGACCTTCCTTCTATATATAGTTCTGTGCTTCCCAAGTGTAGTTTCTGGCTGTATTCTGGTAATTGAACCAGCTGACCTTTCAGGGTTCTTTCGGTCTGGAGATTCCATGAGGAGCTGCTGTTTACTCTTCCTGGTGGTGTCTGTTAAGTGATATAAAGGTATGCGGCAACATGGAAATAGAAAAGGCAGATAATCTCCAAATGATTTCTCTTTACCCTTGTCAGTTATTGCACTTAAATAAATATTGACATGATCATCTGATATGATGGGAATTCATAGGACTTAAATTTGTTTCCTAAAATTAAAATCTGAGCCGCCCCACCAACAACTCTTTCACAAGTGTTCTGTTTTTTTTTTAATGTTACAGACATATTGCTTTTTTTTAAAGATTTTATTTATTTATCTTTAGAGGGGAAGGGAAGGAGAGAGGGACAGAAATATCAATGTATGGTTGCTTCCTGTGCATTCCCTGCTGGGAACTGGCCTGCAACCCAGGCATGTGCCCTGACTGGGAATCGAACCGTGATCTCTTGGTTCACAGGCCTGTGCTTAATCCACCAAGCTACACCAGCCAGGGCTAACAAGTGTTCTGTTATCCCAGAGTTAGTTGGCTATGAAAAGAGAAAGCGGAAGGCTGCCTTGCGTATTCTGACTTCTGCGCCTATGCTATCATGTGCTCAATCCATTTTTCCCCACAGACCAGGGCCACTTGAACAAAGTTGTTTTTTAGATAGCATCTTGAAGGGGGACGTTATATCACTTTATTCAGATAACTTATATAAGTAGAATCATGTCATTCACTTATTCAGCAAGTATTTATTGAGTGCCTGCTATGTGCCAGGCTCTGTTTTCATTAGTCCCTTGCTTTCCCCACAGCTTGAGCAGGTGACTTGGGCATCAGCCTGTGCCTTACAAGACCCAGGCAAGAATGCCCAGGCAGGAACCAGCTCTCTCTCTCTGGATACCCTATTCAGAATCCCCCCTGCCTGCCACTTTCTGACAGAGATTCAGTCTGCTGGGGAAGGCTCCAGCCGCTTTATGAGGGCCGAGTAAACAGCTCTCAGTCTGGGATGCCCACTATGACAGTGATGAGGAGGCGGTGAGGCGATACCTACCCCGATTTGAAGAAGTCACTTTGTGTTTTCCTCAACACACTGCCTGCAGAGTGTCAGAAAGCAAACGGAGGGAGAAATAAACCGAAATAGTGGTGGCGACAAGAAATTTTTTTAAAATCTGTGCTTAATAGGGTTAGTTACATTAGAAGTTAGAGAACCTCATCAAATGTGCCGAAGCCATTTATAGTTCCCAGTATAATATTTCAAGAATAGATAAGCTTTTCATTTCATGGAACTAAAACTATCATTTAGACTTTGCCCAAATTCTTTTTTTTTTTTGAAATGAAGCAAATATCAATATTTTCCATGATTCTTTGATTATACATAGTCTTTTTACAGATTTTGTATCTGTAATCTTTGCCTTTTAACACACAATAATTATATGGTTTTAATTTTTTAAGAAAAGCACTGAATATAAAGTAAAATCTTACAGTTTAGGCCAATAAATAATTTTTGGAAAATTTGAAAAGTTCATTTTATATCTCTCAGTATAAGTTGCAATCATTTAAAATTTACCACAGGAAAATTAGTTTTTTTGAAGACAATTTAGTGGGTTTCCTCAAAATTATTTTTGAAAATATACAGCTACCCCAGAAGCTTTTTTCTAGAGATATTTAGGAATTTATTCACAAACCAAAAAGCTTTTTAATATCGATACACACACACGCATATGGACAAACACACAGGCGTTACTTCCCAAGAGAATTTAGAGTTTCCAACAACAGAAGTGCATAAGTATCATCATATAATAGACCATTAGAAAAGAAGTTTCAATTTTGTAAGTTACTGCCATAGGCATTTTTAAAATTTATATCTGTGTGTATGTTATTTCTGTTAATGGATATGATTATATATGTATATATATGGGTACAGACATACATATCATTATATAGCATTTAAAAATAAAAAAGGAAGGAAAAGGTTAAAAAACAATCTCCCTGCCCAGATAACTACTGTTGGCATTCTTTTTTTTAATATATTTTATTGATTATGCTATTACAGTTGTCCTATTATCCCCCCTTCATTCCCCTCCACCCTGAACACCCTCTCCCACCCACATTCTCCCCCTTTACTTCAGTCCATGTGTCATAAGTTCTTTGCTTCTAC